>JAWNKV010000556.1:0-645000 GCA_035041805.1 Amiota mariae
AGTTTTATGATTTTATTATAGGAAAATTTCACTTTTTTTTAAAAGATTTTTGCAGAAATGATTAATAACTGTTCTGTTCCATATACTATGAGTATTATTTATTTGTTTAAATTGATTCATCATCAACATAAATGATTTGTTCTTCATTACCTCTATTTGAGCTCTCGTCATGTTGGATTTGTTCTTAAATTATTATAAAAGTTATGAATTTCAACAAGTCCATCATAACTTTTCTCTTTTCTCTTGTCACATTTCTAATTTTTGAATACAATAAAAGCTGCTCTACTTTTTTTAGACAAAGTGGTCTACTTACTGCAGATTTTCTTATATTAATGGCATAAAAATCTGAATTTTCGTTAAAGACACAATTCAATTGTATGACTTTTCGATTTTTCCAATTTTCTCAAGTGCATTTTGAGCCAATTTACTGGTATCCTTGTAACTGTTACATTTCTGTTAATGATAGAATCTTCTAAAATACTCGTACATGTAGATAAATACCCCTGATGCTTCATAATTTGAATTATATCGAATGGAGCTTTCTTTTTACTGGTTCTTATTATATTGTATCAAACATTTTTATTAAAGTCATGACATTCGAAATTATAAACATAAATTTCGTTTATAACTAGTAAGCTAACGATGTAGTCCCATGTTGTGGATGTCATAGACTGAAAAAATCAATACAATAGAAAGACTAAGGAAGTCTAGGAAATCAATTGAACATGTTTAATCTTAGATCAATGTCCAGTTGTTGTTTGCTAAAGCCGTCCATCTTCTAACAGTATTGGGAATTATTTTTTTTTTTTTTTAGTTATGTTAACTGATATAAGAATCAGTCAATTGCGTTTTATAAAGAAATGTAACAAAGTTTTTATTGTGATTTACATGAGAGTATGGAGTTAATCAGATTTACTTCTGAAATAAATTATTTATTATTCAAAAAATTTGTCATTTAATAGTAGTGTTAATACTTATTATCAGAGAAATCTGGTTTCAATATTATGTAGTTAAGAGTTAATAAAGTGTTTTAGCATTAAAAGAGGATTTAATCGATTTGGCAAGTGAGCCATTAATTTGTTTCTAAGTATTATGATGATGATGAGCTTGAAAAGAAAAAAAAACAGTTTTCATTAGAATTAAACGTACAGAATTGATAAAAATAAATATTTTATTTTATTTATTACATCGTGCATGATTATAGCTCAACTGAAACTGCTATGGAGGAAGTGGTCATGGCTGCTGTAGTCTTCAACCAATTATACGTAGTGTACAAAGTTATAATAAGAATAAGAATAATAGTAATAGAAATAACATAATGTTGCATACAATTTAATTTATACATATGTAATAAATGATGCAATTATAGTTATATAAATAACTTTATATGAGAAAAAATATATATAAAATATGTTAACTGTTTTAATGAAATCTAGAATTCTTAGAAGGTTGTCTGCAGAGGGGTGAGAAAGTAATTGGCTAAATTAATTGTCTGGCGTAACTGAGCGGAATGTAATGTAGATATGTACGAGTATGTGTTTAGAATGTTGTCAATGGTGATAGACGTGTTTAGATTGCAGAAGGTGTACACTGATTACTAGTGCAAGTTGTAATTTTGTATGGTCGAGACGTAATCTTAACAATTTGCATTGAGTAGTTCTAAGTAACAAAGTAATTTCTTTGCATTTACATTTGTTTAAAAATAGATTGGATTGCTTATTTGTTAAATAGTTGTTATAAAAATCTATTAATGTCTAATCGGTTTATATTTGCTGATGTAAAAAGTGGAGCTCTAAGAGCATCCTAAGCTCCTTAATCTACAAATTGGTTCCCTTTAATACAGCGACATGACTAGGAACCCAAAGTAGTTTCATTTTAGGGCTAGCTGACTCACAAAACGTTGTTTTGATTTAAGTTCAAACATAAATTAAGTGGATTGATGTGTTTCCACAAAACTGATGACCCCAATTTCCTTCTTGTCTTTGTAAATAAATTTGATTTCATAATTGACAATACTATTGAATTGAATTGATTGACAAAATCATTTTGCATATGCAGAATTTGATGCACCAATTCCGAATTTTCTTGTGGTTTCTGGCAAAAAATAAGTAAACAACTCATTGCATTAGCAATCATTTCTTGTTTTAAAGAAAAATTATTAAAATTGTTGGAGTTTTTTTTGGACCAAATGAAAAAAAAAAAAACTTGTTAGTAAAATTATAAAAAAATGTCTGGATCTACTGGGTTTTCTATTCTGAATCTAAACCATCTTCGAACTAATTCAAACACATATAAAACATTTTATCAAAATGAGTCCATCCAGGGAGGAATATAATGTCAAAAATCCGTACAGTAGAATTAAATATACAAAGAATAAAAATATATAAAAACAGAAAAAAAGACTAACTTTGGCTATGCCGAAGTTGTATTATAGTTTGTCATGAAGTTTGTAACACACAGAAGGAGACATCTGAGACCTCATAAAGTATATATGTACTATATATATATATTCTTGATCAGCCCGACGAGATGAGTTTATCTATCCATGTCCGTTTGTCCGTCTGTCTGTCCGTCTGCATGCATGCAAACTAGTTGCTCAGTTTTTGAGCAAGAGAGGAATACATTTGTCGGAATCAGTCGAATAGGAGCATTATGGGATAAATCCCATACAAACTAGAGCTTTGCACGAGGCAGCACTAAGTAGTGCTCACAGTCCGCAATAATATTTCGCACACCATGATACTGAGTCATGCGCGTTCTTAAAACGTACGTAACATACCGAGTCATGTGAGTTTTTATATCGAATCAGTCATTGACTCGAATATATGCTGTAATGCGTGTCGCGTTTTATAGTATGACTCGATAAAACACTAACATGAAACTGTACTGTAGTCTAGTGTCTTCGGCTACGACACTGTATGATATTATCATAAAACTATAGTGTTGTCTGGTGTCTTCTCCTTTGACTCTATTTGTTCGCATTTATGTATCTATTTTCCCTATTTGAATTCGATGTGCATGTCGCTTGCCGCCGTTGAGCGTTTGTTTGAGCGTGTGATTTCCGAGAGAAGAAATGAGACAGCAATAGTGTGCACAGTATCAACACTGCACGTACTATGAAACCGAGGAATGTTTGGTCTTTTTGCTTTGCACATTCATTGACTAAAATGTATATTGGGCTGCGACTCGTGTGTTGTGGTATGACTCGGTAAAAAACTTTCGTGCTCAGCAATACACTGCCTTTATTTACGAATTCAACTAGTGTATTAATACACAACAGCACACGAGTTAATTTTATAGTGTGCTAGTGCAGATAGTGCGACTATTGATAGTGTGCATGTAGCAAAAGTTTCGTTTTAGCGAGAGAGAGGATAATTTTAGTGTTTAGTGTTGACTCGTGCTATGGTCTAATACAAACCTAGATCCAAATTCATATTCTTAATAGAAAAAGCCCCTCGTATCACTAGCAAGGAGAACCTCCCATACAAAACATGAACTTTAGCTGCTTGATCTGCAAATTCGTCCACAGATATCCGTTACATTCTGCCACAGACACTTGTGCAACTTTCCAGGCTTACTCAACACGTAGCCTACCGCCAACCAACAAACTTCCAGAAGATTCTTTGACAAACATATAATAATTAAAAAATTGCTTATATTTTCAAAGCCTCTCATATGGAATTCATGTTTTTTTTTTGTTAATTTAATATTGAAAACATATCCAAACAATCTGAAGAAAATCAGAGTAGGCAATTTTTATATTTTTTATTTTCACAAACTTCAAACAGTTCTCACATTTATTTCATTTTCATTCCATCTTTATTTCGATTAACATCATTTTTTTACACATTTTTCTCCAAATTTTTTCATGTTTTTTTAAAATTTCAATTTATTCAAAATTTATATTCGGAAGTCTTTTTTCTTAAATTATTTTATTGCGGTTTTTAAAATATAAACTTTTTATAATGTTTAAGCAATTTAAACAATTACGCAGACTGTGCAGTCCACAAGCATCTGTTGGTAAGTACATATCTAGATATACATACGCTAATACACACATACTGGAGAAAGCCTGTGGTCTGACGTCAAAGGGCACCTAAATAGAAACTACAAAGGACCCAAAAAAATGGGGGAAATACCCATTTTGCAAGTTGCAATAGTCGACAGCCTAGGGTCTGCCATCAAAGGACACCTAAAGAGAAATTGCAAAGAACTCAGAAAGATTGGGGGGAAATATCCATTTCGCATGTTGCAAAAGGACAGTGAAATCGAGGGTCAAGGGTTTGTCGTCAAAGGGCATCTAAAGAGAAATTGTAAAGAATCCAGGAAGATGGGGAAATATCCATTTTGCAGATTGCAATAGGACAGTGAAGTCGTGGGTCTAGGGTGTATCGTCAAAGGGCACCCAAATAGAAACTACAAAGGACTCAGAAAGATGGGGAATTATCCATTTTGCAGGTTGCAAAAGCGCAGTGAAGTCAAGGGTCTATGGTCTGACGTCAAAGGGCACCTAAAGAGAAACTACAAAGGACCCAGAAAGATTGGGGGGAAATATCCATTTTGCTGGTTGCAAAAGCGCAGTGAAGTCAAGGGTCTAGGGTTTGTCGTCAAAGGGCACCTAAAGAGAAACTGCAAAAAACCCGGAAAGATGGAAATAATCATTCTGCATGTTGCAAAAGCACAGTGAACCTATGACTAGTATGCACACCTTTCCGAGGTGACCAGGTCTACATCTCGTAAGGTCAGACTCTGTCGGCCAGGGATAATCAACCCCCTCTTTGAATCTACATCCAAAGGTTACGGCAACAACTAACGTAGTGCAATCAAATAAAAGACTACAACAACTTAGAACAGACAAACAAAGCAACAGATAAAACCCCTTTTTGACGAAGTACGTCCCCATTACCTGAATTGGTAGTACCGAGAAGTAAGCTAGTAAGTAGCTTGGTCACATCATACAGCAATGATTTTTCTATATAGTAAAGGGAAACAAACAAACACACACACACTCAAAAAATACATACTTAACTTTTTCTTAGTAAACGTTAATTAATTTTCTATCCAAAAAAAAAAGGCGCACAAATTGCTTTTAAATCCATTTGGGAGAATAAAATCGCAATGAATATTAAGAAACAATCTGTTGAACTTAAGAAACCAAAACAACAACAGCATAATCAGAAGGTCGTGCCAAACAAGATTGATGAAAAAAAGAATCAACAAAAGTTGATGGAAAATTTTGGATACCGCCAGGATGCGGACTTTCCGACAGAAAATAAGTTGGAAGTTTTAAAAAATTTAAAAAAGAAGGATGCGTTTGAAAACCGAAAATTTAGATACGCTGATTATTTGCCCCAGAGAAAAAATATGTTCTATTATAATTGATTGTCGCACGAGTACTGAAGCAACAGGAAAAATCTTGACATGTAAACGTTTTTTTTCTGAGCAGAGAAACACAGCCGCTTAATCATCCACTTCTCGTGTAAACATCAAACATATGTTCAAAGCGTAATTTTGGAAACTCTTTAAATGTTTTGAACTTACCAGATTCAGTTCAAATCTTTTAATGTTAAGGTAGTAAACAGATAATTGATGTGTAATAAAACAATTTATATATTTGTCAAAAATGAATTCTTTCAATGACTATGATTTTTATATAATTCTTCATTCATTACTGTTGAGGAACATTTATTTTATATGAATTGCCTTCTAAAAATATGTACATACAATACACATATGTGAAGATATAAAATAATAATTGTTTTGTAGAACAGTTTTCTCTATTGAAATACTCAATACGCAGCGGCGTCATCTATTACTATTTTTATATCCTAAAAGTAGACATAAAATTATCACTGAAATGCATCGAAAATAAGAAAGAAAAAAACAATTGTTGCATAGTTTTATATGAAGGTAATCTAATATTCTATAATTCTAATATTAAGCCTATTTCTTGGATTCATTTATTTATTTATTATTTATTTATTTTTTTTTTTTTTTTTTTGTTGATAAACTTTGTATGCTTATAGCTAAACTAAAGCTACAAGAAAGGAAGTGTCCATTGCCGTTATGGCTTTCGCCCAAGTTTTCTTTTTTTTTATTGAAAGTATTAAAATGTTTCTTCTTTTAAGATTAGCATTTTACAGATGTTGAAAATAAAAACTAAGAACAGTGGCGAATTTATCTAGATGAAATTATGCCGTTTACTTCTTGGACAAACCGATAGTGCAACCACGATGACTAGTGATCTTGATGTTTGAATCCAAATTGTATGAGGTCAACTAGTATTTATCATCAATGAGGTCAAAAACCAGTTTGGAACTTTGTATTGCAGAGAGTTTTTAACAATGTCAACCTCTTCCGCAATTCGCTTGGTAAGATTAACATCGACCTTCTTCAACACAATGTTGGAGAAACGGCGACCCACACTCTTCATGGGGATCATGGGAATGGCGACGTTGCGTTTACAATCAGTATTCGTATTCATAATACAACCCCTCCTAGTGGTCCTATATGGTTGGTGGATATGGGTCAGGCACTTATAGTGTCCATATTTCAAGTCGATAGTATTAAAAACAAAAAAACTTTTTCTAATAAGAACATGAATTTGGATCCAGGTTTGTTTAGGGGCTGGTGTTCTTTCAATATCCCAGATCTCGGGACCAAGACTATCCTATGTTCAAGCCGGGAACCAAACATACCCATTCACAAAATTTTAATGCAATCAGATAAACGGTATGGCAGCGCATAACATACGAACAATTTAAAACACTAATTTTTATATATAAGATAATGAAGTTTTGTGCTTTTTTTAAAAATGTATTTTTAATGACTTCATACTATTTCTTCTCTGTTTGAATATTTGAATATTTTTTTTTTCTCTAATCATAAATTGAAGCAGACATTAAGTTTTAGAACTTCCTTGAAGAGGTGATACGAGCAACGCTAACTGTTTACATAAGGTAAAAATTGTGTTGTTGGGTAGATTTGTAGCGTAGTTAGACTGAAGAAAAAACTGGGTTTTTTTTCTGAAACAGTTTAAAAAACTGTTTTTTATTACAACAACCACAGGGAAAAGTGACGTAATTGAGGGTTATTGTTGTGGAAATCGAAGGAGTTTTTAAACAATTTTCGACTAGTCACACCGCAGCAGTATTGAGAAATTTCTGCCTTTTTTTTAGTACATTTTTGTCTTTTTTCGTTGCGCTGTAAACATAAAACAACTGATCATTACACAAAACAATTAGAAGTAAATTTTAAATTGTAATTTTATTTTTACATTTTAATAAAATAATTAGCAAGAATGAAGTAGGAAGTTGCAAGAATTATTTGCACACACTGCGAATTGTTCTTAACTCATGTAAACACGTAGTTTTTAAACACCTAATTTGAAGTAGTGTAACCACGCTATTAGAGACTGATTTTCCGTATTAATGGATATCGATGTTGAGCTAAGTATTAAGGGGATGTTGGCAAAACTGATGTCCGAGCGGATTTCAGTCTGGCGGCTATGTTTTGTTTTGTTTTGTTTTAATTATGTGGTTGGTGGGCGAATGTGAGGTGTCACGGGTCCCACCCATTTTCAAAGTTTATTATTAATAATAAATATTACTAAATTTGAGAATTTTTATTGATACATACATAGTATATAATATATATATATATATTTTTTTTTTTTTGAAGATTTTAGTGTGTACTCAGTGTTCCAAGCATTTGCCCAAATTATCCCAAAAAATAATTTAAATTTCCATTCCCTAAAGGATTTTTTTTATTTATTTATTTTTTTTTTTTTTTGTGAAATATTTAGTTGCTTATAATTTTGAATAAATTGATGATAAACTTATAATAAAATATATTTACTTACCTAATGCTAAAGTTAATCACTCGCTTATATGGTGGATTACGATGTGCGCAATCATTCGCTCCCTCATCTCTCACATCTTATCACTTATCTCTTATATTCCTTTGACTTACATTTACTACTTATGTATTACTATATCATACTAGGTACTCGTATATTGTTTTATCAAGTGTTTGAATTAAACGCGCTGACAAGGGTTTTTGACACAAATATCGCGTAGTTTCTCAGTGTTTTGACACATGTCACTCAAAGTAGTCCCCAAATATACAAATCTCCTTCCCCACATGTACTTACATATGCATACATAAAAGTACTAACATACATACATACATACATATGTATGTGTGAAGTGAACTGAACTGAACTGAAGTGACGTGACTTATGTATGTAAGAACGAGTATATAACTTTTTAGGTGAACTGTTGGGGTTTTGGCGCACCATTTTTTTTTTTTTTTTTTTTTTTCAAATCCTTTAGAGAAAGCTTCAGCTTCAGTTTTTGATGGCTGTTGGCCGATGGCTTTGTTCGCGTTCACAGTTTGACAAATGACTTATGACACGCGTTAACCTCATTGTACCACATACATACATACATGCATACATACATACATACATACATACATACATACATGCTTACATACATATACGAGTATGTCTGTATATGTCTAAATCCTATAGACTTCCCAACAGTTATACGAGAATATTCGTACCTCATACCAAAGAGTCACATTTGCCTTTAAGTCGTGTACTCGTGTCTATTTGTCTATGTATGTGTGTGTGTGTTTATGTGTATGTGTATGTGAGTATGAATGTTTACCTGTTTATATAAGTAGGTGTATATGGAAAAGACCTCGCGGGAGACATATAAATAATTAAAGGATAAACTAAGCAAAGCTTTAAAAATTGTCTTCAACAACAAGAACAACAAACGAAAAGAGGCTTAAGTCATTTGACATTTTGCCCTCACTAAAAGGAGAATGGCTATGAGTACGTGTGTTTGTGTGTGTGTGTGTGTGTGTGTGTGTGTGAGTTGGTGTGTGATGGCTTTGTAAATAACCCCGCACAAGACTCGGAGGTTACCCTTTTGTCATTGTTGCTGAGGTTGACAAATGTGTCAGAATGCAAATCCGCAACAATTAAAAGAAATATCAACAAAAATAAAATATGAAAAGGTCTGAAAACAAGTAGAATAACAACAACAACAACAACAACAACAAAATCAACTTGATACTTTTCTTTACCATGAATTGTTTGAAACTTTGATACCCTACTATGTACGAGTAAGTAAGTAATACTTACTAATTACATTTATGAAAAGTGACACATTTGTACAAAAATACGATACATTAGTTCTCATTCAATATTTGTAATTATATGTATTATACATGTATTTATATTGAAATCACTAATGGATCAATGAATACGAACTAACTATTAAACTTAATATCTGAAGTACAACACAATGAACTTAAATGATTTACAAGCTTATTGTAATAGTTCTAATAATAGAACTTATTAAGAGAATAATTCTCTACAGTCCCATGCATATACACCAATTGTAAATGGTATCCAAAATTTATACATATTATAAAACAAAGTCTTCCACCACATCTGTCTGTCTGTCTGTCTGTTTGTCTGAACGCGATATACTCAAAAACTACGAAACAGATTTTCATACGGTTATCACCAACGAACGGAGTAATTCATGAGGAAGGTTTGGGATAAAACAAAATTCGAAAAACGTTAAAGGAACAAACGAAAAATTAAAAAAAATCGAAACGAATGAGGTGTGTAAGTAAGATGCATATAAAGCTTAGAGATATATTTCGATTTCAATGAAGTCGTCTTTGTCAAACACCTCATCAGGTCAACCAATCAGAATCCACAAATTTTTTGGCAAGACAAATAAATATTTTTTGTACATTTTTCTTAGTATGTGAAGAGTTTTTAAGCTTCGGTGAAATTGAAATTTATTGTTGTTAATGTTTTCTTTTATTTTTTTCTTCCTCTCTTCCTTACCTTTTTTTTTTATTTTGTATTATTTGCAGAAAATCTTTACTTTTTCACTCTTTTGTTGTTTATTTATATTTTTTCCGGCAACAATCATTTGTTTCAATTGTTATTTTTGTTATTTTTATTCTTCAACTTGTGATTGTTGTGTGTGTTTTGTGCATCATTCAAAAGCAACACCAACAACTCATTGTTTGTTGCATGCAACATCGCCTCATGCCTTTCATGAATTCATTGAAGCCGCTTCACTCTGCGCTGCTCTGCTCACTGCTAATGGGAAGCACTCAGCATCTCTTTAGGCGTTTGTTGTTTTATTTTTGCTTTTCATCCATCCATCCATCCATCCATCTCTCATTCTTTATTAACAAGTTCAGATTCTTAGTTGCCGCTTAATATCGAATCTCCTCAGACTTTTATTGTTGAGAAATCTATACTTTTCTATAATAAAACAAAGATATACCGTTTGATATATAATGATATTAATGATATTATGATACAGTGATGGACAAAATAATATTATTCTGTGCGGATGAGAAATCCATACATATAATAAAATCGTAGACTAAAAGTGTTTGTGCGCGCATGACATAAAATTCATTCATTGAATTCAAAATCGAATTACTAAAAAATTACAAGATTTATTGTGAATAACATACAGCGTTTATTTAATCAAAATCGACTTACAAAGCAGCTCGAAATTGATGGATTAAATTTTGCATATAAAGCTTAGAGACAAGTAGTCTTTGTCAAGCAACTATTTTCCAATTCTGTATCACAACAAAATAAAATAAATATCATTCTTTCTATCTATCATTCCCGTGCAGTGCTGATATTTATTTATTTCATTTATTGGCCTTGGAAAAACATAAAAAAGAAAGACTTGATATAAAAGAACACAATTGTGTTATTAAATTATAAATTATTAAATTATTATATAAATAAATAATTAATATTTAATAAATATCGAATACAATATCGTTTCTTTTAATATCTTGTTATACCACAATGATAATTTAAAATTTTGCCGGCCCTAGGATCCATAGCATCCACTAGATTGGCACGAATTGAGGGATCAATGGCGTATTACTCTTCTTGCACTTATTTTCATAAGTTGGTTGGTCCACCAATTCTCTTTTTAAGATCCGCCATGGTTGTTCTATGGGATTAAGGTCTGATGTTTGTGAAAGTCATTCCATAAAAGATCCTTAAATTACTTATTTTTAAGTGTTTGACCCCAACAGTTGCATAACCTGCAACTTTAAAGTAATTACTATTAAGTACTATATTGATATAGTCCGCGGCACACAGTTTACATTTGTTCCAATATACTGAAACAACACTCTAAGCAGAAAAACACCACCATGCTTAACAGCTTTTATTGTGTATTTTGGATCGTGAGTAGTTTTTTTTTTTTTTTTTTTTTTGGCGTCTAACTTTTGGTTTTCCATCTGAGACCAAATAAATTCACTTTTGTTCCATCTGATCACAGAATAGTTTTTTCCAATTTGTCCGGATTAAATGTCTTTTCGCGAAATTGATTCGATTTATGTTACGGATGTTATTTTCGCTGAGAAATAGTTCTTTCCTTGCATTATTTGCCATGAACTTACCTTAATCAACATATTCCACTAGTGACAGAACAATTTAACTCTTTCTTTAAATTTTTCGTTGAAAGAAATGATGGGTTTTTCTTTGAAAGTTTGTCAAACTTTCTACAGATTGCTCGCTTTCTCTTGTTTTGCTTGAAAAGAAACGACGGTAAATATTTTTATTTTGTGAGCATTGCATTGCATTAATTGTCCAATTTACACCATACATACTCGTATATAACATATCACTAGTCCCTATAAATTAGTTATATTATTGTATAATCAATTCATAACGGGTGATTTTTTAAGATCTTGCTAAATAAAAAACATTTAAAATTCAGAAAAATGTATGAAATCTTTATTTGAGTCGATAGAACGATCGATATAATTTAATGTTTAAAGATAATTTCAAGTAAATGTTGGCAGCGGCTGCGCTGCAAATAGTCCATACGCTGGTTCCAATTTTGGCATACTCTCTCCAACATATCGGCCGGTATCTCACGAATAAATTGTTCAATATTGGCTTCCAGTGCGTCAATCGTTGCGGGCTTGTCGCTATAGACATGAGCCTTAACAAAGCCCCACAAAGAATAGTCTAGAGGCGTTAAATCACATGATCTAGGCGGCCAATTGAACGGCCCCAAATGTGAAATAAACTGCTCACCGAACTCGCCTCTCAATTGGGCCATTGTTTCGCGTGCTGTGTGATATGTGGCACCATCTTGTTGAAACCATATGTTAGCCAAGTCGATCTTTTCAATTTGGGCAAAAAAAAGTTTCGCAAAATTTTTCACGTATTGGAGTAACAAAGGCCCAATTGCTGCGAACGGCGCCGAATTGATAATTCAGGGTCATCAGTAACACTGGCGGATACAACTGCGATTTTTTTCTCTGTCCGCACTCTACGTATGCGTGTTGGTGGTTTAATGTCCAATAATGTAAATTGGATGCGAAATTTTGTCACAACATTCCGAATAGCCGTCTCAGAAGGTCGACCAAACTGACCATAAAATGGAAGAAGTGCACGATACACTTGCCTTACTGAGCATGAACTTTGATAATAAAATTCAATAATTAGTAAATTATAGACCAAACTGAACATGTTTGACAGACAGTAACACAAGGCACGTAAGCCGCGTCAGCTGTTAAAAATAGTGTTGCCAAAAAAAAAGTGGCTAAAAAATCACCCGTTATATAATATATACTGTAGATATAAATTGCTATTGTCTAAAGATTGTCTTTCAAATCATCAACATCACAATTGAATCAGAATTCTAATTATAATTTAGATGCTTTTGATGACTTTATTCATTCAATCTTTCTTCATATCACATGAATCATTTTACAATGCGCCAATTTCCCAGCATCTTTTAATCATCTAAAAGTACTTTTATATTGATGAATTTAGTATTGAGTTCAAGTCAATGGCACTTTATGTTCAATTCACTCATTGCCAACAGCTTTTTGATATACTTAGTAATACTTTTATTGATAATGTTGCAATAAATGGCTAGACAACTTATAAGAATTATATCCATACAATCAATAGATTAATTCATCTAAATGGTAAACAAAAAACTACATGGAAAATGTTTTATTATCTGCATTTTTATTTTTTATTGTACTTTTTATCCCAAAAATTCTATCTAATTTGGTATATTGCATATTATCATTTTGCCCTTAACACAAATCTTATGCCTTCGGCCACCACGCCAGTCCACAGTTAAACTAAAATAAAGATGGGATAACACAAGGCACTTAATACTCAGGATGGCACACATGGGAGCTATAGAGTCGCATTTAATGTTTTATTTTCATTGATCAACATTATCATCTCTTTTTGCTTGGCTTTACTTTAGTAAAGAAAAAAGAAAAAGACAATAAGAAAAAATAGTTTGGATTGACATATTTTATACACTTCGCCACATCACATTTAAATATTTATAGTAGTCTTCTATTTGATATGAGGGAAATTTTATTATAATAGTTGGCGAACATATGGAAAAAAAAAAGAAAAATTTATTGTAGAAAAATCAATATAATAATAATGAGTTATACAAATTCCATTCTCTATTAAAAGTATACCAATTTCTAAGATTGTATTTCATACCTGATATCCGGATAGACATTGTCCTGCCTCTTATTCCCAAAAAATTAATGAATACCGATTGGTTGACCTGATGAGATTTTTGTTAAAAGCAGATTTATTGTTTTTAAATTATTTCTCTAAGCTTTATATGCACCTCACTCTTTTAGATTTTTGTAGACTTTCCTTAGGCATATTTCGAATCTTCTTTTTTCCTGAACCTTCCTCATGAATCACTCGGTCCATTGATGAAAACCGTATGAAAATCCATTCGATAGTTTTTGAGTTTATCAAGTACAGAAAACCAGATGCGTCTGGGGGACTTTCTTTTGTAATATGTATAGATAGATAGTAGATTCTAAGAAAGTATAAATACAGGAAAACAGTTTTGTACTATTATAAATTGTACATAATATCAGAATATGCAATATGTATATAAAAGCAGAATGTTCAGAAATAATAAATTTTTTAACTTTCTATTTTGTTTTTTTCCATTAATTGAAAAATTTCTATCAAAACTTATTCGGGAAAAATTTACTTATAAATTTGCTCCCTCGTTTATATGTTGATTAGAATGCGGAATAGCAGGAGCTAATCACTTAATACTAAAACATTAATGGGGAATATTGTATATACGTATAAGGTGCTCGAACTGAGTAAATTGAATATAAAAAGTTATCTCTATGAGATATGATGCCCCAGATGAATTCAATTGGATTTGCGTACCGCCCTTTTCAAAACTGAGATTTGAAAAGATGTAAGAAAAGCTTTTGTGTGTTTTTCATTATGAATGGAAGCATCATTTTCCTGAAAAATCCATGTGTATCTTCCCCAAATTGTATCAAAATGATTTCTAATAGTTATGAGTTATGAAACACATTATAATAAGGGATCCATTGTGGAAGTTTCTCGACACTTGGGACTTCGTATATCGTGATAATAATTACGATAGTCATCTGGCCCATCCAAATTAAAGTTATTCTCATGGCTAAATATTACATTTTTCTCTCTAAAAGTATATCCCAAAATTTGTGTCTCTCGGCAAACTGAACTCGTGCAATTTTATGTCTAAGGTTTTTCCATTCATCTTCATCTAAGAATTGGTAGGTAGACTTGCAAATATCAAAACCAACTAAAAATATCATTCATAGTATCTCAGCTGTAAAGAATAAAGAAACATGCAAATTCGATTCCTATATATTGTATTTATAATTTTCAGTTATGAAAAATCCACTTAACAAAATAAGATTAATGAAATTAACTTGATCAATAAAAAGTTTTCCTATTTTTATCCAAATACAACTTTTTCGTGTCTTGCATATTAAAAAAAAAAATATACACTAAACATTTGGGGCTTATTTCCAGAAAAAAAAGTAATAAAAAACTAAAAGTGTGAAACAACAAAAAATGATATGAATAAAATACTATACAACAAAAAATAAAGAAACTATCTAGTCATCATTATAAAAGATCAATAGAAATTCTATACTAGTAGCATTTATGATTCCAACAAAAGAATAAAAGAAAAAACAACAATAATAATAATAAAAATAATGATAATAGTCACAAAAGCAATAAAGATTATATTACAAAAGAAATTCTACCTTCAATGGTGGGATGGAGTCAGTTCAGTATTCATAGTCCACCATGTCCACAGTTTGTTGCAAATAACGTTAATAATGTCTATAAAAAATGTACGTTGTCACACTTTGTTTGTTGTCTTGTCTTCACTTGTGAAATAATATATATGTATTATAGTATGGAAAGGGAAGAAGGAAAATTTACTTCAAGTAAGAAGTTAGAGGTGAACAGTTAGGGAAGAATATTGACTACCAAAACTTACTAAGGCTATTATAAAGCTATTGGTTCATGAATGGATAGTGAACGTGAACAAAGTGTATGGTTTTGCTTCAAATTCACTCTGGATGTCTTCGTTTCGTTCGTTTGAGGTTCGCTTGAGGCTCGTTTAGCTCGTTTGTGTTTCTATTGCTAGTTAGTATAACGTTGTTGTTTTCTCTTCCCTGCAGTATGCTCAGAGACAATTGTACCCGTTTTCGCCGGTAAAAAGAAGCAATTGAGAGGTAAGTATTTGTGTGCTCTCGTTGAATTTGTGTCGTGAGCGGAAATTTTGAACAAAAGAATGACAAAACGAAACGTTATGTAATTTTATGAGGTGTTTACTGTAGTGAAGAAGAAAAAAAAAAGTGAAAGACGCGTGTCCCATTACTTTTTGATGCGTTGAAGGAACGTTTATTTCTTTCAGTTCTTTAATATCAGTGCGATCAAAAAACAATGTAAGTAAAACGAAATAAAATAAAATATCTGCATTTATTAAAATTTTGATCAGTTCCTTTTTCTTATTAGTTCTCTCAGCGATAAATTGAAAAATAAACAAAAGAATAACACAACAGAAATATAGTGCGATCTTAAAACAAGGTAAGTGAAAAAAAAGTTGGAGTATATTTATTTCAATTTTAATTGTTTATTTCTTTCTTTCGTGTATTCAGTTCTTCATTAACATTGGAAACAACCAATATTCTAACAACAAAAAACATAGTGCGATCATAAATACGATAAGTGAAGAAGATAAAAAGTGAAAATAATTTTTTCTAGTTAAATTTTAATCAATTCCCAACAAATACATAGAAGAAGATTCATCTGCGGACGATGCCCCACAGTAAGTCCTTAATTTTCCTTTTTTTTTTTTTTTTAGTTTTGTTCGTAGTTTGTTATGAAGTTGTAAATTAAATTGTAAGTTGAATATAAATTAAGTGAATTTGTAAATATGAAAAATGATAAACGAAAAATTGAAATGTTATTAAATGAATATGTGAATTTAAATTTTTTTTTTTAGTAATGAACCGGTTCAAAGTAATGCAGACTGACACAATTGACTACTCCCAATGACATCACCATGTTAAATTCGCCGGTTCTTTACGTTACACAGAACCAGTTCTAGAACCGGTGGAGTTCGCAAAGCAACCGGTTTCGAAACAGTTCAGAACCGGTTCTTCATGCTGCAGTGCATTGTTTGTCATGTCTACACATATTGAAAAGGTCCTGTATGTATGCATTTGTATGTCCGTTTGTCCGGTTTCGCTCTGCATGCAACATCGACTTTCTTCTGCTAATTTTTTTTCGAAGTGTTCTTAAGCCTTTTTTTGCCTTCGTTGCACATCTCTGATACATATGTAAACACATGCACCTATCATATTGTAGTATCTCCTTATTTTCTTTATTTTTTATAATTTTTTTTTTTTTTTTTGTTAGAAATGAAATAAATTGATTCCATTATGTGTTCGAGATACCATACCAAAATAAACCAAAGTATGAGTTACAAACTGAATTGAACACTTCCGGATACAAATTTTTGGGGACAACATGGCAACCAATGATTGTAATAATAATGATGATGATAATAATAATGATGACCTTCATGTTCAAAAGAACAACAGGACAACAGACTAGAAAGCAATTGAAAGAAGAAAAAATATGTGTACAAAAATAGGCAAAAGGAAATAAGTGAAAATAAAACGATGAACGGCCGATTGAGCAACAAGGACTATTACATTCATACATACAATAGTAACAGGATATCGATGATTTTGAAAATAATGACAACAAGGGAACTTGAAACTGAAATGACAACATGACTATGAGGGCGTTGATAGAAATGCAAGGTCAGCCCAAGTTGCCATGCCTCCCTGCCTGCTTGCCAGCCATTGGCAATCAAGAAAGTGACCCATTCAATTAAGCATGAAGAGACAAAAAAAAAGGACAAAAAAACACAAAATAACGATAACCGTAAAATTTTCCCAAAAAAAAAAAAA
Source organism: Amiota mariae (assembly GCA_035041805.1). Taxonomy (NCBI): domain Eukaryota; kingdom Metazoa; phylum Arthropoda; class Insecta; order Diptera; family Drosophilidae; genus Amiota; species Amiota mariae. The sequence continues at coordinate 17,371 of JAWNKV010000556.1, forward strand.
AAAAAAAACCAACATATAAAAAAGGACACACACATAAGTAAGTAAGTAAGTTAGTAAGTAATACGCATTGAGATACTATACCTCAACAACGAAGAAGAGTCTGGGGACCAAATGGAACGAGGAACGTGCCTGCTTGCGTACATGTCCAGGATATTGTCATGTCCTGGCGTTGTTATTGAGGTGTAATACAATTTCGTGCTATGATACCCAACAACAACAACAACAACAACAATAAGAACGACAACGTTAAGTGTATAAAAAATTGGCAAAGTGAAAAAATAAGGACACAAAAAAAAATAAAAAAAATTACCCACACATATACTCAGCACAGACCCATACAAAAGATAAGTCCTTTTCGACACTGGTGGCTAAGGGCAGTTGTGAGTTACGTTGCGTTGCGTTGCGTTGCGTTGAATTGAGTTGAGTTGAGTTCAGTTCAGTTGAAGTGAAGTGAAGTTGATTTTTCCATGACAATGCTCGACGATTATTGTGTATTGGCACGCTAGACTTTTTATACACCCCACATACTCATCCACACGACCCCCAAATTCCCCCCACATAAGTCCATACATATGTGTATTCATATACAATAGTAAGCAAGAAAATGTACGTACTTGTGTCTAAGTATATGTAGTGTATGAGTATGAATGTGTACAGGAGACAATTGGACACATATGTTGGCCAACTAGTATATGGCCACGCTCTGACAGTCGAAGTCCCAGTGCGAGAATGTACACATGTGACATAAAATTGCAATTGAGTCAATTTGTAAAGAAAGAAAAAAAAAACAAGTAATGTGTCCCATTCTATTGTTGATGATAGCTTAAGCACTTACAGGAAAAAAAAGGGATTGGAAGAGAAAAAACAAGTCAAGTACTTCTGCTTTTCATATGTTAAACATTTGGTCAATAATTTGGTTAAAAAAATAACTCTCATTGCAAGAGAAAGAAATTTTTGATAAATTAAAGTTTTTTATTTTATAAAATCCTCTGTATAAATTTTACAATAATTCTAGATAATCCGGAAAATGTTCTACATAAGAAAAAAATTTGTGAATACTGCAATGCATCATATGACCGATATATGAATCATCATACTAATTAACATATCAATTCGACTTATGGAGACTTCAAATTATTAAAATTGCAATTAATGCGAAATATAGTAAAATCACATTTTTATTTACTTCATATCAAATTTTCTAGTTACAGTTTCTTAAAATATTCAGTAATTTATGTATGTTTGATCATTTACATATATAGTATTATTATTTTTATTAGTTTCATTAAAAAGAGATTCTGTAAATGAATTTGCAATTTATTTTAACAAAATTAACAAGAAACTTAAATCTTATACATAAAAAATTAGTTTTTTAAATTGTTCGTATATTATGCTCTGCCATATCGTTCATATGATTTCACTGAAATTTTGTGAATGTGTATGATCGATTATCGACTTGAACATAGGATACTTTTGATTCCGAAATGTTGTCCCATTTCCGAGATATGGGATATTCAATCAACTCCAAACCCTTAAAAGCATGCTACAAAAAATAACTAAAATAACACTTCAAATTTCTGTATTAAACTGTATTATTTGTTGATTTTATTATTTTGAGTGTTAGTAAGTCGTTTGGGTGTAGCTTTTTTAGACGCCTTTGAATGACCGTCCTGGTAAGTGACTCTGCGAGAGGATTTGGGTGCGAGAGAAGTCTGCCATTGTATCGGCTGCTGTGGAAGTATTTCCTGGAAAACTGTAGGCATGCTGAGGTCGTTGTGAAGTATTGATTTCCTGACAAACCATGGGGCATTGGTGATTATCCTAAACGACTTATTTTGAAGGACTTGTATTTTCCTTCGATTTGAAGGGCGTAATGTACCGCATATCTGAATACCATATTTCCATGAAGGAGCAACGATTTGCTTGTTATTTAAAAGCTTGTTATCCAAGCTAAGTTTGCTTTTTTTGCAGAGAAGTAAGTTCAGACTTTTCATTTTATGGGAACAGGATGAGCAATCGAGTAACTATGATATTTCCATGTTAGTCGTTTATCAAAGTGAAAACCCAAGTATTTCACAACTGTGGACTGTAGTATAGCCATGCCACCAATCCTAACAGGAGGTATGTCACCTATCCTGATAGTGAACGAACACAGTTGCGATTTACCTTAGTTCACCTTGATATTCCACCTTGTAAACCAAGCTTCCAAGCGATTCATATATGACTGTAGGTTTGAGGCAGCTTCTGTTGGCGATTTGTCAGAACAGAGAACCGCAGTGTCATCCGCGTATGTGGCAAAGATCATGGATTTGGAAGTAATGTCTCTATTCGAACTCTCAAATAATCTATGGTATAATTACATGTTCCTTTTTAGAAATGTAAATAAATGATAAGATGTTAAATGATTTCTATGAAGTTGAGGTTGCAATCAAGGAATTCTTTTTCTTCTTCTTGAAAAAATATTAAATTAATTATTCATTCAAACCGTCATCATCATCTTTTCCATGGCATTTGAAGGTGATATTTATTAGCTTCTCAATATAAATAAAAATGTAAATGTTCTCGAAAAGAACTTTACCAAATACTCTGAAAATTTTATACAATATTGCATTCACAAGAAGAATAGTCAGTCAGAATTGGTGTATAAAATTTGGCATATAAAGGACTTAAGGACTTATTTAAAAATTTATCAAGTCGTCAGTTTGTCAAACATCTCTTTTTGATTGGTACAAAAGTTTTTAGAATAAATGATTCTTTGATCGTAGATAATATTATCAATATTAAATTAATTTTGTTGTACAATTTCATAACGCGTATGAGTATTCAATAAAATTCGTTCTTAAATTTATTTTATTTTTAAATAAGTATAATTTTTTCTTAGATTGATAAAGTTTTTTCATTGATTTTATCTTTTTTTTAAATCATCCAAGAAAAGTTAACAGGCCTTTGTTCTAATCTCTTAAAGTAAATGTCATTCTCCTCAACCACTAATTTAGATTTAAAAATAAAAGCTTCTCGCAAGGGATTTAATCTAAAAAACAGACTGAATGGCAAAGTAATTTGTAGAGAAATTTTTTGATCGGCCATCGTTGCCATGTGCGAGTGAACAACTAGTGCATTCACTATCTTAAGGAAGAACACTTCTGAAGTGCGAACCGTTTTTGATTTTTCCTAACGTGCGGGGGATGGAGGATGAAGTGATTTACATCTGGTTACAGGCTAAAATAAGAATGGTACCCACTAACAGAATATATACCCAGCTCCACTCATTCGCTTAAATCAATAAGTGAATGTGCTTTCAAGAATCATGCTTCAAAAAATTTATACAATTTTTACGGACTTAACTCAAATGTAGAAATCTCCTACATCATAGATAGTAAAAAATAAAATAAACTATTGTCAAAAGTCAGCTCAAACAGTTACAATGTACACAATTAATTACACATATGTTTCACAAGGGGAAAAGGCACAGAGACCAAAAATGTCCACATTTTATCCCTCTTGCTTTCTTTACCCTCATCACATTTTTCATTCACGACCTCCTGTTAATGATAAACGTGTCCTAGCCTACCTTAGTATTTTCCTTAGTACGAGTATATGACCGCCAGAGGGGCACCTATGTGCTGCTAGCCTAAAGCGCTCTCGACATTTAATCAGCCTCTGATTGCACGCAGTATATGCCAATCAATGACTACTTTAATCACCACCTTTATTTTTTTTTTTTTTATGATTCACAAACTTAGTGTCAAGTGAAGATATGCTGTACTAGTACCTTAAAGTGAAAGTTGTATACTCGTATATTTTATTAAAATATTCTAAAAATCTATTTATAGTAATATTCTACGTATATTCAAAATATCTGAGCTCGATGTCATACTATAAAAAGTAATGCATATGCAATGAATTTGTAACCATCATGCTAAAACAATCCATGGATATGTGATAACTGACAAAGTATACAACAACAAATGAAATACCTGATGGAAAGAAACTAGTAGAGAAGGAACTAATAGATGGATACATTCTAGGAAGTTCACATAATTCAACAATAACAATACACAATTATCTATATCAATTGAAAAATATATATAATTAGTTGAGTTTTACCAAGAACTTCGAGCATTTGCTACATTATCTGTTGAATCAGACTAGAAAATATTGTTATCACTATTAGAAATTCTATAAAAATTACTTTACTCTCTTGTAACTCTATATTGAGTCCAAATTTTCATATAGTCAGAGATCCTGATTAGTTAATACTTACATACATGTATATACATATATATATTTCACCATAGATTGCATATATTTAATCAAAGTATTCCAAAATCAGATGGAAATAATGGTGACATAAACTTTTAAATCTCTCTCTACATATAATGTAAGTCTTTGAAGATAAAAACATCTGGACAATCAGAAATGTTATACATATATGTACATATAAATTTAGCATCTTTGTCACCATCATTATCATCATCATCATCATCATCATCATCATCATCGTGGTCCCTCTAGATGTTTGCTTACATTTGAATAAATTTAATATATATTGTATATTGTAATAGTAATAGTACTGGGTACAAAAACATCTGAAAGGATCTCACTCATGCCACTCGAAATAGCGAAAAGCAAAAAAAAAAAGAGAAAAAAAGGGACGCATTTCAACAGAATATAACAGAACAAAACAAAAGCAAAGGCAGATGCAAAAAAGTAAAAAGTAAAAAGGAAAAAGTTTCTTCTTTTCTTTATACAAAATAATTTAAAATCCTTTTGCATATCATTAAATGTAAGGAGAGCGTGTGCCTAAATGCAAAGGTTTATGTACATATGTAGTATGCATATGAGTGTCCAGTGCTTTTATCTTTTATACACACTCACACATCTCACATGATTTTGCTTTTGTATTTAGATATTTCACTTTTTACAGCACCCACATTAAAATTAAAATAAAGTTCGTTTTCGTCATCATGTATGAGTAAACACCCGGACACAGAAGAGCAGACACAAAGGACTCCATACCTTCATTCATTCATTCCTTTCCTTTTAAATTTTTACCAACACCATCGCCATCGCCTTCGCCTTCGCCTACACCATCACCATCACCATCCCCTTCTACCAACAATTGCCAAACTACTACTTTACTTGTACACTGAACATGTTTCCACGCACAAACACACACACACACACACACACACATACAGCTACATTTACTAATGCTATAGATACATTTACTTACATATGTCTGAGTAGTATACTTGTTCTCGTATGTATGTATGAATAATTTAAAAAAAATAAAAAGAAAAATGAAAAAGTTTTTGCTTAAACTGAGAAAACTAAATATGCTATGACGATAAATCTAAACTCATTGAGCATATCCTGGATCCTCCACCCTGGATCCTTTATCATTAATAGTATATTGTGTACGCGAGTTTTTACTTGTTTAGTATAATTTACCATAAGCGTATCAAGATTTCATAGTAAATACATAGTACGCCGGCATCTGAAGTTGTTGCAATTTGCAAGTTGAAGTTATGTAGCTTGAGGCCCTTGTCCACTAGTTTATACTATAATTTTTATCTTGATTTCTTCTATCTTCTTGTGTGTTTTACATTTACATTATCCACATGTACTATACAAATATATCACAATACAATACTCTATAACACTTAATGGATATTCCATCTTGTGATTTTTTTCTTTTTTATGATTTTTTTATGATTTTTTTATCAACTTTTTTTTTTTTTTTGTTTTGTTTCTCCTACCACTTTACTAGTATATATATTTTTTTTTTTTTTTTTTTTTTTTTTGATAAGACTAAAATAACATATAGAAACATTGAAACAAAAAATCAATAAAACAATAACAAGTTAGAAGTGATAAAAATTGGATATTGAAATATTGAAACTAATCATCTTTAACTTCCAAATATTCATAGACGTTTGTCTATTCCATTTCTGATGTTCTTATCAGTTCGATCGTCAATGAAAGAGAGATGCTTACCATTGATATACATACATATATTTAATCAAAAAGCATTTCAAAATAGTAGTTCTAGTGTATTATATTCAGGGGCGGCCTTAGCCTTTGCGAGGCTCCGGGCGGGTAGATCTTTGCGAGGCCCTTGTCTTTATGGAATTAGTTTTAATGATGATATTATACTTGACGAGAAATGCAAAGTTATTAATAAATAAATTTAGAGTTTTAAAATTTTTTATAGGAAATTAACAATAATTAATAAACACAAAGATAACAATTTATTATTATTTTTATTATTCAGAGATTCAGAAATTATGTCTGCGACTTTTTCCAAGACTAAAATCATTAATTAAATCATAATAATTTACCGAATGAGCTACGTCATTTTCAATTGAAATAATAGCAAGTGCTGAGAGCCGCTCTTGTGTCATAGTATTCCGCAGATATGTTTTAATAATTTTGTATCTCGAAAAACGTCTTTCTGCAGACGCAACTGTAACAATGTCATCGTTTCCTTCATATACACGGATAAACATATTCAGTTCTTCATATAATTCATGTCCATCAATATCAGATTTGTCTCGTACTTTTGGAGATAATTGTAAGTTGCTGCATTACTTCAAAAGTACACAGTTAGTCATTTCTTTTAACTTTTTTATGCTATACATGAAGCCAAATATACTTTCATGATGCTTAAGTGCCTCAAATCTAGGTTGACAACCTGCGCGCACATTGATGACATACGAGTAACAAAACTGTATTTTGAAAATATCTTCCGCAAATAATGCAGGAGCTTCGTCTACATCATCGCAATCAAAATTTCTTTTCATACCGTCTACATCACAAAACTTTGAACTTTGTATCAATTTCATTCTCATCAGCCATTTCTCTCGCTGTTACCTAGGATAACTGGAAACCGATTTCACAATAATTATCAAGCCATTGAGTAAATGCGTCTAGGTGTTGTATAGCCGCATCTACATTGGTACATTTTTTCGCTCTACCATATCTTTCTTCGTAAAAATGTCATACCATACGACGAGAGAAATTATAAACTCGTATGTAGTTATTTCATTTTCTATAGAATGGCATTCACTAACCAACAGACAATCTGTCGTTTTTTCTGCTAAATCCTTCAAAGCATCACATATATCGCTTAGTTGATATTTAACGGCCTTCACCGATTCTACCCTGCATTCCCATCTAGTTTCGGAAAGTGGTTTTAGCGATAAAGATTTTACATGGGATTTTAAAATAGCTCACCTCTGACTTGAGCCAGCAAACAGAGTGTACAGCCAAAAAAGATTTTGCTTGAACACAAGACGATGCTGCGTCTCAAAGGCTACCACTGATTGTATTAATCTATCTTTGGACTATCAATAAGATATTTGTTACAATTAACTTATTACGCATCAGAGCTTCTGTGCAACTCTCGTTTTATATAAATTCTCAGTCTTCATTTACTGAATTTTATATATTTATTTACTAGCATTGCCCGGCGCGCTTGGCCTACGCCCCCGACATGATGTTAGTGGGTGATTTTTGTAGTCATTGTTCTTGACAGCTCGTCATTCAAATCTTTTCTTCTATTACAAATACATATTGTAGTATAAGTATAAATCATGATCGGTTCAACGGTGTAGACGTGATTTCTGTTGCGCCAATATTTTATTTGTGGTTATATTGTTTCTTCCGACAGGTGTCGGTATTTTTACTTTTTATGTGCGACAGATGACATTGCGTGTCTATTGATAACAAATGAACAGCAATTTTATAAGATTTAATTTTTTCATTTTTTTAGGGTTCCGTACCCATAGGGAGCTGACGGGACCCTATTACTAAGCTTACGCTGTCCGTCCGTTCGTACGTCGAGAGTTGAAATTTTCACAGAGTGAGTAATATGCACATAGTTTAATATTTTATGCAAAAAGTCTTGTACGATGGTACGGAACCCTCCGTGTGTGAGTCCGACTCACACTTGGCTGATAGGTAGATGGCATCACTGATTGGTATATGAGACGTGTTTGTTGAAAAGGGTAATTCTTTATTAACAAGAAAATATATAAACAAAGTAAAGTATTTTAACATGAAAGGTTGTTCAGCTTGCACTCCATATTTAATATAAAGAAATATTCTCCTTCTTCCTAATTTGATCATGTGAACAATGTACGAAAGCTTCTCAAAACTAGTTGCCAATTATTTCAATCTGTGAATGCCATCCGCATTCACAGACTGTGAATTCAGTAACCTTTTTTAGTGCTTTTGTAGTTTGTTTTGATTCTATGAATGTCTAAATTTCACATGTGTTCTCCTCCGACATCCTCCACGCGTTGAAAGAATGTATTTTCAATAGAACGTGGTTGCTAGTCATCCCTTGGAAGTGGTGCAAATTTGTTTACTGGTCGACTGGCTGACTATGCCTTTTTTTGTTCGCACATCAGTGACGCGAACCTTGCCGTCTTTGCCAACGATCGATGAAATCACTCGACCTAAAATCCACTGTTTGGATGGCGTGCTGTCTTTATGAATGATAACGAGATGTCCAACAGTGAGATTCGGCTGTTCCTTAGTCCTCTTCAGGTACTGATATTAATGAGGATCCAACAAGCATATGTCCTGGTGATATTGCTTCAGCATCGTTTGGATCATCAGTCATGGGAGCAAGTGGCCTTGAATTTAGTATCGCCTCAACTTCGATGAACACCGTCTGCAGCTCTTCAAACGACAAAATCGCATTAGTCATATTCTTTACGACTAATGTTTTCGCTGACTTCACGGCTGCCTCCCAGAGTCCTCCAAAATGTGGTGCTCTAGGGGGGATGAAGCTAAATGTTATCGAGTGTTGCCTTGTTGAACATTTGCGATTTGAATTCAGCTAGCTTTGAGGCTGCACCAACGAAGTTTGTTGCGTTATCGCATAGGATTTTCTAAGGAATGCCTCGGCTCGCATAGGATTTTCTGAGGAATGCCTCGGCGACTGACAAATCCCGAAATCCAAGGAGAAACGCATTTGTAGATAATTCTGTTATCAACTCGATGTGTACCGCTTTAGAGGCGAAACAAACAAATATTGCTGCGTAAGTTTTATACGGTTGTTTGCCTCTTATTTTGTATGATGTGTAAAAAGGTCCACAAAAATCTACGCCTGTAACCAAAAACTGGCACATGATGCGTAGCCGATATGCTGGAAGTTGACCTATAATTTGCTGCATAAGGCGAGGTTTGTAGTGGAAGCAATGGTTGCATCCGCGTACTACTTTGCGAATGATTTCTCTTGCGTTCACCACCCAGAACTTTTCGCGCAATATGGACAGCAATACCTTGGCTCCTGCATACAAGTTGCTTCGATGTAGGAATTCGACATACATCCTCGTAAACATATGATCTCTAGGCAACACAGCTTCGAATTTAGCGTCGTATGGGATATTAGCATTCGCAAGCCTGCCACCAACTCTAAGCGCACACACCGTCTTTGTTCCCAATTGTATTTCATCCAAAAATGGATTAAGCCGTTGCAAGCTTGGCTGCAATGACTTTTTTAATTTCAACAACGCAACTTCCTTTGGAAATGAACATTGCTGTATGTGTACTACGATTCTCCACAACGTGATATTTAAGTCATTTGATGATATGTGTAACACGTCTCCTGATGAGAGCGACACATCTGGATTTATTCTGTTTGCGCACCGATATACGCAAAATTCGCAAATATGATGAGCAATTCTTCACAATCGAATTGATAACTGATTCAGTGCCCTGAGTGTTACTACAAGCTACTATGTGGTTTTACTACGTACTTCGATCGGCGGATGTAATGATTCTCGCAATTGTGGCCAATCGCACTCAGGATACACAAGGAAGTCGGGACCATTTACCCACATATTCGTGAGCATCTTTGCTACACTACATCCTCGGGACACGATGTCTGCTGGAATGAAATTAATGTAGTTATTAATTCTTGTAGTATGGTTGTTCCCACCATTAATAACTCACAAAGATCGTCTTGAAGTGCTCCTTGCCGATGCGTCGAAGACTACGCGTAGTTTTGTTGCTAGGCTCTGTGGCCTTAACACGCAATGATGTGGTATGTAGAAATGAGGCTTGTTAATTTCTACATTGGAAACTAACGACATGTGGTTGAGAGCTATGTATTCGTCCATGAACGCGACATATGCCTCTCTCAAATGATCATCACGATCTAGTTTCCTCTCTAGGTAATTAAAGCGTTTCATTGCCATGTTACACAGATTCGCATTAACAGGGGATATTGCGAAAATGTATCGCCAGTTCATAATGGATGAAGGTGATAGACGCTTTCAATTAATATTATGGAGACCTAATAAGCACAGCGAAATTCAGACATATCAGCTGAATACGATTGCATATGGTACATCAGCTGCTCCATTTCTGGCAATAAGAGCATTGCGTCACATAACAAGTTCTTACGGGTCTGAATTTCCACTCGGTAGCGAAGCCCTTCTCAATGTTTTTCACGTAGAGGACCTTTTAACTGGCGCTGATCAGGAGGATGAGCTGCAAAGAAAGAAGGACGAGTTAATAACACTTTTGACTAGAGCAGGGTTACAACTAACGAAGTTAAGCAGTAACTCAGATAAAATAGTGGCAACATCAGAATCTGAAAAATTCCTTGTTCTTGATGATCATGAAACTACAAAAACATTAGGCATCGCTTGGCAACCTAACCTAGATGTTTTTGTGTTTCACTACCAGTTCGAGTCAGGAGAACCTTTCACAAGACGATCCATCTTGTCAACAGTTGCACGAGTATTCGATTTGTTAGGTCTTATAAGCCCTGTGATAATTCGGTGCAAAGTCTTCATTCAGGACATAACGTTAAAGGGAATTGATTGGGATACGCCAATTGAAACCACCAAGAAACCTGGATGAATCTGCTGCAAGATCTACGTAGAATTTCACGTTTAAAATTTCCACGATTTGTGTTCACCTAACTAAATGAGTTGTGTGAAGTACAGGGGGTTTACAGATGCTTCAGAAAGAGCATACGGATGTTGCATCTACGTTCGGGTACAACAAAGTGACGACATCATAGTTAACTTGGTCATTGCAAAGTCGAAGGTGGCACCGACGAAAGTACAATCATTACCAAAACTTGAATTGTGCACCGCTGTACTACTTAGCAAGACTTGGCACAATTTCGCTGCGAAATTACAAGCAAACACGAAGCAAGTGAATTTCTGGACGGATTCGAAGGTCGTGCTACATTGAATGAAAATGCATGCTTCTCAGCTGCATTGTTTCATTGCAAACAGAGTGATGCTCAGAATTACAAGAGCACAGCCAAGACATCATTTGGAGACATGTTCCATCAAAGCAGAATCCAGCAGACATCGTGTCCCGAGGATGTAGTGTAGCAGAGATGCTCACAAATATGTGGGTAAATGGTCCCGACTTCCTTGTGTATCCTGAGTGCGATTGGCCACAATTGCGAGAATCATTACATCCGCCGATCGAAGTACGTAGTAAAACCACATAGTAGCTTGTAGTAACACTCAGGGCACTGAATCAGTTATCGATTCGATTGTGAAGAATTGCTCATCATATTTGCGAGTTTTGCGTATATTATTCTATGTATATCGGTGCGCAAACAGAATAAATTCAGATGTGTCGCTCTCATCAGGAGACGTGTTACAGGCGTAGATTTTTGTGGACCTTTTTACACATCATACAAAATAAGAGGCAAACAACCGTATAAAACTTACGCAGCAATATTTGTTTGTTTCGCCTCTAAAGCGGTACACATCGAGTTGATAACAGAATTATCTACAAATGCGTTTCTCCTTGGATTTCGGGATTTGTCAGTCGCCGAGGCATTCCTCAAAAAATCCTATGCGATAACGCAACAAACTTCGTTGGTGCAGCCTCAAAGCTAGCTGAATTCAAATCGCAAATGTTCAACAAGGCAACACTCGATAACATTTAGCTTCATCCCCCCTAGAGCACCACATTTTGGAGGACTCTGGGAGGCAGCCGTGAAGTCAGCGAAAACATTAGTCGTAAAGAATATGACTAATGCGATTTTGTCGTTTGAGGAGCTGCAGACGGTGTTCATCAAAGTTGAGGCGATACTAAATTCAAGGCCACTTGCTCCCATGACTGATGATCCAAACGATGCTGAAGCAATATCACCAGGACATATGCTTGTTGGATCCTCATTAATATCAGTACCTGAAGAGGACTAAGGAACAGCCGAATCTCACTGTTGGACAGCTCGTTATCATCGATGAAGACAGCACGCCATCCAAACAGTGGATTTTAGGTCGAGTGATTTCATCGATCGTTGGCAAAGACGGCAAGTTTCGCGTCACTGATGTGCAAACAAAAAAAGGCATAGTCAGCCAGTCGACCAGTAAACAAATTTGCACCACTTCCAAGGGATGACTAGCAACCACGTTCTATTGAAAATACATTCTTTCAACGCGTGGAGGATGTCGGAGGAGAACACACGTGAATTTTAGACATTCATAGAATCAAAAACTACAAAAGCACTAAAAAAGGCTACTGAATTGACAGTCTGTGAATGTGGATCTTTTGTGGATGGCATTCACAGATTGAAATAGTTGGCAACTAGTTTTGAGGTCATTGACTTGAGGAGCTTTCGTACATTGTTCACATGATCAAATTAGGAAGAAGGAGAATTTTTCTTTACACTAAATATCGAGTGCAAGCTGAACAACCGTTTATGTTAAAATACTTTACTTTGTTTGTATATTTTCTTATTAATATCAATCAGTGATGCCATCTACCTGTCACAAAAACAGGACAGATGGACCTCAAAAAACCGGGAAAAAAGGGACAAAATATATTTAAAAAATCAGCCAAGTGTGAGTCGGACTCGCACACGGAGGGTTCCGTACCATCGTACAAGATTTTTTGCTTAAAATATAAAATTATGTTTATATTTAATAGCCTAAAAGTATACTATAATTAACAGTTCAAAGTATACTACAAAAAAAAAAAAAAAATTGTTAAATAAAATGTTAAATTAAAGAACAATGCTTCTAAAAATGTATAGTTTTAGTATTTGTCTACACACAAGTGAATTACACACTCTGTGAAAATTTCAACTCTCTACCTATTACGGTTCATGAGATAGAGCAGGAGGCGGACGGACGGACATTGTAAGCTTAGTAATAGGGTCCCGTTAGTTCCCTATGGGTACGGAAACCTAAAAAGGACAGAAAACAGTACAAAATTTATTGCCTTATTATTTTTATTTTTAGTAATTTTAAAGTTATAAATTTATTTTTATAAATTAAATAAGCTTTATTGCCTCATTTATGAGGCCATAATTTTCTTCTTCTGCGGCACTACTGTAGGAGGAATTAGAGCCAATCATGTTTAAATATTTATCTGGAACCTCATAAGTGTTACAGCATGCGCTGTGCCATCGCAATCCAAATCTAATAAAAAGTGATATATTTTTTTATAATATAAATTATAATTTATATGAGCAATAGCGACAAAGGTATTCAGTTCAGGGGGATTTGGATCATACCTAACTTGAACATTTATAATTTTTTTGTCAAAGCGGGACGTCCTATGCGGAGTTAAGTAAAAAAAAATTGTTTTTGGGTTTTACAAGTGAATTGTTATACGAGTATATATTATAATTTCTTATGTAAAAACAGTGTAATTTAACCTGACAGATAAAATTGCGTTTAAAGTTTGTGTTTGAATCCGATTTCGTAATTTACTTTTTACTAAAGATACTTGGCTAAAAACGTGCTCAACTTCCGCATTTGACCACGGCAACGACAACAAATTCAGGGCAAATGTTGTTAGGTTCAAAAATGATTTGTTCCCTGCTGAGTCCTCATAGTTAATAGTCTCGACCCAAAACTTAGCAGTTTCAATGTTAAGTTATAATGATAGGGATAAGCACAACCCGATATATGCCGACTATTTCGATTATTTGCGTAATTTTAGCATTTTCACAGAAATAAAAAAAAAAATTAAATAATACATTAAAACGAAAAAGGATAGATTTCCGGATAGGGGATGTTTGGCGTTTTTCTCCGGATATGTCAGTAAAAAAAAAAACAGCTCTGTCCAGAAAAAGGCTAAAATGGCATCACTGATACCAATATACCATATGTAGCTGTAGTGCATTGAACACATTGGTGATGAACGGGGATGGACACAGAATTGATAGGAATATTTGAAAAAGATATGACTGAAACGCAAGAAAATTTTTCGAATGGATTTTATATATACATAAGTCGAAATATCAAATGTCGATTTAAAAAGAATCTGAACATTTTAATGAACAGGAACTTAAACCTATATCCATTGATTCACTATAACATAAGTATTTACATAGTATAATATAATATGTATATCATAACATACTGTTATGATCACATATAGGACATACTACAATTATTATGGTAAAAAAAATCCTAGTGCCCCCAAAATATTTAAAATTCCTTTTATTTTTAGATAAAATTGGTCTGCCTTTGCCCTATAGATTGCCTTACCGCTCCCGAACTTTCTCAAAGCCTTCAACTGCTCCCCTGCAAGCCTCCAGCGCCCACAAGGAGGCATTATCGCCCACTTTGGGAACCTATGATGTACATAAATGGGTATTATGAAACATACATTTTATTTCGTACACAGAGAGAAATTGTACTTAAATCAAGAACAATGTCATTTGAAGCACAATTTATACTTGAATATAAAAATATAAAAAAAGACTAACTTTGGCTATGCCGAAGTTGTAATACTCTTTACGGCACAGATAGCGGTCCGAGGGTCTTGAAATTTATAAGGTTGTTTGTTGGATATGAGTCAGTCACTTATATTGTCCAAATTTCAGGTCGATAGTACAAAAACAAAGTTTTTCTAATAAGAACAGGAATTTGAATCCAGGTTTATATGGCGGGTACCCCTCCTAGTGGTCCGATTCGGCTGATTCCGACAAATGTACTGCGGAGATTAAAAAGAATGCTTCGTACTGAGGGACTAGTTTGCATACATACAGACGTATAAACGGACATTGCTAGATCAACTCGCCTCGTCGCGCTGATCAAGAATATATATATTTATGGGGTCTCCGAATAATACTATTTACTGCGTGAAGAGTATAAACAAATAAACCCAAGAATACAAATCAAGAATAAACAAACATGAATTGACAACAAGATCATAAGATATCTTGCGGCTGTTAAGAGAGAATAGCGCAAAAATTAAGAGAATTAGTTATGCGCTCTCTCTATAAATAAAAATTTCCAAAATTAAAATTGGTGAAAACTTATTTAAGAAATGCTGTGGGACAAAATAATCTGTTCTATTCATTTGAAAAAAAAAAACTATAACTTTTGTTGAGCTTTTTTTCATTGAGGAAGGAAGGACCCCTGTATAATAAATTTGCCACGGCTCTCAAACGATATAGTTCTGCCACTGCTATTGCTCCAAAACTACATATTACTTACAAAGAATAGAAGCTGGAGTTCCACAGGGTAGCGTTCTAGAGCCAATTATCTATATGGTCTATAAACATCTAATGTGCCAATTAACCTGCAAATACGTTGTTCTCATACAAACTCAAAAATGGAAACAACTCATTCTCCAAAATCACATATATGCCGTAGAATATTGGTTTAAAGTTTGGAGATTAAGGATAAAGGAAATACAATGCCTACATATCTCTTTGACTCTAAGGAAAGACAATTACGCTGCTTTTAAAATTAATGGATCAGCAAAATGAAATAAAATATCTTTGGTATTCACTTAGATAGAAAACTCACATGGGGGAATCAATTTGATAAGAAGACTATGAGTATTAAGCTCAAAATGAAAAAACCTAGAATTTTTTCTTTTTATTCATGAAAAGCCAACCAAGCCTCATTATAGTATATAATAATACGCTTTGCTCCTATGTAAAAATATCGCCAGGTTTTTATGTATGTATATAAGATAGTCAACAGCATTTAATAAAGGATAAATATCTAAATTGACAATTCAAGGCTTGGGTTGACCAGGCAACAGCCTGATGCATCTGCTCCAGTGCAGTAGAGAGCCAATGTGTGGCCTTTTCAGCCTCCGAATAGTGGTTGCATCGGTCAGTGGTCTGAGCAAACAATTGCTGCTATGTGCCAAGAGACGGTTAGTGTGTAAGGCGATCTGGTCCTCAACTACTGCCACGTTCATGTTTCTATGAAGTTTAAGAGTTCTTAACATACCATGGGAATCCTGTGTGTGCAATATTTTCTCTCGCTATACCAAATCATCAGTCATGCCACTCCAGAACAAGTTCAGAGATTGGTCCAATTCATTCTAGAGGTCTTTGAAAGAAACATGTACTGTTCTGCTGTTTTCCTAGATGTGAAGGAAGCTTTTGACAGTGTTTTGCATAAGGGTCTATATGTTAAAGTCAAGATCCATCTCCCAGAATGGCAATATTGGGATGAAATCAACACACACACTGGTCGAAACACAGAGCGGCTGAACTCTTACAAAAATCCACTTGCTGCTGAACTGCTATACCATGGTCGCATCTGTCACCATTTTTCCTACTCAGCTCAGCAAACGAAATGCAGCAAAAGCCTAGAGATCCAGTTCAAGCTGTCCAGGTCTTTGGCCGTAAGAAAACTGCCACAGTAGTTGCGTACTGCAAGCGCAAGAGTGGTTTTGCTGAAAGTAAATGAGCGTCCCTTGGATCAAATTGAACCCAAAGTTCTCCAGTACAAATCACAAGAGCCGCTTTTATTGCTCGGCAAGGAATTTGGTGGCGTTGACATTCGAGTTCTCGTTAGCGGAGGCAGCCCCGGATCTACGATTTTTTCGAACCGGGGCGGAAACTTGTAGTGGCGCCCCTCTCTCCAGCGTTTAAGATAAATTACTTAAAAAATCTCACAAATATTTATATAAATGGTTGGCATTTTTCGTGAACGGGACAATAAGAACCCTTTAATAAATTTGTACTCTTTATTATTATTATATTATTTTGCTACAGCTTTACACGGTGTGATTTTTTTTTTGGCGAAAAAATCTATAAGCTCATTGAAGTCCGTCTCAAAGGCAGTTTTAATTTCAATGGCAAGGATCGCGAGGCCAGATAAACGTTCCTGTCTCATTGTTGAACGCAGATAGCTTTTAATTATTTTCAGTTTGCTGACAGCTTCCCTCACAGCTTGCAGATGTCGTAGGTAATGGTAATATTCTTAAAGCTATACTAACATTAGGAAACGCTTCTTGCAGGTCATGCTTGCACAGATATTGCAACAGATCAAATGCACTTGATTTTTCATCAATTTCAGTTACTAGCTCTTTGAAAACGACAAGTTCCTGGCAAAAATCCACTGGATTCAAGTCTTTCGAATATTTTTGTACTAGATCGGCTTCATTTTTTTGCAGATCCTCAGTTGATATATTTAAAAACGCTTGGCCATTAAGGAAAGCGAAATTTTCATGTAGACTCTTTGCGCTTTCTACCCTTGTTTCAATTTCTTTTAAAATTTTGTCAAACACTATGTTTCTATCTTTAGAAAATAAACTAGTCGGATCTAGCGTTCTTGATTCGTCCTCGCAGATTTCGTCGTGTTGCTTTTTCTTTTTGGAAATTACATAGAAACGGGACTCCCTACCTTTTTTTTTCATTTGTTCTACTCTGAGGAGTTAAAAAAATAAGTTTGAAAAAAATACGTGAATTGTTGACAAGGCAAATCTCAAATCGGCATTTCGAGTCCAAAAGTTCACTAGTGCACTGGTGCACAAGTTCACTTGTGGTGTGGACCTGTGCGGCGCGTTTTTCTTACAAGTCGACGGTGAGCCAACCAGGCTTCTTCCGTATGCTATGCGCTTTGTGGAGAAAGTTTTTTTTAATTTTCAATAATATTATATTATTATATTGATTTCGGCGCCCCCTGAAACTGCCGCCCGGTTTGCCTACTTAGTAGCCTTCTACCAAAAATTCGTTGATAAATCGTCCAAAAAGGAAATAAAGGACATTCTTGTTCAGTACAACAGAACTTTGCTAGTTGGAGTCCCGCGTCGCTGCGAGCTAAAGAAGTTTGGTGGTCCAGGTACCCGTGCCCGCTACCAAATGTCTTAGCGTTAATCTTCTGTGCGGTTTTTCATTTGGAATAGAATAATATTTTATACAACTTTAATATCTTTCTTTGAATGAAGATGTATTAAAATAAAAACTAAACCATATTTGACGATCTCTTAATTTTTAATAATTTGAGTGATTAAATTTTTGTTTTTCCCCAATCATGATTCATATGCATTAAGGGTACTTTTGATATTCTAAATTCAAGGGAAGATGTGAAACGAAGAAATCTCTACATATTCAATTTCAATTATAATAAAAAAAAAAAAAAAAAAAAAACTAATTAATTTATAAAGAATATTTGACAATTTAAATAAAATTTCCGTTATTAAATTAAAATAACTGCTAATGAGTGAGTAAATCAGTAAGAAGAACTGCCCAGGAAGGAAACACACATCTGGTCATGTGAAGACTTTTAATGGTCATGGGTTCGAGAGATTAAGAACTCGCAGCGAATTGCCAACTGATTAAAAATGTATATCGTTGGTAATAAATACTGTGAGTTGGTAATATTTACTGTGTGGACAGACAGATATTTGCGAACAATAAGGCATTAAATTAAAGGAAAATTAAGTGATTGTTGGGTGGCCCCCGTAAAAGAAACAACGCAGTAAACAATTTTACACGGGTTGCTGGACAACAACAACAACTCAACAAAGCAGCAACAGCCATCAAGCTGCTTTTGCTGGTGTCGGGAGACACAGTGAATAGCAGCAACAGCAGCAGCGCTGACAGCAGAGAGTCGCTGGCAACATCTCAGGTACCAAGACTGTAGAGAAGCACCCACCTCCATTATAATAGAACAACAAACAGAGAACGATGGCAGAGGAGAGTCAAGAAACGAGTGAAGCGATGCTTTTAACAAATGATTTGCTTCCGGTAAATGCAAGTAGCAGCAGTATCACAACTCCTAATGTAGACTTTGAGGAAATTTCTCTGAAAGAGGTAAGCAAACCACAATCAATATAAGTAATACAATAAATAATATGTCATATCAAAATATCAATAATATGTCAATGATTTATAGAAAGTTGGCCATGGATCTTATGGTGTTGTCTATCGAGCTATGTGGCGCGGACGTCCCGTGGCCGTCAAAGAGTTCGGGGCCAGTGCCGAGCAGAAAGCCATTGAGACCGAGGTCAAGCAATTGTCAAGAGTCAGTCATCCCAATATAATAGCTTTGTATGGCATCTCTTCGGATCAACAAGCGAAATATCTGATTATGGAATATGCTGAAGGTGGTTCGCTGCACAATTTCCTGCATGGCAAAGTTCAGCCAGCTTATACGCTGGCACATGCCATGAGTTGGGCACGACAATGTGCTGAGGTAAGTAACTGGAAAGCTTATCTGTCTTGCTGTTATTATTATTATTATTATTGTTATTGTTGTATTTAAGGGCGTCGCCTATCTGCATGCCATGACACCAAAGCCACTCATACATCGTGATTTGAAACCATTAAATTTGTTGCTCACCAACAAAGGAAGACATCTGAAGATTTGTGATTTTGGCACCGTAGCAGATAAGTCAACAATGATGACAAATAACCGTGGTAGTGCTGCATGGATGGCACCAGAGGTTTGTATGATCTCAGATTGATTTTAAATATTTTTATGATTTCCTGATTATTATGTGTATGCTTGCAGGTCTTTGAAGGTTCTAAATACACCGAGAAATGTGATATATTCAGCTGGGCCATTGTCCTGTGGGAGGTTCTCTCTCGTAAGCAGCCTTTCAAAGAGATCGATAACACCTATTCAATTATGTGGAAAATACACAAAGGTGAGAGGGACATTAAAATCATCTAATCACATCACACATTATTCAAAATTATTGATTTTTATAATTACTTATATGATTTTGCAACATACTATTAAATAGGTGAACGACCACCTCTATTACATAATTGCCCCGAACGTATTGAGGAGCTAATGACCTCATGCTGGAAAACGGCACCCGAAGAGCGGCCATCCATGCTTTATGTAGTCTCTGTGATGAATGAAATTGCTGCGCCATACCAAGGAGCAGATAAACCACTGGAATACGTATTCGTTAATCAACAAGTAGGGGTGACAAATAAAATATTTTTTAAATTACATTTATCATGATTAGTTGTGTATTTTCCAGATTTTTACAAAAGACACATGTACGACAGATGATGAGCAATTAAGAAGCGGCTTTTACATCTCCGATAATAGTAGTAGTAGTAGTACAAAATCAACTCAAGAGACAAACGAAATGATGTTCAGCAATATAACAACAAATACCTCAGGTGCATCAACGCCAACAAATGTCGTCGTCCCTGGTGGCAGTGGTGACAATGGTGTAAATGATGATAATGTTACCTCAACAAAGGCTCCAGCTTCTGCAGCTGTAGCTGCTCCCGGTGATGGTCTATTTCAGACACATGCGCATGCTTCTAATGTACCCCAAGCATCCATAATCAGTTCAAATCGTTGGGAGGCAATACCAGAAGAAGAAACAGAAGCATCCAGTTCACAAACACCTGAATCGACGACAACCTATGATAGCTTTAAATTAACTCCATCGGCAGAGGCGGCAAAACGTTTCGATACCATACGAAATGTTATGATACAATCTGCCCGTAAACCCTTAAGTCCACTAACACTTGACCTCGATGCTGTAAGTATATAAATATAAATTTTATATTTTATAAATAAATGATAATAATAAATGTTTTTTTTTTAATCTTTTTTTTTTTTTTAGAATGCCTTTGATTTGAGCAGCACTGATAGCGGTAGCAATTTAGGTATGTTGAATTCAATTCTTTCCTAGTTCATAACCCCACCCAGTTATCAAGAAAAGTACTACAAATTGGGGGGAAAAAAAATATATTCAAAAAACAGAAGAACAGATTTTACGAAAGACACATTAATGTATATGATTCTTCCAAGTTATTTATATAGTAAACAGCTATATTTCTTGCTTAGTTTTATAGATTTACATTTAATTGAATTTAAGTAAATTAGAGAAAAATTCCAAATTTTACAATATACTCAATTAAATCCCTTACACTTTTGCCATGTTTTGATGTTTGTAGCTTTTGTCGGAAATTTTATATCTTTATCAAAATTATAAGAAACTTCATTTTTTTTTTTAATATCTGGTTAGGTATTAAAGAGTGAAATTCAAAAAAAAAAAATTTGGGTTATTACCATTCTTCAATTGTCAATTACTACAAAAATTGCGATATTCGCCTTTTGCGCCCTTATCAAAATTATTTTCCCAACTTCAAAAATACGTATTTTCCTTGAATTTGTAAGATTGTGGAGCAAGGCTGACTCAAGCCGTAGCAGCGACATGGAATGCAATCTTGGCATTAGGGATATGCGAGGTCTCATGTGGAATGACTATGTGTTCATATTAATAATTAAGCTTCAACTTTAATGAAGTGGTGGGAAGACAAGGCTTAAACGCAAAAATCCTATTTAACTCATGGAGTAACTCAATTCTCTGCAACTGGAGCGCCAACAAAATAATAAGCATTAATTGCCTTTACAGAAAAAATTAGATCTGAAGTTATCTCTATATGTCTCTCTTTTGTAGATTTGAATAGTCAAAATAAAAATACAAAAGACACTCACAAGTTGGAACCTCTTTAATTTCGTTGTTATCTGAAGAAGTCTCATCATCGCTAGTAGTAGTCATAGTTCATTTTCAAATCCGTCTTCATTAATATCCTAATTCAATTCTTCAATTTGTTGTTCATATATTCAATTGCTGGAATTGATTTCTACTTAAAGTGGTTGGTTTCATTGAAGAGCTTTATTGTATTCCTCATTTTTGTACAGCAACTTTTGTAATTAGCAAATCATCGTCGCTGACGTATTGATCAGAGTCACAATTTAGCAATTTGAAGCAAACGTTCTTCTATACTTTTTGGAGCAAATATTTTACAGATATATTTTTGCATTGCGGATAGTAAGATTTATTAGAAACCTTGTGGGTTTACCACTTTAATTTTTTTATACTCTTCACGCATACAAACTGGGATCCAAATGAAAGTTTTTATTTGAAAAACTTTTTTGGTTTTCATACTATCGACTTGAAATATGAACACTGTAAGTTTCCGACCGATATCCACCAACCATATAAATTTCAAGACCCTCGGACCATTAGAGGGGCTACCCCCATACAAACCGGGATCGAAATGAAAGTTCTTATTAGAAAAACTTTTTTGTTTTCCATACTATCGACTTGAAATATGAACACTAAAAGTTCCTGACCGATATCCCCAACCGTATAAATCTGTACAATCGGGATCCAAATGAAAGTTCTTATTTGAAAAACTGTTTTGTTTTTTGTACTATGGAACTGAAATTCGGACACTATAAGTATCTGACCCATATCTACCAACCTTTTAAAAGACTCTCAAACTACTAGAAGGGGCGTGAAGAGTATTACAACTTCGGCATAGCCAAAGTTAGTCTTTTTTAATATTTTTTTTTTTTTTTTTTTTGTATTTAAGTTTTATCAACTTTAGGGATATTTGATCCATTGATTGATAGTTGCTATAATATTTGGTGAAAATTAATATCGGTTTCAATTGTTTAGAAAGTAGCTTCATATTTATTGGGATTTACTTCGCTTTAATTAGTATCAGTTCATTGGGTCTGCACTTCTTTTCACATAAACAATTTAAATAAACAATTTTCCAGTTCAAGACTTTCTTGAAAGTTTTGGAAACAACCACAAATATAGCTTTCTACATACGATTTTATGTAGATTATGGATGATATTTTTTTTTTTCATTCATTTTGTAGTCCCAAACAATTCGCACATACTCCTTTTCCAATATTTTTTTTAATAATATTTAAACTTTTGTTTCCAAAAGACAATACGCTCCCAAACTGAAAACAAAAGTTTGAATTTTAAAACGTTCAGGTTTGAATTTCTGGACAATTTAAATTTGTGAGCGTCCCTAAAAATTTTAAACGGTAATTCCATAATTGCAATGATTTCTCATTCTCCTTCATATAACAAATTAAAATATTCAATTTTTGCTTCCTATGGAATACAAATTTTTTAATCTCTAATCATGTATTTTTATACTCTTCACGTAGTGAATGGTATTATAAGTTTGCCATAATGTTTGGAACACACAGAAAGAGACATCAGAGACCCCATAAAGTAGTTATATTGTTGATCAGCGCGATGAGTTGTTTTAGCCATGTCGGTTTGTGTGTATGTATGCAAACTTTTCCCTCAGTTTTTGAGCTAGAGAGCTATACTATCAATTTGGACAATATAAGTATCTGACCCATATCCACTAATCATGTAAATTTAAAAAAACTCTGTCTACCAAAAGGGGTACCTCTCATACCAACCCAGATTCAAATTCATATTCTTATTAGACAACATGTTTTTTGTACTATGGAACTGAAACACTATAAGTATCTATTCCATATCCACCAACTATGTAAATTTCAAGACCCTCGGATCACTATTAGGATTCGTACAAAACATATATACCAAACTTTAGCATTATAGCTTCTATAGATTCTAAATGAAAAATGCGTTGGGGTAGACAGACTATATGGTCTAAATTTCCACCACCTTTGATCAATCATACCATATACTGGGTCACCTGGGCCACAGAGTTGGATTAGTTTCTTATGGAAAAATGACTTAAATGACTGATTTTTATTACTTATCCTATAAGTATAAAACAAAAAAACAAAAAATTTAAACTGATCAATGAAAATATTTATATTTTGTTACGAGAGGATATTCTGTTAAATTATATTGTATTTTCCAGTATTTTGGATGCATAATAAGTTCTTAAACAACAATAGATGGATGGGTATGATGGCCATAAATGATCTAATCAAAATTTAAATGAATTACATTTGTCGTCATGTGTCATTTGTCTTACAATATTTTTTGAAAAAGACAAACAGTCTCGTTCGGACTAAATTATTTATCAACAATTTCTACTTACACAGATACAAATATATTAGATATAGATACTATACTCGTATATGTAGATACAGATAAATAGGTAGATATATTCTTGTATATACATACTCGTATATGTAGATTGAATTAAAAAAGTAAACACGAATGATTTTCTCTTAGTAGTACTGAATGCCATAAACACTGATGTGATGTGATGTGATAGAAAGAAGAAAAAACGATTTTTGCCGCCGATGAGTAATTGCTTGTTGACTTATTTGAATTGAATTAAAAGATTGTTCTACTGTTCGTTCACGACATTACATATTTTATTGTATTTTTTTATTTATTTATTTATTTATTTTTTTTTTTTTTTATTTTAAATTCGCAACACTCCCCCAAAATCCAATATGAAATGAAAAGAGATCATTGCATTGGAATCTATCGTTGTTCTATTGGTATATCGTCGTTTTCAAGATGCAACGTTTACTATTCGACTGAACTAAACTGAACTGAACTGAATAAAATGTTTTGTATTCACTCGTCCATACGGTGGCGTATACTGAATATTATTAGAGAGTAATTAAACGATAACGCTGAGTCATCAGGGGCGCCCTATGTGTACACAAGTACATATATCTATATCGGTTTATACCATATGTATACCTACATATGTTTATGCTAATTACAAAGCGTGGCAATCGTGGTGCCGTCTGTATATATTTATAAAGAAAATATTTGAAAAAACAATGTTGTGATGTGATTGTTTTCTCGATCTCAGTGACTTTTTGTGCATTTTTTTTTTTTTTTTTTTTTGCGCGTCGCATTATGCGTAAGAAGTATATATGCATTTACATTCCCATATATATCTATATATATATGTACATACATCACATATGTCTGATTTTTCTTTACCGCACCTTATGGTATCTACATCATCATCATCATCATGGTATCCCATTAAATTACATACTTTTGTATTGTTGAATTACGCATAGAGTGAATGTGCAACAGATGCTATGATGCACTTCATTATAGTACAGACATAGATAGATTCGTTGTCAAGCATTTGCAACATGATGTTTCATACATTTTTCTCATTCTTGAATTCAATTTTGTGATACCATTCTCGAAATTAAATAAGAGACAAAGTTTGTTAAAAAAAAACTATGTGTATATAGTGATGCTTGTTAATCATTAATGGTAACATCGGTAAATCTTTAAATATATATATATTTGATTTGAATATATGTATCTATAAATATTACAATGAAAAAAGTCACCATAATATTAAAATCGGATAATTTTTAATTAAATTTTCTCATTCACATGAAGTTAGTTTAGGCTCCCTTTTTTGTTAGTTGGATTCTTAGTTATAAAAATATATGAATCTTATTTATAGGAAGATAAGTACGTGTAAGTCCCATATAAACTAGTAACATCTACATCTCTTTTTGTTAGTTAAATCCTCAAGATATCGAGGAAAAGTTTTGTAGAAAGTCAACTTAATTAAACTTCTTCAGTTCCAAGAAGATAATTTTGTATAGGTGGCTGCGTTATAAACTTGTAACTTTTCCCTTTTCTTGTTAGTTGGTTATTAAGTTTTTCAGATATGTATATACATACTTGGAATTTAGGATAGTCTCCTTAAATTTAGAATTATATAAGTATATAAATAAAGTATATAAATAACTTTTGACTTTCTAATTTGTAATTTATCTGCAGGGTATTTAATCTTCTAAGTCAGTGAAGCTAATTTCTTTTTTTTTTTTTATTTTTTTTTTATTTTCATCTAATTTTGTTTTGTCTTTGCTTTAAATGAGTACGTGTGTGTATGTGTTTGTGTGTAAGTGTGAATGATTATTTGTATTTATCTCTGAATTGCCACAAATGTTCCCATCAATTTCGCAGAGCGTGATTTTAGTTGGAATCAAAGTTTTCGCGCGTTTAAAACGCTTCATTTCTCTGAATCACTTTGAATGGTTTTCAATTATTTTCCATAGTTTTATAAATTAAATATTCAAGAACTTAAGTAAATATTTAATAATTTTTTTTTTTTATTTTTTCATAGATATGAATAGGTTTCTTGTTGTTTTTTTTTTTTTTTTTTGGTGAAAAAAATATTTTTTTTTATATTCCAACAATATTCCTTCCATAAAATCAGCGACTTAATGCATTCTTATGAATGAAAGAAAGTTTATTGTTGGATATTTTATGGAAACATTTATTAAATACAATTTATACTCTTCACGCAGTGAAAATTATTATAAGTTTGTCATGAAATTTGTAACACACAGAAGAAGACATCGGTGACCCCCATTAAGTATAAACATATATTCTTGATCACCGCGACGAGACGAATTGATTTAGCCATGTCAGTGTTTGAGCTAGAGAGCTGTAGCTTTCATTTCACCATACGCAATACATTTGTCGGAATCAACCGAATCGGACTACCGGGAGGGATACCTCCCATACAAACCGAGATCCAAATTCATGTTTTTATTAGAATAACTTTTTTGTTTTTTGTACTATGGAATATAAATTTAGATATTATAAGTATCTGACCCATTTCCACCAATCGACCACCAGGAGGGATACCTCCCATACAAAACATGAACTTAGAACAATAATCAGAATATATAAAAATTGCGTGAAGAGTATTACAACTTCGGCAAAGCCAAAGTTAATCTTCTTATTACTGGATTTAATACAATTAGGTGTCTCGACTTGAACGATATTTTCCATTTCCATTTAATTAAGAATCAGGGATGTTTTCCCTCTTCGACTTTGCAACTTTTCTGAAGTATTTAGAACTAAAAATCATTTATGGTAGAATTAATGAGTCTCTTAAAATATATTTCAACAATTATCCCCAATTACTGGAAGAAATCAATTTAAAAACATTTCTTATAAATGAAATGTAAAAGTTTTCCATACATTAACTTATAAATCAAATCAAATCTCTATATGGTAGAAGCCTTATCAAATATTGATCCGATTTAAAGAATATGTTGTTCTACTAAAATGATTCACTTGTGAATTTCTATTTTTTTATATCAAGTATATCGACCCAAAGACAAATTCTCCTAATTGCCCAAGTCAACAAAAGCCATGCCATGCCATGCCATGCCATGCCATGCCAATCCAGTCCAAACAAGTCCAGCCCCCATTGCTCTAACTTTTAAATACATATTGGCAGGCGGCATAGTCAATTGTACTACAGATTTGCACCGCAATACAAAAGACAAAAGCAAACAAAAATGAAAAAAAAAATAAAATTCAAAAAAATAAATAAATAAAAATAAAACACAAAGTATAAATTTAATGTCCGATGATTTTCCGAACACACACAGAAGAGAAACACAAAACCACACAACCAACTGCTCGATATAGGAATCACACCCATGATGAGGGGCTGCTCATCATGACTCATTCGAAAATCATCTCACTTTTATTTTGATTTTCAAAGAACAACGAACAAACGAACGAATGAAAAAATAAATTTACAAAAATACAAAAAAAAAAAACAAAAAAAAAAACGAAAAAGAAATCGCGAGATGCAAGAAAACGAATATATTTAATGGGCACAGACAGAAACGAGGTTGGCCCGGCCTGGCCTGGCTGCCTGTTCTACGATATTTCTCGAGATGCCATTAAATAGCAAAAGAAATCAACAGAACCAACACGAAACGAAAGCAAACAAATAAAGAGTGCACACAAAATGAAGCCTTAGTCACAACAAAAAATGTAGTGTAGTGTAGGTATATTCATGTTAATAGTTAATAGAAGAAAAGCTAAACAAGAACTTTGGTTACATAGAAGATTGTATACCTTTCACAGGATAAGATGGTATAGGTTATAATAGAATAGACAGACTATGATTTCACTCAGAAATCTTCATTGTTATGGCTAGTTTAGACTGCTCTTAGAATCAGTACTCATCTTCGATCTTTCAAACGCAATAATCTAATGCCTATGCTACAATTGGCATTGCTCTCAGGGTCCTTATACCTACTGAGTTTCCTTACCACAACAAGTTGGCAATCCAGCAAGGAAAATTGTTGACATTCCTTTGATGTGATGTGATGTGATCTAATCTATAGTGTCTGATTCAACTAACAATTTTGATTATTATATTTTAAGAAAGGTGTACAAATATGAAAATAAAACATGATTTACAATATTTCTGCTTAATATCTCAAAAACTTAATGACTAAATATATCATAAAGTAGTCATAAAGTATTTTCCGACTTACAAACTATCCATCATATTTAATATACCTTAAACTTTAGTGAAAGTTATACATAATATCATTTTAAGTTGTGGCAAGTGTCACATTTTGACACATTCTTTGCATGCACTACAACAGACCCTAAACAACAATAAACAACTCATATATAGTACAGATATTATATAGAGAAAAGTCATTTACCCTCACCTGGATTCATATGTCATACATTTTCCATATATCTAATACCAAATTTAGGGAAAGCTTTCTCTGGTCTGTTCTCATTCCTGAAGTGTACTTCGTATTTGAGTAATAGAAAATGTTCCCTGAACATATAGATTAAGATTTTTTCTAAGGGGCTTCTATGATATATACCACTTATACATATATTCTATAGTTTCTGCTTTAAGTAGAAATTTACAAATAAATTGGATCATTTTAATGTTATTACACGTAGTCCTGAAAGAGAAAACTGTGCTGTATTAAAAACTCTGTTTACAGATACTCACAGCATATAAGCATCGACAAATACACTTACCTATGTATGTATGTATGTATGTATATATAATAGATATATGTTATAAGTATATGTACCGATATATATGTACATATCTCTATTTATATGTGTTTATATGAGAATATGGATGGATATTAAACTCATTCCGATATATTAGAAAATTTTATGCGTTTCCACATAAAATCTATTTCTTCTTTCACATAGTTCAATCAATTTTTTCCCTTGCTCTCTCTCTCTCTCTCTCTCTCAGCCACTATCTCTCATCTACTCTCATGTCCAAAGCCCCCCCAGTTCTCTAACTATTTTCATTCTCTCGTGTAATTCATTGAATTGAGAGTCAATGGACGACGTCATGATGGTAATTTGCTAGGGAAATGAATTCGTGGTGGTCACTCCAGATGCCGATGATGATGATGATGATGATGGTGGTGGTGGTGGTGGTGTGGTGGTAATAATGATGGCGATTCTGAATGTGGTGTTGTCGTGGCAAAATACGATGACTCGGCGGGCGGCAGCCATTGCGCTTTAATAGTAGCAGCTGTTTCTAATGGTTTTGCTAATGGTAATGGGAATCAGGAAGGGAACGAAGGGAAGTAGGTTCAGCTGCCTGCCTGCCTATCATGGTGGTGATGATGTTAAATATTGTTGTTGTTTTGTTTTTTAATTTTTTCATTTTCAATTTGGTGGAATGAGTAAGAGGAGGAGAATGACGACGACGCAACATGTTCATGTTCTTTGCTCAAGCAGTGTTAGTCAATCGTCGCCGTCAGTTCAGTCTATGATCGAGCGTAGTGCCTGCCTGCCGTGTCGGTGTTCGATCTATTGTTTTTTTCTATCCACATACAAATCTATCGTGTTCTCTCTTAATTCTTTGTACATGTTTTTAAAAGTTTCACTTGTCTAATCATTTATTCATTCGTTTGTTCGTTCGTTTGTCGAATTTGTTTTCCTCGTGTGTGTTTGTGTGTGTTTACATCCCCGATCGAAATCAAATTCTCGTTACCGGAATTATTTACACGAAAATAGTTCCATGGAAAATGTTTTCCAAAAACTAGAAGAAAAAAAAAACAACCCATTTTACAAATTCTAATGAAATTATAATCATGAAAGAGATACAATTCAAATAAGAAATATTAAAAATCAAAAAATTATATCCAAATATTTTTAAAATCATTTTTAATTGATCAATAAAATGTGTAGAACTCATTTAGCAGAATAAAAATTGGTCAAATTTTAAACATAAAAAAAAACTGCTCACTGAAAATATTAAAATAATTAAAAATATTAAAGTGAAAAAGAAACTGAAAATTGAATAAAAAATTTTGAAAAATGTGTGACACTACAACAAAAATATTATCAACAAAGCAAACCGCCGACATGCACAGTTGCTGGATTATATACAGTAGGCATACTCCTCTTTATTATATATCATCATATTATATACATATATCATTGTGATAATCCAACGGTTGAAACTATTCAAATTAAAGATTTCGCAAAATTGAAGAATTTAGATAAAAAAAGGACAATCACTGACTGTAACTTTCTCTCTCTCTCTCTCTCTCTCTCTCTCTGAGAGTCTAAACCTCCCATAATCTTATAGAAAGTATTAAGATTTAAATATAGATTTTATCCAATATATATTTTTTTTCACGACGGTGACTATAGGTCCGAAGGGATTCCTCCCTACCTCACACACAAAAAAAATTAATGACTCTTTTGAAGATCTTGCTGCAAGTTATAAGTTATTAATATTATATATAGACAATATGTGTCTTAATGATTTTGGCTTAGAAAAGTTATGTTGTTGCTATACGTATTCTATTCCTGGTTAAGTTAAAGTTCCTGTATTGAATAAGGTCCCCGATAAAAGCTTCTAATGAACTGTTTTACTAGAGAAAGGAAAGTAATGTAACCCGCTCGCGTCTTTTTTTTTTCTTTTTCATTATTTTGGAAATTTATGTTAAGAGACTTGACAAATAAAATACATAAAATCCTTTTTTTAAAAGTTTATTCAGATTTTTGGCATATTCATTACCTAAAACAGGGCTGTCTAACCCACGGCCGCGGGCTACATGCGGCCCAATGGGTCCTGCATGGAACTCAGACAAAGTGGCTTGGTTTTTTGTTTTTTTTTTTTTTTTTTTACGTCAAAAAAAATTTCCACCTGCGACCCAATTAACAGCAGATTCTTCCTATGTGGCCCAGGAAACCACAAAAAGGTTGGACAGCGCTGATATAAAGTATTTATTAAATGATTCTAATCAAAGAAATGGTAATTTCTTCCCACCTTTTGAACCATTTTTTAAATGCCTAACACTATTGAACTAATCAGTGTTGTTACATGTGTCTTTTACAATTTTTAATACAATATTTCTTATCGAAAAATTTAGAAATTATTAAATTCCCTAATACACCTCTTAAAATTCCTGGAATGTATACATATTTGTACCTTATATCATAAGGAATAAATAAGGATTTTGTATGTCTATCTAAAAATATAAGTGAATTGCCGAAAAGACAAAGAAATTAATATAGCCATGTTTGTTCTTTAAATCATGAGATGATAATAAACTTTAAAAGATTCTAAGAATGTAAGACTTGTAATACGTAAAATGGTATATGGTATTCCTTGTGAAACCACCAGTTGTGTCATTAATTCCCCAAGTCTTTTTATCTATCTATCTATCTATCTGTTTATGCTACTCCCTTAATTATTGAGATGCTGATCTGAAATTTTACTTTAATTTTTTTTTTTTTTTTTATCAGAAAAACATAAAGTTATAAGAGATGTCAAACCATGTACTCTTATGAATATATATATACATATGTATTCTGTACAGAGTATCGTTGTTTTTGATTTATCTCTATGAACATTTGTTTTATCAGCAGTAGGGTATAATATCTTTAAAATTGAAGTTTTGAAAAGTTTTTCTTATGTGTGTTTCATCTTGATTTACAGCCAAATCCGATGGCAATGAAAGGCTCACGGTTACCGATGCTAAAATAATTCAACCACAAGTGATAACTACGACGACACCCTACAAACGTCAGAAACAACATCAACAACAATCACAACAACATCAACAGTCAACAATGAGCGATATGACCAATAATAATAATAGTAATTATAATAATACAAATCGTTATGCTAATAGTAATAATAATAATAGAATCGGTGATGAGAATGATGACACTGATCAATCGCTGACCGAAATACTTGATGCTGAATTACAACCAGAGCCACCGATTCCAAACAATTCGGAATCACAACAAATATATCGGGAACATCGACGTTTGGCTAAGGAATATTTAAGCATTGAAACTGATTTGTATTATGCACAGGATCTGAAAGAGAAACTTATATTGCAAATGGATGTGGTGGAACGTAAACAGAAGCAAGAATTATTACTAAAAATGAAGGAAAAGGTAAAATTGACAATATAAACTAGAAATTATGAATTAATATTTTTATCTCTGTCTCTCTTTCGCTCTCTTCCTCTCTTATTCTTTTTGATTTTATTTAGGATGATTTGACAAGTTTCTATAACAATTTAAAACAACAATTGGACAAAATGAGAGCAGATGAAGCTATTTTAGATGGTGGAAACCATCCTCATCTACATCCACATTCTCAGCATCAGCATCAACATCAACATCATCAATATCAACATAATACAATAACAACATCAGCAGGAGGAACAACATCAACAGTCAATGATCCAACATCCAATATGATAATACAAAATTCTACATCTGCAAATAGTGAATTACTATCCGAAGATGGTTGGGTTGTAATTGCCCCTAATCAGAATACGTAAAATAATTCACTCATACCAACAACAACAACAACAACAGAAATCTGTATATACTTGTATAGTTAATGAATCTATACCAGAATCTGGAACCGCTTTATTTTAACATAAATACTTAGAATAATATTTAAGATATTTAATAATAAAGTTCAAGATCTAAGATTAAGACTTTTGTAAGACTTGGTTTATACTACTTACTACTATAAAATTTAAAAATAATATTCCTTTTTTTTTTTTCCTCCAAATTTTATATAAAAAATATCATACTTTATTGCAAATAAATCTTTAGCTTGATTGCGACGATGCTTCCTTCCAAAGTTGAATAGAAAAACATATGTATATATTTTTTATTTATTTATTTTGTTTTTTTTTTTTTTTTAATTTTTTCATTTTCTAAGTATGTAATTAAGTTTTAGTGTTTAGAATATAAATACACGCAAGTCATAAAGTTTGCTCAGGAAATCGGATTACCAAATGTTATCATTTATGTACATACTTTAAGTGTCTCTGTGTATTATATCTAAATATATATGTATATAAGGTCATATATCCCATAAGTGTTTATTTAATAAAAATGTAAATGTATCTAGATAATTTCAATAATTGGGATTTAATTTAATATGTATACATTGATATATTGTATATGAAGATAAACCCTGGATTTCACAACATATTATGCTATTCTCTTGTCTTAGCTGAATGGAAACAAAATATTGTATTTATGCGGTTTGCAATACACCGATACTGTTGCAAGAACCTAGTATTCACTACAATGATTGCAAGAATACCAATATCTCATAGTGAGTTCATGCCTCCTCCTCCTTTGCCTCCTAATATTAGTCATATAATAAATACAACGGGCGATGAAATTAACGATGACATGGGTGATGATAATAAAAATCTAGAATTACCATCTTCAAATGTTCTCTGTCAGCCACATTTAATTTAACAACAGGAACTTAAATTTGTCTGTTAGACAAGCCGAATTACTTGGATCTAGACTACAGGAATGGAACTTGTTGGGACTTACTGTACTGTTTGTACATGATAGAATAACCAGTAAAAAGAAGATTAACTTTGGCTATGCCGAAGTAGTAATACTCTTCACGCTCTTCCTAGTGGTCCGAAGGTCTTGGAATACCTTTAGTGTCCAAATTTGAAATCGATAGTACAAAAAACAAAAAAGTTTTTCTAATAAGAACATGAGTTCGAATCTAGATTTGTATGGGGGAACCTCCCCTAGAGGTCAAATTCGGCTGATTTCGTATTGTGTATTATGAAAAGAAAGCTTCAGCTCTCTATCTCAAAAACTAAGGGACTTGTTTGCATGCATACAGACAGATACTATGAGTTTCTGATCCATATCCACCAACCATATAAATTTCATGATCCTAGGGTTACCAGCAGGGGTACCTCCCATACACACCCTCATTAAATGACAAACTTATAAAGAGTAATTGTACAATAAAGTGCCATTTAAACTGTGTTCTTTGTTGATACTCAAACTGTAACAGAGAGAATATAGTGATGCTACGCATAAGTAAAATTTTTTATTTTGTTGTGTAATCAGTCAAATACGTTCATGTTATAACTATGTATTTACTACTATAACCATAGACAAGCAGCTTCCAATATATACAAAAATAAAAAAAAATAAAAGAAAACAAGTAAAAAGAAGATTAACTTTGGCTATGCCGAAATTGTAATACTCTCCACGCATCTTTCATATCGTCTGAATATTGTTCTAAGTTCATGTTTTGTATGGGACTTAGAACCCTTGCTAGCGGTCCGAGGGTCTTGAAATTTATATAGTTGGTGGATGTGAGTCAGATAATTGCAATATTATCAAAATTTCAAGTCGATAGTACAAGAAACAAAAAATGGATATGACGAAATTAACTTGTCTTATCGCACTGATCAAGAATTCATATACTCTACGGGATTTCCGATGTCTCCTTCTATGTGTTATGAACTTCATGACAAACATAAAAACCAGAACAACCTACATTTATTCAATTATATTTGTTTTCTCGAGGCATATTTTCTATCAGCTTCTAAAAATTGGTATAGTGAATATTATTATGTTTGTGCTGCACTCTATTCCATACCATATCTTCTATAGTGATTGCTCTAACCAATTTAGGAAGCATCTTCTTCTTCAATGGTCCCAAGTTTTCACTCAAATTGCGGTCAGGACCTTGGACCGGTTATTCCTTCAATGGAAATTATGACTATGACAGACAATTCATTATTTTACGAACAATATGCTTGAGGTCCCCATCTTGCTGAATTATCTCTTTACATTTGAGGGAGGGAAATGTGTTTATTAACTCGTTTAGGGAATTCTGTATATGTGAACAACTCTTTGGCAGGTAAATTAGTTTGCCTTCTATTGTAAATATTATTCATATTTGTTGGGAAGATTGTGCAATCTACTTTTGGCAAAAAGAAAACCAAAATTTGTATATAATAAAAATAAGAAAACCAAATAAAATTATTAACATAAATTCAATTATTAATATAATTGAAGGTTTTCAATATCCTTCCTACATAAGAATATATGATACTAACTAATAATCTGTTATATGTAGGTATAAATACACAGTTCACTAAATCACAAATAGACCTATTATACTCTCTTGGTTATACTTTGTCTGAATAATAGCAATTAAATACTTAGTAATATTATAAAATGTTCCTATTAATTTATGTTGCCAAAAAACTTAATGAAAATTCTTTAATTTCTTTGTTAAATCATAATAAATATACAATATTTATATCTTCTGCTTGAAGATAAATTTATAAATGTAGTAAGAAGTTAGTTTTCAAAAAAAATATATTTTCAATTAAATTTTGCAATTAAATTCATCTTGCATATTTTTTTATATATTATTTACCCAAAAATTATATTAGCTTAATTTTGATTTTTACAGTAGAGTTTCTTTGAAACTGAAATGAGTATTTTTTTTTTTTTTTTTTTTTGTCTACAATATATTTAATTATAAAGTTTAATATAAACATTGAACACAATATTTTGATTGAGTTCTGCAAATAAATTAAATCATCTTTTGACCATTAATTTTTTGTTGTATTTTTTACTGCTTGCAGCATTTTATATGAATTGATACATTTTTTCCGCTTTCCATAATCTATACAATCCGTCATGCATAGCTTAATTCTCAAAAGTTTTAAATGTTTAAATGTGATGCTGGGCAAGGTTACTAGTCTATATATAAAATATAGACTATAGTTGACTATTCGAATATTTGGAAAGGGCAAGAAAAATGCCACGAATGTTTATTAATAAAATTTTGTAGAAAATCAATAAAGAATCATAAAATAAAAGAGAGAATGAAAAATATAAGAATAAAAAGCAAGTTGCTTGGTGTCATGAGGCTCACAGTTGCTGCTGCTCTTGCTGCTATTGCTGCCAAGGATACTAGGATTCTCATACAAACGAAAGGAATGAAAATCAAGGTTCAAGTTGTTTTTTTAATTTTTTATTTTGTTTATTTTCAATTTATTGCTTGTTTTTTATTTATTTTTTTTTTTTTTTTACTATATAAAAAATACAATAAGAAAAAAAAAAGAATTTAACACATGTTTTTGCTTTTATAAGTTGTAACATTCTACTATGTATGTGACTTTAATATTTTAATGACATTTAATGGGAGATTGAATGTATCTAAAATATTATGGTGGAAACACATTAATTCGGATCATTCTAGATTAATATGATCAATATTGATTTCTTCAATGTCAGTCTTTGTTTGGTTTTGTCGGCGCTTTTGATGATAAACTTTGGGTAAAAGAAGGCCTGCAGCTTCGCATACAACAAAAATTCTTTTCTTTTTTAATATTTTTTAATTTGATAGTTATGTCCCGTCCCCTAACATTCGTACATTATTTATGGCAAATCCTTAGTTGCATTTTTTATTTTTATTTTGGAGTGTATACAATAATTTCTACTCCTGCAACCGCCAAACTTGTATTAAAAAAAAATATTATAATATTATTTAGGCGGGTTTAATCAACTGCTTGAGTATTCTTATAAAAAATAAAGTCTTCGATTTTGTTTCATTTTTAATCAACTCGAATATCATTTGCCACCATGGAAGTGGTTCTGGTTCAGGTTCTGGCTCTTTATATTCATCTAGATACTTGTATATTGAAAATGCAACAACAAGGCACATAAACATTAATATCAGGACCACAAAAATGATTTGCATAATCATTTTTCTCTTTTGTTGTAATGCTAAATTTTGTAGAGATTTTGTGACCACGAGTTGCACTATATTGGGCAAAAAGTTAAGCCCATTTTTTGCAACGATTTTCCTTGTTGCCATTACTCAGCTTATGTTGCATCATTGTTTCATGTTTTGTCTTGTAGGCATATCAATTATCTTGTTGCTACACGTAGATGACCATTTTCCTTCAGAATCGTATTGAGATTATCTTCGTCGAAGGCACAAGGTTTTCTACTGAGTGCGGGACTTTAATCTCGCTAAAACCTAATGCCCCATGTCCTATAATTCGCCTGCAAACTGTCGCTAGATATATCGTCAGAAGGAAATGGATAGCATTTCTGCTAAAATTCATTCTATCCAAGTTCAATGTGTAACCTATTGTGCTATTATATTCATAGGTCACGACTACACGTTAACAGTCAATGATCCCTGATCTGATTACATAGTTAAACGATGAACTTGCGCACGTAATCGTTCAGCAGCTCTACACAGCTCCACTGTACATGAACAGCGTCTATTGCAGTTATTTTCACTACTTGCTTTATTATTGGCATCTATGTGGCACCAGGTTACTTATTGTACGTGGTTCATTACGACAATCCTTTATCCATTTATTGCCTCTCGTCTTTAAATCAGGGACAGCTGAAAATAACATATTCGGCCATATCTACGCAGACAGGACATAAAGGCATCTGTCGATTGAAATAATGCAGTTCAAGTTTAAACTGCAATCACATTTACTTATTATGTTCCTCATATGGAAATCCAGAAGTTTGACTGGAATGTGAGTTGTTAGGAAAGAAATTGAAATATTTTCACTTGTGAAACAAATCCAAAACGGTTGTGGTACCCATAACATCTTCCTTATCCAAGTGATGTTGCTGACATCCAGAGAAGAAAAGTTGATACTTTGTTAACCAATTTCCATACTCCTTAATATACTTTTGTTAATAATTTATGTATGACGAAATTGTGTAACTCTTAGGAAATTAAAACCAAGTAATAACAATTTGTAATGACGACACATACAAAATATGCAAAACTTAGGGGTTAAATGTATCTACTAATAATAATAAATATAAGTATATAAACTTCGCTGAACTAATCTCTTTTCTCTTTAAGTTTTCCCTAAAATAATCAGTTTAAAATTTTACCATTTCATTTAAATAAAAAATAAATCGTTTTCATTTGATTTTTTTGATTGCCAAAATGTTTTATTAATTTCATTATAAATTTTGAACTAAAATTTTTATTGATTGATTGAATCCAATTGAGAATTTGGTCGCCTAAATGTTATTATAAATGGTACCATTAATTTTCAAGTAAAGATTCCGAAAATTGTGATGCGTGATACTTTCAGCGGTGTAGGGCTATTCCGTTTACTTTACACAGCATCCTGAATCACGCGATGCATTCCAACAGTATAAAATGAAGATGAAATATTCTAATTTATATAAATATTTTATTGTCCAGTTGTCAGTTCAAGGAGAGAATACGGTCACAGAATATTAACAACTATGAATAAATTTAAGAATTATTAATGCCTTTCATTTTAATAAATATTAGCAATATACTTCTAACTTACCAAAACTAAAACACACTTTTATGGTTTGGAGATACACGCAGAAATGAGATTGTTGACATAATTTCACCAGTTATTCTTATAACGACAAAGTAAGGTTTTTTTTTTTTTTTGTTTGTTATTGTTATCGATCTTAATTAGTTTTCCCGTGTGAAAAGAGAGATAAAGAGAGACAATGATAATACCGAGAATTATACTAAATGATGAATTGATACTAGAAGTAAATTAGAGGCTTTTATGATTCCGATAGACTTTAACTTTCTCTAATTGTGAGTATCTGGATCGCATACGATCAACAGAATGGGTCTAACATTTTACTATACTCCTAAGGGTTATAATAGATTAATTAAAGTAAAAAGATAAATATATGCAATTTGGAAGTTCCTTACCCAAGATACAAGGTGACATTTCTTGTAAAATTGTGACCTCTACTAGATAATGGCGGCAATGGGGTCTACGACTTCTTGCTATAATATTTAGGAAAATATTTAGAAGACTATTTAAAGCGAATAAAATAAACAAATTAAATCTAAATAATACTTACCCACAATTTTGACTGTAATACTATTTAGTCTTTTTTTAATTTGACGATAAATTGTGTGTACTTCTGTGGTAAGAAGTCGTAGATGGCCCGCTTGTTTTTTTCAAAACTCTTCATTTTCTCCTTAAAATTTGTTAACGCACTATGCGTTATCTTAATCTCGTTGTTGTTTTCTAGGTTTTTTCGATCCATGCTCAAAAGTTCCTTCATCCGGTTAGTGATGTCCGATTGTTTAGTTGGAACCGTTTTCTCCATGACTCTATTTGATTCCGTCGCTACTTCTGCCTCAAATTTCATTTGTGAATTACCGCCAAACTTCATTATACGGGCAGTGATATGCCTACGTAACTGCACTTCTTGGGTATGAAACCCTGCAGTTTGTACCACCACTTTGGATATGGTGAATTTC
The DNA here is from genome assembly GCA_035041805.1 of Amiota mariae. Classification (NCBI taxonomy): domain Eukaryota; kingdom Metazoa; phylum Arthropoda; class Insecta; order Diptera; family Drosophilidae; genus Amiota; species Amiota mariae. The sequence continues at coordinate 56,696 of JAWNKV010000556.1, forward strand.
TAAATAGATTACCAATTTAAATAATCAGATACAAAACTTACATGATGCCATTTGGCTGCGGATGACAGTGCGAATATTCTTGAGCATTTTCGGATATAATATGGGTTAAAAAAAACAGATATTAAAAACTAAGTAAAACACAGACAATTTTGTGTTTTGTGTTGTTTAAAAATGATATATGAATGAGGAAAATTTTGACAAAAAACCAAATAACGAAAAATTAAAATTCTTCAACGCCTACTTGGTTTTTATATGAAGTAAAATATTAAAAACACATGTGCAATTATCAGATGTTTAATAAAAGCGCGCAACAAAAAAAGAGGAAGACAATCGAGAATTAATGCAGGAAATGACAAAAACCTTGGTCATGTAGTTGACTTTGGTCAAATGGTTAACATTTGGTCATGTGGTTTACATAGTTGATTTTGGAAATTTATGGAAACACTCTTCAGACTCTACAGATTGTGCTAGAGTTTTCCTGACAATTTCAGCAAAATCTGGTCCAGCGGTTCTATAAGCAACAGACACACAGACATGCAGACTATAAATGGAACGTGGTGGCTAATTGTGTGAAATTTGTGAAAAATTGATAATTTAGAATAATTTGCTTTGTACACAAATAGTTCTTTCAGTTCCATTTTTATTTCGTAGCATGCATTTTCTTAAAATTTTAATAAAAAGTTTACTTCATTTAAAATTTGTTTGCGCCATGTTCTGTTGAATAATGGGGAAATCAGTTGAAAATCATCTAAAAATTACCGACAGGGATACAGAGCGAAGTGTTTTGGACTTGTGTTCTTTGCGAACAAACAAATTAAGCTCACGAAAGACCCATAAAGTTTTGTTTGTTGGCATGGGAAGCACAAGGGTCACGGTGTTTCCTTGTATGATGTACCAGAGGCTCAGCGTCTTTTTTATGTATTTCGTTATATTTCCATATTGCTTGGCTTTTGTAGAGTAAAGGATGTGAAAGGGAGTGCAAACAGGCGGACAGACGGACATGGCTAAATCAACTCGTCTCATCGAGCTGATCACAAAGCACTGAAATGGTTTTGTCGATGTATCCTTCTGTGTGTTACAAACTTCATGACAAACTTATAATACTATTCACTAACGTGAACAGTATAATGAGAGCAATTATCAAAATATACAAAACAAACAAATACTTAACTTATATAAATTAAATTAGATTTTATTAAGTTAGTTTAAATTTAAATTAAATATATGTGTGTATTATATATATTTTTATATTTATTTATTTATTTGAAATGGCATTGACAAAGAAACTGTAATATTTCTGTATACTCAAAACATCTTCTAGGACCATTTCAGATAATAGTAGTCGTTGGCCGAGGGTGCTAAGGCGTCAGTTGAGTAATTGTGGGCGGGAATTAAGTACACCTCATCACCGCGGCTTCCAATGGATCAATTGTAACAAACTTTGTGATCACAGTTCCTCCGATATCCTGTTATTCATCAAGAATTTCAGAATCCTCCTCGAAGAAAAGCCTGCGTTATCATTTAGTTCCAGGTACTTGATCCCAAATAGCGGAATCTGGTCCAGATTAGACCGTCACAGTGGCGTAGAACATACTCTACTGTTTCCTCCTCTTCATTGCATAGTCTACATTGATCATTGTGAGTGATACGCATATTGCGTAGATGTTTTAACACTCTGCAGTGACCAGCTAAGAAGCCAGAAATTATCCGTATGCCTCTCCGTTTGTCTCAGTACTTCCCGTGTTCTTTTGCAAGAGCTGCTTGGCATGAAGATATTTGCTACTCTAATATTGTCAGTATTGATCCAATATTGATGCGATTTATCAGCCATCAAGCCATTTTTATTCGATATTTGCTCTAGTAGAACTCCAAGGCAGCCCGCAGAATGGTTCAGGTCCAAAGAGGACGAGCTCATGTGCCTCTTCATTCCCAAGGTACCCAATATACCCTCATATCCAAATAAGATTGACATGGTTATTGGAAGCTAATGACATGATTAACATTAGACAGTCTCAAACAATCTTTGATTTGAAATCAAAAGCCACCATATAATATGACACAGATTTTTTGATTGCAACATATGTATGACGCAGCCATTCTATCAAGGGATTCCTGTGTATCCAGTGCGACAAACAACATGCAAGAATAACTACATCAGTTTGACGAATGAACTTGCAAGTGAAACACCGCCTTAAACGTCATAAAATGCGTTAGTGTTATGTTTTTGTCTGAGGAGAGACGAATGCCCTGGCTTACTTCTAAATTGACAACCCCCTCGAACATCATACCGGCTATAGATACCTCACTTTAAGATCGCACATTACAGGAGTGGTTTTTCCCTTTAAAAGGGAAAATATATATATATATTTGATCTTACACACCACAAAGTCAGAATTTAAAATTGTGTTCATCTATCTTAACACTTTCAATGATGATGGATGCATGAACATGATATTTTAAACTTGACTCTATCACAGCCCATTTACTTTTCATAGCCACTTATGGTTTAATAAAAACAAAAAAAAAAAAACAAAAAACTTGCATTCTGACATTGAAGCATCACGTATGTCATCATCATATGTATTTTCTTGATTTTAGTTAATGCAAAATGCATTAAATGTTTGGAAACTGTTGTGTAATCAACTCCTAATGATTCATCAAGTTTGACACTTATTTTCTATTTTCTCAAGTCTTCAGAATTTAACAAAACAAAAATCAATTATATTGTTAAATGAGTTGTTATTTTTGGAAGTGGTATAAGTTCACTTTTTCATGTTTCGAGATATTTAAGGGTTTGCATTTGCATTAATTTAAAAATATTGGCTAACGTTAATCAATTCGAATGATGTTTTTAATGTTGTAGACATATTCAAATTTATTATTCAATAATGGTTATTAAAGTTATTGAAAGGAAACACGGTTTTTTATAGATTCAAATGGACTTATAACACTTTCAAAAATAACAAAATCAAAAAAACAAATATACAAGAAGAGATTTAAGTTCACATTTTTATAGACTTAGCTTCACTGAAATGGTTTTGTTAATGTAAAAATGTTTATTAAGAATTAATTTCAATAATATTGAAAATGCAATTAATCAAAATGTAAATTACTTCAAAATTACTAAAAAAAAACAATAAACCTTTCCTTTGGTTGGGTTTTAGGTTTTCGTCACTTAGAAGAAATACCCTACGATAAATACTGCCCATCTATTAACGATGGCATGATGGTGCAGTGGACGTGTCTCGCGGGATCTCTCAAGGAGACCACAGGAGATCTTGTCTGTCGTGGAGGAAAGCGTGGCGTGCCTAGACGTCAAGGCAGTTGATGATGATAAAATAATCACGTCTGAGGAATCACCTGATGCTACCGCACCCGTGATCTACGATGTGTCCGAGTGGATTGATGCTGGGAACGTATTCGTTGAAGATGTATAAAAGAAAAAAAGACTTGTTTATGTAAATTAAGTTCCTGTTACAATATAATTTTACATTAATTTTTTCATCTTGATAAAAATTTTTAAATTGTAAAAAAATGGGTCGCGTAGTATGGGTACGTTCCCTAAGGCAATAAACTGATCATATCGTTGTATATATTTCTCTCTTGTTATAGTTCTCGTTCTCGTTATACAGTGGCATCATATTAATTTTGCTGAAGTTTTTAGGTCATCCTTGCTTTCCAAATAAATAAATCGTTTTAAATTGAGCATTTTCTTCTATCCTATTGTTTTTTTTCACAATTCCAAAATCTATGTCGTTTGCAAGAAATGAATGACTGGATAATAAAAATGTATGGTTTATAACATTTATGTTATTATCCGCTGATTGAACAATCCTTAACCACATCAGAGCGGGCTTAATATTTCGATTTTGTCCTGTACACATGTCACACTGTGTGCTATAATGTGGGCTTGGGTTGTAACATTCTGAATATGTATCAGGCAGCAAGATGTTATTTCTTCCGCTCCTCTAGAAAATGCGATATATTTATATGCGCTGACTTAGTCCTCATGACTTTTATAACAATTATTTAATGTTATGCATATAGTGCAAAATAAATAAATTAACGATTGTTTTATTTTATATAAATACTTTATGGAGTATCCGATGTCTGCTTCTGTCTGTTACAAACTTCATGACAAACTTATAAGACTATTCACTGTGTGAAGCAAAGCAAAGCAAGCAAATAAATAACAGTTTAATCATATCGTCCCCTTTTTGCGAATTGATCGTATGTCACAAAAAGTACATTGCTGAGGAGACGGTTTTTTTTTGTTTTGATTATTTCAAATTTGGGAGCGAAAACTTTCGCCAAGGAAATTACTAAAAAAAAAGGTTTTCTTGTGAAAAGATTAACTTTTATGCACAAACGATCATTTCGCACGCACAGCTTTCACTGTTTGGAGACCAAAATGTGTGTCTTACGATCATTTGCAAAAGCAGTTTCCCATACAATATTATTGATAAGTTTAACGAATATTTCTTTTTATTTTGTAAGATTGTTGATTATTATTATAAGGCATAATGGATATAAACATAATTGAAAATATAGTTAGAAAAGTAACAGAATAAAGGAAATAATGAGGTTTATTCAGTCCTCGTCATCGGTTTCAGGCAAAGTATCTCTGATTGCTTTGCTTCTCTTGAGATTAATATAAACTGTTTACGAATAGGAGATCATGCAAACATGCGAAAAATCATTAATCTTTCCTTATTCTTTCATTCTCTTTTTTTGTTTTTGTGATGCAAATTTTGCTTATGCTCAAAATTTGTATGGTACATACGATTATTTCGCTATTAACGAAACATACGATCAATTTGAAACTGAATTTCCAGCGTAATTATTAAAAGTTTTGCTATAATATTTTAATGGATGATGTATTAAGGATTTTTGAACAATTTTGCATCAAATAGTCAATTTCGAAAAAAATGGCACATACGATCATTTCGCAAAAAGGGGACGATATCATAAAAGACAAGAGAAATATTATATTGTATTGGAAGGGAATGGACTTATTCCAATTTCAAAAAAAAAAAAAATTTCTTTACTCTCTGGAAAAAAATTAAAAACTTGAATAGATTAGTATTAATATTTAAGCACCTTAGCTTTAAGTTTAGATTTAAGTTATAATAAAATTTGTATGGGGTTTTTGTTGTACATTTTTCTCCCTTTCCTTTTGTTAGTTTTAACTGTTTACTCTTATGTATTTCTTTATGTACCTCTTTAAAAAGGTATTTTAGACTCACAAACATTGTATATTGTATTGTATTGTATTGTATATATTATGAAAAATGTGTTTAAATACATAAATTGAATTATTATTAATATAGAAAAAGGTGTCCATTTATTACAAAAATTAACATATTTATTTTTTTTTTTTTTTTTTTTTTTAAGTGGACTTATACCACTTCACTTTCAAATAAACCACTCTTAAATAGTCATCAACATTTTGTAAAATTTTACTTTATTCTTAACTCTGCTTTTCGGTTTTAACTACTACTATTGTACAATAGAAATGCTTAAATATTGTTGTTCAACAACTTTCACAATAAAACTGTTAAAATATTGAATATTTTTTTTTTTCTGAATTTCACTTATTATTTCTAAACACATCATACAAAAGAGGAAAGATTATTGTTGTGTGTGTGTGTGTGTGTGTGTGTGTGGGATTGTGGGAAGCCCTTCAAGTAACTATGTACATATGCATGTATGTATGTATGTAGTAACATCATTTATCACAATAATGAAGAAGTAAAAATTTGCTTAAGTATTTGAGGTAAATTGGTTAAATCCATACAAACAAAACTATGTCCGGCAGGCATTTGTGCATTGATTCTGTAAGGAAAATAAAAATTATTAAATAGAATTTGCTTACAATATAAGTATGTAAGTATAAGGAAAACATACTCATCTGCTTCCTCAGCTAAACTGCCAATAAATATTACATAGCCTTTGACTTTAGGTTCGCCACGTTGAAGTTCAACAGCCAAATCTCTGGGTTTGATACCGTAACGTGATAAATTTGCATCACTAAGCACAACCACAATTGAATTGTCATAGATGTCTTCAGCTAAAGTGTTAACAGCCTCTTTGGTTGCTTTGACAGTACTGTCACCAGACCAACAAAATTGAGAATGCGCATGCATCATGCGAATGGTCTCAAAGCGATCTTTATCATTCTTTGGTGGCTTTGTCGAATTCACAAATGGTATGTCCCAACCTTCGCCACTGTGACCAACAACATCATATATGATTTTCTTTTCGTAACCCTCAAACGCTTCCATAACCATAACAACAGCTTCAAGTTCACGATCCAAACGTCCATCGTAACCATTAAATCTAATTGAATATCAAAAGAAAATGAAATTTACATTAAAATGAAATGATATAAGAAAAGACTTTAGATTTAGATTGTGTATTAGTGACCTACCTATACATTGAACCAGATACATCGACAACTAGTCTCAGACGATTTGGTTTCTCTTGCACGTGATCTGCCCATGGATTGGCCTCAGCGCGTCTTCGGTAAATGTTCTTTTCCCCTGTGATGCCCTCAATTAGTCTTGTGTCATCTAGATCGCCATGTGTTTGATATTTTTGCCATGTGCGTTCCTTACTTTTCGTTTGCATGGCATCCAGAACAGCTTTAAGTTGCTGCACTTGCTTGCGATTGGGTTCACTAAACTGAGCATACAATCGATGATCGTGTGCAGACATTTTAATTTCCTTTAGTTTCTCTTCAAACGCTTTGCGATTCATTTCGCGTGCTGCACGTTTAACTTCCTCGGGTATGTCGTTTTTTTCTTCATCCGAAAGTTGATGAACCTTGTGACCTTTGTCCAAGCGAAAAGGGCCACCTTTGCCGCCGAGACCAGCGGTATCACGACCACCAGTGCCACCTGCCCAAGTATTGCCACCAACATGAGGTTCATTTTTTGGATCAGTTTTACCATATTTCGGTCCCGAAACATCCAAACCACTTTTACGTTGCACCGTCAACTGAAGTTCCTTTTTCTTACGCAAAGCATATAATTCATTTTTGGCATAGGCCTCGATTGACAGGCCATGCTTCGCCAGGACTTGTGTAACTTGCTCCAAAGCATCCGGCTGATATTTATCAAAGTCCAATACATTGCCTACCAACTCCGACATCGATTCATTGGGATATTTCTCTAAATGTTTCACTATGTTAACCACTTCACGCGTCGAATACGGATAATTAAGAAGACCCTCATCAGCCAGACTACGCAATTCACCAAAAGCACTGACCAGTGTTCGTAGCGTTTTCAAAGGCACCGATGGACCATATTGTTGAAGGAGAATTATTTCTGATTCAGGCGTTGGATTATCAATAGCATGACAACTGAAAACATCGCCCAATGAAGCAAAGAAATCATTGCCCATAAATGGAAATCCAGGACGATTAGCAAGTACAATAACACGAAAATCTGGATGAGTCTTAATCACTGACGTAGCAAGATCTTTATCATTTGAATTGGCTGGCACAATTTTACGTCCATCGGACAGTGTCATTTCTCCATTTTCAACTAGAGAACGAAGAATACAAGTGACATTAATGGGTGCCTTGTCAGCCTCATCTATAACCAGCACATGACCAGTTTTAACCGCTTTCACCAAAGGACTATCTTCATAAACGATTTGTCCATCTCTAAGTGTTGACTGTATGGTCAAACTATGAACTGTGGTATCCCGATGAAGCTGTAAATATTCACGTGGACGATTCATTAATTGCAGTAGTTTGTCGATAAGTTTATTTTTTCCAACTCCTTGATTGCCAACAAGTAACAAGTGATCACCGATAAGGAAATCCTAAACAAACAAAAAGAAAACAAAAAAAAGTTAGAACGTAAAAATCTTAAATTTCTTATTATGTATAATAAGTAGAAGGTTGTTTGATAATGAATTTGATCAAATATGAGTCATTTTGTTCGATACTTTGTACTATCAAATATGAGTCATTTTGTTCGATACTTTGTACTATGGTCGGAAATGCCATTTTTTTTTTTTTTTTTTTTTTTGGCATAAAATCAAAATTTTCATGAAAATATATTTGTATTTTAACTGAATATTCGTAAATTACAAAAATTAAGTACAATTAATTGAAATTAGAAAATGATCTGGTGACAGCCCTATTGCCTTAATAGGGTTCCAAAAGCGCACAGTATGTTCACCTGTTTCTTTTTGTAAACAATGCGGGAAACTTTTTCCAAAGTTTATAGTGCTGGCAAATTGATTTGAGTAAATTAAAAATTTCTGCAAAATTGGAAAAAAAAAACATTAAAAAAACGACTAACTTTGGTTATGCCAAAGTTGAAATACTCAGAGGGTCTTGAGGTTGGTGGCTATGGGTCACTTATAGTGTCCAAATTTGTAGTCGATAGTACATAAAAGAAAAAAGTTTTTCTAATAAGAGCTTTCATTTGGGTCCCGGTTTGTATGGGGTAGTCCGAGGGTGTTGAAATTTTCATGGTTTGTGGATATGGGTTAGAGACTTATAGTGTCCAAATTTCAGTTCAATAAGTCAAAAAAGAAAAGGGGGTTTGTATGGGAAGTATCCCTCCTGGTAACCCGAGGATCATGAATTTTACATGGTTTGTGGCTATGGACCAGAAACTTATAGTGTCGATACGTCAAAAAACAAAAAACTTTTTCTAATAAGAACATTAGTTTAAAAGGGGATTTGTATGGAAGGTACCCCCCTAGTGGTCCGATTCGGCTGATTTACGAACTTGATCAGCGTTTGCTAAAAAGAAACCTATGTACAAAATTTCAGCTCTCTAGCTCAAAAACTGAAGAACTAGGAGTGCGAACAGACGGACCGACGGACATGGCTAAATCAACTCATCTCATCGAGCTAATCACAAATATATATACTTTATGTGGTCTGCGATGTCTCCTTCTGTGTGTTACAAACTTCATGACAAACTTATAAAACTATTAACTAACGTGAAGAGTATAAAAATCTAACCAACCGTGTCTCGTGGATTGAAAACTAACTTTTTGTCAATTTGTGCCAAAATGTAAACATTTGTGATAATAGTTTAATATGTCTATTTATTTTATTTGCCCATTTACCAAATATTCTTTTAAAACCTCCATACAGTTTTAATTGCAATTTCTTGTGAATATAAAATTGATAACATCAAATTCCACCAATTCTGTAAAAAATCTTTCCGAGTCTTATATGTCTACGCATCCTTGGTACCCGATGTCGCCAACAGTTCATAAGATTTTAGTCCACGGTTACCAAATTATGGCTGTATCTCTTGTTCCTGTCGGTTGCCTTGGCGAAAATGCATCAGAAGGACGCAATAAGCTTTTTCTCATCTTAAACATAAACTGCAGGTTTTGAAAAGAAACAATACATGATTTTAATCCAGTCACTAAGCAAAATTCACAAAAGGTACGCTGCCGCTCAACTGAATAAGAACACAACTAGTTTTATGTTGTTTATGTTATTGCAAGTCTTCCTTTACTTTTATCGACCTTATATCTTTTTATCTTTAAAGTACCGTTCATTAAGCTTATTTTAGAAAAAAGAAGCAAGTACAAAAGCGATATTTTGACTGGCTCGTTGGCTCAATGGTTAGTGCGCCAAGCTGACATCCAAGAGTCGCGGGTTTGATTCCCGCTTCAGTCTGGTCCTGCACTTTTCTAATTTCCTTCAATCCTTCCTAACTCTCTCTCCCTGAGCTGAAGGCTTTTGTCGATATTGCTCATGTTAATAACTAAATTATAATTTGTAATTATAATCTTAGTTTTATATAAATAAATAAATAAACAAAAGCGATAACCGATGTTTTATTTGTGGTTTCTTTTCAACCACCACGAAATATGTATAATTTTTTTGGCTGAGTAAGTTTTGTCCCTTTCTGTTGACCCAATTCTAAATAATCCATTTTTTTTTTTTATTTTTTTATTTATATAGAACTAAGATTATAAGTACAAATTATAATTTAGTTATTAAACATGAGAAATAGCGACAAAGGCCTTCAGCTCAGGGAAAGAGTTAGCGGCCTATTCTCAAAATTATCACATAATTGGAGAAAAAAGCTCGTTGAAAGCTTCGCTGTTAAAAAAAAGCTGTTTTTGTAATAATCTGTAAAGTGTATGTTACCAGTCTGTAAACTTCAATTTATGCAGGTTAGCCAACTTAAAGAAAATGAAAATATGTTGGAAATATTAAATATTAAAAAAAAAAAATATTGTACAAAAATGAAAACAGGTGTTTTTTAGGGGTTATGATCGCGCAATGATTTTAACACATTTCTTTATCCGTAATTTTCTTCATCTTCCAAAATTTCCGCGAGCAAACAACAAAACACAAAATTATCCATTTTACAGAGAAATAACAGTACACACAAATATTTAACATTTTTGTCCAATTATCGAAAGACATGTTCGACCGACTATCTTGGCGAATGAAAGTCGATTTCAAAAGCTATGATGATAAGAGATTTTTTTCATATGGAAAAATGGCTTAACAGCGACCGCAATATAATGTTAGGCGTTTTCCAATTGTGTGATAATTTTGAGAATAGATCGGTTAGGAAGGAAATTAGAAAAGTGCAGGACCAAACTTGAGCGGGAATCAATCACATTTTTTAAACTGTCTAGTCGTTCGAAGTGAGTGAGTACAGTTCTTAGTGGATGATTCCTATCAAAGACACAACAAAACCTTTCTGGGACGCTTTGTCCTTTCTTGTTTATGATCGTTACGAAAGACATTATTGCATTACTTTACTATATTCTTCAAAAATGCCTTTTTCATTTTAACAATAATTTGCAGATGGAAATGAGGTCAATTTGATTTTTGTTGAACTACTCATGTTGCATCCAACAAAAAAAATCAATGCATAAAGAATCTCTACTGATAGCAAATTGTTGAACTAATTAGTATAAACAATGAAACCATTCATGCAATACTAAATTTCTAAAAGAAGTTAGACAAGGATGTATTCTCTCACCTTTACTATTTAACATTTACTCTGAAAGAATATTCCAGGAAGCAATTTATAATTTAGAAACAGGTAATAAAGTGAATGATAGTAACATCAACAACATAAAATATATCGACGACAGTGCTACCCTTCTAGCAGACAGTGTAAGTGAGCTATAAACATTGGTCAACAGAGTACATGATTGTTAACAGAAAAAATACTTATATTGACACAGGCGAAACAGTTGACTATATAAATATACAGCGAGTGCAAAACTTCAAATTCTTACAAAAATAAAGGCCCGAATAGAAACTTCATGCTATAAGTACAAACCAGTAAAAAGAAGACTACCTTTGGCTCTGCAGAAATTGTAATACTCTTCACGCCCCTCCTAATAGTCCGAGGGTCTTGCACATGGTTGATGGACATTTATCAGACACTTATACTGTCCAAATTTCAAGACGATAGTACAAAAAACAAGAAAGTTTTTCTTATAAGAACTTTAATTTGGATCCACGTTTGTATCGGGGTTCAACTGTCAAGCTGACGAACTAGCAAAAGAAGGGACGTCCCGTGTGAATGTAACGTCTCCTGCTGGAATTCCGCTAGCTACAGTGAAACACATTGTTAGGAAATTCTACCAAGTTCTCCGCACCGGACTAAGGGGTGTCGTGTCAACACTTTGCTGGTATTACAATGGGGCATAATGTTTTTTGTGCCTAAATGAGCCTCTCGTCTGAGGGCTGCCACGTTAACCTAACCTAACCTTGTATCGGGGTTAACCCCCTAGTGGTCCGATTCGGATGATTCAGACAAACGTACGTACTCTCTAGCTCAAAAACTGCGGGATTAGTTTGCATACAAACAGACGGACATGACTAGATCAAATCGTCTCGTCCTAAGTCTGCTTCTGTGTGTAACAAACTTCATGACAAACTTATAATATTATTCACTGCGTGAAGAGTATAAAAAATGTCCTCAGCAAAAATGACTTTAATATTATAACTTGAAATTTCGATTTGATAAGTTTTCCAAACTGTCTATTTTATTTTATGCCATGGAGATATGTACTATTAAAACCTATCATGGATACTGAAGTACTGTGAAGAATTCAACAAAATCGGGATTTATTTGAAAAGAAAAACTGCATATTTACGTCAACTGGAGAGTTAGTGTCATTGAGGAGAAATGTAAGCACGTTACATTTACACTAAATCGTCGGACATGTTCTCCAGTAACTTTAAATGAAACTACAATTCCTCAATTTATTTATCTTGGCGTTCACCTAGATAGACGTCTAACCTGGCAGAAATACATAGAACCTAAAAAGTCTTATATGAAACTAAAAGCATAAAATTTTCACTGGCTAATTTCTCCTAGATTTTGGTCTGAGGCTTGAATACAAGGTATTATGTATGATACTAGTATATAACATTGTTATTAAAACAATTTGGACATATGATTCCGAATTGTAGGGTTCCGCAAGCGCAAGTAACATTGATATCATACAAGGAATTTAACCCAAGAACCTTAGAACAATCGCAGGTGCTCCATGGTATATCAGAAACAGAGACATCCACATAGACCTGGAAGTACTGCTAGTAAAAGAAGAATATTTCAAGCATAAACGAAATTATATGGATAATCTTGCGCGACACATTTATCCACTACTCAGAGCTCTTGTCCCGACTGCTTCGTAATGATCGAAACAAGTGTTAATATGCAAGAGTTTTGCAACTAATCCTACAAGGAAAAATAAAAGAAAAACATGACATTGGCAAAAAACCAAAAGTTATTCTGGCTCAGAAACATAAGGCACTGAACTAGAATAAATAACATAGTAGAAACTTTGTTAATGGCAGCAAAAAATAGAGAATTATACTAACATGATATTTTTCCAAACATTAATATTAAATGTGTATTGTAAAAGAATATCACTATTAATGTAATTATTTTAATGTCGATTTGTTTTATGTGAACACGTGTCACTTAAGACTTTATATCACGGTGTAGAGCACAGGGATTGAAACGTCAATGAAAGTCCCCTTGGATATAAGTATAAATCCGCAGGTACCAAATTCAAGTCATATGTATTTTGATCATTTGATTCACTCCTTGGGCTGGAGTTGAGGCCTATCTATAATCTTCGCTGCTCTATGCATCACAGCACCCGGTTGTATAACACAACTCCAAGCTGAGTTAGTACTTTACCCGCATTTGGTTAATATCCATAACCAGCACGATACTCCCATAAGGGGCCGTACCCGCTGGCCTGGACGAAACAAGTTCTGTGGGCTCCGTGAACCACCCGTGGTACCAGACAAAGCCTCTTGTCAGATTCCATACTCAAAGGTACTAAGAAATTAAACTCCAAACAGTTCCTGGATTGGTGACACAGTTTCAACCACAAGCATCACCAATCTGCACGGGTTAATAACGTAGAATGTTCTCACTTAAACTTCATCACCTGGAAATCCAAATTATAGACTACAACCAGTAATAACTAATAATAATAGAAATACATATATAATCTATCTTCTTAGATAATAGTTTTAAGCACAGAGGGCAGGGGCGTACGCAGAAAAATTTTTCGAGGGGGTTTTAGTGATCAAGTCTCTACCTAGTGCGGTTCATTTGATACAGAATCGAAAAAACGTGACGTTTGAACCCCCAGCGTCTGACAGAGGGGTAATATAAAACAAAAAATGTAAAAAACCTATAAAATTGTACAATTGTATGAATTCCCTATATTGGGAAATGACGCCCACTATGTAAAGAGAGTCTATTATGTGCGTCAATTCGAATTTGCACAACATCACTTCATCTTGCAATAAAAGTTGCTTGCGGGTTTCCCTTGGCACGTCAATTTCCATATTATTGAACTCCATAATTGAATGACTGACACTTGTAGAAAACAAATTGAAAGTCAAAACTAAATCAATGACACCAAATTCATAACTATTAGTTATCATCATCAAATGACATACAGATTTGTCAAATGCTTCTCTATTTGCTTAGCCCACTGCACCTAGCTTCCAATTCCTTCTAGCGTAATACATAGAATCATAACCAAACAATCTTCTACTTATTATGAAATCAAATGAAAAACTTACCTGTAATAAACGTTCCAATAAAGCCACATGTTGTGGCATTTCATAGAATAATGTGCTGGGAACTTTTGATGCTTCCTCTTGACTGGTTGCATTCAGTTTCATTTCCGTGCTACCAATACGCAGGATATTATCGTTTACACTAATCTCCAGCTTAGCACGTTTCTGTTCTGCTGGTTTCCGTATGCCAGCCTCTGTGATAGCATTCTCAAGGGCTGCACGTGGCAAGGCGGGTAAAAATTTTGCCAAAAATGTATTCTGTACAATATCATAAATAGAATTACAAGGACTAGCATCATTCGGTGGATAAGTAGCCATACGGCGAGCAATTTTTAATAGTTGCCGCGTTGATAGTGTACCAGCTAAATTCTCTAGCAAAGGATCATGGGAATTGCGCAATATATAAGCCAAATCGATAACTTTGTTGATGCCATCGCGGTTTTTTGATGATTTGCCATACAATTGATTTATAATCTCAAATTCTTCTGATTGCTGCAGTGGTGGCACTTCCAGGAACATAAACAAACTGAGCATTTCCGGAGTCAACCAGTTCTGTTGTACATTATTTGGATTTGGTGGCTCTGCCAAAGCAATGATACGAAATGAGTCCGGTATTTTGAGAATGCCACGTTCGGCAAGTTCCAATTTGGTAAAACCCTTTTGGATTAAGGCTTCATAGCGTTCCACCGAAAGCAAAGTTGTACCATCACAAAGCTGCAATTCACGATCATGTATAAGTCTACAATTGGAGTAACAACAGCAGAAAGAGGAAAGGAAAACTAAGCCTAAGTACAAGTACAAAGATTATAGAACAAAAGTCAAGTCAGACACCCACCTCTGGAGGACAGTTGCTGTGCTTTTATGCAAACGATTAATGCCATTTAGTATAGCAACTGAACCACTTTTGGCTGCTCGCACCAATGGTGAGTCACGCCAAATGGTATCACCTTCGATTGTAGTGATACGTTGTTGTACCAAATCCCTGGAAGTCATATCCTCATAGAGTACCATCGGTTCAATGGATTGATTGAGATATTGTATGAGTTGGTTGGTCAGTGTTAGTTTACCAACGCCTTTGCGACCCACCAAGCATATGTCACCAACGGCATACGCCTGAATCATTGCGGCCAAAATATTTCGTTGATGTGGCAAATTAACAAAAATTTGTTTATCATGTTGGGTCTTTGTTGTTGATGTAGCTGTATCAGTATCTGTAACAGCAACTCGTGTCACTCCCGGCAATGATAAGTTTATATTGTCAATTTTGAAATCAACTTGATTTGTTTGTTCCCTAGGTGAAGCTGAGATATTTTTCACTGATGGCGTTGGTGAAGTTTTAATCTTTAATGTATCCAGCAAATGAATAAGACGATCCTTTTGATCCTTTTTCAACAGGGTTTTATAAGGATACAAACGTGTTATGACATCATGAACTGTCAATGAATGATTGACATTCTGAAAATATACATGAATAATTTTTAATACATTTCTTTTTTTTTGAATTCATTGAAATCTTTACCAGCATTCGAACAGCCAAATGTAGATTATCGAATGGAAAATCGGGTAGATTTACTGAAGCATCTATTTCTTGCATGGCCAAGCCAAAGGAAAGCAACTGTTTGATATGCTCTGCTGGCACCTCTGGGCCATGCTGTTGCTGTAATTCAGCAAATAGTTCCTGCAAAAATCAACAGAACAACAGTAGATAAGATAAATAAATATATACAAGTTGCTAAACAAACCTCATAACCATAATTTGAGACATTGCGTGATTGGAAACGTGAACGTAATGGTGGATCCAATGGCGTTCCCTTGTATTTTTGAGTGGGTAAACCAAGGGCAACCACTCGAAAGTCTTCAGAGACACGCAGCAAACCCCATGAGTCTAATTCTGCTTTTGTATGATGCTCTAAAAGTTTGTCATAACGTTCTGGCGCCATCAAAAACTTGCCATCCTCCAAGTGCATTTCACGATTCTCGAGAAGATTATTTAGAATCGGTAACACATTACGTTCGGCATGCTCCACGCCATCCAGCACCAACACACGTCCATTGAGCGCAGCACGAACTGCTCCCTGATCCAAATAGATTGATGCCTTATCCTTAATCTCACGCCGTTGCTTTAAATCACTTTCGGTCGTATCACGACTAAGGGCAACATACTCAAGCTCACGTTGAGTTAATTCAAGAAACTGCAAAGCCAATTGCCTTCGCAGTGGTCCTGGCTGACCCAACAAAAACATATCCTGCTTGAGTGCATCCTTCTGTAGCATCCAACGCAAATGATGCAAAGCTGATTGCGTCAGCTGAAGGCTGCCGTCAGCTGTGTACTTCACTAAACAGAGAACAAATAACACATGATCGATCTTCTTCTTAAGCAAATATGTAACTCAGTTTATTCTCTCTCTCTCTCTCTCTCTCTTTAGCTCACCATATTGTTGTGGAACCAATTCTGGATTTGTTGGTTGTTTCAATTGTTGCGTTACATCACCAATTGTTATCTGTTCTCGTTCTTGATTGGCATCTTCTTCCCTACTATTTCTGCTATTGATGCTTTTCTCTTTTGATATTATGGTGGCGTAGTATTTTATGCTGCTGTTGTTGTTGTTGTTGAGTACAAAGGGCAATTTCGTTTGTTGTTGCTTTTGTATTTTGGCATATTGAGTCAATAGAAATGTTGTTGGTTTTCTTAAATTTAATAAATTCATTAACATATCCTAATAATTGGTAATCCTTCTCCTCAATGAATTTATTTATAAAATTAAATAGAATTCACACAAAACAAAATAGCAAAAACAGCAGCGGCAACGGCAACAGAAATAGAAACAATAATAAACAGACACAAAATACGCGTGTATAAATTTTCGCGCTCTCACTTTGCTGAAACAGGGGGCCTTACACGATCTCACTTTTGTCTATGTAATAATCAACATTCTAATATACAAAATAGGGCCCGTACACTATCATGCATGTACTATCAGTCATTTCTGTTTATCTTTCGAAGAGTGCAGAGTGCAGACGACAATGTCAATGACTCAATGCATTTTACAAACATAAAAATTTAAAAGCCGTCGGCACTTCACACATTTTTCAGACTAGCGCACATGTACGCTCACTTTAAAAATTTCAAATAAATGACCACTTACCTATATTTGTCTCTTTCATACGTACTTACCTAGTGAAGGCGTAAATGAGAAAGCATGGTCAAAGACAGAACGATTATGATCAAAGAGAGAATTGAGAGAATAACATGCATGCACACATACTTATTTCACAAACACTATGATGACTGATGCATAATCGTGTGCGGGCCCTATAAGTATCTAAATAGTACATGAAGTGCAAATGAGTAAAGATATTTCGCACTTTTAGAGTAAAAACATTAAATTGAGTAAAATAAATTATATTTTGCAAATGTTTTTCAATCATTTATTCAATTTATCAATAATCTTCAAATAAAAAGAAAAACAAACGACCAAAAATATTAATTTTTATGAAAAAAAAAGTAAACAAAAAACTGAAAGAATCTCATTCGAATATAATTCCCATACAAACCCAGATTCAAATTCATCTTCATTGTTTTTTGTACTATGGAACTGAAATTTAGACACTATAGGTATTTTGTCCATGTCCACCAACTATGTAAATTTTAAGTTCCTCGGACTACCAGGAGGGGTACCTCCCATACAAACCCAGATCCAAATTCATGTTTTAATTAGAAAAATTTTTTTTTTTTTTTTTTAGTATGGAACTTAAATTTAGACACAAAAAGTATTTGATCCATATCCACCAGCTATGTAAATTTCAAGACCCTCGGACTACTAGGAGGGGTACCCCCCATACAAACCGGGATCCAAATGAAAGTTCTTATTAGAAAAACTTTTGTGTTTTTTGTACTATCCACTTAAAATTTAGACACTATAAGTGTCTGACCCAGAGCCACTAATCTTATAAATAAGACCCTCGGACCACTAGCTGGTGCGTGAAGAGTATTACAACAACGGCATAGCCAAAGTTAGTCTTTTTTTATATTTTTTTTTTTTTTTTGTCTTCTACATTTATTATGTTTTTTATTGATACATTATTAGTGCGATATTAGTAGTAGTAGTATGTTTTTTAATCCAAAGTTATGTAATATTTTTTTTAGAATTTATTGTATGCAAAAAAATTATTAACACAAAGTTGCTCCATTAAATCAGCTTCCTCGGCATGAAATTGTTTTGTTCGACTCTGTTGCCCTTATTAATTAATTGAATGTTATCACGGACAGGGTAATAACGATCGTTCATTTTCATGAGCATATAATAAAAGCCCGCAGAAACGCACAAAAGGAGAATTACCGGATTACACATAATCCGCAAAATTAAGAAAATGAAAAGTATAAAAATATCTACGATCAGCTCTGCAGATGGAATGTAATGAGTTAAAGAGACAATAATCTAAACGATTATATTTGGTACTTACTTGCCACCAAATAAAGTATGTTCAAAAAGCGAAAAGCCAAAAACGAAGTTGTTTTTAGTACTGAGAAGAACATTTTCACTTTGTTGCTTTGCACAGAATAAAATCTTTCGTTGACTGAATAGAACTGATTTCAAGAGAAATATGTATATACATACTTATAAAGTCATTTAAGTCATGACCAACTTCCTTGTACGATTTTTCCTGTGACAAATTGATTTTTAAAAAAAAAGTATAAAATCATGGCAAACTTTGTAAAGTAGAGAAGAAATTTAATATAATTTAATTAAATGAATTACATACATATATCATATAACTGTGTTGAGGAATTTAATAAATCATCCTCCCCTCGAACTTTAACTGTCGTCCCGTTGTGTCACCCGCTATAAAGTGAGCTTTCACTGAAAGCATTGACTTGCTGTCAAGGTTTTATTTGCTTACGAACGAAAGTTATTTTTATCAGAATTTTACTTCTGTTTGAGAAGTCTAATCGAAGAGACGTCTTTCGTAATCCAATGTCCAAATGATTAGACTTCTATTTATTTAATAAATGCTTCACTTCTTGACTAGCATTTAAACCAACCAGAAGTCTAAAATATTATACAAAATATTGTATATGTATGTATGTAGTATAACTTCATGATTACATATGTATATATTTATACCTTGTATATATGTATATTTTTTTTTATTAAATTCAACTACCGGAATTTTGTTTAAACAGTGATATTATATAGTGGACAAATTCCTCACAAAGAATGAGCTTTTCATTTTCTTTTAAAACTCGGGATACCCAACAACAAATTGTATATAATTTTGTTGTTAGGTTTTCCCGAGATTACACCCAATTTGTTGTTGGGTAATCTAGGGATACCCAACAATGAGCGAGATCTCTCTCTATCTTTGTGTGTGATTTGTGCAGTCTATATAATTGCATAGTCATATAATATTTTTATACCTCTCTAAATCAACACAACACATCATCTCTCATCACTACTTACTACAAAAATCATGAGTTTTTGTTTTCTACGATAGATGCTTGAGAGTCGAGTAAAGATTTCAAAGAATTTTTCCGAATTCGGAAAACAAAGTGTATGACTGTGGTTGAGTTTCAATAGGGGAATTAGTTACAAGCTTATTTTTCCTATTTAAGTCCACACAACTTGAGGTTATACAGTTTCTTTCTTAAATTCGGAAAAATTGTTTGAAGTCTATACTCATCTCTCACCACTGCTTACTACAAAAATCACGATTTTTTGTTTTCTACGAGAGATGCTTGAGAGTCGAGTAAAGATTTCAAAGAATTTCTCCGAACTCGGAAAACAAAGTGTATGACTTTGGTTGAGTTTTAGTAGGAGAATTAGTTGCAAGCTTATTTTTCCTATTTAAATCCACACAACTTGAGGTTATACAGTTTCTTTTTTAAATTCGGAGAAATTTTTTGAAGTCTATACTCATCTCTCATCACTACTTACTTCAAAAATCACGATTTTTTGTTTCCTACGAGAGGTGTATGAGAGTCGAGTAAAGATTTCAAAGAATTTCTCCGAATTCGGAAAACAAAGTGTATGACTTTGGTTGAGTTTCAATAGGGGAATTAGTTGCAAGCTTATTTTTCCTATTTAAATCCACACAACTTGAGGTTATACAGTTTCTTTTTTAAATTCGGAGAAATTTTTTGAAGTCTATACTCATCTCTCATCACTACTTACTTCAAAAATCACGATTTTTTGTTTCCTACGAGAGGTGTATGAGAGTCGAGTAAAGATTTCAAAGAATTTCTCCGAATTTGGAAAACAAAGTGTATGACTTTGGTTGAGTTTCAATAGGGGAATTAGTTACAAGCTTATTTTTCCTATTTAAATCCACACAACTTGAGGTTATACAGTTTCTTTTTTAAATTCGGAGAAATTTTTTGAAGTCTATACTCATCTCTCATCACTACTTACTACAAAAATCACGATTTTTTGTTTCCTACGAGAGGTGTATGAGAGTCGAGTAAAGATTTCAAAGAATTTCTCCGAATTCGGAAAACAAAGTGTATGACTGTGGTTGAGTTTCAATAGGGGAATTAGTTACAAGCTTATTTTTCCTATTTAAGTCCACACAACTTGAGGTTATACAGTTTCTTTCTTAAATTCGGAAAAATTGTTTGAAGTCTATACTCATCTCTCACCACTGCTTACTACAAAAATCACGATTTTTTGTTTTCTACGAGAGATGCTTGAGAGTCGAGTAAAGATTTCAAAGAATTTCTCCGAACTCGGAAAACAAAGTGTATGACTTTGGTTGAGTTTTAGTAGGAGAATTAGTTGCAAGCTTATTTTTCCTATTTAAATCCACACAACTTGAGGTTATACAGTTTCTTTTTTAAATTCGGAGAAATTTTTTGAAGTCTATACTCATCTCTCATCACTACTTACTTCAAAAATCACGATTTTTTGTTTTCTACGAGAGGTGTATGAGAGTCGAGTAAAGATTTCAAAGAATTTCTCCGAATTCGGAAAACAAAGTGTATGACTTTGGTTGAGTTTCAATAGGGGAATTAGTTGCAAGCTTATTTTTCCTATTTAAATCCACACAACTTGAGGTTATACAGTTTCTTTTTTAAATTCGGAGAAATTTTTTGAAGTCTATACTCATCTCTCATCACTACTTACTTCAAAAATCACGATTTTTTGTTTCCTACGAGAGGTGTATGAGAGTCGAGTAAAGATTTCAAAGAATTTCTCCGAATTTGGAAAACAAAGTGTATGACTTTGGTTGAGTTTCAATAGGGGAATTAGTTACAAGCTTATTTTTCCTATTTAAATCCACACAACTTGAGGTTATACAGTTTCTTTTTTAAATTCGGAGAAATTTTTTGAAGTCTATACTCATCTCTCATCACTACTTACTTCAAAAATCACGATTTTTTGTTTCCTACGAGAGGTGTATGAGAGTCGAGTAAAGATTTCAAAGAATTTCTCCGAATTCGGAACACAAAGTGTATGACTTTGGTTGAGTTTTAGTAGGAGAATTAGTTGCAAGCTTATTTTTCCTATTTAAATTCACACAACTTGAGGTTATACAGTTTCTTTTTTAAATTCGGAAAAATTTTTTGAAGTCTATACTCATCTCTCATCACTACTTACTACAAAAATCATAATTTCTTGCTTTTTTACAAGAGGTGTATGTGAGATGAGTAAAGATTTCAAAGAATTTTTCCGAATTTGGAAAACAGACTGTATAACTTTGGTTGATTTACACTTGCTATGATTGGTCGTTGTACTACTTGGAAGATACTTGGGCCAATTGTGTCGGTCCAAGTAATCGTCTCGGTAGTAGGAGAAAGACTGAATAACTTTTGGGTAATTGTTGTTTATATTCAATATGAATAATAATAATAATTTAATTCCATAAGATTAATAAAAAAAAATTATTATACTTACATATTTCGTATAACTAACTATAGATATATGAATGGTTTGAACTCGTTTCAAAAAGAAAAAAATTTATGTATAAAATAAAAGTACATCTGATCATTTGGACGTTGAATTATAAAGGACTTTTGACTTGTGAATAAGAAGTGAAATGCCCATAAAAATAACATTCGTTTGTTAATAAAAAGACATTGTACTCAAGTCAATGCTTGCGGCGAACGCTCACTTTATAGCGGGACACACAACTGGATGACAGTTAAAGTGCGAGGAGTGCCGTTATTCAAACGATAAAAATAACAAAGTATTATAACGGAGATGTATGGTGCCAGATCCTACAATCATAGATCCGAATAGAGTTTTCTCAGCATAACAACGGCCCAGGGTGTAGTTCTTCACATCAAAATTAACATCATTCAATTTTAAAAAAACAAAACCCCTATTGCTGCTAATCACTCATTCCTGAAATGACCCCGCCAATTGTTGAATTGACGCTCTGGTTATTTTTCATCTTCACTACTCAGGTTATCATGGCCTGGTCGCGATCTCCGTCCATCCAATCGCCCAACAGTCTCCAGCATTTAACTTACTCACTTATAAAATTTATTTTTTTTTTATTAAATAAAAAGAATCTTACATTATATATAAAAAGACCACAAAACGGGAAAATGTGGATATAAATAAAAAAAAAAAAAAAAAACGTAAGCTAAAATAATATGAAAGGAAAATAATTAAATAAATAAAAAATATAATAATAAAAAAAAAAAACTTACTACTATAAATTTGAGGGGAATAAAAATATAAATTAATTAAATAAAATAACTTTCATATAATGAACAAAAATAAATTACCAACTTAACGGCTTTAAAAAATTGAAAAAAAAAAAGAAAAACTTACTTATCATAATCAAAAAAAAAAAAAAAAAAAAACCAATGGGAAATTAAGTATCAAGAGATAGAAAAAGAATACACGCGGTTTATTAAGCGCACCATACAAAAAAAAAAAAAAAAAATAAAAATAAAAACATATTTATTGCCTAACCAAGACCTACCCACTTGCCTACGCCGAGAAGGCCTAGAGTTATGCCTAGCGTTTAAGAAAAAAATTAAGCAAGTACTCACCTTTGATCCTTGGATTTTGCTCCTTCTTTTTTTTTTTTCATTACAATTTTTAACAATTTTTTTAAACTCAAAATAAAAAAAAATTTTCGCACCAAATATTTGATAAATAAAAAATAAAGATATTGCTGTTATTCCATTAAGAAGTTTAAGATGTCGTGCCCTTTCTTTCTCATTTTGATAAGTGATCCGCAAAAGCTAAAATGTGGTCCGCTGGGGAACATTCGAGAAATAGAGGTACTTTTTTTTTTGTTTTCTTACTCATCACTCGTCAGAAAAGGTTACAAAACAAAAATAGCATGTACATATCTTAATAGTGGAAAATTGTCTTTCAAATATCAAAATGAAATTATCTAAAAGATATTGAAACTTGAAAGGGTCTCCACTTTTTTTCATTGCTTCACGCCTGCTTTTAACCTTGTGGTCCCTGCTAATAATAATGAAATGAAAGTGGAAAAAAGGTTGGGCATTACTGACTTAGATGATCTACTCGATAATAAGGGCATTTCTCGATTTGACAAATTAAAGCAATTGGTTTCTTATATACACGTAACTACATTATGTGCATAAAATCGGTAATAACGATTTTCGACACCCGAAAAAGCGGTTGATGCATTCAAAAAGCATGTTTTGGAGTTACCTCAATTGCAATGGAAGAAGTGCTTCGAAAATTGGTGAATACTTTAAAAATCAATAAAAGCTATTTTTGAATCTAAACAATGTGTATTTACTTCCCATTGCAATACTTTTGTAGCGCCCACGTATAAGCAAATCATTTGTCTCAGCCTTCATAATAAGATCGTTGATTGTTTATGAAGTTTGAAGTGTTAATATTGGGTCAAGGTAAGCCTTATATGTGTGGAAATATACAATATATGGTCACAGGAATAGTCTTTTAGGATATTATTTATCATAGCAACTTGAAAAAGGAAAAATATAAAATGATTGATCAACAGGGAACAATTCATAATACCATGTAATCCACATACAGTTTCAGTAGGTTTCAATGTTGTAGATATTCTAAAAAAATTATAAGTCATTATGTTTATTGTGCTACCAGTGTCAATTAGGCAGCTGCAGAGTTTTCCAATAAATCCTAAGACTATGTATTGATAAACCGATCTGTGATTGGTTGATCATAATTTTGGCTACTCGTCAATTTCCTTCTTTTGATAAGCATTAGTACTTTCCAGTTGGACGTTTACTTGATGGGTATCAAGTGAGCGGTAATGGGACCTGATTTGGATATTGCCGTGCATAACGTTCTTCATCTTATAAACGTCCCTACTTTAATTTCCTGAATAATTCTGGGTTTGGGGCTAATAATGATGGACGATGCTGATCGTAAGTATTTTGATGGAACTATCGTTGATTATTGTAATATTGTTCGTTAAAGTTATTTAGCTGAGGGATTTTGTTGTTGTTAGAATTGGTGTTATTATGATGAATAGTTCTGCAGAGGAAGGGGCTTTTGTCAAAATTGGATATTCTTGTAATTTTCACCTGATTATTTTCAAGCTTATCAGACAGAACTAATATTTTGATTACATTTTTTATTATTTTAGTTTTGACTTACATTTAACATTATATTGTCCTCATAAAGGCCTCCCTGTTGATCAATATATTTTAATTTGTAAATGGTAGATATGTCATAAAGCTTTAGCACCATGAACATATGGTCGAGCAACTTCCGATTTATTACGTTTTTAATGGTATTTGCCATTGCTTAAGTGTAGGTGTTGCGATTTATTTCGTTACCTTCTAATTATTACAACAATGCCACATTTACTCTCCTAGTTTCCTTTGTGTTGTAGAATCGTCTCAGCAAGTGTTCGATGGAGTGGGAGTCTTGTATTCATTTGAGTAGAGCTGACCTCAGAGAGTTCCATTGTTCTCTGCACCTGAGTTCCTATCAAAGTTTCAATGATATCAAAAAGTTCAAGTGCTCAACTGTGTATCGTCTTCTTTTAGTGAGAGGGCAAGCAAATAGTTAATTCGTCAGATAAATGGCCCAATAGTTGAGATGTTGTAAATGGTCAGAAAGTTACCTTTACTAACGCGCACCATTTGTCGGAATCTCATATCGTTCAAGTTGCCTAAAATGTCTGTAATGAAATTCGGTAATTTCAGTACTAAGTGAGCATATGCCTACAATGCATCCTCTTCGATTACTTCATTCAATTTTAAGTTTCTTCTGAAACATGATGAACGAAGGGAATGGTGATATATGTATTGTTATATAACATCTTGTCATTATAATTGCCAAAAATTTGTGGGATTTATGAGTTGCAAACAAAAGCTAAGCGAGGTTCACGAAAGCGACCTCATAACTTCGGGCGTTTGTGTGTGAAGACCATCATTTTAAAGCATATGAAAAATCGAGCGAAATATTAAAAGTTGGCAACAATTGCACTAATGCAATGCCATCTACATATTTATGATAATTTTGTATTTTCTAGCTTTTGTCATCGATTGACTGATAATATAAGAATATAAGAAGCCGAGTCATAAGCAAAACTGATTTTTGCTTAGAAACGCATAAGCATTCTGCTTATTTCGTTTTGAAATGCTTATTTTAAACGATTCTGCTTATTAAGGCTTATTTCGTCGCTTATTTCACTATTAGAAAAGGATCTAATTGCTAAATTGCTAGAATGTCCAAAGTTTACAAGACAAGAATTTGTACTAAAAGGTTTATACATACATATGAATCGTTTGCGAAACAAGTTTTGATGTTCTCTGCTAAGATTTCCATACAAAAATATTAAAATAGCAAAAGCAATAGACAAAGAAAAAGAGGCGAATAAAAAAAAAATTACTGTAAACATTTTCACTATTAGAAAAGGATCTATTTGCAAAATTGCTAGAATGTCCAAATTTTACAAGACAAGAATGTATATGAATCGTTTGCGAAACAAGTCGTGATGTTCTCTGCTAAGATTTCCATACAAAAAAATAATTATAGCAATAGCAATAGAAAAAGAAAAAGAAAAAGAGGCGAATAAAAAAAAATTACTATAAACAATTTCACTATTAGAAAAGGATCTAATTGCTAGAATGTCCAAAGTTTACAAGACAAGAATGTATATGAATCGTTTGCGAAACAAGTTTTGATGTTCTCTGCTAAGAATTCCATACAAAAAAATAAATATAGCAATAGCAATAGAAAAAAAGGCGAATAAAACAAAAAAAAAAAAAATACTGTAAACAGTTTCACTATTAGAAAAGGATCTATTTGCTAAATTGCTAGAATGTCCAAATTTTACAAGACAAGAATGTATATGAATCGTTTGCGAAACAAGTTTTGATGTTCTCTGCTAAGAATTCCATACCAAAAAATAAAAATAGCAATAGCAATAGAAAAAGAAAAAGAAAAAGAAAAAGAGGCGAATAAAAAAAAATTACTATGAACAATTTCACTATTAGAAAAGGATCTAATTGCTAAATTGCTAGAATGTCCAAATTTTACAAGACAAGAATGTATATGAATCGTTTGCGAAACAAGTCGTGATGTTCTCTGCTAAGAATTCCATACAAAAAAATAATTATAGCAAAGCAATAGAAAAAAAGGCGAATAAAACAAAAAAAAAAAAAAATACTGTAAACAGTTTCACTATTAGAAAAGGATCAATTTGCAAAATTGCTAGAATGTCCAAATTTTACAAGACAAGAATGTATATGAATCGTTTGCGAAACAAGTCGTGATGTTCTCTGCTAAGAATTCCATACAAAAAATTAATTATAGCAAAGCAATAGAAAAAAAGGCGAATAAAACAAAAAAAAAAAAAATACTGTAAACAGTTTCACTATTAGAAAAGGATCTATTTGCAAAATTGCTGGAATGTCCAAATTTTACAAGACAAGAATGTATACGAATCGTTTGTGAAACAAGTCGTGATGTTCTCTGCTAAGATTTCCATACAAAAAAATAATTATAGCAATAGAAAAAAAGGCGAATTAAACAAAAAAAAATTACTATGAACAATTTCACTATTAGAAAAGGATCTATTTGCAAAATTGCTAGAATGTCCAAATTTTACAAGACAAGAATGTATACGAATCGTTTGTGAAACAAGTCGTGATGTTCTCTGCTAAGATTTCCATACAAAAAAATAATTATAGCAAAGCAATAGAAAAAAAGGCGAATAAAACAAAAAAAAAAAAAAAAATACTGTAAACAGTTTCACTATTAGAAAAGGATCTATTTGCTAAATTGCTAGAATGTCCAAATTTTACAAGACAAGAATGTATACGAATCGTTTGTGAAACAAGTCGTGATGTTCTCTGCTAAGAATTCCATACAAAAAAATAAATATAGCAATAGCAATAGAAAAAAAGGCGAATAAAACAAAAAAAAAAAAAAAAATACTGTAAACAGTTTCACTATTAGAAAAGGATCAATTTGCAAAATTGCTAGAATGTCCAAATTTTACTAGACAAGAATGTATATGAATCGTTTGCGAAACAAGTCGTGATGTTCTCTGCTAAGAATTCCATACAAAAAAATAATTATAGCAAAGCAATAGAAAAAAAGGCGAATAAAACAAAAAAAAAAAAAAATACTGTAAACAGTTTCACTATTAGAAAAGGATCAATTTGCAAAATTGCTAGAATGTCCAAATTTTACAAGACAAGAATGTATATGAATCGTTTGCGAAACAAGTCGTGATGTTCTCTGCTAAGAATTCCATACAAAAAAATAATTATAGCAAAGCAATAGAAAAAAAGGCGAATAAAACAAAAAAAAAAAAATTACTGTAAACAATTTCACTATTAGAAAAGGATCTAATTGCTAAATTGCCAGAATGTCCAAATTTTACAAGACAAGAATGTATATGAATCGTTTGCGAAACAAGTCGTGATGTTCTCTGCTAAGAATTCCAAACAAAAAAATAATTATAGCAAAGCAATAGATAAAAAGGCGAATAAAACAAAAAAAAATTACTGTAAACAGTTTCACTATTAAAAAAGAATCTATTTGCAAAATTGCTAGAATGTCCAAATTTTACAAGACAAGAATATATATGAATCGTTTGCGAAACAAGTCGTGATGTTCTCTGCTAAGAATTCCATACAAAAAAATAATTATAGCAAAGCAATAGAAAAAAAGGCGAATAAAACAAAAAAAAAAAAAAATACTGTAAACAGTTTCACTATTAGAAAAGGATCAATTTGCAAAATTGCTAGAATGTCCAAATTTTACAAGACAAGAATGTATACGAATCGTTTGTGAAACAAGTCGTGATGTTCTCTGCTAAGATTTCCATACAAAAAAATAATTATAGCAATAGAAAAAAAGGCGAATTAAACAAAAAAAAATTACTATGAACAATTTCACTATTAGAAAAGGATCTATTTGCTAAATTGCTAGAATATCCAAATTTTACAAGACAAGAATGTATATGAATCGTTTGCGAAACAAGTTTTGATGTTCTCTGCTAAGATTTCCATACAAAAAAATAATTATAGCAATAGCAATAGAAAAAAAGGCGAATAAAACAAAAAAAAAAAAAATACTGTAAACAGTTTCACTATTAGAAAAGGATCAATTTGCAAAATTGCTAGAATGTCCAAATTTTACAAGACAAGAATGTATACGAATCGTTTGTGAAACAAGTCGTGATGTTCTCTGCTAAGATTTCCATACAAAAAAATAATTATAGCAAAGCAATAGAAAAAAAGGCGAATAAAACAAAAAAAAAAAAAAAAATACTGTAAACAGTTTCACTATTAGAAAAGGATCTATTTGCAAAATTGCTAGAATGTCCAAATTTTACAAGACAAGAATGTATACGAATCGTTTGTGAAACAAGTCGTGATGTTCTCTGCTAAGATTTCCATACAAAAAAATAATTATAGCAAAGCAATAGAAAAAAAGGCGAATAAAACAAAAAAAAAAAAAAAAATACTGTAAACAGTTTCACTATTAGAAAAGGATCAATTTGCAAAATTGCTAGAATGTCCAAATTTTACAAGACAAGAATGTATATGAATCGTTTGCGAAACAAGTCGTGATGTTCTCTGCTAAGAATTCCATACAAAAAAATAATTATAGCAATAGAAAAAAAAGGCGAATAAAACAAAAAAAAATTACTGTAAACAGTTTCACTATTAGAAAAGAATCTATTTGCAAAATTGCTAGAATGTCCAAATTTTACTAGACAAGAATGTATACGAATCGTTTGCGAAACAAGTTTTGATGTTCTCTGCTAAGAATTCCATGAAAAAATAATAAAAATAGCAATAGAAAAAAGACAAATGAAAAACAAAAATTTCCGTAAAACAAAAAAAAAAAAAAATAAGCATATAAAAAGATGGGAAATATAAAATAAGAATGAAATTATTTTCAAAAACACAAAAAAAAATAAAAAGAAGTGGAGTCACCAGACACAATTTCTGGTACAAATCAGTTGTTGAGAACGAGACATTTAAATGCATAAAATACATGCATTATGTCTTGTCAAATAAGAAGGTAACCGCGTAATTGTAATACTAAGCTAAAAATTGGTGGAAACTTTTGTTTTGAAATTTTATAGGTTATGTCAAAAAAAGGTGGCCAGGGGCAATGATGAAAATGGGGGCCCTTTCAAGTTTCAATTAGTATTCATTATATTTTTTTACATTTACTAAAAAAATTTATAATTTTTTAAAAATCTTTATAACATTTCTGAGTGATGAGCAAAAAAAAAAATGAGAATGAAATTAAGATTTGTGATGGCCCTTAATGTGTGGGGGCCCCAATCGTCCCACCATAAATTCGGCCCTGGTCAAAAATCTAGGTGTATCCGGTGTACGCGTTTCAAAATATTAAAGGTCAAAAGTCACAAAAATCGGTTTTTTCGTAATATCTTGTTTCCTATGCCTTAAATGACAATTTATGTTCTAATAAAAGTTGTACAGCAGAAAAATCTCTACAATTTTAGTTTTTGGTAATTTTTTATATAATTAACCATTCTTGAGATAGAGTGCGTAGTGTGGAAAACAAAATGACGTAATGGTCGTAACTTTTATACATTTTGGTATGTAAGCGGTAAATGGTTGAATAGAAAATTATGGAAAAAAAAACAGGTTTACCTCAGACTTTTAAAGGGTTTGGTGTATATGGGTCAGACACTTGTAGTGTCCAAATTTCAAGTCGATACTACAAAAACCAAAAAAGTTTTTCTAATAAGAACATGAAGTTGGACTCCCTAGTGGTCCGATGGTCTTGAAATTTACATAGTTGGTTTGGTGGATATGGATCGGAAACTTATAGTGTCATAATTTCAAGTCGATAGTACAAAAAAAAAAGCCATCTGTTGCAGTTAAAAATTAACTGTCTTTGAAAGCTTCATCCGATGAAGTAAAGGGCAATAAACTTTAGCAGTAAATTGGAATCAATTTACTCAAACTTACTTACATAGATTATTGGCATTGGAGATTATCCAAAACAAATAGGTCACGGACGTGTTCTTCTCAAAGGTTAACACAAAAAAAAAAAAAAAAAAAACATATTTACAATTTCATATTTTCATTTCTTTTACAGATTTTACAGAAAAGATTAACGCATTTATGTGGCTAAAGATGGATTCGAGATATTCGATGAGCATTATTTTCATAGTCTGCCGGTATAGAGTTTGTTCATTGTGGCATCCCCACCCACAGTTATAGCAACGGATAAGTCAATGAAACTTTTCAAAATTGCATTTAACTCTGATAAAATTTATTTTTTTTTTTGCTAACACAGAAGTTGATTATGAATTTGAGAAACTGTGTCAATGCTCACTAGTTTTGATTTAATCCAGACAAGTTCCGACGCATGATTGCCGAAGCAACTCTTTTCCATCGACAATAGCAAAGCTCAGTTTCGTCTAAGGAACGAAAAAACTACGAATTAAAAGAAGCCGTTACTGGATGTACGCGCTCAGACACGTGTACGAGGTTATATTACTATAAGACAAAGAAGAACTAACCAGAAACAAACTCTATCATCAAAATGCTCATGTACCCCACTTCATTAATTTTATTCTAAAGAAATTTCATTTATTTAATAAACGAAATGTAATATAAATTTATTACAAAAATTACAATTACAAATTTTTTATTGTAAGTTGCTAAGAATATATACATTTATAGTGTGACCCATTAAGAAATCAAAATATTTATATGGCGTGGGAAAATTGCTATAATTGACCTTGAAATATATTCACATTTAAAACACGCGCACTTGCTTGCTGGATACAAACATACAACACACACACATATCACAACAAATATTTATATGTATAAACATATAGTTCACACTAAAATCATTATTAGAAAATAATCTAAAAATTGTTTTTGTATTATTGCAAAATCCAAGTTGCATGATAAGCCCTGAGTTCCCATAAATTTGAGGCATCCATCTATTGCAACTAACTCAACTTGTAACCAAGTGGGTGAGTATAAGAATCAATGAAAGAGAGAGTGATTGATTAAATGAATGAATGAATGAATGAATGAGTGATTAAATAAATGAATGAATGATTAAATGACTGAAGGAAGGAATGAATGACTGATTAAGGAAAGAAGAAGTGATTGAATGAAGTCATAAAAGAATAAAAGAATGAATGATTGATTTAATGTAAATTCATTTGAGAAAAATGAATTAATGACGAAATTTTATTCTGTTATTTTGAAATTGTCGTTGAAAATGATGGACACACAGATAGACAGACAGACAGACAGACAGACAGACAGACAGACAGACAGACAGACAGACAGACAGACTAACAGACACAATCAGTGTGTGACTGACTAGCATACAAATAAATAGTGATAAGGAGTTAATTTATCATGGACTCTGTAAATGCTAAAAAGTATTGTGTTTTGCAATTTTCTATTAGTATTTTTAAATGTTTTCTTTTCATTTCGAAACATGTTTCAACAGATACTCGAATACTTAAATAACCACAGACCAATAGACAGATAGACAAACAGACAGTCAGATAGACAGAGAAATAAGTAGC
The DNA here is from genome assembly GCA_035041805.1 of Amiota mariae. Lineage (NCBI taxonomy): Eukaryota > Metazoa > Arthropoda > Insecta > Diptera > Drosophilidae > Amiota > Amiota mariae. Next base: position 88,752 of record JAWNKV010000556.1, read on the forward strand.
CACGATGAATATTTATTTATTGTATGCTTTATCTACTATAAAAAGGCACTAAATGAATTTTTCCCGCAAATGTTGCTTCTTATTTGGCAGCTATCAATGTTGTCATAGTATAATAAGTATTTCGTATTTAAGTATTAAGTAGAATACTGTAATAATTTTGTGGGAAAAAGATAATCATAATAATAATAATAATATTATTATTTTAATAACAGCAACAATAAGAAAATATAAGAAATCAGCAGACCACAAAACAGGGTTTTTTTTTATCAAAAGCAAAATATTGGTTTCTAATTTAAAGATATGAACTTTCGTTTTATTTTGTTTTGTTTTTTTTTTTTTCTTCATTTATAATTAATATTATTTCCAGAATAGTTCAGTCTATGGTGTATGGTCGTGATAAGAAATATACGTACTTAGCTGACAACAGAAAATCCTGAATTTGAATTTAGTCTTTGATCTTGAAATATTTAGTGAACAGAAAGAAGATCACCCTGTAAGTTATAATTCAGTATGGCATGATTGTCATGAAGTTTGTATCAAACAGAAGAAGTCATCGGAGAGCCCATAAAGTATATTATATTCTTGGTCAGCGAGACGAGACGAGTTGATCTAGCCAAGTCTGTCTGTCTGTTTGCCTATCTGTATGCTAACTAGTCTCTCAGTTTTTTAACTAGAGAGCTGAAACTTTCCACGAAACTTTCTTTTATTTCATACGAATCAGCTGAATCGGACCACTAGGAGGGGTATCTCCCATACAAACCCAGATTTAAATTCATCTTCTTATTAAAAAAATTTTTTTTGTTTTTTGAACTATGGAACTGAAATTTAGACACTATAGGTATTTTATCCATGTCCACCAACTATGTGAATTTTAAGATCCTCGGACTACCGGGAGGGGTACCTCCCATACAAACCAGATCCAAATTCATGTTTTTATTAGAAAAACTTTTTTGTATTTTGTACTATTGAACTGAAATTTAGACACTGTAAGTATCTGATCCATATCCACCAAATACATAAATTTCAAGATCCTCGGACTATTAGGAGGGGTACCTTCCATACAAGCCCAGATCCAAATTCATGTTTTTATTAGAAAAACTTTTTTGTATTTTGTACTATGGAACTGAAATTCAGACACTGTAAGTATCTGACCCATATCCACCAACTATATAAATTTCAAGACCCTCGGACTACTACAAAATATGAACTTAGAACAATAATCAGCATATATAAAATGTGCGTAAAGAGCAATACAACTTCGGCGTAGGAAAGGTTAATCTACTTTTTACTGGTTTTTATTGCTACATTTTTATTTTATTTAAATGGATCACTATAATTGTAGTTTATAGTGGCTTTACAGTGAGCTAAGACTCCAATCTATGAAGATGCGACTATGATTCGAGTTCCAGTTGACAACAACAACAGGGAAAATAACAAAACTGAGGGGTTGTTGTTGTAGAGTGATTCGATTGAGAGATGCTAATCTCAGTCTTAACAGGGATGGGCAATTTTTCCATGTAGGTTGGCAGCATTTTCACATTTTTCGTCGTTTTTTGTGATTGTCATGTGTCTTTTTCTTCGTTTTTTTTTGCGCGCCGCCAAAAAAAACAGCTGAGCATTGCACAAAACAAATTGAAGAAAATTTTAAATTGTAATTTTTTCTTTAAATATTAATAAAATAAGTAGCAATAATGAAAAGGGAAACTGGAAGAATTATTTGCATACACTCCAAATTGTTCTCAATCATATATTTTTCACAAAATGTCCATTATCAATATCACAATTAGCCACAACGTTCCATTTGGATGTATAATCAAAACAAACAACAGCTGTTCGTGATACTAAAATACCACTGTAAACCACAAATCCGAATCTTCGTGATATGAGTCACTGTAAAGCCACTATTATATTATGTGAGAACCGATCATCAGTGGAATGAAGATGCAAACGTTTTACAATATGTTTTTTGGTCAATATTCTTAGTTTATCCTTACTCCTTGACCCCTCCCAAATAACAATAAGGTTTTTCAAGGTCCTCAAAATATGTCTTGATGACTCTCTCTGATAGTAAATATCTATTTTATTAACCGAATTTAAAAAACGTAGGTTATTTATTTGACCTTAATATTTATATGTAAGTACATGTACTCGTATACAAGTATATGTTGTATGTATCTTTGCAATTTTCTCAAAAACTATTGATGCGATTTGGATGGGATCATCACTATTTGACTGCATATTTTTCTGGGAAGGTTTTACTGTAAAAACATTGTTTTGGACAAAAACAAAAACCAGAGCTATAGCCTAAAACATATGAGTATATCAGAGAAATCGCTTAATTATTCTTAAAAAAGTTTTAAGGTTTGCAAATAGAAAATAATCGTTGGGGCCTGAGCGTCCTGCATGGTTGGTTGGTTTGAACTTCCTGCTTTTCCTTCAGCAAGCTAATAACAGGTGGAAGGATCTTGAATCCTACAGGGTGGCGCGTGCTACCTGGCCTAGGTACAACGAAAATAGGTCTTTTAGACTAATCAACAGAAAACGCAAAGATACCGCAAGACTCACAGCGGTTTTTACTGGTCATTGGTGTGTTGGAACACACGCGGAGAGACTGGGTATCCCCTACAGGAGCCTTTGTAGGAGTCGTGGTGACTAAATCACTCACCCACTTTCTATATAAATGCCCAGCACTGTCGAGAGCTAGGAACAAGTTCCTGGGCAAATATATTTTAGACAAACTCTCGGAATGTTCGGTCACATGTTCAGGTTAGGAACAAGTTCCTGGGCAAATATATTTTAGATAAACTCTCGGAATGTTCGGTCACATGTCCGGGTGACCTTCTCAAATACCTAAACTCTACGGGATGGGTTTAGCTATACTGATTGTGTTCGGCGAGGAAGTGGTTCCAAAACGGCACTTAAGTGCTAATTGTGGCTTGTTAATGGAGTATACAAGTCAGCCACGGTAACCAACAAGGGCGTCCTGCATAATGTTGGCAATTTCTCCAGAGAAGACTACGTAGTCCTCCGAAGATGTTATCATTCGCCTTATAATCTCTTGTGAGCTGCAAGGAGATTGCGAATTGAGTAAACTCGAGTTATATGTCCCCGGAACGACGCTCAAAGCAATCTTCAATATTTTGAATAAGCTGGTAGATCCTCCGTGCCTGTAGAAAAGATGCTCGCTTGAGGTATTTATCCTTAGCAGTGAGAGATACCGAAGTCTGATTGCAAGTACACCCAATGCATCATCTGCAACTAATCGATAAGCTCTACAGATCCTCAGGTTAGCTACCCTGTGAGCACTCTTTACACCTCGGAGGTAGGGCTTGGTTGCAACTGCCCCAGCCCAGATCGTAGTCGCATATAGCAGCATAGATTTACTCACCGAATCTAGTAGAACCCCTGTTTACTGTCTCAGTCCCCCTAGGCCTGGTAGAATCCTTTCTAATGTTTGTGTGGTGGCAGATGCTTTTTTGGTTGACTTTTTTTTTTTTTTGAGGTGGAATTTAAAGCGTAGAAGGTAGTCTAAAAGTACACCCAGGTATTTAATGCAATTCCTCGACTCAATTACGTGGCTTCCAACTCTCCAACTCTCACTGCTTTCACCTTTTTCCTGGAGATCGTATGTACCAACTCGGTAAGTATAATGTATCTGAACTTATTCAAATGAGCAACACTGTACATGGACAGTCGCATATTTGCAAGTTACAAATTTCGTATTAATGTTTATAGACCACAAAAGAGACTAGCAAAAAGTGAAAAGAATAATATCTCAAAAAAAGAAGAGATACTTAAATGTATGTAGAAGTTAATACTGCAAAAGGCGTTTTGCCTTTTACAAGTCTATAAAAAATGAGGGAATTTCATTGAAATAAAACAATGGGAAAAAAATCAAGGCAGCAACAATGTAAAATAAAATAATTGCAGTTGAGAATCTGTCAAAAGGCAACATAACAATAACAAAACAAAACAGAAAAATATACTAAAAAATAAAAGGAAAGGAAAGGAAAATAAAAAAAAATAGTAAAAATAATGAAGTTGTTGTCGTTGTCCCTTTAGTAGTTTCGCTTATTTTTGTGTCATAAAACAGGAAAAATAATAATGCAACCAAAAAACATGTCGTTCTGTATTTAAATTAAAAAGGAAGGGGTTTAAAATATCGGTTGCTACGACAAAGTTTTGCACTACAATTATTTCATTCGGAATACTGATGAACATCGATTATCTGGAGCTCCATTACACGGCAACACTCTAAGGGAGTGCAGAACCTCCGATCCAGGGAGGCTCCCAATATCGAAAAGTACTTTATAATTAAATCTCAAAAAAGTCTAGAATATGTTTAGAGCCCTCTAAACCTTGAGAAAATGAATCAATCCAATTCCTATGGTTCTGGCTGCAGTACAAAGTAAAAATCATAAATTTCTATGTTGACTGGGAGCTTCATTTAGTCAACGAAGGGTTTACGAAGTCTGCCAAAGACTTTGAGAGTGAATTGTAAATACGTTTGAATATTGATTAACCTTCCAGTTTATGAGAATTCGGACACATCAATGAATTTTGGTTGGTTTTACACCTCTATTAACCAGGATATCTTTCATTAAGATGCAATCAAGCATACATTTGGTTATACGAATGATGATATCTCTTAGTCTTCTTCTGTCGGGCTTCTTAAAACCAGGTATTGTATATCCAGACAAATTATACGTGTCATATGTGTTTAGATTTGTATGTTTATAGATGCAAATTAACATATTATTTATAAATGTTTTTATAGCATAACCGGGTTCTCCAAACTTCTGTAATGACTTCACCAAGGTTCCAATAATCTCGGTTAACTGAAGTTTGAGTATAGTACTATATATAGACATATAAATGTAAATCACAACTGTGTGTAGGGTATTATGATGTCTGTGTGTGTATATACGAGTATATATGTATATACTCAAGCTGAATGATTGAGTCCCCCTTTGCCATTTGCTATTCATTCATATGTACGCACTTTTACGCATATCCAATACTATAAGATAAAGCACATTTACTGCTGCCATATCTTTGATGATCAGAGAGGAAACAGGACAGTGACGACGGACTTCGCTCCGAGTAGACTCCACCCAGTAACAGAAAAGAAAACAAGTTAAAAGCAAACAATAACAATAACATTATACAAGAAAAATACCTATACTCATTCATTTGTTGGTTCGTATATCATTTGAGAGAACCAACTTAAAAGAGAGCGTCGCTGACATGCACGACAATGCACAGACAGGGTCGGTCGGTCTCGCATATATTTCAAATAACCAATCAACGGTCTGGAAAAGAAATGTGACAGGCAACGGGCAACAACAGTAAATGCAAAGTATCTGCTGCATGTCATTGGTTGTTCCGCTTGTGAACATCACCAGACAAACGCACGTACACATTAAGCGTGAGAGTTAAACACAATATAGCCAGATACAATACAAATGAGAACGTGTTGTGTATTCAGCTAAGAGAGCAAGTGCTTGTTATGCATGCATTTGTTAACTGATTGAGAGATAAGTGGAGAGTACTGTGTGTGCACGAGTGAACAACAAACATATTGACGAACGAACGAGCGTCTTGCCTTATCACTACCATAAAACAACAAATAATATTCATTCGTATGTCTTCGTGTTGGTTGCACGACTTCTTATTGTCGTTATTCATTTTATTGAATTTGTTTTTGTTGTTGCCCGAATGTGCTGCGCTGTTTGTTATCTTTTGGTGTTGTTCGTCCATCGTCATCGTTTTGAGCTCGACTCAATTCAATTCGACTCGAATCAGCTCAGCTCAGCTCGCCTCGACGACTCAATAGGTTAAACCGCCGCTAGTAGCCACGTTAAGTGTCAGTAACGTTTCAGTACGATACGGGAGAGCACCTGTTTGAGCAAAAGCAGCAGCTTTTATACTCGCAAATCACTGGGTTTTTTTTTGTCATAACAAAAGAACAAATACAAAAAATGTGCGAATAAAATATTTTAGAATTATAAAAACATAATAAATATACACATATGTATTTATAATAGTATTAAAAAAAAAAAAAACCCTTAATGGGTTATTATTGTTTAAAAAATCATCAAAAAAAAAAAAATTGTTTATTTGTTTTTTTTTTTTGCAAGTGAAATAATAATTAATCAAAGGAGAAACTGAAAGTAAGCGCCGAAAAGCCTACAGGGAATTTCAATGAATATTTTTGTTTAAAAAAAAAAAATTTATAATGATAATACAAAATGATACTATGTGAACAAAAATAATAAGGAAACAGTGAAATAAACCAAAGTGCAAATCCCCAAAATTAAAACAAAGTGGGCCACTAAACTAAATTAAAATTAATATACATAAATAATAGAAAAATCATAATAAAAAATAATAACAGTAAATAAAAAAGTAACGTAAAAAAAAAAAATTGTATTAAATAAAAGAGTCTGTTAACCGGTCCAAGTTTTCGTTTTAATTTTTAATTTTTTTTAAATTTTTTTATTTATTTACATACATATGAAAAAAAATAAAAAAAAATCTTTCATTTGTGATTTTGTTGTTACTTTTCTGCGAACTCATTAAAAATCTGACAACGACGACGACTACTTAATTTTTTATATTTTCTTTGCTTGTGATGCCTTTGGCTTGGAGTAACTGTAATACTACACACACATACTGGTAAACTATGGGACACACACACATTCTCTGCTGAGTCATAAGCAAAGCGCAAACGCATGTGTTCAGTTTAACGTTTGTAAGCTTCCAACTTAAAATGTTCGCTATTTATTTCTTATGGAAAGTACTACTACTACTAAGTACTACTACTAAGAAAGGAAACCTCCACGCAGCCTTTAGTTCTTCATTTTCATAATTTTATCCTTTCGATCCTATCATTCTCTGTTAGTCAAGTGCACTGCACTTCTACTATGTAGTATAATACTAACTGACTACTACTGATAACACAGAAATATTGCGACGGCAGCAACGTAAAACAATAATTTGTATGTTATAATAAAAGTAACAATAATGTAATGATGACGGCGAATGATGTTGATCAGATGTCCATCAGTCGTTCATCAGTCAGTCATCAGTAGTAGTCGTCGTCAGCGTAGTCAGTAATCGGTTGGGGGTTTCTTTAAGCGGATAGTAGACATACAAAATAAATTGCATAATAATATTAAGACTGTTAAAAAAATAAACCTTTTTTTTTTATTCGATAAATTAAATTAAAGTGAACTCCTTGCAATATCTAAATAATAAAACATTGCACAGTATTTCATTTACATCAGAATTTCTTAAACTCTTTACAGCTAAACAATTCGCAATGCTTTGTGTTCCTTGTGTTCAAAATTATATGGTGATTAGCTACAAGATAAATTTAATGGATCCTTGTTAATTTTTTATTTAAAATCTAAAGTGATCTACACATTGTAAACTTATCTATTCTGATCTATTGTAATTAATAGTATTACTTATTCAAAGACAATATTTAGATTTTCTTGTGGCATCATTGCACCCACCCAGTTGCTTTGCTTTCGGTTATTTATGTATCTCTAGCAAATCCTTACCTAAAAGTAATTAATTTTATTGAACTAAACGAACCCAACGTGAGTGCAATAGTACATAAAATATTATATTGTACATACATCTATTTGCCACTTTAAGAGTAACGCATTTAAATTAGAAATAAAAACAATGAAATCAGAAAGATAAAGAAAATAAAACGAAAGTAAAAAATTTAACAAATTTTGCAATCTTTTGATTTAGTGAGGCGTGCGAGATATAATTCCATTTAGGCTTTAGTGTCACTACTACAACAAAATATCGGTCAAGTGTTAATTTGTGACTAATCAAAATCAAAAGCGTGAATGAATTCCAGTTGGAATTAAGTACATACTCACTCGTATGCTCGGATAATCAAAAAAAAAAAAAAAAAAAAAAATAAAAATATTCATGGTGTTCAAGAATTCAACAAAAAAGAAATCATAAATTAAAGAAAAATAAAATAAAATAGAAACAACAACAACAACAAAATAACAAAAAGAACAGAAGCAGCAGTAGCAGCAGTTTTATCAAAGTGTTCCCACACTTTCAATTATAAAACAATCTAAATACAAACATCCATACATACATACATATGTACATATGTATATGAACATAAATTCATATGTATAATTATATTATTAGTCTTTAATAGAGGACGTTGGACGTCGTAGTTTTTAATCGTTTCCAAATTGGCGCCGAAAAAATCTTTCTCGTACTATCATCTACGCCGAATGCATTTGCCGAGCGGTACATCAACAAACACTGAAGTCTATACGGGAACTGCCAGTGTTGCTGTTGCTGCTCCTGCTGAGACTACTACTACTACTGCTACCACAGACTCCTTTAGTGCTCCCACTGCCGCTATTGCAGCAATTGGAATTCCCACAAGTGTTGCTAGTGCTGGTGCTGGTGCTGGTGCTGTTGCTGTTGCTGGTGCTGGTGCTGTCGCTGTTGTAGGTGATACTGCTGCACTTGGTAACATTGTACATCGTCAGCAGCTGCTGCATCGTATTAATCATAGTGGAAGCATGGTCACCTCATCAGTTACGCCAACGGATTGGACTAACCCGGCGGATTATAAAAGTGCTGCAACGGTTATGTGTGAGGTTAATGTGCCATCGAGCAATGCCAGTGTAGGCAGTAATTCACCAACAGGTGGTGCTAGTAATGGCACAGCCAATAGTGGTCATAGCAACCACAACCATCATCATCATCATCACCACCACCACAACAACAACAACAACAACAATAACAACAACAATAACCACAATAGCAACAACAACAACAACAATAACAATAGTAGCAATAATGCATTACATCAGGATTTATGGTGGTTAGAACATTGCATACTTGAGGCTCAACAGGAATACCAAGGCGAATTAGGTAAATACTTAATACACTTACTTATTACATACTCATACTAATTTCAAACGCACACGTCTCATCATGCATACTACTACTACAATGTCCAAGTGTTTATACATTTTGATTGTTCTATTAATAAGTTCTCTGCTTAATTTGTTATACTACTATGTATGGATGTATGTTTGTATGTATATAGTGTATGTACCATACATAATATTGTATGCATACATATTGATAAAGATTTAATATTCAAGGCTATATAATTTCGAAAGCTGCTGTGATTCACGACATTTTCGCCATGACTTACCATGACACACGTCATACAAGTGTAGTAAAACCCATTCAGCACACTAAAGATAAGAAGTTTTAAATATTAATATATTTCGCATAAAAGCTTTGGTTTTAATACAAATCCTATCCATAAATAGTATATCTAAAGGAACGAATGAATAAGTCTGCCATGATAAAATACAATTGAATTTCGAGATTTCATGTAAAATCTAATAATTTATCACAATTTTAATGAAATTTTAATTTAATACTACATACTACGAAAAACTGATTAGTTTTTTAGAAAAGAAGTAAAATTAAATATTATTATTATTTATAGACAAAGATTTTTAGAATTTAAAAGGCTTTTCAAATTATTAAATACTATAATATTACCAGAGAATCCTCTGGTCAACCTTAAACAATTGTAATACGATACTTGAATACCAAAATGCTGATTTAAAATTACTACAGTTTGATGTTTCTGCATTGAAAATTCAAGAAAGTAAGCGGAATGCAAGCGGAATGATTAGACCTACAATAGTCCTTTTGCATCATTGTACATATATTTATTCTCAGTTTTGAGATTCTTCTTCTTCTTTTAGTTTATTTTGACAGAGAAAAATCACGCATTTTTGTTTAATTTTTTTCTTTCTTATTAATAATAGAAAAAATCGGAAAAAAATACATAATAATCAGTTGCCAAAAAAAAAAAAGATATATTTGTTTAATTCAATATTATAGTTCGGAAAGAAAAAATAATATTTCAAAAATGTTGAACGACAAAAGCATTTTGACAATAAATTGTTAGAGGAAAATAATAACAGCAAGATTAATGAGAACCACTAAAAAGAATTCTAACTTTGGCTATACCAAGTTGTAATATTGTTTACAATGATTATTGTTTTAAGTTTATGTTTTGTATGGTGGCCTGAGAGTCTTGAAATTTACATAGTTGGTGGAGATACTTATATGTAGTGTCCAAATTTCACTTCCATAATACAAAAAAAAACCAAAAAAGTTTTTCTAATATGAAGATGAATTTGAATCTGGGACTTAATGGTCCGATTCAGCTGATTTCGACAAATTTACTTCGTATGGTGGAAAGAAAGCTTCATGCAATTTCAGCTCTCTACCTCAAAAACTGATCGACTAGTTTGCATACATACAGACGGACAGCCGGACAGACGGACATGGCTTGATCAACTAGTCTCGTTACGCTGATCAAGAATGTATATCCCTTTCAAACCTGACGCTATTCTATTGAAGTTTTTTTATGATTTTTGGAATGTACGGGTTTTATGAGATATTAAAAGATATTCAGTGTTTACATTTTGGTATTATTATATCCTTTATGGGATCTCCTTCTGTGTGTAGTAAACTTCATGACAAACTTATAATAATATTCACTGCGTGAAAAATATAAATATATCCTCCTCTGACGTTGATGACCTTTTGCAAATATACAGGAATCGATTTTACCAAATAAATTAAATGGTTTCCAATGAAATATTCTTCCAAACTCCTTCGATCTCAGTAATCGTCTCCTCGCGCGTTCTTGTTAAATCTGAGCTCCTCTTTCGTTTTATATACGACCATACCATCTCTATTATATTAAAATCGGTGATTTGAGGTGGCCAATCTAATGTATTTACTTCCATGTTTCTCAGAAAATCGCTTGTCATGTCGACCTTGTGGCATGGAGCATTGTCCTGTTGAAATAAAAAAGATTTTCCAATGAGTCTGTTAGCAAAAGTAAATGCATGATCATTTAGGATGTTTAAATTCATAGTATCATGGATTGGTACCAAATCACCCAATCCATTAACATAATAGAGCCTCCACCATGTGGAATTATTTTTTTTCGAACACTCTTAGGTAATCTGTAATAAACTTTTATTTTCAAAGCATGTTATTCAAAAGAACTTTCATCAGTTCACAACATTTGTTCCCAAAACGATTGACACTTGTGTACAAATGCTTTAGCAAATGTTAACGGTAACGGTTTTTTTTTTTTTGAAATGAAGGGAATTGGAATGACTATATGAGTAGCAAAATTGACCTCCATTAGGCGTCTTTCAACTGTTTTTCTATGAACTCATATTATGATATTATGTTATGGTTATTGACTTCACTTGATATCGCTGTAATCCTTCTTAAATTTTCCCAGTATCATGCGGTCCTCTCTGGGAGTTGTTTTACGTGGTCTGTCTGATCTTGCATAATGCAAAACCTTGTTTTTCCCATACGCGAAACAAAGAAAATCCAAATGAAAGCAATGTCCAAAATATGTACGTTTGTCAAGCCAAAAAAGCATAATCTCTCACGCAAAACGTCATAGAAAAGAAATGCATAAAGCATTACTCAGCGTAATAGCTTCTCTCTCTCAAAACTTAAATAGAAATTAATAGACAGTTAATAAAGATGATGATTTAGTTTTGTGAAAATACTTTTGTCCACCTGAGTACATACATAGATCATTTGTCGGAAAACGGGTTGCTTCCTCAATTACTAAAGGTGCTAGTCTCCATTCAAATTGGTTTGCGAACATTTTTTAATGAAAATAACAATTTTTATAAAATAGGATGTAATATTCAAAGGAAACTTTACAAAACAACATGAAATGTATTTTAATATTTCGTTAGAAGTTCTAAATGGAAATGCAAACGATACTCGAGCAAATCAATTTCTTTAGCATCCGTTATAAAGATCGACTGCTACAATACCCCAACCACCTAGCAAGGTCCCTAATACACAACAGAATTCCACGATGGCTAAAACGACTTCACCCCCAACGACCTCCCAAAAATGAGTTCGTAAATACCTTAGATATCAGTTTCTTCTAAGCACACGTTCCCAAAACTGATGATACTTAAAAAACTTCTGGTTATTTTTTGACTTTTTTAAAATAATAAAATGAAAAAAAAAAGTAAAAAAGTTTTCTTATAAAAACTTTTGCATTTGTTGAAATTTTTAAAGTAAACTTCAATAAACAACTTGAAACAATAATTTAAATAATGTAAATGTAAATGAACAAATAATTGATATTGGTAATCAACAAGAAAAGTACGATTTTTCTTTTAAATTATTAATTAAAATTAGTGAAAATTTGCATAAAATTATTGAAATACATACACACATTTTTATTTACTTAATATTATTTATTTCTAACTAGCGTATCCGACCCTGCTTCACATGGATTGTTTCCTTTCTTAGCCTTACTATATTCTCTTTGTTATACTTTGAGTATCAATAAAGAACACAGTTTGAGTATCAGAAAATTAAATTTCTATTTTAGTTATTTTTTTGTAGTATACTTTTAGTGATTAGGGTTGTTTGAATATCCCAGATCTTGGGAATGGGGATACATATCGGGACCAAAACTATCAAGCCGGGAATCACCCTTACACATTCACAAAATTTCAATGCAATCAGATGAACAGTATGACAGCACATAACATTCGAACAATTTAAAACACTAATTGTTATATATAAGATTAGATTTTTTTTTTTAAATAATCAGTGAAAAGGGGTTCTAATTCTTTTTGTTTCATTATAATTAACAGTTGTATTACTACTATAAGGATATTCACGGCATGAGATGAAACCTCGTAAAATACATTGCCATATTTTCATCTACTTTCATGGACTCAGACTCTTCTTCACAAAAGATGAATTAATGAAAAGATGAAACGCGTTGCCAATTAGTATAACCGAAAATGTAATGATAATTTTTAGGTCTTTCTTATTATAAAACATTCACTCTTTTGCACGAAAGCTTTTAAATTTTTAAATTTTCTATCCATTGGATTGATTTGGTAACATTAATTCAACTCATATCCTCGATGGCAGGACTGTATTGCAATAATTGTCTCTCGGTATTTTCGTTCTTATTTTACTTGTGAAAAGATATTTTCTCTTTTGTTCATATAAGAAAATGTCAAACATTTCAAATGTGTTTACGGACAGCTGAGTTAAAATTTCATTTCAAAAGATGAAAATATTTTACGAGGCTCCATCTCGCCGTGAATACCCTATATGTATGTATTTAAAGTTGTCAAGGAATCCGCTATATCATTCTTGAAAATATTGTCCTTTAAAATGTTGTCATCATCTTCCACTCATAGGTCTGCACAATAATGATCAATAATGTCTTTCAACTTCGATCTTAAAGGTACCATAACATGTTTATTGTCCCATTAAAATTAAATCAAATCCCTTAAGAAAATAGCATTTTTTGATACTAGTCTTTTATAGTATATCCCATGCTTTTACACAAATAATATTCGACATAATTTAGGATTTATCTAATAATTCGACTTAAGGTTGCACATGTCCATTTTATTCTTCGCGTTATGGAAGTTCGAATTATGGAAGTTTAATATCAATATTGAGTGATTAATAGCGAATCTTAGCAGAAGAAACGAGTTGCATGACAGCATAAATTCGAGCCAATGAGTCAAAAGCACACATGACTCGTAATGACTCGTTACAAAACCTTACTTGACTCATTTTCATTTCATTGTGTATACAATGTGATTGTTAACACTACTCAGTGCAGGGCTCTAATATATATTTTCCTTATAAGTATAATTGTAATATCATGTGGAGTGTGAAAAGTGTGTCAGCTGAGGAGCACGAATCTTACATAAAACTTTCAATAAAACCAATTCTAAGATGATCTTAAAAGAAAACTTCAAATACTTATTAGAGTAAATTAAAATCACAAAAAGATATCTCTTAATTTGCACTTGTCAAAACATTTCAATATTCATCAATCAACAACTTCTACAATTTTTTTTTTTTTTTTTTCATGTAAACTGTTTGTCGTTTGCATTAAAAATGTAATATTTTCTCTTACTTTCATTTTCTCTTATGGTAGTCGTATATCCTTTTTTTATGCATGTAATCAATACAATGTGATGAGTGTATCTGAGACGCATGCTAAGAATTTTGTTGTAGGGTTTCACTGTGATCTGATCCGTGTATGACAGGAAAAAATAAAATAAAATAAAATAAAATAAAATAAAATCAAACATGAAAGATAATAATTATAATATTGATATCATATTGATATCTAAAATATGAATAAAATCTGAGTCCAATAAAAGGGGAATGAAACCAGTAAAGTTATTGTATTAAATTATTATTGTCAGGGTCATAGAAAGAAAGACATTTAATCCCCCCATTTTATTGAAAAAAAAAAAAACAAACAATAACTTGATCATTCCTTAGTTGATTCAAAAATGATACTTTTCTTCTTAAGTGTATAAGACTTAATATTCTATAATACAATACAAATTTTGATACACATAAGTGATCATAATTTTTTCAATATTTTTTGATTCTGGTTACATTAATAGAAATAAATATTATTTAAACATTAAACGCATAATAGAATAAAATATTTTTCTGATTGGACTTATATATGCAGAGGAACTATACAATCCATACAGGATCACCTTTTTTCTTTTCTGCCTTTGTCGTGGAGCATCTCAGCACATTTGGATGTCTAAGCTATTAGATTACATTAGAATAAACATCAGGGCAGGAACCAAATATACCTCGTTACTCCGAATTCTGTATTCATTAAGAGTTCCAGAATCTTCTTCCAGCTTAGATCCTCACAGTGGCATAGTATATACTCTGCTGTCTCCTCCTCTTCATTATATAGTCTACATTGATCGTAGATGTTTTAATACTCTGCAATGACCAATTAAGAAACCCAAGACTATCCGGCATGAATGTTTTTGATACTCTAATATTTTCTGTATTAACCCAATTTCTATGTGATTTATCAACAACCAATTTTTCTAGTTTAGCATTTGTAGAACTCCATGGCAGCCCGGTTTTAGTTCAATGAGGACGTTAGCAGGTCCTTTTCTGGTGAGTTTATTTGCCTCTTCGTTCCCAAGATACCCGCTATATACAGATTGGCATAGTAATTTGAAGCTAATCTCTTAAGTAACAATAGGCAATTCCAAAAAATCTCCGATTTGAACTCAAAGGCCTTGAGAGCCTGCAATGCAGCTTTGCAGTCTGATTAAATGAGTATGTGCATATTTGCAGTAGGACACTCTAATTCTTCTCTAATATTACACTGATTGAAATAATTGATGTTTAAATTTATTTCATCAAATACAAATATTGTAGGCATATTTTAGATCTGCATATATGTAAGGTAGTGTTGCGAACAAACCATGGGGCATGGAGTGTAATTTGTCTTAGAATCTTGTTTTGGAAAGCCTGAACTTTTCTTATATTCTACACGTCTGTAAAGTATTGTATTTCTGCGACTTTACCGTAATGGATTTTACATATGTACCAACGCCAGGTGGTGAGTTATTTCGAAGAAGTTTTTAGTCATATTTCATAGTAAAATTTTCTAATGATACCAATTGCTATTTAATTGATTGTGAAATTTCTTCAATTCATTGAAATTCTAATTAAAATGTTTATAAATATGTGGAAAAGATAAACCTATAAATTCCCAAATGATTTTGAAATTTCTTCATTTTAAATTAAATTTCTACATTTTCTCATAACATTTTCTTTACATAGTAGTAATCTTTTTATCAGATAAATGCAATGAGTTTATTTTATATCAAAACATCAAATTCAATCAAAATAGTAAATAATAATATTTATTATGAACAATTTAATTTTAAAGACAATAAAACTGTGATAATTTTGTATAGAAATTTGTTATACTCGTAAATTTTGATAAAATGATTTGTTATTGCAACAGATGTTGAAACAAAAATTAACTTGATTTCATTTCATTAATTATGTAAATTATAAACTGTCATCGAGTTAATTCTTAGTTTAATCATTAATTTAATAATAAATTTCTATTTTTATAATTTGATTTAATAAATGGATGATGATTGATATTCATATTGATTTATTTTTATTTTTCAATCTTTTAGTGCGCACCAGTAATCCTTATTTTCTTTGCTCGGCATTGCCTCCGCATTGGCGTTCAAATAAAACTTTACCGCTTGCTTTCAAGGTTGTGGCATTGGGGGATGTCGGCGATGGCACCTATGTGACAATATGTGCCGGTAATGATGAGAATTATTTTGCAGAGTTGCGCAACTGCACAGCGCAAATGAAAAACCAGGTGGCCAAATTCAATGATCTCCGTTTTGTAGGAAGAAGTGGACGTGGTAAGTAACATAATCAACAATCAACAATCAACATAGTAGTACTTATTAAGTAACCAAACAAAAGAAATGAATGAATAAATGAATGAATGAATGTGGAAAAAAATAATTACAGAATGTGGGCTGCAACTGAAAGGTTGCTTACTCAAGTTCATTCACAGAAGTCCATACTTACGACAGATCAGATCAATTTAGTTTAGTTTAGTTCAGTTCAGTTCAATGAAGTTAGTTAGTCAATTATTCAGTCAGTTAGTCAGTAAGATTCCGTCTTTCAGTCCTTTGTTAGTCCTGCATATATTAAAACTTAGGATGATGCAAAGCTCAATCAACATACTACATACATTGTCTTTGTTGTCAGCATTTGGCCGGGAGTCAACATGCAATGAACACTTTTATTTCACAGTGTCTTTAATAGTGTGTGCGTCTCTGTGCCTGTTCCATTAAGTTGCAGTTCAACGCATCCCAAAATTTTGTTGCACGAATTTTGTTGTGACTTTTTCTTGCGCCTTTTTGCTTTTGAAAAAGAAAAGTGCATTTGACAGCGTCATCATCTAGCAATCGAGTTGAGTTGATCATTATAACTTTCATGAATGCAAGAGAGAAGTGATCAAGTATATCAATTTTGTCTACAAGTTTGTTTCACAAAGGATCTCATGGAGAATTTGTTTCTTAGATATTGGGATCTTGTGAACAAATGTTGCTCATGATTTTTCTTTATAAAAGATTGGATCACAAGAAAATAGTGAGTGGCCAATTCATTATATAAAAACTATTTCCCTAGTTTTTAATATAGAAAACTAATACGAATGATCTGAATCCTTGATAGACTAAGATCTATTTCTTCTTTATACTTTATTTATTACGACCTCCAAAGTTCAGATGTAATAGTTATGCTTTATAGTATACAGTTTGTTATAATAATTGGAATACAGAAATTATTTGTGTAAGAAATGTGCCTCATTCTAGGGAGGATTGTCAGTCGATCACGAAGTTGAGTATTCGTGACATCTCTTTGGCGATCTTCTGACTTCTTTGGTAGGTTGATATCTCTCCACTTTTTTCTTTGTTTTTTTGCCTATTATCTTGCAGATTCCTCTAATTTCTTCATTGGATTGTCAGTCAAAATGACTAAAATATTGATTAGATGAAACTAATCAAAAAGTATTAACATTACATAATAATATTCGTGAAAGGTATGAAATCTTCGGTAAAACTTTTCATTTTTCTTAAATATTATTCATGCATTCATCCATCCATCTCTAATTCATCATCATCATCATCATCATCATCATCATCATCATCATCATCATCATCAACGGAGCACCTATTCGTGTTCTTCGATTTATCATTTCATTCTTTGACGCTTCTTTGTTCATTTCACAATATTTTGCACGCAATATAAATTTTAATGTTCTCAGAGTCACTTCGTCCTGTTCCGATAGCATTAGTGTCACACTAACGTTGTTGATGTGATGTGGTCTTCAATTAAATAATCGATTTTTAAACATTAAAGTGCAATTCCTTCTTCCCATAAAAGAAAAAAAAAATTATATACATACTACCAACATAATAATAATAAAAATAATAACCAAAAACAAAAGAAAATTCTCGACATACATATATGTATATACTATGTACATATGTATGTATATAACGAGTACATAAACTCCGTAATTTTATATTTTATATATAGAGTGAATATTTGCGTTTCGAAAACCTATAATTAGTGCAATGGGCTTAGTTGTGCCTGTCGCCCAATGATGATGACGATGATGATGATGATGATGATGATGATGATGATGATGACGATGACCATGATCCCTTGTCTCTTCCTTTACATTGATACTAACGAACAGTTGGCCTAATTAGTTGCAACTGTTGCATGAAATATATATGAGCCACACGACTTGTTACTATATATGCGCGTGCTTCTATGAACATGCAGCGTGCCACAAGTTGATGACCAATGAACTCAAACACTCATTCATTCATTAAAGTGTTGTAGTAGTAATTTGTTTTGGATTCTCATACATACTAGAAACAATTTAGTAATACTATGTATTCAACTATTTTAAATGCACAAAAAATTCCTTTACAACAGCGGTTCTTACGCCCCTGAGGGTCAGCGGAAGATGATAGGTTTTCCGCTGAATAATTTTCCATATAAATCTTTTCCAAATTTTTTTTTTTACCAATATTGATAATAAAGAATTAAATTCCAAAGGAGAAATACAACACAAACAAAAAAAAAAAAAAAAATTATAAAATTAGAGAAAGATGTATAATTCCCACGATTTTAAAAAGAGTCCCCGACCAGTTTAAAATTCTTAAATATCTTCAAAATATTCAATCCATTGACTGACAATTCATGGCCACAATGTACATTTTTTTTTTTTGCAAAAACTGAATCTATTACAAATTTGCCATATACTTACATAGTATGGATCTATGTAACTATCATATTATTGAGTCTGAAATTGTATTACAAAAATGTCTTAAGTGCTTAGGGCAGTGATGGGTTCCGTTGTTGAAGTGGTGACTTACTCAGACTGCGAAACCTGAGGAAACATTGTTCTGGACTCTTTGGCATTATAAACATTTAATCAACCTATAAAAATTTTTGGTTAAACATTATTATGCCAACGCCCCCTCTTCATAGGCTAATGACATAAAGACGGCGATCAAATTGTCAAGTGCAGCCAGTCAAATATACGTAGTATGAATTTAATTGAAAAACATAAAAATAATACAAAAAAAAAAAATTATGTATATAAAATCTGTTAACATTGAAAAACAATAAGCGAAAAAAAGAAACATATGGAAGTAGCTATAAAGAACGCATTATGGACAAGAAATTGAAATGAAATGTCAGACTTCATGTGGCGATTTCTGATTAGATGACAAAGCGAATAACGAGCCTAAGTCAAATGAACAAATACAAAATGGACATCGTATGATGATGATGATGATGGAGATGCAGATGGAGATGTAGATGTTGTTATTGTTTCCATCTCTTTGGTTCTAGTCTGGTTTCGCTGGGGCTGGGTTGGGTCTGCTCTGACTTGGTCTGGCCTGGCCTGGCTTGGCCTATTAGTCTTGGGGCGGAGTGAGTTCCAGTTTTTTTTTGTTTTTTTTTTTGTTTTGTTATTTTTGTTAGAGGCGCGGTCAAACAACGAAACGGAAAACGCGAAGCTGTCATAGTCGCTGTTATATTATTTGTCTCCGACCAAGCGATGATATTTTTGATGAAAATGACGGCAATGATGATGACGACAACAACGACAATGGCAGATGTGAATGGTAAATAATCTGTTTTGGATGCTATTGTAGTATTGTAAGGTGGAATTGCTTGATGCTTTGTGGGGATTGAATGACTATGAGACGGGTGTGTGTGTGTGTATACATATATTTCAATGGAATATTTAACATTTTTGAAAATGTCATTCTTGACTGAATTTAACTTTTTGTTTATTAAATTTTACTACACAAATAATGGTTCATATAAGTATTTATTATACTTTGTATATCTCATTAATTATACAGTTTATTGTCAATTATTAAAATCATATTACAATGACACTTAATCAATTATTTAGTTAATCAATCATACAATAATTGACAAGTTCAAAATTTAAATAAAAAAAAGTAAAGTAAAGTAAAGTCTCTTTAAACTTACTATAAATTAACAATATTCAAGATAGATTTAGGGATATTTATAGAGATGCTTTATGTTTTTGATTGGTGGCTGAAAACAATTAAGTTCTATAAAAAAAAAAAATTATAAATTTTATAAGTTTTAACAATGTTAGAAGCTTCATTTGATGCCATTTGAAAACTTAAATCACTTGACTTTGCACTTTGTTATTTATTGTAGTTAGATTTAAAAACTGTGAAAATCAACTGATTAACCACCAACTGCTATTCTACTTGATTCTACTTCAATCATTGAATATTGTACTAATGATTTTATTGATTTTCGATTTCTATCCCTTCGGCGGTCTTTGGGAAGCCGCTGTAAAATCTACAAAGACTTGTGCAACAGACACTGAACAGTTCTTCTTGACTATGTTAAATGAATTAAATATCGATGAAATATTATTAAATTTTGATTATCGTATCGATCGGCCAGGACTTTATTGACTACCTCTAATTAGAACATTTTAGGATCATTTGCTCATAACAAGCGTTCCTAGCTTCTACTTTACTTACAACAACCTTATAAGTTTATCATGTGTAAGACAGTGAACACTCATTTTCCTCTTTCTAATCTTCTTAAATCTCCAATCTCTAGTTTTTAAAGAATCTTGTTTGGGTTATCTATTCCAACATATGGAATTATAAATACTATAGTATTAGAAGAATTAGATGCACCTTTATAGCATATGATAGTTCACTTGGATGTTTTCAATTTTATTGTGCGTATGTGGATGCTTCAATTCAAATAAACTTTACCATAATTTATCATCCTTCATCGTCAATCATTGTAGTCATTCCCGAACCATTCATTTAACCACATCTTTAGGCAACTTCCAACATTTCACTTTAATAAACAGAAGTTCACTTCTTTAGATTAACTTGCAAATTTGACTTTAATAATACCATCAAAGGCTTCATTACCATCAGTTAAATTTCAAATGATAATGTTTCACAAGGATAAAAAGGGTGTTACGACTTATTTGGTACTTATATATGTCGGTTTCGTCGCTTTTTGACTGTTAAAATTGAGTTAGGATATTTTAGTAAGAATTATTGGTTTGTTTATAGAATATTTTAGTAGATTTTGTGATTTTCACTTTGATTATTAAATTGTGGAAGTATTTATTTCGTTTTACTTTTTGGTTTCGGTAAATACACAAATGAATGACACGTGTCATCAATAAGCGCCTGTGAAGCAACAGGCCAACAAAATGATTTATAATACACCACCAACAACAACAGCAACAACAACAGCAACAACAACAATAGAAAACAAAGTCAAAATTGTTCAACAAAAGAGATCTTTAAAAAGTTCAAAACTTTCTCATAAATAATAATGTACCAACAAACAAAAAAAAAAAAAAAAATCAATGAAAGATCCGTGAAACAAAAAGTACAAAACTTGTAGTAGATTAATGAATGAATGAAAGTTCAAAACCTCAGCTAATAAACGAAAATATGTACAACGTTGATGATACTCGTAGTATACTAGTATGACGACAACCCTAAAATATTAGGTCACTTCTCTTTCCATCTATCCTTATTATTATCTTTATGTGTATATACTCGTACCTTTTTCTCACAGATACTCGAACAGATACCTTATGCCTACGATAAATGTGTTTAGTATCTACGAGTGTGAGTTATTTGCGTGTTAATAGAGTGCATGAGGGCGCGTTTCAGTTACGCATAATTCCATCTGAATTCATCACAACACAACACAAAACAACGCAACGCAACACATCTCCTCTCATCTCATCTCATCTCATCTCATCTCAGCACATCACATCTCATCTTATCGCATTATGTCTTTAGTTCAGTGAAGTTCAGCTTAGTAAGACTTCTCGACCTTTTGTCTGTTTTGTCCATAATACACAAGCATTCGATATGATTTATCTCTTTAACTTATCATTCACCCTTTTTGCGCTTTAGCTTTGATTTCTTTATTACATTGTTGTTCTTATTGTTTTTACTGATTATTTTACTACTATGCACTATAATCCTATTGTTATACATCACTTGAAATTGACTAATTGAGATTATTATAAACTTTACGTTAATTTATAGTTTTCTTTATTCTTTCTTTCTTTCTTTCTTTCTTTCTATTTTTTTTTTTTTTTCTTTAAACAATTTCTATACACTTCATACTACTTAGTGTGTATTAACACTTTTGTCTGATATTTGCTTGTATTCCTTACCCTGAAAACATTATATAGTAGTGTATCAATTAGAGCATTGGTCTCTAAACTACGGCCCGCCTTCCAAATCCGGCCCGCCAGTGTCATCAATCCGGCCTAATGGCTTTCGGTTGTTGTGATAAGTTGGATAAAAAAACACAAAATGCTAGAAATTATAGATACTAGAAGGATTATTAAAACGGTGTTGGCCCTTGGAACCCATTGAATTAGTAATCAGTATGGTCCCAAGGCTGAAAAGTTTGGAGACCAATGTGTTAGCGGAAGCACTGTCAGAATGTATAAAAAATATATGATTTTTATTTTCAATTGGACTATCTCACTATCCAAAGGATTTAACTTCAGTGCTTAGAAATTAAAAAAAAAATTAATTAAATTAATCAAACAACCACTAAAATTCGTTAATATTATTATATGATTAATTAAAAAATTCTAGTTGTTGAACTAATTATTGTTATTATTATTATGAGTGACGAGTTAAGTCACAATATGCAATTGTTTGTTCGTAGCTTGGAGAATGTTGAGACCCTAGAGGTTGATCAAAATTCTAATATTGCGGTCGTCAAGGCACAAATTAACCAACTCCATGGTTTCATATTAGACTAGTTCAGTTTCAATTATAAAAACTCTGCTCTGACCGATGATATGCCCCCACACGCAATCTCTTTATTGTATTTGAAAATTACAATTCCAATGCTGGGTGGTAAAGTGCCAGGTTCTTTAGCTCGTGCTGGTTAAGTCAAGTGCCAGACACCAAAGGTGGGAAAACAGGAGAAAAAGAAGACCGGCCGGACGACCGGAGACGTATCCAATACAATCGCCGTTTCGTCAACTAGTGCATGGTTTCGGTCGTCGTCGCGGTCCTAATGCTAACAGGATCAGTAATATAAAAATAATACGATGTGTGAATAAAAAACTTTTTTTGGTTGAAAAAAAAACAACACATTTTTGAAAGAATTTTCTTTAGAACATAAGAAAGGTTCTCATTTAGCCAACTTAAAGTTGTATTGTGAGTACATTTTGAAGTCTAATCAATGAAATTTTATTATAAAATAGAGTTTCATATATTCAAAAAAAAAAATATATTCAATGTGAATGTGTCGATTTTGCGTTCAGACCGGCGATTCTGGATCATGAACAGCTACATTTTTTTTTTTTTACATCTAACTACTTTATATCCCACGCCACTTTCTCCCCCAGAGCCGAGCGAGCTGTGGTCCATTAAAAACCAAATAAGACTGGGTATCGACCACAAGTCACTTCGGGAAAGAACTACTGGAGTAAGTAGACATGCAATACAAATTAATTGACTTCTAGACGACTACAAACCTAACGTCATCAGCCATTTATACTAATCATCATGCACTATAAAGATACATTTAAATAAAGTGTACGAAATTAAGTTAAATAGTTAATAGAATGATATGTGTTAAGGAGAGTTAAGAGATTCGATTTTAACTGATCGAAAGAAATAGAATTAGATAGGAAGGTCATAGTATAGATTGTATGATTGAAACATAAAATACGGAAACGATCATGCTGCAAATAAGTAGTCTTAGATGTACCAACAAGTATAGGAGAATAATTCCTTGGAACATTAAAATTTATACTACCAAACAAGGAAGGGGAAAAGATGGTGCCTTCAATTAGATTGTGCAAGAATTTGACACCAAGAGTCGTTCTATGACTGAATAATTTTGGGAGGCGGATTAATTTATGACGGCTTGGTAAGATGGAAGGTTTATATTAGGATTCCAGTGTAAGTTACGCAGTGCAAAAAGCAAGAATTTTTCTTATTTTGTTTTGTTTATTTACACTTTGACAAGTTGTAACTAGTGAAAAAATAGCGGAAGTCTCTCGAAAATAACAGTTCCTAACCAAAAATTGTGCAACACTATCAGAAATTTGCCAGCCCTGTCCTGATTCACATCCGATTCCATTGTTGAATCTACCTGAATCGATTCACATTCTACAACAACAACTGTCATTTTTCCTTGTGGTTGTTGTCTGATTCAATGGTTAATTCAACATAGAATCGATTCACATTCGAATCTGATTCAATTCAAGTAGATTTTATTATTAATACTTATAATAGGTACATTTGTTTATGCTTATGATATATTAAAATAAAGATTTTAGGTTTTCGCTACCTTCACAACTCAGTTGAATATAAGCATGGATTTTATACAATAATAATCAATATCGAGTTACTGTGGGAAAAAATTTACCAAAACCCGCCTAGACTGGTTTTGAAAACTTTAAACTAAAACTTAAATCTAATAATGTCTAATAATATCGTTGATATGTGAATAAGTAGAGTATCTTCATCTATCAATGAAGTTCTGGTTAGAGCCGGATGAGACTGTCAACTACCATTTCAACATTGCCTTGCTTATGCAAGTCGTAGGTAGAGTGGTGCCAATGTTAAGCAATTTGTTTTGCTTAACCTGTAATTTTTTTAAATGGCTTGCCATATGAGGGGCCCATAGAAGATTATAGCTTGGAAAACTGATCTAATATTCAAGCAAGAGTTTCTGTTCATAAATGGGTACAAAATTCTAATGAAGAAGTTTAATTTATTAACAAAATAAACGATGTACTACTAGTCCTTAAAAATATTTTTTTGATCTAAGACAAATCCCAAATGATCAAATGATATGTTCCCAGGGGATATCAGCAGTGTGGAGATTTATATGGCTAGTTGGCTTAAATGTGAAGTAGATAGCTTGAGTTTTGTCCGGGTTGATTATTATCTTCCATTTAGTAAAGCAAGGAAATCATTTAAAGAAAACTTTTTAAAATATTTTTATTATTTATTGAAGAGTATTGAAGTAGAACTATTATTACTATTAACTGATTTACAATCTTCTCTGATTGTAATTGTAATGTAATTTGGATTATCATTATGTTAACTTTATTTCTCAAATTTTGATTCCTCATAATTTTTATAACTTTTGTTGCGTTTGCTCCATTTATTAAATTATTTTTTAAGATAAATTCTTTTTTTTTGTTTTTTTTTTGTTTTTTTTTTTCCTTTATGTTTTCATTATTTCTTTCTTTACTCAATTGCCTATTCGAATTTCTTCTTTAACTTTACTATATTTCACAACAACAAACAAACAATAACAAAATTTTGGTTAACAATTGACTCATTTCATTTGAAAATGATAAATTTCGGTTGAATTTTAATATTAATTTGACTTTGCAACGCAACAAACACATAGAAGACAACAAAAGCCAAACTATGAAACTATTGTTTTGTTGTTTTGTTGTTAAGAAAGGTGTATCTATATATCATAGATTTTTGGTAACAATAATAATCATAATAATAATAATAAAGAAGAAACATACAACGTTAATCTTCAGTGGGTACTCATTTTTATTGTTTCATTGTTAAATCCATTGAAAGATTTCTTTATGTTGAACCAATGCATTTGTTACTTCATTATGTTTGACTGTAATTTTATATATTGTACATTGTATGTACATAATCGTAATACATCCATAGTTTCATATAGTAGTAAGATATTAACTTCGATTTGGTAATGCCAAAAATTAAATATACTAAACAGAACTTTAAATTTGATTACATTGAAGTTTAGATATAATAGTACATAATACCGTGGCTAAGGAAATGAAAATTTTGTCCATACTGAAATTTGATATATCCAGTGTATACATCACATAAATTTACTTTAATTATATGGGGTTTATATAAGGGAAATATTGGTTGCTCTAAATAGGAAACATCTGTATATGCATTATAAGAAGTAACTAGCTAAAATTTGAATGATCTGATGAATGATTTACTATATGTAGATATACGAGTATAATTTAATAACAACTGATGAGGTTCCAGCGAGCTATACCAATTTAAAACTAGACAAATAACTTAAAATCTAATTTAACCTATAATTCTATGTGGAAGATCTAATACATGAAACCTTTTTACGCGCTTAACATCCTTGTCGATTTCTAGCAGACTAATTGTTATTTGTTGGTATGGTTATGCAATTTGGTGAAATACCTACTTTGAGGACTTTATGGAGGTGGAAATTTCTCACATACCAAGAAGCACTTGCTATTGTACTTAGCTTCACAGACTGATACCCATCCCATTGTTGGAGTTACTTGCCATTCCCCACAGCTGCATTGCATGTGTGCATAACGGCTTCAGAACAGCTTCATAGAGTCGAACATAGTTTTGCTAGGCTAAACTGAGACATTGGTCCAATAAGCCAGTACACATTTCTGCATTTGCTTCGCTTTAATGTGGGTCTCCAGTGTAAGTCTCTAGTCCAGGTATTCCACTGCAAGGTATTTGACAATATCGCTTTCTGGAATAGTGGAACCCATTAATATTACTGGGGGAAAGGTTAATGTTTTCGAAATGAATTTTATGTGTTGAGCACTACTTCCATTGCTTCAAGCATTTTTATTTTATTGTATATGATTTAATTCTTTTATTCATAATTGATTGTTTTAAAAATTTCCCTTTAAGCTTTATAAGCACAATTTGATATAGCAATTTTGATCGATTCTGTCGATCGATTTTAATTAAATAAACGCTATATATTACTCACAATAAAGCTTCTTATATTTCAGAAATTCGATTTTGAATTCAATGATTGGTTTTTACGTAATGAGTGCATAAACAAACAAACAGACAGACAAAGTCTAAGATTTTATTATATTTATATATATTGTAATAATACATACATATGTCATAGACATTTCAACAAGATTTTAATAAATTTTCAGTATAATATCTCTAAAACTATGGAGAGATATATAAAAATAAATAGATCGACTCTTTCAAATAATTTTTAATAAACTGAAAAAATTAAGAATTACTTAAAAAACATGAGAAGAGTATAAACAAAAATTAACAAGATAGATAAATACAGTTAAATCTCCCGTGGGTTCCAGTGAAATATTCTGACCACAGGAGATGTCTCCCTACGAAATATGAAAAGTAAATAATCCTAGTATCCTACTAGTCCTGCTCACTAGGAGTGTCTGCTCACTTGAATGCATTTTGTTCTAAAAACATAACAAAGAACTTGAGACCAAGAAGGGGAGATGTCCTCAACTAGAGATCTTACTGTTTTAAGAACTAAAAACTTTAGAGACTCTAAAAAAAACTAGAATATCGGGAAATATTCTTTGCCATTCAAAATCTTATTGAATTTTATAAAATTTTGTGATGGGTCCAAGGGTTTATAAGGGTTATTATTAACATTATACGAGTTAAAAGTCTTAAATCACTAAACAAAATTTTGCATTCTTTCTTTTTCTGTTTATCTCTCTCCTAATGCAAAAACAAAAAACAACACAAACATTTATCTTTTAGTTTATTTTCAGACAATCACATAAATATTATGCGTACTACGAGTACTAAATGTTTTTCTTATGACATTTACTGTTATTTAGTTGCACAATTGTAACTGTAACTGTAACTGTAACTGTAACTGTAATTGTAAATGTATTTGTATCTGTCACTATTATTGTTGGTGTTTGTGTTGGTATTGGTTGCGTGTCCGTTTGGATTGCGCAGCCTGTGGCTGAGGTTTTGTGGTCAACTTGGTTGGTCTATAGACTCAGGCCAACGAACAAACCAAAAAATAAACAACAAACAAACAATGTTTTTATTATATTGTAGATACAATACTTACATACATAAGTGTGTATGTACATATAAATGAATGTATTTATTGTACATACAAATGTATGTAGTATGTACAAGGTTTCATTGTGTATTTGTTTGTTTGATTCTTTGTTACTTTGTATGAAAATCATATATGAACAAAAAAAAAAAAAAATAAT
This sequence comes from Amiota mariae, assembly GCA_035041805.1. NCBI lineage: Eukaryota > Metazoa > Arthropoda > Insecta > Diptera > Drosophilidae > Amiota > Amiota mariae. The sequence goes on from JAWNKV010000556.1 coordinate 116,815, forward strand.
ATTAAGTTTTACCGACAATTAAATATCCTTTACAAATTATTACTTATATGGAATCATATATCAGTAATATGGGGTAACTATGGGAAACCCGGAAAATCATGAAAGTAAAAACTATCAACAATGAAGAGATCAATGATTTTAAAGTCTCGGGAAAATATCCAAAATATTGAGTTTGTTATTGAATGGTAAAATGTATCGTATCCACTAGATACCAGTTCAGGCTCAAATGCAGGTCACAAGGATTAGATTAGATATGCTTAAATTAGATTATATTATATTATATTATATTAAATAAGGGGAACAAACAAACCCCATAATTACAGTTCCTTTGGTATCAATTTCTGTTGGTTTTAGTAACTGCTTTGAGTCTGATCTAACTGTAAACCATCACAGTCTCCTTTTCTAAATCTACATAGATAATATCGACTAATCTGCATATTATATATTATATTTCATAACTCTGCAAAGTCCTGTTAAGAATACCTGATACCTTTTCTAGTTATTGGTCACAAAGATTGTTTATCATAAAAATTGAATACCGACATCTCCAGAACTGTAAAAGTTTTAGGTGGCACCCAATGGTAAAATAATTAGCTATAAAAATCAAATTAAAAAATAAACAATTGATTACGTAGACAGACAAATGAAGAGGAGTTACAGTTAGATAGTAGAACTCTTGACTCTGATTTTTTTTTTCTCTTTAACATTCAATTCATTATTTCCATATCTAAAGATACTAAATGAAATTCGTTGGTCTCATTGACTGGTATGCGATATTTGTTTTTTTTTTTTTTGTTTATTATTTTTTTTATTTAAAATTTATTTTTCTTTAATTTAAATTTAACTTTTTTATGCTTTTGAATATATGTATTTATGTACTATTCAATATAAAGTTATTATACACATAGTCATAGTATGCTTATATGAATATACAATAAAAAGATACATAAAGTGTATGAATACATAAATGGTTTTGCGGTTTTATTATATGTAAATACAATAACTAACTGTAAATGTAATATCGATGGACACATCCAAAGTTGTTTGTTGTTTCCATTGTCTATCCTTTTGTTAATGTTGACATCCTTTCGTTTGTCTGTCTATGTTAAAATCAGGCGTGTCATCAACAGGATTATTATTCCACAATTCTAGAAAAAGATAGAATATATTGTACTCTTAACTTATCAATAAATTTGGTATCACTGAAACTTCAATACCCTTCAAATCTATTTTTTTTTTTTTTTTTTTTTTTTAAATCATTTTATTTGCATTTAGTCTGTGGTAGTCGATAGTCACCACATTTTTTTTTTTAATAACAAAGCATTACATCAAAGGAGTGGATCTAAAAATCAAAAAAAGGAAAAAATTTATTTAAAATTAAAATTTTTTTTTACAATATTATTGTGTATTAAGTACCTTCATGACATTTTGGATTGCAGAGTGGATTAACAGCTCCATGCTGCCTAAAGTGATTTATTCTATTGCCGAGTATAACCTAATATATCGCAGTAATTGAGATTCCAGCATATCTGCTGACAGTTAAAAGAGTTATACCATTATAACGTACCATACTCGGTAGTCAGTGTTGATTTTATTGTGACAGATGAACTGAGTTACATAATAATGACCAAAATAGTTTACCATAAAAAATACCGATTCTGATAATTTAATTAAATGACATTCAAAGTCTCATTGTGATGTTTATATCAGAAATTAATGAACCTCGAAATTTATATAAATATTATATTATTTACCTACATATTGGGTTGTTCGAAAAGTAATTTCGTTGCTGATATGGCAACACTTGCGTAAAAAAATCGATTCATTAAACGCAATAGTGTTTGGTTAGTGGCCTATCAAATATGGAAGATGAAAAGCAGCATTTTCGGAATATTTTAGTTTATTATTATCGAAAAGGTAAGAATGCTGTTCAAAAAATTATCCTATGAGTCCGGTAATTTTGATGTTGAAGATGCACCATGTTCTAGAAGGCCAATTAAAGTTGATGAAGACGAAATGAAGGCAAACCGGCGAAACAACTCGTGAGATCGCTGAGAGATTAAATTTATCGAATTCGACCGTTCATGATCATTTGAAACACTTAGGTTTTATCTCAAAGCTGGACATATTGGGTTCCTTATGTTCTTACGGAAATAAATTTATGTCGTCGCTTTGAGATCTGCGATATGCTTCTCAAACTACAAAAAAAAAATTACACTTTTGAAGGGATGAGAAATGGATTGTCTATAATAATGTTAAATATAAGAGATCCTGGAGTAAAAAAGATGAAGTGGCTCAGAACACCTCGAAAGCCGATATTCATCAAAAAAGAAGGTGATGCTGTCTGTTTGGTGGGATTTCAAAGGAATCATGTTTTTGAGCTTCTAACGGACAATACAACGATCAATTCTAAAGTGTATTGTCATCAGCTGGACAAATTAAATGATTCACTTAAACAGAAGAGGCCAGAAATTTTTTACAGCTTGAATTGTATATCATCCAGTAATTTAAGAATTCTTACAGTTTTCTATTGCAGTTTTCACCTTTCCTTAGCAGGTTTAGATGGCCCATCCATTTATGATATTATTATTTTATTTTTTATCAATGTGTTTTTGTATTGCAATCTAAGGAAGCATTCAATTTATTATACCCAGACAGAGCGGATGCTACATCCACCGCAGATGCAGCATGGATGCTCATCAAATTCAACAACAGGGAATATGACTAAATATAGGGTTGCATTTTTGAATGTGGATATTAATATTCACCTCGGATGGAACTTTCAATGCAATGTTAGAATGGTCAAGTTTTTGGTAATTTCCGCCTTTGGTCATTCCCCTCTTTTTGTTGCGCGGCATTATTAAACGGCTGCCGCACAAAATTCGTGATGCAAGCTCTGTCAGAAAAGGTTTTTATATAGAGACTGTATAATCCAATAATTGAAAGATTTCTAATCTTCTTTTCAAATGCTATGGAGCAAAAAAAAAAAAACAAAAACAAAAGGGAAGTTGGAAGAGGTGACGATGAAAATTTCATATGATGTTATATGATTTCAATAATCATATGATGTTTATTGAATATCACAGATATCGTCTTTAAATTGCTATTACAAACATTAGATTAAAGTATTAGAATCAATAAATGTCATGTAGTAGTCTGAATATCATACAAATAAGTAAATATAGGCTTGGCTTTTTGCAAATATATAATTTCTTCGGATATACGTAATTATGTATTTTTATACTTACTTCATTATCTTCAAAGAAGATATATATAGTAGATAGGTTGATATATAGGTAGGTAAATAGGTACATATGTACATTGGTAGATTGGCAGGTAACAGAAAGGACTTTAAAGTCAACTGTGTATTTTTTAACACATTTACTTGACTGGACCTTATAAACTTTAGGAACATTAGTCATTTTTGAAGTCATCCCGATGCCGCTGACATTTATGGCACACGTTATGCTCACTTTAAATTAATTCGCTGTTGTTTCCGTTCGTTGAAAGACCTTTTGTTTTGGTTTATTTGACGACGTTAAATAAATTTAATTTTACGATCTTGACACTAAACACTAATAATTTTTACTGTTTTCTGTTGTATCCTCTTGCAGGAAAAAGTTTCATGCTGACAATTACAGTTGCAACAAGTCCGCCACAGGTGGCTACCTACGCCAAAGCTATTAAAGTCACCGTCGATGGACCACGGGAGCCACGCTCAAAGGCGGCAAGTAAGTTTTGAACTTTAAGAAACTTGTTACCTATAATACAATATTTTGTGTAGTATTTCATAGATGGTATGTAAATAAGGAGTCATTCACATATTATGTCAAACGAATTTCATGATTTTTTTCCACTCCCCTGTCACGTGTGCTCACATTTCTGAGACCCCCATCCCCTGGTGTGACGTCACATATTTTGCAGTAGTGTTATTTAAATTTCTCTTATATTTAAGTGTTTGTCTCTTAAGGTTTATATTAGGGCTATATATAGGTCAAAAAGCCTAAAGATAGAGTTGGTAATAATTTTTCGTTTCAAGATTTTCAATATTTTAGATTTTCACATGTGACGTCACAAAGCTTATGACTTCCCCCCTCCCCCATAACGCGTGACGTGGTCCTTAAAGGTGGGAATGGTATCCATTAATAAAGACTCAACTAATTTCAAAATAAATATAATATATTGGTTTGATATTCATATACTCACTAAAATTAACTATTTAGTTTAGACACAATCAAACGTCCATATATCTATCCATAGAAGCATATTTCTATAGACAACTAGGGTAAATATCCCTAGGGCCCCAACACAAAGGAAATAACATCTAACGAACGTCAGCACCAACATCATTACACTAGTTCCATGGGCTAAAGAGTCCCAAAATTCTACTTTATAGTACTATGAGTCCTTAGAAATCAAAAAGCATTACTGTATCTTCTATAGTTTTTGACATGTGTATCTAAAATTTCAAATAAAAATCATTCGATCCTATTTTGCTAATCGGTTAAATTTCCAAATTGAATTGAAATTCCTAACAGTTTGATAAAGTGTATTTCATGTTTGTCATGACTACAAAAGAAAATTTTTTCTTCTTCTTTCACCTTGTGTCCAACCATTTGATGATGCAATTAGTACTTTGTTGATGCATAAGCATGATTTAGTGTTAATGAAGTAAACCATTTTGAAGCGTGCACTTTATTGTTCTTTTAACTGATTTTACTTATAGCATAACTCACTCTTTACACACATTAAAAAAATGAACAGTAGCATATCAACAACAATGTGAGCCATCATCATCATCATCATCATCATCAACATCTTGACATTGCCCATAAATTCTTTTATGAATTTCTTGACAATAATGGCAAATTATTTATGCTATTAAAATTGAAAATATTGTTTCTTTCTTGGGAAAAATTATTCTTCTCATTGAATACAAAAAAAGAGAGATTTACATAAATTTTAAGAATATAAGTTTGAAACAAAATCGTTGAAATCACACAGAAAGAATTACGAAAGGAAGAATCACTTTTGCTCAAACAATAGAGCCCAATATTATTCGATTAGGGTTCTTAGACATTCTATTTTCAGAGCCAAACACAAATTAAAAGCTAAAGAAATAATAGATTTATTTGATTTTCCATAATCGCCAGCAAATCAAAAGTTCGAAGAAGTGTACTTCGTGTATGTACTTCAAAAGTGATTTTGTTCAATTTAGTTCCCATAATTGAAATTCATATTCGATCCACATCAATTTCCGGCGGTATTTATCTACTTTCTTTGCTGTTTATACCATAATTTGAAAAATGAAGAATACAAATTTAAAAATGCCATGAAACACCAGCAAAATGCTTTGGTTTGTAATCCTTACAAAGACTGTCTAAGTTGATTACGCCCATTTAAACAAACACTTGAGTTTTCTGCAAAATTTCACTCATAAAACCTGATGGCCACACAAAAATATCTAAAACTATGAAAGGAAAAAATATTATAGTTTACGGTTTAGTTGCAACGAACATTGAATGTACTTCATACAAAATGAAAATAATACAGAAAATCATTGAACTTAGAGATCATAAAATTATTATCAGTGAATATTATAAATAATAATCAAGATTAATATGGAATCTGTGTGAATTTTGGATTGGTGAAATAAAATAAAATTAATATCTGTCCAAGAAAGTTAACACTTTCCTAGACTAAACAGAAGATAACATAAGATTTCTTAAAAAACTTGAACGAAATTTCTTTAGATTTTTTATTCAGGGTCTTTAATGTTAGCACTGCTGTCACTATAAACACGAAGGGCATTAAGATTCTTCACACATATCATACATATCCTGCTGGGTAAGCATTCTAAACTAAGTCCCAAGGCAGTTCACTAAGTAGCGTTTGTTTTGTTTGTGTAGAAAATAAAACAAAACAAAAGCATGTGTTAGAAGGAGTGATACAAAGAGATAAAGATACAATAGATAAAGAGTGAGAATGGAAATGAGAATGAGAGTGAGAGTGAGAGTGAGAGTAAGTTAAGGAAGGATATAAGAGGCGGCACAAGCCATGTGGTCGGTCAAATGACACTCACTCGTTCATTTGTTTGCCTATTAAAAGAAGACCAACCGACCGAAAACTGGGCGACCACATGAAACAATCGCCTAATTATTGCTACATTTACGCAAGCGGATTACACACAAAATGAAAGAAGAACAAAAGAATTGTATTTCATAGAGAAATGTGAGGGCAAAGTCAGAGGTAAATGGAAGAGAAATTACAGTTAATCTCATTGAATGGAAAACATGTCAAAATATTATTAGGAGAAATGAGATTGAGCTAAGCTGACGGACGGCGGCGTCTATAACTAAAAAATACTTACAAATTTTTAATGGCAAATACTTACAAAAATTACAATTGCAATTGCAAAACTGCTAAGGATCAAATGACGACGAGCCCACAACTATTTACCAAGTCATTTCAATGTATTGTTAGGTGTGGTTCTACCAAGTATCTCGAGCGGATACTCAGGCACTCATCATCCGTCTGTTATTTTCATTACCAGCCGCCTGCCATGAAAACAAAATAATAATAAAGAAAAATAAAATTGTAGAAGAAAATGAAAACAAAAAAAAAATAAAAAAAAAATATAGAAGTAAACACCATATTTGCGGTTTTCCAGAAAGCCTTCCTTTTTTCACGCTCTGCATACAAGCAACAACTTCAGACGACTCAACTCAACTGGACTCGTCTCCTTATATGTTACTAGTATGTACTAGTAACTTATCCTAAAGCATTTTACTTACTTACCTTGCCTTACCTACTGCTTATTTAGTATTTACATACATACTCGTATGTATTCTTGCATTTTTATGACTTCACTTTTGAGTTTACCTTGAAATTATTATGGTCATTAATTAATATCAACATTAAATACAAAAAATAAGAACAAAAACAAAAAAAAAAAAAAAAATAATAAGAATAAAGAAAATGGTTGTCAGAAAACTTAATAATTTCAATATTTTGTATAATATTTTAGATATTACCAGTGGCCATCCGCTAAGAGTTCTTGGCCTAGGCCAACGTCCCTTCATTGATGGCTTTACAATGGAAAGTATGCGTCGATCAGCAAAAGTAGCCGCTGCTGTTGCAACAAGTACAGGGCATGTGAGCACAGGGACTTCATCAACGGCATTAGGGCCTCAATTGAGCAGCAATTACTCATCATCAAATAGTACAACAAATTCTGATTGCTATAAACCAAATGCACCACAAATACAAGGTAAGTTATCGGTACAAATATTTTACTATGAAATATTAGATCTACTACATACTTAATTGTATAAAATCTATTTCAAATTCATAGAATTTGTAATCATTTGTAAGTCAATAGTAGTGAGAAAAATATTGATTAAACATAATTAAGCATTAATGATCTTTGCATTAATGATCTTTGCATTAATGATCTAAAATATGCTGGTAGACATACTCAGCACACCCTTCCTCTTCCTCTTCCTTTTATTGGATTAAGATTCAGTCAAGTTAATGAATTATGCTTAATACTGGGAAGGTATTCAGTTATTCCTTGTCATTGACAAATTGATAATAATATAATCATAACATAACAATATCGTCAAGAGATGTTCAGGAAGTCCTTCTCATCTTTTTTATGGCATGAGCCAGCCGACATGCCGATATTCATAGCAACTTCTCCAATAGTGATTTGACGACTCTCCATAATAATTTTCTTCACTGTTTGCATGTTTTCAACGGTTATTGACGTGCTGGAGTGTCCAGGGCGGGCACCGTCATTATCATCTTCTCAGCCTTCTGTTAAGAGCTTATATCACTTGTAAACATTTTTTTTTTTTTTTTTTTGCTCAAAGTCAAACACCACAGTCAACATTTTAAGTGCTTCGGGGCACTTGACTTTTACTTGTCATACAATATTTAATACAGAGTATTTGGACCATTTTGTTTCGATACCAAAAAAATCACCAAACACACCAAAACATGTCTAACCTTTATGTCTATCAAACACCAACATAATAAAAAAAAAATCTCAAACTCGATAACATGTGGACCAAGAAAAATAAAAAGTCTTCTTACTTTTTGAACACATCTCTTATGACTTTATATTTCAAAGGATTTGCAGCTTATTATCGTAGTTTGACATTCTGAAGTTATGGAACTTGAAGATGTACACATCAACAACTTGTTTAACCATTAACCAATGTTTTTGAACATAACCTAGAAATGCTTAGGACCGATTCCCTTCACTTCACTTCTTTTCTCTTTCTTATTCTAATCCATAGATAAAATAGTTTTTTTACTAAGAAGCCCCTGCAGTCCTTTGCTTTAGATGAGACTATATTCATAAATTTGAATTTTTTTGAAATTGAGAAACTTAAGCATGAACCTTTATTGGAATTCTTGTGGATCTCTAGATAATGAATTACCCAATTCATCAAATTCATCTGGTATATCTACAGTATACAAAGGTAAGCTTTTGTGACGATCCCTTGATGCAGCGGCGTTTTCCTTAAGCTTAGTAGTAGTCTTTGGACTCATTAATTTGGATTTCTAAAATATAAAAATCGACTTATTTGATTTAGTGTGAATTTTGAATGCAAAACTGTCATTTTGGCTTTTCCAATAATTTAAACAAATAAATAAACACACTCATCATGATCAACATCATCATCATGATTTGAATGGGAAAGAAAGAATAGAAAAAAATCACAAAATCCAAGTTTATCTAAAATATTATTGTAATTATTTAATTATATTATAAACTCATTTAAATAATATGAATAAATAAATAAAAATGAAAACAAAAGTTAAATGACAAATTGCGTAGACTTCTAGCGAAGCTTAATTAAAGCCAAGCCAAGCCAAGCCAAGCCAAGCTAAGCTAAGTTAAGTTAAATTCTGTCAAGACAATGTCAAACGACGACGACAGTTCAGAAACTGAAACTGAGTCACAACATAAAGAAGCGAAACACGATCGATCGAGTTTATTATAACCACCAACGAATTCTCAAATTCACATTTAAACTTCATTGCGACGGACGACGCGCTATCAATGGAACTGAAACTTGTATCTGAACGTGAGTCTCACAATGAATGAATGACTCACTCATGGATGACTTTAAACTAAGATATTGTAGATAGAAAAATCATCAACTATTATACAATAAATGACTATTTTGTTAATTAATTTATTAAATAATTTACTATTTTCTTTTTTTTTTTTTTTTTCAATTTCTTTAACTAAAAACTTAACTGAAGATGATGTTCTTCAAAACAGGTGTCTATCTAGTTTAAGAATAACAAAAATAGCGACCGACAATCGAGAAAATTACCAATAAAATGACACATATTACTACCAATAAAAATAATAATAAAATGAAATTAAATTTACATCAGTTTGATCGAAGTTTATATACATTTCACTAAAAAAGATCAATAAGAAAAAAGTTACAAAATCAAAATGTCTTTTCCAAGTAAATTTAAATGAACTTTTTTTCACTTTTAAAATGGAAAAAAGTTACTTTATTAGATCTATATATGTATATGTAGATACTTATGTTCAACTTGATTTGATTAATGACTAGATATCTTCATATAGTTTTGCTATTTTTTTAAAAAATCAAGGAAATTTATAATTTTGTCTTCCATTTATATGACACTAGAGAAACCCGACGAGCATTTCTATGCCCTGGCATTTATTGGATCATCGATGAAAATGTTCAATCTATTTATTATATACATGGATGTATATATGTATTTGGAGATGTGAAATTGAAATGTTTTGCTTCTAATTAAATAGATTGATAGATATTTTACGAAGATAGATTCAAATTTTTTTTAAGTTTGAACTAAAATTGAAATTTCTTATGTAGCAAATCAAACAAAAGATTTCTAAACCGTTTCAATATTAGAAATGCTTCACAACATCACACTGCTTTCTGTTGTCTATGACGTTATCGGCACTTTGGTTATGTGGTTAACACAGTTCATTACTTTGATTTTAGAAATTGGTGGAAATGATCATCCTATAACCTTCCTGACAAATCACTCTGCCCATTGGTGAAAACCGTATGAAAATCCATTTGATAGTTTTTGAGTTTATCGCTTTCAGACAGACAGACAGACACGGCAAAGGGACTTTGTTTTACAATATGTATGTATAGATATTAATCTATGGATCCTATTAAGTCAATTTCTACTATAAATTTTTTTAAAAGTATTCATTCATAAGAAAGAAGATTACATATATGAAAATAGTTTTTCCTTTTCTTTATCAAACTTTAATAAAAATGATCTGCTTTATCCAAAAATCTGGGAAACTTCATCTATAATAAATTTACACAATCATTTCAACATAGAATGACCAACATAATTTTGGATAGATCGACATGGTAATCAAAAACTTACTCTCTCAATGAGTTACAATCATTACAAGAAAACGATAATACCAAACACAAACAAGTTATATACTCGTACTTTTCTGATCATTGTCATGTGTATAAATGTATTTTTATATTTTACATTTTTTTTTTTTTTTTTTTATTTTATTAAGCGAACGTCCGGAAATACCAACATGACGCAAATAAAAAAAAAAAAATTAAAAATTATTTTAGACTTTTTGGTTTATTTTTGATTTTGTTGCTTAAGTGTCGGATTCATTTAAGCCAAGTTTTCAATATTTATTAATAGTGGCGCTTAAGCTGTTAATTTATGGACAGAAAAGAAAAAAAAAAGAAAAATAAATTGACATTCATAAAAAATGTCTTATACTATTCATAGAAGTTTTGGTTATAATATGTACAATAGTATTTGTGATCGAGATCGATAAGGGAAATCTTAGATAATTTTGAAGCAAAATAATCACTTGGTAAAAGTTAAGTTCAATTATTTGTGCTCTTACACTTAATATGTAGTTTTCAAATAGATTGACAGATTGAGATCCTATGGAAATAGAAACGTAGTAAAAGTATCTAAGTATTTGTCATTTTATAAGTAGATCTTATGTTATGACATATGAATGAATGAATAAATATTTTATGAATTTATTTTAAATTCTATTTTTTCTGCTACTAGAATTAATAAAGAACTCTGACTCTAATTTCATATCCATCTATCCTTTTCCATTATCTGTTTTATTGACACCATAAGGGATTCAAGTCATGCAAACGATACAATCTGAAGGATTTATTTTTTATTTTTTTTATTTAAATTGTAAAGTTTTTATGTCTTTGAGATTTTATATGTTTTTTTTTTTTTTTTTTTTTTTGTTCTTTTATTTTATTTTATTTCAAATTAAATTTAATAAGTTTAAAGTTAACACAAAACAAAATTTTCAACTTAAAACTGTAAAAAAATGATGTTATTATTGTTGTGTTGTGTTGCGGTGTGGAGTGCTGTGCTGTGATGTGATGTGATGTGCTGTGGTTAGGTGCCAATCCTTTTAGAGTAACACATGGAGAACGAGTACTTGAATTGGTAAGAGTTTTTCACAAATTTGTGTAAAGCCACAAATCAATCCAAATGCGGTTACACAACTGTTTAGTCTGGACTGATCTGCTTTCCAATAAGTCTGGCGATCATATGCAGACCAAAATGTTGACCATATGCAGAAGACAAATAGCCATAAGCCAGTCAACCTCTATATGATTGCGTACTATTGGTTATAACACTTATTTTAGACCAGAAGTCATTAATTTGGATTAAGTACCCGTTTGTGCCCTTGATATAAAGAGTTCCTCAATTTATAGTATAGGAGTATTGTAAAACCGAGAACTGACCATTTTATTTATTGAATGATAGTAGTTAAAGTTCTATATAACAAAGTTTATAAGTATATACAGTATAATTGTTTGATATCTTACTTGAATGAAGTAAAATTAAAAGGAATTTTTCTGTGTTTACTATAATATTTGATTTGCTAATCAGCAGGTCGACGAAGACATTAGAATAGAACTCAATACACACACACACACACACACACACACACACACACACAGTCTTGATCAATATAAAAAATATTATATTTATATAATTGAAACAAGAAATTAGCAGTGATCACAACAAACATATCATTATCAGGCTCCTTGAAGATAATAATGATTATAATATTCATTTTGATGTCTTGGCAATTGTTAAGCTACTGCTTTGCATTCTAGAGAGAGAGAGAGAGAGAGAGAGAGAGAGTGTAACATGCAACAGACAAATTATTTAAGTGACAATCATCATCATGAGACAATGTTGCACAATAAAACACAGAACAGAACAGAAGCGAAGAGAACAGTACAGTTAACTAAGCTGGGAAACAGGAAGCAATATAAGTGAAGAAAAATAAAAATGGGAAATATCTGCAAAAAGTTCGAAATGCAATCAAAGAAAAAAAAAAAAATACATACTATGAACGAAAGCAGCAGCAAACAGCAACATCAGACACTGCATGTAAAGCGACCCAAAATAAGATCTTCACTTGGATGGCGGCTTGCACCACTGCACCATTCCAATAATGTGAAAACGATGAGTTTGTTTGTTACAAGGGTTAGCGGTAGGGCTTACAATGGCAATGGCAGTTTTGTGGCAATAAAATGAAATCTTTTTGGCCAAGAAACACAAAAATTGTGCGGTAAGGCGTTTGTTGTAAACCGCAGAGTAACTTCCGTTCAGTATTTTGTTTATTCATCATCATCATTATCATCGTCATCATATACATCATCATCATCATCATCATCATTGTCGACATCTTTGTCCAGTATTTTATTGTATTGAATCAATTGAAAGGAGGCGATCGCAATGGCGTGAATGAGTTGATCAATGGACTTGGCCCTTTGCCAGTTTACTTATACTTGATCGATGTATTTTGTACTTGGTAACCAGTTTCCTCCTGATATTGTTGACTGTTGTTTGACATCAAGAAAAAGTAAAAAAAAACAAAAAAGCGGTTAAGTTCATTTTACACGACTATAAGATACTCTCAATTTATAAATAATTTTATACGTATAGTTGGAGTTAAAAGTTGTGGTAATAGAATTAATTAAATAATCTTTAAAACATTTTTTTAGTTTAAGTAGTGCATTTCTATTCACCCCAGGGCACAATATAATTTCGGGTTTTATAACCTAAAAAATATATAATTTTTTATTATGGTAAAAGTGTTAGAATATTTAAAGTTCCCAACATATACGAGTACAATACTTATAAATTTATGAATCAGTTCATTTTGAGGTCTTTTTGATTTTGTTTGGGATTCGGGAATTTGTTTAAAATTGTCCTTATTATAATTAGGCCTATACCTATACGATTATATGATATTTCTTAAATTTACCTTCTAAATTTGACACTCCCTAAATAATGAATATGAAAAGTTGGGGTTCTTTAATAGTCTATGAAAAATCTAGCCTATCTAAGTGTTAACCTAATTTTCTTCTTTGAGTGTTATATAGTATACAATATATATATATTATTTATTATTTGTTCTTTGTATAGAGTAGAGTAAAATATGATATATTAAAGTCGAAGAAAAATCAGAGAGAGAGAACGAGAAGAAACAGTAACTACAGAGGCATGTAATGCAAATTTGTGAAAATTGTTTTTGAAATTGAGTCGCCTCCTCACTTACATGTTACTTGATCATCATCATCATTATCATCATCATCATCATCATCAACAACAACAACAACAATAATATTATCATTAACATGAACAGTAACAATATCATAAGAGCTTAACTGACTTAACTCATTGCAGCCCAACTTCTTCACTTTCAATTCAGATCAAGTTAACATGAGTTAGTTTGAAAGGTGTGAGAACATAAGATTGTTTAATGATTTTCTTTTCTTTTCTTTTTCTCTCAGTTTTTATGTTATTTCTTTTTCCGGTATTTTCGTTGATTTTGTAGAATAATCTTTCTTTTATTCAACAAAACAGTATTTTGGGGGCTTCTAGTCTCAATTAAGTAATTAATTAATTTTCACACTATAAAAATAAGTGTGCAAATTTGAGGTACCTGATCTGCTTATATTAATATAATTTATAAATCAGCATTTCTGAAGATTCTTTTTCTTTTAAGATATCAATTTTATATTCAGAGCCCTCAGACACTTGCCTATGATGTCTCTAGGAAAATGTGCCTCTATGACTATGAGAAAGATTCAGAAACAGTCAAAACTTATTTTTCGATTTCGATTTCAGATGAAGTTGTTTTCTGATAAGAAAAATTGATATGCGTGTATGAAGAAAGGTTATTTAATCTTTTGTGAAACTGAAGTAAAGTAAAGTTATTTCTCCTTTTGCTTCTTTGTTTTGTTTTGTTTTGTTTTGTTTTTTTATATTGTTTTGGGGGGATTTTGTGGTTTGGCATTTGAGAAATTCTCATATTGATCGAACGGATATTGGTACAAATCGAAGATATCCGGTTTTGCATTTTTAAACTTCTGTTCTTTTTTTGTCTGATCTGTTCTGTTTTGATTTGTTTGGATCTGTTTCTATCAAGAGAATGAAGACTGATTGATGCATTTGAAATTGACATAAATGCCAGAGAAAGAATAACCAGCAGCAATCGTTGAAAAGTTGAAAAGGTTAATTTTGCAAAAACATTATTTGATCATGAAATTTTACTTTTAAATTTCTATCAAACAGGATATACTCGTATATACATACATACTTATATGATGTATAGAAATGTATGAATGATGATGATGATGTCCAAAAATCAATAGACAATCTTTCATTAAGAAACAGCAGGCGGTGGTCTGTCTGGTCAAGCGGCTACAATCATCCTCAATGCTATGCAATTGCAACAGCTAAGAAACCAATAAACGAATGAATGAACGCATGAAGAAATGATGAAATGTACAAGGATATTGAAACTCATTATAGTCATAATTAATTGAAGGGTTACAGTACAGTATATTTCACCCCCGCACACTCATAGATGAGTAAACCTATGGATGGATGAATGAATGGATGGATGGATGAATGAATGAATGAATGGATGGGGATATATAATCATTATTGGCATAGTTAAACTACCGTCAAACAACAAAGTAAAAGGAAAATAGAAATGAACCAAGTCCTGGCAATTATTGAAACGTCAATTGAAGACTAAATTAATGATGTAAATCGCACAAGTATACAATACTATGTACTACTAAGTACTATGAGGAGTATCACAAATGACCAACAACAATAAATGGCAATATACTCGTATAACCGATAGTCCCCAGTCTATTGGACAGTAGTCAATAAGAGTGGCAGTGGAAGTGGAAGGGGAAGTGGAAGAGGCAGAGGCAGAGGCAGAAGCATGTAGGTCTTTTGTTTTTGCGTGCGTTTGGTGAAACACCCTCAATCGAATACGCATAAAACTGATATTAAAAAAAAAAAAAAAAAAAATAACTAAGAGAATGAGACCTGAAGCTGAGAGCTTAGGTTGACCCGCAGACCTGGTTCTGTTGGTTGGTTGGTTGGTTGGTTGGTTGATTGGTTGGTTGGTTGTGTTTGAGAAAAGGCAACTACTCGGCACGCTCTGCCGCTTACTACTACATACCGTTCACTGTTCCCAGTTCACTGTTTATTGTTTTTTGTTAAATCGCAGCCGCGTGTAATTCCATGACCTGAGTGGCAGGGTCGTTCGTAAATTATATGTTGCCGATTGCAGTGTAATGCAACATTATAATTTATTTAATGCCGACTTTGGCTGCCGCACATTGTCGCTCCATGTTGCACCTTTATTATAGTCGCTGGCTAACAATGCCATCATCATTCTTGTCATTATAGATGTTGTCGCCATCCCATCATCATCATCGTCGTCATCATATCTGCGCCTGTCATGCCCGTCGAGTTTTTATGGTTGTTCTTATTATTGTTGTTATTGTTGTTGTTGTTGTTGTTGTTGTTGTTGTTGTTGTTGTTGTTGTTGTTGTTGTTGTTGTTATTGTTGATGTAAGCTACTGTGCTATGATTGTTGCTGTTGTTGCAATGTAATTTTGCGCTTAATTGAAACATTAAAATGTGATAAGTGCTATGTTAAGTTGCTTCGCTTCCATTCACATACTTTACTTTTTTAAATTGTTTGGTCATCGTTTTTACCGTCATCACTCGCCCTCTCTGTCAAAACACACCCATTTACCTACATCCTTCCTGCCTCTCTCTCTCTACTTCTGTTTTAATATTTCCATAATTGTCCTTAGTACTCAGTATGAACTACAATACATACAACCTTTACGCATTTTTGCCTCCATTCCATTTATTCTAACTTTATTATTATTTTTGTTTTATGCGTAATTTGTTTCTTGATACCATTCACGCATAATAGTAGTGTAGGAAATATATGTATAGTATTATTATCACTTTATTGTGATGTTTGTAACACGTAAAAGAAAATATTATTGTATCAAAGATGTGAAAAAAACCATGACTGCTTAAATATTTTTTTTATATAAAATTCATTTATAAATCTCTTAGACTTTCATTAGAATATACAAATTTTTTCTATTCTGATCTATTATTATTATTCAATTGCATCTTTTAATACTCTTCACGCAGTGAATAGTATTATAAGTTTGTCATGAAGTTTGTAACTTACAGAAGGAGACATCGGAGACCCCATGAACTATATATATTCTTGATCAGCGCGATGAGACGAGTTGATCTATTCATGTCCGTCTATCTGTCTGTCGGTCTGATTGTCTATATGTATGTAAATTAGTCCCTCAGTTTTTGAGCTAAAGAGCTGAAATTTTGCATAGAGCTTTCTTTTTACCATACGCAGTATATTTGTCGGAATCAACCGAATCGGTCTACTAGGGGGTACCCTCATACAATTCTGTATCCAGTTCTTATTAGAAAAACTTACTTGTTTTTTCTACTATCGGCTTGAAATTTGACACTATACACGTAAGTATCTTTCCATTATCCACAATGATATAAATTTCAAGACCCTCGGACCCCTAGGAGGGGTATTTCCCACACAAACCTGGAAAAAAAAATTCATGTTCTTATTAGAAAAACTTTTTTGTTTTTTGTACTATCGCCTTGTAAATATGAACACCACCAACCATATAAATTTCAAGACCCTCGGACCATTAGGAGGGGCGTGAAGAGTATTACAAATTAGGATTTTTTTTTTTTTTTTTTTTTGTCTCATTATGTCGTCACTCCTTATCTCAATTTTCCTCTAATATTAATCTTTCAATCTTTTCTTGGTCTATAATGGCAATAGTATATCAAATCAGACTATATTCATAATACACATAGAGGCATATGGAACAATTCTAATTAATATAAAACTTATCTTTTATCTGAACAGAATATATATTTTGGAAGGACAGGAAGATACTATTGTCTTACAATGATGTGTTTAAGGCGGTTGTAGAAACATTTCAGGGAGTAACTATAAAATACTCTTAACCACAACCTTGATTAACCATCCAAAAACATTTCTTTAAAATATTTGTAAAAAAAAACTATCATATATTTCGATTTCAATTGACATATGCAGAAAAGACAATTTCCCCAAGACATATACCACTTTAATACTTATAATTAGTACACTCGTCAGGGTTCGGAACCGTACGATAATTATTGTATCGTATGTACAATAGCACATTGTTATCGTACACAAATTGTACAATTATTTCCATCATAATGCAAATTTTAATATTTAATTTAGTTTATTCTTACTCTGATAGCCTTATTACAAAGTTTCTCAAGCTTATTGGCCCCACGTGCCCCTTTTGAAGTTCTTAAATGATTCCGAACTCCTTAACTCACCACCCACATCGTAAAAAAAAGAAAAGAAAATCTAGTTGTTTAGGGAATTAATTTTTTTTTTTTTTTTCTTTATTTATTAATTTAATTTATAAAAATGACAAAATAAAATTTGTTATGAATGTGATGTGATTCTAGGAGCAATTTTGGACAATTTCAACCATTAACTGTGACTTAACATAAAGTTGATTTCAATATTTTGGTTGTGTTAATACTAAGTGTGAAAAAACCCACTCTCACCTGTGTATGTTGTTGCAAAGGGTAACAGAAAATTTACTACCTTGCGTGATAGTTCGGGATACTCTTCCTGTTTAGCTGCCCAAAAATCAATCAAAGATAGACCTTTGAAATCAGCTTGAACAGTTTCATCTGTAGACATTTGTAGCAATAATTTCTGCTGTTTAATACTTTACAATGCTTTGGATTTTGAATCCAGTCTTTAGTACTTTCTATGTCTGGACAATACCTTTTTAATTCATCGGAGAGCTGAAAAATATAACAAACAATTTCAGTCTTTTTTTTTTTGTCATCCACGGTTAAGGCGTTCGTTGTAACAAATTCGTGTAGAAGACGAAAACATTCGACAATGCCAGATTCCAATCATGTTTTCCAAAACTTCAATTTTTTAATAAGTCTCTTGATTTTCATCTGGACAGTAAACACGTTACATTTGGAGTCTTACATAGAAGCATTCGTTTCATTGAGGCAAGAGAAAATGTCCGCTAAATATATAACTAAGTATTTTCATCTTTAAATCGGAACTTGATATTGAAGTCACTATCCTGCTTTCATGAGAGTGAGTTGTCCTAACTATGTTTTTAATAATCTTTGTTTTAATTAAGACATAAGTCATCCAGCCGCCATTATGTAAATTTTGTCACGAACCCCCAACCATCACATGGCAAACCCCTAGGGTTTCGCGTACCATACTATCAGAAACACTGCCTTACTAGAACGACAATTCTTTCTTTCTTATGTATTAGCTAACAGCGATATTTACTATTTCTAAACCAAAAAGTTTCCCTTCGTCCTCCGAATTTTACTTGTTTGTTTACATTTATAAAAAAGGTAGTAGGTGTGTAGTAAACAAACGACCCGTCCAGGGGAGCAGCCATGGGCGGTAGCAGTAACGCCAGAGTCGAGTCAGAACATTGAGTATTAGCAGAGGAAGCAGTCAAGGAGGTCGAAGATACGATAGCTGCCTCACTATAGGTTGTGAACCCTGAAACTTGTATACCAGTTGTAACCCACAGTTCTTAGCTTTTGGCTGGGTTTTCTTTTCCTATGGGATAAGTTTAACTGTAAACATACAGTGTAAATATGTAAATAAATATGTTACATTTTAATTTATTTAATTTCAAATGATAAAGTATTGTCAACATCAGCAACTTAAAATCTTGTGAATTATAAAATTTTCTTATTTTATTTATAAAAAATAGTGTTTTAAATTGTTCGTATATTATGCGCTGCCATACCGCTCTTTTGATTACATTGAAATTTTGTAAATATATAAGGGTGGTTCCCGGCTTGAACATGGGATAGGTTTTGGTACAGATATATGTCCCCGATCCCGAGATCTGGGATATTCAAACAACCAACTGAAGGTGTAACAAAGGAGAGACAGTTCAGATGAGGCAATCCAGTTCGTATCCAATATGTGAAGAATATGTCATCCAAATTCATTCGGTTAAATTCAGTCACGGTGACATAAACGTATACAACAGATTAAAACGATTGATCTTATTGAATAATTAAACATTATAAACATAATATTTTTCTTTATATCAGATTTAATAAAATAACAAAGTTCTTACTTTACTTATTATTATTATTATTATTATTATTATTCTTATGCTGTAGATAGAATTGACTTCTTAAATTAACCTGAAGCTAAGTAATTTGCTTTTCTTTTTTAGAAATATGGAATTTTTGATTAAATCCTTTAATAAATTCAATTAAACCGGTGAAGAAGGAGACTTAGTTGCTGGGTGTTTTCTTGAAATATGTTGATGTTGTTCTTGGTACTTTCTTACGATTTTTTGTTTTCTCATTTTTTAATTAATCAGAAAATTCCCTGCTTCTGAAGATTGTTAGAATGAAGGAAGGAAAAAAGGAACTTATTTTGTAAAATATGACAAATCGTATGAGTTTCTTCAATTTCACCTTTACCGTTGGCGTTGTCATTGTCAGCTAGTATGTCGGTTCCCTTATTTTGATGATGGTGATATACATAAAATAAGTGGAGAAGGGGATTCGCTGTCATTTGCCAAAGATGTTTGATGAATTCCTTAATATATTAGCGCAAATAACTTGCACAGCATAGAAAAATATAACATATTTTTACTGATAAACCTTCAAAGCGAATAGTCGTTGGTAGCGACACAACCCTTTTTGTTATATTCATGTGTGGAGTCTCACAGCGGGTGAATGTTTTTGTTTACCATAAGAATATTATATTGGATAAGGTAAGGCAAGGTCGATTATATGACTAGCTTTCCTTTTTGTCATACAATAAATATTACATAAACATACTTCTGTATGTATTTGAATGGATTTCTGTTAATTGAGTTGTCACAAAATGACGATATTTCATTATTTTTCAATTAAGCTCACTCTCCTCATAAAGTATATAGATGATAAAAATGATATTAAATATTAAGCATAAAGTACATAGCATGATTTAGAAGATCCAATTTGGAAAATATATTCCTTTTGTTTTGTTACAGAAACCGATTTGATTGGTGCCGCTGAATGGACTGGTTACTCTGCACCATCTTCGAGTACGGCAGCTTCGGTTAGTGCTGGTGCTGCATATCCTTCATCAGCAGCGGTAGCCTATCATACACACACGCCGTCTCACGTTGCTCACACCCACCATGCTTTACAACACCATCACCACCATCATCATCATACCACCGCAGCTACACTTGCTTCAGCAGCATTGCCGCCACCACCACCACCACCGGCCGCCGCTCCAGTAACAAACACCAGTGCGACTGTTCCAATCAACCACTACGGAAGCATAGGCAGTCCATATGACACAACAGCACTTACGGCGGCAGCAGCAGACCATACAGCCAGTTACCATGCATTGCCAACAGTACTGCCGGATATGCATAGTTTTTGTCCGGCGGCTGGGGCTGCTGCACCCAGTGACTATCAGACAACTGCTGGTTCCCTATGCGGTGCTGCCGGCTATGGTAGTGCTTCAAAAAGCGATATTGACTATACGTCCACGGCGGCTTACAATAATTGGTCAAATAGTTACAACAATTATCAGTATGGCAGTTGTTCAGCTCCGGCCCAATATACGAGTCACACAGCACCACCGACTATGGTGCTGTATCCGCAGCTGTACTCAACTGTCAACCAAAACCAGATACACTTGCACTTGCATAGTGGGGACAAATTGGAACAGTATCTGGGACCGGATAATTCGTTGACAATTAGTTCTCTTGCCGGTAATCGATCGAGTATTGAAATTGGTATAGGAACTTCGGATCATGAGCAACAACAGTCATCAACTTCATTACTACATGATGGTAGTCAACAACATCAACAGCAGCAACAACATGGACTTGGCCATCATCAGACACATGCTCACCATCATCAACATCAGCAGCAGCAGCAGCAACATCCACAACAACAACAGCAACAACAGCAGCAACATCATCATCGGCAACATGAAAGTCAACAGCAGCAACATATGGAAGCACAACATTCAGCCCAGCAAACAGTGGATGTATCCGTCGGTGATACTACACATACAACGCAACGCGATGATGATGTTACCGATCTTAATGCAGTTTGGCGTCCATATTGACAAACCGCTAACATAATGTCATCATCAGCAATGCCGCCGCATCAACCGCTACTACCAACGGTGCCACTGCCATCCATGCATCACTATCATGCTCATCACTATCACGGTCAGGCATCCTCCAGCGTCTATGGTGGTTCCACGTGCACTTATCTGCATATTGAACTCAATTAAAAAGAATCGATCAACAAATCGCTGTCATTGAACACATACAGTATACTGTTTTTGTTTTTCTAGCTTTAATTACCCATAAAAGGATTTGTCCGTTTATCCTTTATCCATGCATTTTATTAAACCCAAAATCCACTTTATTCCACTTCAAATTTTCAATCAATAATCTGTCCCCTGTTATTCTTTATCCCAGTGATTCTCAACGTGATACTATAATAAATCGCGATATGTTTTAAAAATGCCACCACTAATAAGCAGCCCTAGGCAGTTAGGAGATCCTGCACTCCTAAATGGAAAAATTTTATAAAAATTCAAAAAGAAATTTCATTCATCATTCAAAAGCTGATCATTTGACACAACGTTTTGTTTATATGTATAACCAAAACAAAAATCAGCTGTTTAAAATACAAAAGCAGCACTGCAAACGCCAAGTTGCATTTCCATTGAAATTCGTGATGCTGCTTCAATGTTTGAGGACTAATTTTATATCAAATACAAATTCTAAATAAAAACTTAACCACTCTAAATTTGTTTCCTCTTTCAACACAAATATTATGTTGTGAGAGGCCTGAAACTGACTGCATTATCCTGTTAATTAATAATAGATTTTTTGAACTCCATTAAATAATTTTGAAATATACTTCTTATATTGCATGAATTGAGAAACATTGGAGTATAGAACCCATATAATTTATATATGGCAACATATTTACAAGAAGAAAGTTACAGCCGCCATTTCTGTCCGTCTAGTCTCTCAGTGTTGAAGATAAGGAACTGATATTTTTCACAGAGACTTCTATTTGTACCATTTATAATAAATACAAATACCTTATTATATAATAGATCAGATGATAGATAGTGATGCGATCGCTAGGGAACATATGTACGAGTATGTTATGTACATATGTTCTATAATATGATGGATCTGTTTTTACGTTATATATTTATGTATGTACGAGTACCAAAATTTCATAAAATAATTGACCAATTTGACTTGAAATGTTGAAAAGACTTTGGTAAGACCAAAGTTAATGTTTTTGTCTTATTGTTTTATTTTTTTTTTTTTTAAATCATAGACAAATGAAAAGTTTTATTATGAAATAATTATGAGAACCAAATCGAAGAAAATATGTAGGAATAAGTTATAAGAAATTTATAATACTTCTATGTAAATAAAATGTAATAATAATAATTATAATACAGAAATATTGTAATATTAAATGTGTTAAATAAGTGTTGATATTGATACATATTTATACAAAAGTTCTTGATAGATTACAGAATAATTATAGAGGGAGGAAGCGAAGAACTTAATATGAAGATTTTTTTTTTTTTTTTTTTTTGAATAAATATTTTTTTTTGTTTAGATTTAAGTTGAAATATTTATATATATAATAATATTATAATTAAAATAACAATAAAATGATATGTATTCATTATAATAAAATAAAACTAAAATTGATATCAATTACAATATTTTACTCATCATTTTATTTAATGTATAAACTGAAAAAAATTTATTTCAATTTAATGATTCTACAGTGAGTTGATATGGGAAGAAATTTATTATAATTATGCAGCACGAAATACTCGTATATCATTATCAGCCCTTTAAAAGATCTTAAACGATTGTTAAATAAAATATTAAAAAAAAAAAAAAAAATTAAACAAAGGGATACCCGGAATCTCTGATGAAAGCTTAAATGGAGATATGTATAACCAAGCATTGTATTTGGTATACATATGTATTCTAAAAAAAAAAAAGACTAGAAAGATTTTTAATAGAATTAATTTATGGCAATAATATCCAATTGATACTTTAAAGATTTCAGGAAAGTCAATAAATAACTTTATATACATATAAATATATATTCAAAGCTTCATACTTACAAAGAATTAAGGTCTATTAAATCTCTACACTCGTTCAGACTAAAGGACACAGATATTAAAAACTTTAAGTTATGACTCTTTTATTTGTTAGGATCCTCTGTTGAAACTTTAAGAGGGTTTCCAGTTTAAAACTCTGATTCAAAAAATGAAAGATTATATGGTAAATATTAAAACATACTGCAGTTGAAATTAAGTATTTTAACATAAATTATTATTCACGATTTTATCATATTATGCACATACATATGGTATGTATATCATCCAGTAAATCAGTAGTTTGAGGTATGTTAAAAAGAACTGACTCAATATTACAAATCAAATATACGTACATAATTAAGAAATTATTTTCTACAAAGATTGTTAGCTCATCAACTGAGGATGACTGTGTATGATTATCATAATTTTAATACTCTCACAGTTGTTTTTTTTTTTTTTCATATCCGTTGAAATATCAGAAGCTATGGAGAACATACATATTACCTTTCTATAAGACAAATTCTCTGGATAGTCCTGTAACTAACTGTACACCAATCTTGAACAAACGATTTATAAGCATCAGGGCAATGTGGAATTTGGAATTTGTATGGTATGTGCCAGCTGTTGATGGAGTTTTCTCATTACACTAGAACTGCCTTAACTAATAAAAGGTTAAACTTTAATCCACTAGTACAAGGGGTAGCACTGTAATTATCATTCTGATGCGTATACACAGTAGTAAGTTTTGAAATCTAAGAATATATATTCTACATACATAATTAAATAATACATACGAGTATGTGCATATTTAAAATATGATTATATCAGAGATTAGTATTTTAAATTATTATTATACCAGATATACCGTCCCTGCTTTTCACTGGTGCATTAGAAAACTTATAAATTGCGCTGCACTTGAAAATAAAATTTATGCAATATTAACAAAATTTTCTATGGACAAAGAAATATTGATTCTAAAAACTAACATAATGAGATGTTAAACAAAGAAGAGTTGATTGATTTTAAGAAATTTCTCGAACAAATACGCCTTCCGCGAAAAAATTCCCTTAATGACTATGAAAACCTGTATCAAAATCCGTTCAGTGGTGTTGAAGTTGTGCGTATCGGAAGAGACAGTCATTTTGATTTTCATTCATACTATGTATAGATTTTTAACTGAATTTTGGACTATTCCAAAACTAAAGATTTTAAATTAAAAAGTAGACTTGAAACCAGGGTCAATGTTTAAAATCAATGTATCTAAGAGGTATGTACATTGTTATTTAGAGGCCTGAATTATATGTTATTTTGACCAGAAAGATATACATATTGAAGCGACTACTATTCAAATCTAAAATATATGAGTATAGTCTTTGTCTACTAAATTGAATGCAATAAAAAAAGATTAACTTTAGCTATGCCGAAGTTGTAATACTCTTCATGCACCTTTTATATCTTCTGATTATTGTTCTTAATTCATATTTCTTTTATGAGAGGTATAGCTACTAGGGCTCCGAGGGTCTTGATATTTACATAATTTGTGGATATATGTCAGATACTTATAGTGTTCAAATTTCAGTTTCATAGTACAAAAAACAAAAAAGTTTTTTCGAATAAGAAGATGAATTTGAATCTAGGTTTTTATGGGAGGTACTCCTCCTAGTGGTCCAAAGTTCTTGTAATTTCCATGAATGGTGGATATGCATCAGACACTTATAGTGCATAAATTTCAAGTCGATAGTACAAAACACAAAATAATTTTTCTAATAAGAACATGAATTTTGATCTGGGTTTCTATGGGGGGTACCCTCCCTAGTGGTTCAATTCAGATGATTCTGATAAAAGTATTGTGTATGAAATGAAAGAAAGCTTCATTGAAACTTTGAACTCCCTAGTTAAAAAAAACTGAGAGACTAGTTTGCATACAGACAATCGGACAGACGGACATGGCGAAATCAACTCGTCTCGTTGCGCTGATCAAAAATATATAACTATACTCTATGGGGTCTCTCATGTATCCTTCTTTGTGTTACAAACTTCATGAGAAACTATTCACTGCGTGAAGAATATAATAAGAAGACAAAGTGATAATACCATTCACACCAGGGGGAAGGGGAAGGGGACGGGGACGATGACGAGTACATACGTATAAAGGGTATACAAACAATATTTATTCAAACCACAAAGAATTCATATGTAGTACTACTTATACACAAACATATGTACCATACTCGTATAAGAATGTATGTAATATGACAAGAAAAATATGTATCCATTAAAACAATAGTTAATTATTTGTTTGTGTGAAAGATAATGAGATGCAGATATTTAAATTAATTAGAACTACAAGTAAATTGTAAAAATAAATATATAATAAAAACAAAACAATACGAAACAAAATTAATATAATGCAATGGCAATTGCAAAATTATGAATTTTGAATGAAACCTTAAAAACGAGCGTAAATAAATAATAAATACATAATAAAAACAAAAGGAATAACAATTTCAACAATAATAAAACGACAATACGAGGGCTAATCATCAAGTTCTTACAAAATCCACTAGTCACATTGAATAGACTTTGTTTTTTTTTTTGGCAAAATGAATCTTTGAAGTACTAATACTTAATTCTAAATAGTATTCATATTATTCGTCTATATATTGTACTATATACAAAAAGGGAACTATGTCTGTTTCTACTCGTATGTATGTATGTATACTCAATATGGACTCCGAAACCACTTTACCGATTTTGATGAAATTTTCAGGGAAACTCTAGCATAGTCTGGAGAGTGTTTAAATCAAGTTTGGATAGTGTGGATAGGACCACCAGAGAAGGAAGGAATTGATTAATCAAATTCTGCATATAAAGCTTAGAGATTTACAATATTTTCAAATCAATAAAATAAAAAATATTCTTTGTCAACATATCTCAGATAATCATGTCAAAATTATTAAAAGTATCTTTTTTAAATTGTCAGACTATCATTTCAGTACAAAGCCGACTTTGATGAAATTTGGCCGGGGAGTGGTAATGCGCACCGGAACTGCTAGTACAGAGTTACAAATTTCTTCCAGCAATTACATAAATATTGACTGGATTAATTCCAGAGCATTCATAATAATATTGTATAAAAAAAAAAAATATTCATCATAGCCTTCTATCTGTTTATGTTTATATCTGCTTTTGCAAAACTTGAACGCATATCAAGCTTATTGAAAAGATTAGTATACTGAAAACTTATAGACTTACTCTCGTAATCGTAGCGAGAACTATCGGTCTCTCTACTAACAGAAGCGGAAAGCAAAGAGCAATGGAACATCAATAACAACCACAAATGTGTGCAAAAGGAGGATGGTTTGGTTGGTTGGTTGGTTGGTTGGATAGATTGATGAATGGATAGATGTACGGGCGGTTGAATGGATGAATGTATCGTGCAAGTTTTGCGGTTATCGTGGCATAGTTAAATTGGACACCAACCAAACAACCAACCAACCAACCAACCAACGGCGAACAGCCAAAACCAAGCGGCAGCAAATCGACTACTTGACTTCCCTCCTTACTGCCGGAATGCCAGCCAACCAACCTATGGTACTAAAGTAGCGGAGCGCGCGCTGGGCGGTCGGATAACGTTCCGGTGCTGCTGATGGTAGTAAGTATAGTATTGAATTGTTAGTAAAAACATAATACATTAGACAAGCATAATGACTTGCCAAGTGTAAGGGTATTTATATTATTATGACTTGACACTTCATCTAATTAAATCTTTGATTTTTTTAATAAAATTTCAATTTTTTTCATTTTATATTAAATCAATAATAAATCAATCTAAGTATTTCACTCCTCAAAGCATATTTGCTTTTAATACTAATTTCAATCGCTTGATGCTAATGAAGCCAAACAAAAGTCATAAAGCATATTTAAAGAATGATTTGAATGTATTTTGTTGCATTTACATGCGTTGCAATTGCGCAAAACGTTGCAACTATACATACATAATTACATACTACAAACTTGTATATACAATACATACTTATTTACGTATATGTAAATAGTATCTTAAGTAACACAATCTGGCCCAGGGCCAACGCATGTGCCCATAGTTGGCGTTGTGAGCGGAACAGAATATTATTATATTTAAAAGACACAATTTTAACTTCGGTTCCATCAAAGTTTATATACCTTCCATACTCACCACAAAAAATATGTGAAAATGATTATAATAAAATTGACTTTCACGATCTTTAATAAAAATTATTAGAAGATATGATCTTCTAATCTCTTCTATATCTCATTTAATAATGTTTTACAAGTCTAATCCACTTATATTAGATTAGGTAGGAGTGGAGCTAGTCACCTCATCACTGCAACCTCAATTGGGCCTATTGTAAATGATATCTAAATGAATTATGTACTAGGCAGAACGGAGCAATGTCATAAGCCCCTGGATATCAAATACAAATCATATTCCCAAAACAAAAAAAAAAAAAAAAAAACATCTATGACCTTAGTAGGGCTTAGGGGTGCCAAAAATCTGTTTCACTCATGGCTCCAACAAATTGAAACGCGTCACCGGCTAATGTCAGTGAGTCTTGTGTGTTTCATTTAAGGACAGTTAATATTTTCTATTGATGATTTCTTTTTTTAATAAATTTTCTAACCACTAAATTGTAATTATATTGTATTTTCCTCTTCCAGCAAATATACAATAGTATAACTCTGACATTCTATCAATATAAAGTTCTCTTTGCGCTGCTGCTCATTTCCGTTTTCACTCATACGTATGTGTTCAAGTAACAAACATCACTTGAAAGTGATTATGCCATACCAGAGAAAGAATGTGTGAATGGTATGTATGAGTATAAGAAAAAGCATAAAAACTTTGATTCAAACAGAGACGAAGGCGAATATTGTCAACGCGCTCAAGTGTTAAATTGGAAAAGACATGAAAGTCTCAACTTGACAATATTTTCTACTTGAGTTCGATTTATTTTTTTTTTTGCAGTTTTCAGTTTTTTTTTTTTTTTTCTTTTTTAACATATTCAATATTGTCGTCATCATCATCATCATCATCATCATCATCATCATCATCATCATCATCATCATCATCATCAGTTTTTAAGACTATAAAAATTTGCACGTTTCATTCGTAAAGTATCAGATTTAGGAATAAAAAGAGTCTTATAATCAGTTAAGTCTGACTGAGAATTAACTTCTAAGAGGATTTGATTAAAGTAAAACTTAAAAAGATAAGTTTAAAAGGTATACAAACCAAAATTTTAAACTCTTATAGTCATCTTGGAATTTATAAAAGTTTCTGAAGGAACTCTATTACATACGATAATTATTTCCATATTAATGATAAATCATTTGTGGAATATTGCATACATCGGCATTTCTTTCATATTCCTTTTTTTCTTTTTTATAGGGTGAGTAGTAATGAGTGTGCCACAACATAATGGCGACTCTCAGTCTTGGGTCTTTGTACATGTAGAAATATAGCATAATTTGCTTATTGGATAATGCAGTTCAGAAGACAATAATGATAATTACGACGATGATGACAATGTAAGCGATCATGCGCGAACATTAAAGAACAATGGTGCAAATAATGAAAGAAGGAAAGAAAGAAGGAAGGAATTGATGCAAAAGGCAAGCTAAGAAGAAGGAGAAGACAACGATGATGACGAAGAAGAAGCCCATCAGTCTGGCTGACTGACTGGCATGCGCAAGAAGCCCCAATACACGCGCCGAAGGAAGCCAGCAACAATATTATCGTCACGAGCTATCGTCTTCGTTTCGTTACTGATTCCATCCAATGCAATCCAGATTTTCAACCATACACACATTCATCAGTCCATCGATCCATCGATCCATCGATCCATCCATCCATCCATTGATCGTATGTAGTATGTAGAAGTATATTCAATCACCTTGCGGTAAGCGTTGTGTGTTAACTTAAAACTTTCTAACAATCATTGGACAGCAATCATCGACTACATCAGCATACATTGGCAATATCCATCTACTGTTGCCAATGAAAGAAGATAGTCTTACGGTGTCTTGAGGCTTTCGTAATGGAAAAAAAAACGAAGAGAAGAGAACTCTGACATGCAGTTTATAGTAAGCATGGCATAGCACAGAAAACAACTCGAATTACACGGACGCGCATGCGCATGACGCGTCTTTATGCCACCAAGCTAAACAATGCTCCCCAATTGTTCCCCTTTTTCCATCATCATCATCATGATCGGGAACATTATCATGATCATCATTATCAGCAGTAACATCATCACCATCAACATCATCTACTACAATATACATTTCATTACAGAACCAAACCAAACCAAACCAAACTGAATGTATGTCAATGAGACAAAGGAATGAAAGAACCATGATAAAGAAGCATCTTTCTCAACTTCTCAACTTTATAACTAATTAACTTCGAATGCTCAGTTCATTTTACCATAAATTGTTCATGTGCATGAAGAAAAATGTCACTAACTTTTGTTCAACAATCATTTGCGTTACCCTGGATAGAGCGAGGTGTTTGAAGCGCTACAAGCTAGTTCCTGTGCGGTCCTATCTGTTTTGTATCTGTTATTTATGGACAAGCGCACCTACTACCGTACAGTGTCAAGCAACAAGCGATGAACACAACAAGGAGTTCGATGAGGTGGGTCCGTTTTATTGACATGGTGCCATATTGTCTGGGTTTCAAGTATTAACCTGAAAAGATATACATTGTATGTATGAACATATAAGTAAGTAGATGGATTGATGGACTGATGAATGAATGGAATGAATGAATAGATGGATTGCTAGTTGGATTGATCGATAGTTGGATGGGAGGAATTTACATGTAGGTAAATATGTTAAGATACATTTTGGAAGAATTCTTTATCTGCATTAAAATATAAAATTAGTTCGCATAACAAAATGGTATGTGTAGCATAATAAAAATAGGATTTTCCGCAAAAAATTGCATCTTTATAGAATCTTACATACCAAAAATACACAATTTTGATCTATGACTTTCATCGGAACACCATCATTTCTTGATTCTAATGATAAAAGACGAAATCCAAAGAATTTGCCGATTCATTTGTGGAAGAAAGTAATGCCCAATACTTCTTACTTGTACGAGTATCAGTTAAATTTATTATTGATTTGAACTTATGATTTTATCATATGGAATTCTATTAATACAAGTTTTCTGAAGTCTTTTACATAAATTGCATATACATATATCGAATTCAAGCAGCTTATTAGCTTTATTTATTTTATTTTTTTTTCTTTTTTAATTTGAATAAAGTTAGTTTAGATTAGATTAGATTAAATTTAAAATTTTTTTTTTTCAAAATTTAAGCTTGACTATGTTTTGAAGCTTTTTGATAACATTGAAGGTGTAAGTTTGTTTATTCCTTTTTTTTTCCATCAATTTAATTGATTGAGAGTACAAAGAAATTCTCGCATTTTTATTCAGAACTCAACCGTTTTCTCTTCAAAGACTTTCTTACTCTGAGTGATGGTGCGGCTACTCCCTTCTTCTCATCAGCAGAGTTGATGGGTTTTTTTTTATTTAATTTAGGATTCTTCTGTTTTTTTGATTTAACTGAATTCTTCTGTTTTTTCGACTTAACTGAATTCAATGTTTTCATACGACTGGAGGAAGGTTGTAGACTCTCATCTTCAGAGTTGGTGCTTTCATCCGAACTCGAAACATCTCCAAACAAATACTTCAATCGACTTGTGAGAGATTGAAGTGGGGCTATAACATTCAAAGACTTCATTCGATTTGAGGTAATCGGAGTGGAGACTGCTGATACGGATCCTTTCTCTTTCTCTTTCTCATCATTGGAGTTGGTGCTTTCATCCGAACTCGAAACATCTCCAAACAAATACTTCAATCGACTTGTGAGAGATGGAAGTGGGGCTACAACATTCGAAGAGGTATTCGTAGTGGAGACTACTGATACGGCTCCTTCCTCTATCTTATCATTGGAGTTGGTGTTTTCATCCGAACTCGAAATATCTCCAAACAAACAGTTCATTCGATTTGTGAGAGATGGAAGTGGGGCTACAACATTCAAAGACTTCATTGGATTTGAGGTAATCGGAGTGGGGACTACTGATACGGATCCTTTCTCTTTCTCATCATTAGAGTTGGTGTTTTCATCCGAACTCCAGCGATCTCCAAATAAAGACTTCATAAGATTCGTTAAAGATGGACGTGAGGATGCTCCTTTTAAAGATTTTATTGGAATAGAGCAAATCAGACTGGGGACTACTGATGTGGCTCCTTTCTCATTCTCATTACCATTATTGGTAGAGTTTCCACCAGAACTCACGCAATCTCCATTAAAAGGCTTCTTTGGATTTGATAAAATCGAAGTTGAAACTACTGATGCAGCTTCTTTCTCTTTCTCATCATTGGAGTTGGTGTTTTCATCCGAACTCGAAACATCTCTATACAAAGGCTTCATTCGACTTCTGAGAACTGGAGGTGATGTTACTCCTTTCAAAGATTTTCTTACTCTGAGTGATGTGCGTCTTTTCCCCTCTTCTCATCAGCGGAGTTGATAGGTTTTTTTTTATTTAAATTAGGATTCTTCTGTTTTTTTGACTTAACTGAATTCTTCTGTTTTTTTGAATTAACTGAATTCTTTTGTTTTTTTGACTTAACTGAATTCTTCTGCTTTTTTGACTTAACTGAATTCATATGACTAGAGGAAGGTGGTAGTGAGGTTACTGAAGCGGCTCCTTCCACTTTCACATTACCAAAGTTTGTGGAGTTTTCACCAGAACTCAAGCAATCTCCATTCAAAGACTTCATTGAATTAGAGCAAATCATAGTGGAGACTACTGATGCGGCTTCTTTCTCTTCCTCATTATCAGAGTTGGACGAGATTTCAATAGGACTCAAGCAAACTTCATTCAAAGACTTCATTGGATTGGAGATTACTGATGCGGCTCCTTCCACTTTCACATTACCAAAATTGGTGGAGTTTTCACCAGAACTCAAGCAATCTCCATTCAAAGACTTCATTAGATTGGAGACTAATGATGCGGCTTCTTCCTCTTCCTCATTATCAGAGCTGGATGAGATTTCAATAGGACTCAAGCAATCTCCATTGAAAGACTTCATCGGATTAGAGCAAATCAGAGTGGTGTCTACTGATGCGGCTCCTTCCACTTTCACATTACCAAAATTGGTGGAGTTTTCACCAGAACTCAAGCAATCTCCATTCAAAGACTTCATTAGATTGGAGACTAATGATGCGGCTTCTTCCTCTTCCTCATTATCAGAGTTGGATGAGATTTCAATAGGACTCAAGCAATCTCCATTGAAAGACTTCATCGGATTAGAGCAAATCAGAGTGGTGTCTACTGATGCAGCTCCTTCCACTTTCACATTACCAAAATTGGTGGAGTTTTCACCAGAACTCAAGCAATCTCCATTCAAAGACTTCATTGGATTGGAGACTAATGATGCGGCTTCTTCCTCTTCCTCATTATCAGAGTTGGATGAGATTTCAATAGGACTCAAGC
The DNA here is from genome assembly GCA_035041805.1 of Amiota mariae. Lineage (NCBI taxonomy): Eukaryota > Metazoa > Arthropoda > Insecta > Diptera > Drosophilidae > Amiota > Amiota mariae. The sequence goes on from JAWNKV010000556.1 coordinate 150,005, forward strand.
AATCTCCATTGAAAGACTTCATCGGATTAGAGCAAATCAGAGTGGTGTCTACTGATGCGCCTCCTTCCACTTTCACATTACCAAAATTGGTGGAGTTTTCACCAGAACTCAAGCAATCCCCATTCAAAGACTTCATTAGATTGGAGACTAATGATGCGGCTTCTTCCTCTTCCTCATTATCAGAGCTGGATGAGATTTCAATAGGACTCAAGCAATCTCCATTCAATGACTTCATTGGATTAGAGATCATCGGAGTGGAAACTTCACTCAATGTCTTCATTGGAACAGAGAAAATTTCTCTTCCTAGATTCTCTTGTAATTTTACAAAGTTTTCGTCCGGAGAGTCATTAATTTTCACATTCGATGACTGAAGTGGAATTGAGAAGAGCACTTTAGCATTCTCCTTACGTTCGGTCTCCAGTGGTAGATTCTTTATAATAAATTATTCAAATTAAATTTATTGTTTTCCGAATTATACAATAATAATTTCTCTTTACTTACTTTTGGAGAAAGCCCAAGTTGTCTTCTTAAACGTGCATCTGAATCATAAAAAGTATCTAAGAATCCATTGAATTTATTGATATTGGCAGCGCATTGTGAACACATATTTTTGGGTAAATTGTTTTCGTTATTTAACTGAAATTAGGAAATTCATTTTAGAGATCTGCACTATGCCTTTTCGAATACATATCTGTGGCAATATGTTAAGGTAGCTTATGTCGAAAATTGAGTAGATTGAGTTAGAACTTTATTAGTATTCACCGCTTCAAAACACGTATTTCAACAAAGAAAATTTTCTGTGTGGAATTCAAAGGCAGACCTGAGAAAAAAGTTGTTGATTGGAAATATTTAAACTATAATCTAGTAATTTCAATCAATATGGGTTGAGCAAAATCATTAGATCTTGAGGATAGGGCAAAAATCAAATTATGAGTCATAAGTAATGTGGTCTGCCAATTCGTCAGATATCGAAAAAAATCAATAGAAGCCGATAAGTTATATCGACATTTTTAAAAGATCCAATAAACTATGGAACTAATATGAAAAGGGCGAACGGCTAGTGTACTTACGCCCGGTGATAAGAGAGTTATTCTCAGAAAATCGTCAAATTGGCACGACTCTGCTGCAAAATTTAAAGAAAAAATCGGTGTTACTGCAAGCGTTTCTACTGTAAAGCAGCTTAAACGTATGACATTAAAGAAAAAACCATCACTTAATGTACTTCGTAAGGAACAACGCCTTCAGTTTTGCCGAACAAACATGACGTTGAATAAAGAGTGGAACCGAGTAAAATTCCTCGATAAAAAAAAAATAATTTAGAGGGCCCCGAACCCTATAATTACTATTTTCACGATCTACGAAAGGAGGAACACCTTCTTAATCGTTTTCACAGCCGGGAGGGAGGTGTCATGGTGTGGGTAGCGATTTCTTACTCTGGTACTTTAGAACTGCAGTTTTTGACTCAAATAAATAAACTATTTGGAAACTTGTAGTGGAGATTCCAGCATGATAACGCTCCAATTCACACTGCTAGAGTCGTCAAATCATGGATTGGAAGCCAAAAAGAAAAGTTGCATAACTGGCCACCGTACTCGCCTGACCTGAACACTATTGAAAATGTTTGGCGATGGCTTGTACGGAAGGTGTATGAATCCGGAAAGCAATATACTCGTACTAGTAAATGTGAACTCATTGAAACCGTTAAACATGCCTTCTCGTCCTTGGCCTACACTAAGAATTTGTATGATTCTAATCCAAACTGGATATTTGAAGTAATCCTCAATAAAGGAGGCAATACACATTATTAAATAATGTGGAAAATACTTGAAACTGATCTAGATATAAACATACAACATGACATGTAGTTTTAAAAGTATTGGGAAGCTCATTATCCGATTTTTTCAATAGGGATTCTATTTAAGTGAGCCAAAAATAAAATGTTTCTTTTTGGCTTTTAAAAGTTAAAATTTGTTTAAAAATATTTACACTTATAATTTGAATGTGGTTTTTTGTTATAGTTTGAAGAATTAAATGAACTTCAATTTAAAAAAAAAAATAAAATATTAGGGCTCTAAATTTATTGGTTTCAGAGAAATATATATTTGAAAAAAAAAAATTGGGTGGGGTTTGGGGGTTTGGTGGTTGTATTCAAGTGAGCGGTAGTGTATATATAATATAGATGACTGTGATCACTAATAATTAGTATACTTACGAATTTTATTCAAATCGAATTTTCAAACTCTTTTTAACAAATATTAGAATAAATAAACTAAATAAATTTTATACTTGTTGCAAAGGTTGTGAAATCTACTTTTATAAAAACATTTTATAAAATTTATTTTGCATGTATTTTATTTATTAAAATTTTTGTTGTGTTTCAACTTAGAAATATGAAATAAAACCAAACAGAAATCATTTTACACAAAATGGGCAATTATCTCAAAACATAGATATTCGACATAAGCTAAGTACTTTAACATATTGCCACAGAATATATAGTAATTTCCTATATATATATGAATGGATTGGAAATGGCAAGTGAATATAATGCATATAATAAGTACATATGTGCTATATATTTAACTAAAGTGTTAAAACTCAAAATTTTCCTATATTGATTTTTTGTTAAAAAACAATACACAATAATCATCCCCAACTCCTGTAAAAAACTGGTATTTATTTCTGTACGCTTTACACAAAAAAAAAAAAATACCATTATTTTTCTTTCTTTTCATATACCTTCAATGTGAGTAAAAACAGTTTTTTGCTTCTAATGAAAAATTGAAAATTTTGAGTTGTAACACTTTAGTTAAACATCTCCGATATGTACTCGTACCATATATTGTATTAGATATGAATGTATAGCGCAATAGAAGAATCACATACATTATACAACCCATTTGTACAACTACATGAAATGGAACACTGCTTGTTCGTAGGGCCAACGAGTGCGAGGAAAGGAGAGGTGATTGTATGAATAATTTAAAAAAAAATAGATTTCTGGTTATACGACAGATCGCATAATGTGTATGGGCACCTTTATGGACTTACCGGTATTTTTGTTACACGTTCCATCCTTTTACATTCTTCATCTTCCATCAAACTATTGTAGCTAGGCAGTGGCACTTTAATATCATACTCCTTTCGGCAGAAGCGACACATCCTTTCAAATTTAGCCTTTATTTTTTCATCCTGCTTCTTTTTTAGGAATCTCTTCATATTGATGAGCCTATTGTCAATACACACACACACACACACACACACACTCACAAATTATTCAATTCAATCAAATTATTTACGCCTACCGGATTTTTGCTTCTTCTGTTTTTTCTCTCTTTTTCGTATTAAAAAAGCAAGCTTTTCTTTTACGCGTGATATCACACCAAATTGTGAACCTTTCTATTCGAAAAATTAAAATTTAAATTATTCAATAAAAATTGATATTAAAACGAAAGCCGACAAATAGCAAAAGTAAAAAAGTTACTTAAACCGATTACTAAATTACCAATAGATATGTAGAAAAAAAATGTACTAGGAAATCGTTTGTTCCGAAATATAGACCAATACAAAGTTCCATCTCCAAAAAGACATTGCCAAAACGTCACAAATGATATACGAGTATTTGTAGTTTGTAATTGACTATCGATTACATTTGATTATGTTTTTCATTTCAGCTGCGTACTGTCCAAAATCGAGAAATGAAAAACATATGATTCTGAGTTGATATTAAAATTATTTTACGTAAACAATTATAAAGTTTATTTATACATTTTTTTATTTTGTTCTAATAATCATTAAATTTAGTGAATCATGTGTTTTTGTATAAATACGAGTATATGATGGTTTCTGGTCAAACACTTTATTCAATCGATCCACATTATTAATGCAACAAACCGCTGCTGTAATTTTGATGGAAAAAAAATCTGGTTTAGATAAATTGGTGATTTTTTTTTTTGATAAAGGCAGCTGTGACAATGATTCAACGGTAAGTTTTAGTTAATAAGGATGAAGGTACTTATTTTGATTTAAGGTTATGAGATAATGTTACGATGTGCGGCACTGCATGATTGACAAATGGATGATGGAGCTTTTGTTGAGTGATTGAATATTAGTAGAGTAGAGCTAATGTACCAACAAGCGAAGCCATATGATTTTGATAAAGTCAAGGTGGGAAATGTTTTTCTTATTATGTAGGTTCTAGATGTTGTGTTTTTGTTAAAAGATTATTAATTATTTGGAGCATTTTGTCAGATGGTTACTCTGCACTCTTGATGCAAAGATATAATGTGTTCTTACATACAATATGTACTTATGTATTATATCTGTTAGGTTCTTATTATTATTATTATTATTTTCTATTAGAAAAAACTATATTCGTAAGGCTAGACGTCTTGAGAAAGATTTTCTAATGTTTTTTTTTTTATATATATATTTATTACGCTATAAAATATTCTTATGAAGACTATAAGAATTCATTTTTATTAGTTTACAAAAAGGAAAATTTATAGATTATGTGTTGGTAAGTCATTTTGGTGTTGCTTTTTTAGGGGCCTTTGAATAACAATCCTAGTTAGTGATACTGCGAGCGGATTTAGAATGCAAAGGTCGTTGTAGAACGTTGAGTTTCATACAGAACCAATCGGCTTTGGAGATTGTCCTAAGGGCCTTACTCTGGAATGACATGTATTTTTCTGCGATTTGAGGGGCGTGATGTTCCCCAAAGCTCGATGCCATATTTCCAGCGAGGAACAACAATTTTTTTTATATCAAAAATTTATTTTCTAAACTAAGTTTGCTCCTTTTGCTCAGAAGCCAGAACAGCCTTTTTATTTTATGGGCACAGGATAGCGAATCATTGGTTGTGCTATGATTTTACCATGTTAAGCGTTTGTCAAGGTGAAAGCCCAAATATTTCACAACAGTTGACTGTGGTACCGCCATATCAGCAAACGTCACCACAGGTATAGCAGTTGTGATTTACGTCAGTTCATCTTGTTGTTCCACCTTGTGAACTTATAAGCGATTCAAGCATGGTTGCAGTATGCATTAAACGGATTCTGTCGACGATTTGTCGGAATAGAGAACAGAAGTATCATCCGCGTATGTTGTATTGGTATTGGAAGTCTGCCGTTAAAATGGTGAATAGCACAGGAACTAATACTCTGCCTTGGAGGAGCACCAGTCTAAATAAATCAGATTGATGATATCTTTAAGAAAAAATAACCAATTATAAATTTTACTACAAATAATAATAAGAACAACTAATTAATTGACAAAGAGTCATAAATGTTTGAGGAATATAATTGAAAAGACAAGACAATTTTATGTACAAATGATTTACGGTGAAGAGGGAAATCGAGAAATGGACAACATATTTTAAAAAATTAAAAAAAGAAGCTTATAAAAAGCACCACCCACCAGACAAATTTTTAATAAATAAAATATATAAAAGAAAAAGCAATGAAAAACACAAAAAGGAAAAAAGAAAAAAAGAAAAAAGGAAACAAAACAGTAACTTCGCTTCACCGAAGCTTATGCACCCTTTACATCCAAATTTTTATATAAAGAGTGAATTGATATTTTCAATGTTTATCTTTTTTAGTAACCGGAGAACTCTAATTTTAACATATGAACGAACGAACAGATAAAGAGTCCATGGCTATTGCATGGCTATGGATGGCTATGGGGTCTTCAATAAGCGATTCTGTGCGCTGCAAACATCAAGCCAAAGTGGTAATACCTATTCACACTTAAACAAGAAACCAATATGAAACTGTGATAATTTACTACTATAAATAAGCTTAAATCATAAAAAGAGATAGAAAAAGAGAAAGACAGAAGAAGCTTATGCGTGCGAGTGTGTGTTTCATGAATAAACTCCGCCTACTACGCATTGAGAGCGAGAACTTCTCGGTGTTTGCTTCAAGCAAAGTTTCATTCTGTCTGCCTTATCAATAATTTGCACCAGTCACGCAAGCACATCCCTCACTCTTTCGCTATGTCTCTCTGAATTGTGTGTTAAGCTCATTTATTTGCTTCCATACGTGTATTACGCTCTCTCGGTATTCAGCAATTCAGCAGTTGTTTTAAATTCCAGAAAAAAAAAAACATTTGCAAACTTTCATCAGAAATGATTCACTTCATCGAGTGACGTGAGTTTGTTTTGTGCTTTACTTTGCTTTGCTTTGCTTCTCTGTGAACGCTTTTTTGACGTAGGTTAGTTCTTGGCATGGAACAGTAATCGGTCGCTCGGTTGCTCGATTGCTCGTCATCATTATTCAGTCAGTTAGTTAGTCAGTCTGACAGAGTCAATCAAAACAAAGCAGTCAGTGAATCAGTTAGTTAACTAATAAGTTGAGACGATACTTTTACTGATGTTGATAATTATGATGATAAGGACGAAGATGACATCGGCTGCTGTTTATGAGTTCAGAATGAGAACACTCATTCATGATGTTGATGATGATGATGATGATGAGATGATAATATTGAATATTGAAACATTGAATCGACTATAATTTCTTCAAAGTCTATTTTCACAGTCTCGCACACTTTTTGCTCTATGATTTATTGTACAAATACAATCGGGAATCCCATAACTGCATAGGCCTGATCAGAATTGCTAGAAAAATAGATAGAAATTTTGAATTAAATTTTATTACTTTGTTTAAAATTGTTAAGTTACAATCGAGAATGAAAGCAGTTGTACTTCTTAAAAGCCAAAGTCTAACACTTTGGGGTATTACCCCATCACATTCAATTGAAATATGTATGTACTCGCGCGACTATTTCTGAGTCTGGAATTACGCAAGATCATGTAGTTTTTTTTAAATCTATAATTATAAATAAAATCAACATTGGAAACTTACATGGGTTAATACTCACTTCTCTCGTATATGAGAAAATTTGTATCAGTCATAAGTTGAGCTTCATTAAAACATCATTGCTTTTGTACAATTCATTGCAAATTCATGATACTCTGATGCTTATTTTATCATTCATTGATTATGTCTACTGATGATGATGATGATGATGATGATGATGATATGTATTTTTTATACATAGCACAAACTGATGCCTTATGACTAATCATAATTATCTATAATACAAATTGTATTACATACATATATCATAATATTTATACGTTGTTTTGAGTTGAATGACTTATCAAGTGCATTGCTTAGTTACTTAGTTATACATATTGATAAAATTTGCCATCACCACGATTTATAGTATTACGCTCGCTGGATAACGATGATAGCAGACTCATATTCTCAACCCCACAAAAATAGTAGTCTTCACTTCAATGAAGTCTTTAAATAGAGATTACACGAGTATTCATGAAGACTCCTTTATATCTGATGATGAGAAATTGGGATCATTCACATTAGTATTCAGTCCACATGTTTCAATAAGATCAACCAATGATCCAACAGAATAATGATATTTTGTGCCCTAGAAAGAAAGTAATTGATACTTGAGTTATTCTTTCCGAAAAATTCTTGTATTTCAAATAATGAAATGCAAATTTTAAGAGAAGTTGAATGTCCATAAACATGCGTTGTGCATAAATGGACAAATGCCTAAAAACATTTATACTATATGCATATGTTTGGTTTTTTTTTTTTTGTATATTCGACTGAGTGATTAAAGTTTTTGATTATCCTCGCTAAGTTTTGCATACTGAGTGCACGCGACGTTTCTTCCAAAAAACAAGGAAATGTTGTACCCATAAAAAATCTCGAAGGTGGTTAATTTAACACCGACTTAACATCATGCAAAAAAGAATTCCTTCACATGTGGCAAGTAGCACAAAAAATAGTTAAGCAGAAATTCGACTTTTATGCTGTCAATCTGTCAAACTGAACTGAGAGTTCAGATTGGTGATGCAGTTTTTAGTTTTTGCTTAACTTCTTAGATAATTTTAGTTTCTTATTGTACATTTTTTTTTTTGTAAAATGCATGGCATATTCAGTTTAGATATAAAGTTTGTAACACTTAAAGAAACAAAAATCTGCAAATCTCTTTAAAAATTACATAACTCAATTGTCTTCATGAAGAAAGACCAACACTAGAAAATCCTATTCTTTCAAATTTGCTACTTACATTACAGCGGTTAATTCTTCCTTAATGGTGTCACAGGCGGCGTTATTGATGACCACGGCTGGGCGACTGCCCAGTGAGCCAGAAATAAAATTGGACTGTTAACAGGTTACTGCCTGATCAGTAGATGACATATGTATGACGGTATGCGTAGGGGCTTTCGCCAGCACTTTCTGTAGAAACTGTGAAAGTGAACGTAATGGGAAAACATGCAGCCAACTTCTTTGCTCATGTACAACACTATTGATAAGAACCTTGTGAACGCTTCTTTAATGCATTTTCAATGAACTTATAGACTTCAGATTTGTCAGTGTATATGTGTCTCTGGCATCACAATGCTCTTCTAATAGCTTAAGGCAAATATCCCATAATATTTCTTAAATAAAAAGGTATAAAATGCTTGCTAAAACCGAAATTATTAACATTTCAGATTCTCTTAATTTTCCATGTTTTTTCCAATGTCGAACATCTGTCAAGAATTTTAGCATCTGGAAAAGGAGTGAATCTCTTTGCTTTTCTTACAAATTTTGCATAATTTCATCAAAGCAAGTTAAGTCAGTTGCTCTTGAAATTAGCTAAATGCAACACGCATACACACTTCCATAGAAAAAGATACTACCGTGCACACACACACACACACACACATACACACACAGAGAAATACAACAAACAGCAGATTTTAAAGTGTGAAAAAACCAACACTTAGATTGGGTGAGTTAGTGAATGAGTGTTTGCCAGCCGCATATCAAACACAGACAGATGCGTGCAGTGCATGTGGTGCATAAATGATTTGTGAAGCGGGGAGCTTGGAGCTCGGAGCTGGGTAAATGTTTTGGCTAAACGTTTATTAACACAAAATCGAAACAAATCCACAGACAGAATCAATAGACGACGACGATATTGACACGCAGACAAACGAAGGTCAAAAGGCAACAAAATAATTTTTTGTAAAATTAATTTGAGGCTTCCATATATCCATTCATCCATTCATAGACCAATACATCAAACCATTGACCCATACATCAACTAATTGACCCATTCATCAATTCATTGATCTATACATCAAATTATGGGTTACAAAAATGACTTATAATTAGTATGGTGGAATTCAATATTATAATATTACAAGACCAAACAAATCTCATTATTAATAAAATATAATATAAAATCAATAAAAAGAAGACTAACTTTGGCTATGTCGAAATTGTAATACTCTTCACACCCATTCTAGAGTCCGAGGGTCTTGAAATTTACATGGCTTGTGGATATAGGTCAGACATTTGTAGTGTTCAAATTTCAAGTCGATAATAAACAAATAAGAACTTGAATTTTGATCCTGGTTCGATTCGGCTAATTCCGAAAAATTCCTGCGTATGGTAAAAAGATTTCAAGAAATTTCAGCAACTGTGGGACTAGTTTGCATATGTACATATAGACAAAAAGACGGACATGGCTAGATCAACTCGTCTTGTCGCACTGATCAAGAATATAAGTATATACTTTATGGGGTCTCCGTTGTCTCCTTCTGTGTGTTACAAACTTCATGACAAACTTATAATACCATTCACTGCGTGAAGAGTATAAAAGAATACATACAACACAATTGGAACTTTTGTACTCATATTTAATAACTAACTGTCCCGGCGTACTTTGCTACGCCTTGTCAAAATTTTATCAAAATCGGCTTTGCTCGGGAATAAAAGAAAAAATCAGTCAAGTGTGAGTCGGACTCGCACACGGAGGATTCCGTAAAAGATTTTTTGCTTAAAATATTGAATTATGTGGATATTTAACAGCCTAAAAGTATACTACAATGACAGCTTAAAAGTATGCTACAAAAAATAAAAAATTGTTAAACAAAAGGTTAAATTAAAGAACAATGCTTTTAAAAATGTGCCTATTACGGTTCATGAGATAGAGCAGGAGACGGACGGACGGACAGCGTAAGCTTAGTAATAGGGTCCCGTTAGCTCCCTATGGGTACGGAACCCTAAAAAATAATATTTATATTATTTTGTTGTGACTCACAATTCAAAAATAGATCATTGACAAAGACTACTTGATAAATTTGAAAATATCGATCAATAATATCCAAAATTTGATACACTAATTTTAATTAAATACACGCTATATGTTACAGGAAGCTTGCTACAATATACCAGTGAATCCGTTTCTGAGATTATTTGAAGTATTTGAGGAAGAAGCTTCTTTTCTGTGATGACTCCAATGAATATTACGAGTATACTAATATGAAGATGAGGGAACTAGAACCGAGAATTTTCAGTGTAATTTAAAAAAATAAAAATTTACAATATTATGTTAACTTCAGGGAACTTGAAAAGTAGATTTAGCACTTAACTCCTTTTGAGACGGAGAATTTACCCACTGATCTTATTTGTAAAAACAATATGGTGAGACACAAGATTTTTGCATTCAATAATAATGTTTCTTGTTATATTACAGGACTATAGAAATCTATGGCATCAGAACTAAGCAAGTCAGTACATCACTACATATATATATTTGTTTACTAATTAGATTCAATCGAAATAATTATTGCAATTTTATTTTGAAAGCAGGAAATAGTTAATGGTTTGAGTAAAGAAAGTGCATAAAATGCTTGCTAAAATTTACTGTATTTAGTTGTTAAATTTTAGTGAAAGGGAAATGTTTCCTCATATTTACAGACATACATACTACATATGTGTATGTATGTTTATGTATATGTATATACTATATATGATAGTCTAGGTGACAAACAAAATCATATGTACACATATGTGGAAAAGTGTGTTTGCATCTGTATATGTATGTACATATGTGCATTTCGCTGCCACGGATATGCGGCAAGAGCTTTTTGGTAATCTGTGAACTTGATTAGCGGTTCTTTTGGCTAAAGTTTTTGCCGTAATATAAGCCACAACAGCATCGTACTCCTCATCATCATCATCATCATCATCATCATTATCAGCATCAACATAATCAACATGCCATATGATGATGATGCATGTTCGTATGAAACATCAGCTAATACCAATTTTATTTTCATTATTGTTGTTGTCAATCGTGGCTGGTAGTATTTACCTGTCAATTTAACAACTTCAGCTTTGACTAATCGTCGCTTGTTTACTATTTGAATACCCTATACTACATTGATGTGAATGAAATAATCATTTCAATAAGCTATTTGCAGCATAGGGTCGATTATCATAAAACATAGTTTTGTCTTCATCATGTTAAGTTTTCTCGTTTTCTCTTAAATCAATTTTTTCATATTTTAATAAATAAAGATTGTTTAATAAGCCTCTTGTCCAGAGGATCTTCAATCTTCAAGATTGAGCACTCAACATTTGAATTACACTTTAAAGAAAACAGAAGAGTTGCCTAATTGATACAAAATTAAATAAAAATTCTCAAAATATATAATAATAATAATCGGAACATTGCCTAGTTCCATCTTCATTGTAGTTCATAGTAAAAAAAAAAAAATTCTCATCAGTCCTGAGGACCTAATTTAGTTTCGGTGCTTCAGGCTTTCGATGAGCTTAACCCACCAAGTAACAATATAAATAAAAATTGGATCATTTAAAAATAAAATAAATAAATCTACTTACTGTCACTTTAAGTTATCTGTAGATGCAACTTGTATCGTACAATATGTCTATCGTATTTTTCTAGCCAAAGGTGACTATTTCAATTTCTTTTTCAAACTTCATTTGTAGTAATTCGAAATTTTTTCTTTTGAAGGGTATATAATTTTCGATGAAACAAAAATTTATAATTGACCCTGTTTGTATATTTTCTTTATTTATTTATTTTATTTTTTTTTTTTTTTTTTGTTATTTTCAAAAGCCGAGTTCAATTGCAGATTGATTTTTTATAAAACAAGTAACAGTTTCTCAATCAGATGGGACAGTCTAATCGATAACAAAAATACCCTGTAGCAAATGATTTTTTTTTTTTTTTGTTTAATATTATTTATTAGGAACATAAAACCACTTAGAAGCTGTAAAATATTGTTGTAAGGACTATAAGAATTTACAGAGATTGATTTAAAATCAGTTTAGAAAAGGATTGATTGAGTGTTGGTAAGACGTTTGGGTGAAGTTTTTTTAGATGCCTTTGAATCACCATACTGGTTAGTGACTCTGCGAGAGGATTTGGGTGGGAGAGAAGTCTGTCAGCGTATAGGTTACTGTGAAAGTTTATTTCCTGGAAAATTGTAGACATGCTGAGGTCGTTGTGAAGCGTCGTGTTCCTGACGAACCATAGGGCATTGGTAATTGTCCTAAGGACCTCATTTTTGAAAGACCTGTATTTTGTACCAATTAAAAAATAAATAAATAACAATTTTAAAAATAATAAAAAATTACTATTATTATTATTATTACTATCTTATTTAACCCATGAATTCATATTTTAGTATGCATACAGTTTACAAATTTATAGAGTTCTAGCTATGATAATAACTTTACTACTAAGAAAAAACAGATTATAAATTACAATGGTTTTACAAAATATTTTACGATTATAAGGAAAATGGGAGAAAAACCTTATATTTGATAATTTTTTATAAAAAATAACTTAACAACTAAGACTAGAATATAAGGATCGATACTTAAGACTAGTACGGTTCAACACTGGAAAGGTGTATCATTTGATTTCTTATATTAAAATTATTTTTAGATTGAGAGATTTTAGCATCAATCAAGCAGATATCTGCCTTTACATGAAGAAGATAGGTAGGGTAGAGAAAGGGTAAGTTAAAAATCATTTTTAATAATTTATTTTGAGTTCTTTGTAATTTGCGGAGGTGAGTAGCTGCACAATCACCCCACACTTCCGAACCATATAGCATAATTGGAATACATATCATTCTTACTAACAAAAGTTTATTTTTTGTGGAGAGAAATGACTTCCTGTTTATGAAAGGATATAATATTCTAATTGTTCGGTTGACTTTATCTATTGTTTTGCTAATATGCAAGCTGTATGTTAGTCTGTTATCTATATATAATCCGAGATATTTGATACTATTTGCCCATACTATAGATTGGGTACCAACCTACAAGTTCGAGATTGGCAAATAGCAGGATTTTCTTCTTCGGGTGAAGTAAATTGCGTTTGTTTTGTGCGCATTAAGTTTTATCTTCCACTTATGAAAATACGTTGCGAAAATATGTAAAGATTCTTCGAGGATCATTTTGACCTCGGAATAGTCTTTGCCAGAACATCATAGGTATGAATATTACAGAGAATAAGATCTAAAACTGATCCCTGAGGAACACCAGCGCTTATCAACTTTTTATTTGATTTGACTCCATCCAAAGTCACGCAAAAATATCTGTCAGATAAAAAGCTGCGTATGGTGTAGACAAGGTACCTGGGTAAACCAATGTTAATAAGTTTGTGAATAAGCCCTTTGTGCCAAACAGTGTCAAAGGCCGCTTGCACATCTAAGGTAACCATACCGACAGAGTTTTTCAAGTGTAGTGTATTGTTAACAAATAGTTTAATAAAAAATTAAAAAAATATTTAAATAAAAAAACAAATAATAATAAATAAATAATTAAAAAATACAATAAAAATAAAATATTATTTTTAAGTTTCCATTGCAAATCAATTGAGTTTTTCCCAGAATAAAAAAATTGTACTTCTATATCAAATTTCATGTCTTCATATCTATGGATTTTAGTTTAATTTGTATGCTTAACATATAATTTATTGTTAGGTTTTTTATAGAAATCAAAATTCTATGCCGTTTGGGAATATTTCAAATCAAAACTGTACAGTTTTGATACTTATAATTATGGTAGAGAATAAAAGTTTAACTGATTTTTTTAATGAACTTATGGGATACTGATAACAATTTGAAGAAGTATAGTCCGTATACGAGTATCCTCAGTATTCTTAACACAACATTGTAGAATTATGAAGCACTTATATATTATAAAATATTTAATTAAGTTTTAACTACCATTATTGTTTAATATAATGAAAGAGAGAAAACAGTGTGATGTTCTAATATGTATAAACCAATCTTCGACAATTGGATAACCACTACCTTCAAGAATCAACAGACATCCAGAAGAAAATGTTGAATTTCTTAATGAATACCAACTCCAACTCCATTTGTAGGGCCCGAGCCATTCTGTGGAGTAGGTTCGGGTAACATCTGCCGTATTATTTGGGAAGTAGAAGATAGACAAAGGAAACTATACTGGGAAAAACTACCGGAGCTATCACACTCCAAAGTAGCAATAGGGACATACAACCCCAAACGGTCACATTAGTTCTCTTCCTTAAGCTACTCTATGTTATCTTTAATTACTAAAATTTTTAAAGTGAAGTGTATATAATTTTTGATAAAACTTACGATAATCATTTTATTTTCATTGTATTTGATTTATAAATTAAGTTTTTAACGCGTTCATAAATGACTTTTCAATCAGTTTCATTGATTTTTCAGCTTTGTCCTTGTTTGTTTTTTTTTTTTCAAATTTGATTTTTTGCAATTGTTGATGATGATGTTGTCACTATAAACCGCTTATTAAATATGCTAACGGCAAAAATGTATTAGATTAACAGAAAAAAAAATGCATAAATAAATAAATGATATATATATTTAGTTATAAGTATAACAATATCCATGGCAAAATCAGTGCTTAAATTGAATTCTACTCAATCAAATATGAAACAATATGAATAACATACAGAATGGAGATATTAATAGCAATTGGAAAAACTTTCTGTCAACGAAAGTACCCATAATTTAAGATGAAATAAGAATAATACAAATGACAAAGCATATGAAAGCTTGATATTTTAGATATTTTTCAATTCAAAAATGTATCTTCAGATCTTTTCTAGATTTCGAACCAAAGGCGTATGCTTTTAAGTATTTATATCGCCAAGTGGAACAGTTGAAAAAAGTGGGACAACACCTTATCTTAAGAATCAATTTTCCTTATTCATAACATTATCATTTCTGAGAATCAGTTAAAAACATGAAAATTTCAATATTTATATTATTATTTTATCTTGATTCTTAAAGAAAAATTTTGCTGATTTTAATTTCATATTATCCATGTAGACCAGGGTTGTCTAACACGCGGCACGTGGGCAGCATGTGGCCCAAGTGAGTCTTGAATGCGGCCCAGACATTCTCAAAGTAGCGACCTTTTTTTTTGCTCACCATATTAAAAGAGACGTTTGTTTTTTGTTTTTGCTCGGCATGGTTCTTGTTTTTTCGTCAAACAAAATTTTTCATCTGCGGCCCAATTAACAGCGGATCCTTCCTATGTGGCCCAGGGAACCAAAAAGGTTGGACAACCCTGATTAGCTAAAAGACCCGAATGCCACTGGGCCTGCATGTCTTCTCTAATTGAATAATTATTGATGATATCAACAGACCACTAAAAATATAAAGCCATCATTATCATTAAATATTAATCAGAAATTTAACAATTCTAGTAGTCGTGGAGCACAGAATTGAAAAGCATAAAATTTGGAAAAATTTAATTGGCCTGAGCGTAGAATACATTGTATCTAGAAAAATGTATTGAGTATAAATTAAAAATGTATATGAAAACGACGTTTCAAAGGACTACAATGACAAAATTTATGATTAAGTTTGATCAATAAATACAGGATATTCTGAGATAGTACAGTATACTATGAGATCTTATCGGATTTATACATTTATCTATATGTAAACAAGAAAATATTCTTAGTTAAATTTCTATTCAGTGTTCAACATTTACCAACTTCATATATGAAGGGTATGAATTTCTCATATTAACTTTGTTAGATTTTATATTGAACCAGTAAAAAGAATACTAATTTTGGCTATGCCGAAGTTGTAATATTCTCCTGTGTGTTATAAACTTCATGACAAACTTATAATACTATTCACTGAGTGAAAAGTGTAATAATTTAGTATTCACGGAAGGAAACATCGGAGACCCCATAAAATATATTGTATATGTATTCTTGATCAGAGCGACGAGACGAATTGATTTAGCCATATCTGTCAGTCAGTCTGTATGTATGCAAACTAGTCCCACAGTTTTGAAACACTATAAGTACCTGACCCATATTCACCAACTATGCAATTTTCAAAACCCTCGGACCACTAAGAGGGTTACCTCCCATACGAACCCAGATTCAAATTCATCTTTTTATTAGAAAACTTTTTTGTTACAATAAGTGCCTAATCCATATCTAAAAAAAAATGTAAATTTAAGACCCTCGGACCACTAGGAGGTGCGTGAAGAGTCTTACAACTTCGGCATAGCAAAAGTTAATCTTCTTTTTACTTGTTGCTACTTTATCGATTTGTTGATTATTAAATTAACATTTTATTATTTAAATTTTAAATATTCTAAATTTACTATATTCCGATTACAATGAATGATTTCATATACAATACATATTTACTTTCATATATTTATATAGATACTTAGTATGAGGACTTTAATGCTTTGTTCCATATAAAGTATAATACTATTGTAAGTATGTTGATACATAGTAATGGATTTAAGAAACAGGAAAAATAGACATGGTGTGATTGACATAATTATGCATTAAAACCAGAATTATACAAGTTCAGCAGCAAATGTGTTTCGGGAATTCCCAAAGTAAATTTAAGCAATTTTTTTGTTTTTGGTTTTTGATATTGACATCACACAACACAATTTTATTGCACTTCACAACAAGACAGAGCATTCAACTTCAGTTGCACCGAATATGAAATACCTTACATAGTATTAAGACAAAAACAAAGTTGAAATGATCTCTTTTTTTATATAGGAATTACTAGTCCTATTCACCAACACCAACCAGTCATACACAAACTTGTACGCATCACAATGGGCCGTAAGTCGTCTGGGTATTCACGCCGTCTATGGTGAGTGCTCTGCGTATTCTACAAGTCATATTGGGTATCCTATTTTTTTCAATTTTTTATAAATTTGAAAGAGTATAAAAGATAGTAAGTTAGTTAGTTGGATATTCTCAGTTAGAAATTTCCTATTCAAAAATTATAGTAGTTTATTGTCTAATCTATACACAATTCTTTGTATTGATGTTTGGAAAAGGTTCATTTCTTTTACTTGTTAAAAATTTTCATAAAAAACACTCATGTTTCTCTTCTAGAACCTTAAAAAAATAAATGTGATAGAGTGATTCCCTTTTGCATTAATCGATAAACTCTCACACTGAAAGACTAGTTTACATAGAAGTGGATCAAGACACTTTAGGGGTCCAATATATCATTCAATAGCGTTACAAACATCAATATTAAGTGCAAGTAGCTATTCATTTTAAGTCTGAAAGTTATAATACAAAAACAAACAGAAGTAATAAGAGAAGGCGTGTGACAAGATGCAATATACACGTATGTATGTTTAATAAGAGAATAATATGTATGATCATTGTCGTCATCATCATCATCATCATCATCATCATTATAATTGTACATAGAATATAAAGTTTTAGGGGCTTGAAATTTTCTTAGTATGTATAAATGAAAATGCAGATCTACCTATAACACCTACCTACATACGTATACTGTCTGCATAATATAGTACGCCTGTTGGCGCACGTATGCCAATGAAGAAGATCAACACTACATTTGTTCATGGGTCCTAAAAGGCAATCGGCTAACTTGATATGGTCGGTGGAATTACTTTTATTTTGTTGTTGTTGCTGTTGCTATTGTTGTTGTTGTTGTTGTTGTTTTTATCAGACGCATTATTTGCGTACACACACTAAACAGAAAAACAGTGACACATCTTATATCTTGGACTTTTTCGATTAAGCATTTTAATTAATATTCCGGTGAGCATTGAAGCAAATCAATTTAATAGACGTTTATAGTAACAATTGTTGTATTTGTTATAAAGTTCAATAAGAAAACAAAAAAGGAGTAAAACTTGCCAGCTCATAACATTGTTATTGGTATTATTAGTCCAGACTTGCGCATAGTACTAAGTATTTTTGAGTAACTTCTCTAATTTTTATTGCCTCTTGAGGAATACAAGGGGGAGGTTTCTTTATCATGAATTTAAATTATGTAAAAGTTTTGTTTATTATTTTATTTGCTTTTCAACTTCTTCTTGTTGTTTTTTTTTTTTTAAATCTCTTTCATAATTTCCATATCATGCGTTTTCAAATATATGTACTGTACATATTGTGTACACATGGTACAGGGTGCAAAATTTTGTATACTGGTAAATCAATGCATTATCACTAAAGGAAGATATCATTTAAATTTATTGCTCATCTACCTATGGTTCGAGACTGGTATGCAGTACTTTCATTCGTCTGCACATTGGACACTCACAGGACACCCACAAACATCTTCTCATCGGAATAGTCCGTGCACAATGCCCTCTTTGTGGAGCCGATCTG
The DNA here is from genome assembly GCA_035041805.1 of Amiota mariae. Taxonomy (NCBI): domain Eukaryota; kingdom Metazoa; phylum Arthropoda; class Insecta; order Diptera; family Drosophilidae; genus Amiota; species Amiota mariae. The sequence goes on from JAWNKV010000556.1 coordinate 168,521, forward strand.
ACCGTAGACCATCTTCTGGACCCTTGCCAAAACTTGAGGAGCATCAGGACTTCCCTTTTTGGTTCCCAAGTCCCATCCCGATTATTAAAAGCTCCAACATCCCTTAACATTTCCAAATTTTATAATCTTTTCAAGTACTCAAATATAAATATTTGAGACATAGATATAATTAAATCACGAGTCGAAGACCCTAGTAGCTAGTGTTCGTTAAAGTCTAGTAGATTTAATTTGTTAAAATAAAATAAATATAAAAATACATCCTGAACTGATGCGGCTAGAGATCGATACAATTATAGGATATGTTGAGTAAGTTATCGGTTTCGAAGTCGAAGAAAATTAAAAGGGCATAAATTCAATTTGATAACCGAGCACCAACCGGTTGCTTGACTTTGTGAAAATTAAAATATGTAATACAACAAAAAAAAACAAAAAGAAGATAACCGAGAATGTTTTGGTTTTTTAATGAGAACGAACTTCCTTTTACAGTAACAGTAATCAAAGAATCATTTCAAACTACTCATCGTTATTTATTCCGATATGATATATCGAAGCTCTATATCGATATTTTACGAAAATATCTATATTTTTTTTTTTCGATATACAATATCATAAGTAAATTGTATTCCAAAACATTTCCAACCCATTTTATAGAATTATCAATATATCAAAAAAATCAGCCAAGTGTGAGTCGGACTCGCACACGGAGGGTACCGTACCATCGTACAAGATTTTTTACTTAAAATATTAAATTATATGTATATTTAACAGCCTAAAAGTATACTACAATTACAGCTTAAAAGTATACTACAAAATAAAAAAAAAAATTAAACGAAAGGTTAAATTAAAGAACAATGCTTTTAAAAATGTCGTTCAACTCTCTGCCTATTACTGTTCATGAGATAGAGCAGGAGACGGACGGACGGACATCGTAAGCTTAGTAATAGGGTTCCGTTGGCTCCCTATGGCTACGGAACCCTAAAAAAAAGTGTGTGTATGTATGTCCAGCCTTTCTTTCCATAACCACCCACTGCCGCTCACTTCACAGCCTTTGGTCTGCACTTGCACGTAAGGGATTTTGCATATGGCTTTCGCGTTAAAAAAATTCGAGGCGATCGAAAAATCAACCCATTTTTTATCTTCTTTGTAAAAAGTGAATTGGTGTTCGGCCAGGTCATTGGTCATAGATCGAATGAAATGTTAGTCGGAAGGAGCAATGCCTAGTGAAAGCGCCTTCAAAGTTTCCTTGACGACTTTTGCAATATCTGGCCGAGCGTTGTCGTGCTGAATGATCACTTTGTCTGATGTCTTATGCCATATTGGAGATGTTTGAGCTTCAATCCTTGACTAATTGCATCATTGAACTCATTTGATTGGATTAGCTCATAGTAAATCATTCTGATCTGATCCCACCAGATGCACAGCGTTAGCTTCTTGCCAAGAATAATTGATGATTATTCTGCGCTTTGAGTTGTCGTAGTGAATCAAGTTTTCGTCGCCCATCACGATTTAATGCAAAAAAACCTTCTATTTTGCTTTTGGAACAGTTGTTCGCATATTCGACATATCTCTATCAAAATCAACACTTCATAGAACATGTTCCTTGTATTCTTCACACGGTAATCTATGGTCATGAGCTGCAGATTTCTTCAAATTAAGGAAGTAAATCAAAAGTTTCCGCAAATAAAGCTTATTCGACTCAACTCTCGACATTACCACAAGAAAAAATGTATGTGATGCTGGTAGAAAAACACTAATACATAATAATATCAACTATATCATACTGATGTGGCCATCTTTTGTCAAACAACGAAAATATATTTGTAATCCCAATAAAAAGATTTACCAGTTCGAAATTTTAACTTGGTAACTTAAAAAATTCAATACTATAATAGTTAGCATAATAACAGACCAACAAGGCCCAAGCAATTCACTTCCTCAAATCGATCAGTACCTACCATTTTTACTTCATGATCTCTTCTACGCACGGTTCTTTGCATTACATATAAAACGACAAAGTGATAAAAAAAAATTGCTTAGTGCAAAAATGAAAGACTAACAGACTTAAAATCTATATAAAAGTTCTTTGCGGTAAACTCAATTAGTTTGAACTTTGAGAAGAGCCCATTGGAAGTTGGCAGTCCTTGAAAAGAAAGACTTTGTTGTAGTCTCACTGGAATTCACTAAGAATATCTGTAGACGCGGTTGAAATCAATTATGTTCATATGTATGTACGTATATCTTCCTCATAATGTAGCGTAGTACAACCTACGCTACAAATTGAAATTCTCTGTAACTCTTTGCTTTCCTAGCATGATGCTGATGATGATGATGATTTTTATGACATCTTCTTCCATTGTAAATCATACTTTTCTGTCAGATCATCAGAAACAAAATCATTGCGAATTCTTGCCATATAACCCACATCATGACTTGTGACCGCAACCAGGTTAAGGACTCACTTTAAATAAGGTGTTTGTCGTTCATACTATTAACACCAAATTATAATCATGTTTTTCTTTTTTTTTTTTTATTAAAGGATACAATTTAGTCATTTTATTGTATTTTTAAATCAAATATTCTTCTCAAACTTAATATGGATATTATTATTGGGATATTTAGAAAAGCATATACTCGTACATACATCAATAAGATCTAATGATATTTATTTCTTTTTCTTTCTAGGCTCATTTTGTTTTTTTTTTTTTTTTAATTTAAGGAGCTTAAATTGTTGTTCTTAGAAAAGTATGTTTCAATTGTTGGAACAAACAAAGGAAAGTCAATAAATTGTTAGAATATCCAAATCCATAAGTTAATATAGATAATGACAAAGCATTAATCCAGAAGCATACTAAGAAACCCATGTCTTAATCACTTGATAATACTGACTACACAATAATATTTGTCATCATCTTTGTCATCATCGACTGAACTTAAATATTATACTATTGATGATTAAAGAAAAAGTAAAAAATTTCTTGGAACTTAATATACTCGTAGTATATAAGAAATTGTAGACACTCGAGGGAAGATGATGAACACCTACTACTTCAATATTTTACATCAACTCAAATTTCATTCTGAATATTTACCAAATTTGGTAAGATGATTTCAGTTCAGTTTAGATTCGATTCGATTCGATTCGATGAGATTAGACAAAAACTAATTTAACAATTATTTTCTGAATGATTTAATAACTTTGTAGTAAAGTTGACGATTTTATTGAATTCATTATAAAAACAAGAAAAATGAACTTCAAAGATTTTGGGAAAAACAAAAAAAAAAAAAACTAAATAAATAAATACGAGTAATATTTGCATAAATATTAAAACAATCTCAATGGAAATGATTAATCCAAACTGAAATCAAATCAAAAAACAAGTTTTATTTTTATCTAAAGTTAGTTAAGATGTGCAGGTTGATCAATATGAATCAGATACATTGAGACAAGACGACTCGACACATATAAAAGACAATAACAAATATATATACAATAATTTAATTAATTTGGAAAATTATTTTTTGATTTTATAAAATAAATTATTAAATAAAAACTCATAAAGAATTTTATGATGTTTGGCATTCACATAATGACGTTGTATATTTAACTTTCCGCTGAATAAATTTAAATCGAATGAGTAAATTTCAAATAAAGAAAGAGAGTGAGAGCGAGAGCAAGAGCGAGAAGAGAGTGTAATTATACAATAGATAAGACCACGCAAGTTAATTTGTATTGCATCACTTTAGATGCAGATACTACTATTGAATGTAGTACTTAGAATCGAGTAGTTGATATTCATTCTCAGTCATCAGTCGAGATGATTTGCCAGTTTTTCGCTGAATAGCTGAAGCAGCAGCAACAGCAGCTCAACTTAAGCAAGCTTAGCTTTGATAAGTTTCCATTTAACGGCATATCTGGTAATAAATAAGTTGTATAACGTCATTTACTGCACGTATATACAATACCCCCTCCCCATCATGATTCATAATGTTAAAGTTAACTTTGGGGTTTCCTAAAAGCAATAATCTTTTAAAACGAAATAAAATTATATTCATAAATAAATAATGTATTTCCTAACAAAAAGTTTTGATATGCAAGAGAAATAAACTCTAAATGAATTGGGATTAGCCCAGGTTATGGTTTTTTTCATTTTTTGTTCGAGTATAAGTTATCATTCTATCTTAAGCACTATAGTAAGTAACAGAGAACTGCAACAAGTATACAATTTTTGAGTGCACTAAATCAAAACAAATGATTAGATTCGCAATTGAAAAAGAAGATTTTTAATAATTTATTGCACAATTTTTTAATATTATTTTTTTTTTATTTTTATTCATAGAATTTAATTTTTTAGTTTTTAGGGTTCCGTACCCATAGGGAGCTAACGGGACCCTATTACTAAGCTTACGCTGTCCGTCCGTCCGTCTCCTTCTCTATCTCATGAACCGTAATAGGTAGAGAGTTGAAATTTTCACTTGTGTGTAGAGCAACAAATACTAAAAATACACATTTTTAGAAACATTCTTCTTTAATTTAACCTTTTGTTTAACAATTTTTTTGTTTTTTCTAGTATACTTTTCAGCTGTTAATTGTAGTATATTTTAGGCTGTTAAATTTGTTCATAATTTAATATTTTGAGCAAAAAATCTTGTACGATGGTACGGAACCCTCCGTGTACGAGTCCGACTCACACTTGGTTGATTATTATTTTTTTTTTTTTTTGATTCATTGAATTTAAGGAATTTTATATTTTAAATTTAATGATTTTTTCTTACGATTGTTCGATTATTGCACCCAAAAAGATGAGATGATTCCATTAAAAAAATGAAGTGAATAAAATACACATGAAGGTATTTAAAAAAATTAGTATGATGTAACAAATCGATATTGACATCTGTTCGAAGACCTGTATATATACCAATTTTGTTTCAATCGATTGTCTCTTAAAGCTTCGAATTGATAAACTTTAATAGTCAGGATAATCCAACGGTTTTTTTTTAATAAATATTTTTTTTTTTTTTTATTTATTAAATTATGATTGAAATTACATATTTTGATATTAAACAATTGCTCTAAGTTCATGTTTTCTATGGGAGGTATCCCTCCTAGTAATCCAAGTGTCTTGAAATTTACATGGTTGGTGAATACGAGTCAGAAACTGTGTCCAAGTGTCCAAGTTTCATGTTGATAGTAAAAAAAAGAAAACATTTTTTCTAACAAGAACATGAATTTAAATCTAGGTTTTGTATGTGGGGTCCGATTTGGATTCAACTCTCTAACTCAAACGCTGAGGGACTAGTTTGCATACATTCAGACGGACCGACAGACATGGCTGAATCAATTCGTCTCGTCGCGCTGATCAAGAATTTATGTATTTGAGGTCTACAATACCCCTTTCACTGCGTGAACAGTATAAATATATAGTATATCATCTACAATAGAATGTACCTGTCATACAAAGACTAGGGGAGCAACAAAACAATTGCTGAGCGGAGTTTCTTTTAATGTGTGGCCAATACAATATACCACGTGGTGATTATGGTATTTACCCAATTAGATGGTATTTTATTCACAAGCTTGGGAAAAGGAAGGTTTCTTCAGATTTCAAGGCCCCAGAACTGAAGTCCCGTATTCTTTTTATTATAAAAAATATTCAATGAACTCATAAATTACACAAATGCTGATCAAGACTGCTCTTAGCTTCAGGGTTTGATCATAACGTAACCGGCATGTGAAAGAAAACTTAGGCTCCCACTGGCATTGATCTCTAGTTCCTTAAACCTTATACTGAACCGCCTTACCATGGCAAGGTGGCAATCTAGCTTTTTGTTAATAATTCTCGCTTTCTATTAATGACGTTTAATAATTAAAATTTTTATAATAAAATATTTAAAGAATAAGCTGCCAACTGAACCTGAACCTGACCCTAATATATTTCGTATCTCTGCCATCGAATACATCAACATTGCTACTGTATGTACGAGGGGGGACCCAAAAAAAAAACGGGAATTTCGTCATATCTTCTTTGTTTCTTAATATTTTAACACCTAATTTTGATCACCTGCAAAGTATTCGCCATTGACCACAACCCACTTCTCCAAACGATTCTTCCATTGTTCAAAACAGTTTTTAAATTCGCTCATCATTCCAGCGATTTTTGTTTCACCTCCTCCACAGTGGCAAAACGCTTTCCTTTCATATTCCTTTTGAGTCTGGGGAACAAAAAGAAGTCACAGGGGCTGGATCCGGTGAGTATGGGGGTTGGACAATAGGTGTCATGGCGTTTTTGCTCAAAACATGCCTGAAGTCGACGCTCCCTTTGCTCGTCTGTGCGAAAGCGCGGGACGAATTTGGCTGCAACCCTTCTCATGTGCAAATCTTCGGATAAAATTCTCTGAATTGAACTCCATGACATTCCCGACATCTCACAGAGTTAATCAATCGTTCGGCGACGGTCTTCACGAACGAGGGCATTGATTTTGTCGACGTTTTCATCAGTTCTTGATGTTGAGGGGCATCCTGAACGAAGTTGATCTTCAATAGACATTTCTCCATTTTTAAAACGTGAAAACCAATCTTAAACTGTGGTTTTACTTAGGGCAGCATCCCCATAAGCAGTCTTAAGCATTACAATAGTTTCCGCGGCCGATTTCCCCAACAGGAAACACAGTCGCGCGTTGTTCTCGACAATATGCAATTACGTTTTCGCCGAAATGTAAAAAGTTGTTTTACTAAAAAAAATCTCTCCCTCTTAATATTTAATAATGGTACCTACTTCTTTAATAATTTGTTTCCAACATTCAATTTCATTGAAATTTTGAGTCATATCAAATACATATTTGTTTTCTTCTCACTTTAGTATAATTTTGAAGTACAAGAAATTGCTTCAATAAATGTGAAAACAAAAGAACTGCAATGCATTTTTACACATTGAAGATGAGCAACTATTTAGCATGACATTCATCCAAATTAGTTTCATTTAATGAAACATTTGATATGCGAGCAACTGAATTCGCTGGCGGATTTAAAGTGTAATTTTTCGTTGATTGCATTGACTTTGAAATAGTTGTTACTGCAGGTTTATTAATACATAATATTAATGCGAAAATTACAAAAAATCTTTAATAACACTTCAGTCATTTGGGTAAATAATTTTAAATTAAATAATAGCACATACATACATATTATGTTAGTTGGGTGACGTGGCCTCTTTTCACTTAAGTAGTAAGAAAGTGGATGGGTGCATTGTGATCAAATCGTCATTATCTTCAATTAACCTTGTTATCATTTTATTTTCTAATAAAACTATTTTTCTGACGACACACTTTCAGTAGAAACAAGGTTTCAGAGTATATAAGTAGTAGTTCCTTTTAGAGACACTAAACCGATATCTATTACTACTAGTAAGAATGATTTTAATAATGCTATGTTAGAAATAATTTTCTCATGTTGTCTCCATGCTAAATCACTCAAACTAAGTATCAATCTTAATGTGTATATTAAGTACATAACAATGAACCTGTTTCACATCTATTTTGATTTAATACAATTTCATTTTTAAAGAACAAAAAACAAAAAGTTTATTTATGCTATTTTTCCAGCTTTGTAAATTTACTACAAATGTTGTACTCGTACAATGATGTTGGAAAACCTCAAAAAAGCATTTTTCAAATTGAAAAGTGACCGTAAAACCGCAAATTCTTAACTACTATTGAACTTATCGAAAGGTACAAGAGACACATCCTTCCTTTCTTCTATAATCTAACTATAGTTGTATGTTGCCTACATTCATCCATCCATTCATCCATTCATTTATCAATGCTACCTGCAGCACTTGTGCAACGCTCCTTTTCTCCTTTCGGCAAAGGAAGACAATTATTCTACGCACAATTGAGAACATTTGTATATTCTCGGTTACACAATGAGATAGATACATACATATACGTCTCTGTAGAATAGTACAGTGTTTTGAAATGCGATTACATTGAATAGAATTCAATTTACATTTGCAATAGAACTAACTTCGATTGGGAAACTTTGTATGATTGACCATATGTACATACTTGTATCTACCACCATATCTAGAATTTTTCATTTAGCCTCTGTCACTCTGAAGTCACGATCAGTTGATGAGTCGTTATTGCAGTTGGTGTCAATGAAAGTAAAACGTCCAAACATATTGAAGTCTGACTTGCCAAATCCTCGGCTAGATCCAAACATAACATAACATTATCATGTTCGTTACTCGATTGTGGCCTATTTGCGTGGGCACTCAGTAAGCATATTACATATTAGCGAGGAAGCCCGTGATGACTTCTTTGGTTTGTAGTAATCACATTGGCTGATTTGTTTTACAAGTCTTTTAAAATTAGAGCCATCCAAATGCATAAATCTGTAGACTAGGACTACACGGAGAGTCAGCTTCTGACCCCTGGTACGGAGTGCCTTCGACAATTTCGGGCGATGTGTAAAGCAGAGAGCCACAAAATGTAGTAAGCAGTTGTTGATAATGAAATAAAAAATCTATCAATTAATAGAGTAAATTTTATGATACTGAAATAAATTTCCTTTTTTCAAATTTAATATTTGATTTCTTGAATTTTCATTTCCAAACACAGTAAAGTACAATAAATCAACGAATCAAATAAACAAGTGTGTTCACCATTTAAATGGATGGACAAACAATTTGTGAATGAGTAACATAGTTTCAACTCTTCCCACCGACTTTCTAACGCGAACAGAACATTGTCACAATAGCCTCAAAGAAATGCATACAAAACTTGCGTAACGGATACCATAACGAACTTATGAGAAGGACATTGAATTCCTGATTATCAGGAATGAGAAATGCAGTCAGCACTTGTTGTTAATGTTACTGCTACTGTAACAATTCCTGTTTCTATTTCTAGAAGTCACTTTTTCTTGTACTTAATTTTCACCGACCTAGAACCTTTGACCTACCACCCCCCACCCTTCTATGCTATGAACTGCATAAACTCTTACCGACTCTGTCTGTCTGTCTTTCTGTCTGTCTGTCTTTCTGTCTGTCTGTCTGTCTGTCTGTCTGTCTGTCTATGTAGGTTGGTAGTAAATATACGAGACAATGAATGGAATGATGAGAACGATGGTTTATTCTTGCATTTGTCAACGTCTGTCCATGTTGGTCTGTGCGTGTGCGAGTGCGAGTGCTTTAATGGCCAATTTCTCACTCTAAATGGCCGAGTGCGTGTGCCGGACGCACAATTTTTTATACAACTCACTTCGAAGATACCAAATATACTGTTACTGCAATTGTATCTAAACAGACGACGAGCACAGGAACCAAACTGAAGAGAAAAGTTTCGTTTACTGCAAGAATATTTTTACAATTTAACTCGATTCTTTGATGGCGACAATTGTGGTGACGGCAACAATAGCAACAGGACAGCAACAGGGCAGCAATAGGACAGCAACTGGAATAGAAACTGGCCAGTCGCTGAATGTTTTGTCATAGACGGCATCAGTTACACAATCACCAATTGGTCTAGTACAATAAGTAAAGATTGCAATGTGTTAGAATGAAGAAGATACAATGAATAAGAATTGGCATGGACTAAACTGAATTGGAACTCAAATAAACTAAAACCAAAACCAGAACCAGAACGTGTATCTAAACGAACCGAAATAATACTTTCATTGTACCAATAAAAATGTTAACAATTCTCGTTCAACATTTGGTCACTTGTTGGATTGAACCGGAAGCGTTCAACTGGTCTTTACTTTCTACTACCATAAACGTATAAGTATAAATGAAAGTGCGTGTGTGTGTGTGTGTGTCTGTGTGTGTATGAATAGGCTTATTCAATCCAAAGGATATCTAAAGATACACATAGGTATGTATACACAAACGTGTTGCAAAGTTGCAATGACTACAAATAACGAGGCAGATTTTTGAAGTTACAATTGTACTTAGTATCCCCATTTCTAATGGCTGCAAATCATTTACAGATGTCGCATCATTTTGTCTGCTTTTGCCATAAAAATTGTATTTCCTAAAGATGAAATGAGTTGAGTTGAGTTGAGTTGAGTTGAGAAGAGAGAAGTAGATGAAGTCCATTCTATGAAGCAACCAAGCAATGTCATACTTATCACACTCTAACTTCTACGTCATCGTTTAGTCGGTCGTCGTTGGTTTGACATATCCAGTAATTTGGTTTTTTTTTTTTTTTTGTTTTTGTTGGTCTCTCTTACAGAGAAACAAACGATTTTCAATGCAGGAAATGCATTTTCATTTTCCAGCGGAAGTTACTGCAAATGAGCTTTAGTTTTCCACACTTTCCACACGCAATCAAATTCAGATCAGTTTTGTCCTCCTGTTGCATTTATAATACTATAGATATTCATACTCTCACACTCCAATATACGAATGTGGATAGACACTTTAGTTATTTGCATTTCCGTTTTATCACTCAGTCATATTTGTCGATTTGGACTTGAAAACAATTTCTCATTTTATAACTAAACCAAAACCTTTACTAATAACTTTTTTGGGTTTTCTTTTCTTAATAGAATCAAACAGTCAGAATCAGTAAGCTTCTGCTTCTTACTGTTTTAACCATAAATACAATTTCCCATTTAATCAGTTATATGCATATATATTTTACTACATATTTGAAATGAGTTGATTTAAGATGAGATTTTATAATTCTTTGAAAACGGAAATGTGTGTCTGTTATGGCAAAAATTAATTTTTAATCAAGTTAACACAAAATCAATTGCCCTTACAATTCAATTGAGGCAGTAATATGTTGGAATTTTAAAATATTATATAGGTTTGTGTTCAGAGGACTAAATAAAGTTTCCAGATGAAATTAACAAATCTAACATCATCAAGCATCATTATGAAACTTTTTGAAATGCATTCTACTCAATACATTGAAATGACTTCTGTTATTTTTATAAGAACTCATAGATAACAACAAATAACAAAGTCAGACTAATGAATAGATTCGACTCGACTCTACCATAATCCAACATATCACCTTTAAATTTTTAAATATAATAGAAAAATGTACAAACAATGTATGTAATATTATACTATATACTATAGTATGACCTATCTAGATCCTTAATAGAAACCCTAACAGGCAAACATAAAACGATAAAAGAAATTTTGTTAACACTGCCCTAAAAAAATCGTCAAAAGAGCTAAGCGGTTACTTGGAACTTGTATCGGACTGGCTGGACAATTTGCGTATAAAAGTTAATTTGGATAAATGTAAGCAAGTGACATTCATCCTAAATAGAAGGAATTGTCTGTCTATCATTTTTAATAACACCATCGTTCCACACTCAATCGAATGTACATACCTAGGAGTTCATTTGGTCACACGACTCAGCCAAAAAAAATCCGCATGAAATTAAATCTCAGTTCCTCCATTGGCTCTTAAATCCAATATCTGGATCTATGCCTCGATCGAAAGGTAACACAGCTTAATAAATGCAGTCATACGGTTCCCAGCTTTGTGGGAACGCAATCCAAAGTAAAGTCGAAGTCATCCAAAGAAAATAATTCGCGAACAACCACAGAAACCTCAATATTCTTTTAATCAAAACTGAGCTGACCCAAGTAAAGCAGAAATATCAACTTTAGCTCTTGCAATATCCTAACCCATTAGCTCGTTCACTCTCGCAGACGAGCAGCCACACGCGCTTATGTCGGAATGACTTCCCTGACCCATAACCCTGGCAGGACCACTCAATATACATAAGTTTCTACAGCTCCCCACTAAAGGAACTAAAAAAATAATTTAAGATTTGTACATTATTGTTAGGCTTTGTATTGGATACAAAGTGATTCAATAAATAAAATTAGAACTATGATCTGGAATTGGATAGAGCTAGAATCCTTATTTACTTGTTATTGGATTTGAAATCACTTTTATTAAGTGATTCTTTACGAAATATCCAAACGCTTTGAATATTTATTTCATCAAACCATGTATTTGAGATGCACACATAAACATTTCACTAACATTAGAATAAGCAAACAATGAATAAAATTCAGTTTTTTTTCTTTAAATGAATCATCATGCTGTGTTTATGAGTAATTTGCATCCAGGTGTTCGAACATTTCATACATAACTTTTTCTTGTTATCGAACTATTTTACAAAAGTCCTTATGAAGGCTATTCTAGTGTATTGCAGTTATCAATCTGCAAAACTTGTCGTGTTTGATCAATGAGGTCAAACAAAAGAAAGAGTATAAAAGGAGATCATTGATAAGCATTAGATCACAAAGTCAAAGTGAAATAAATAAAGTAAAAATTAGTGTCCTTAGTTGAGCGAAAACACTTTGAAAAGAAAAAAATTGTGTTTGAAACTGTAAAAAGTTTCATTTGTTATTAATTAATTATTTTAACCCTTAGGCTTATGTCTCATGAGCGTTCACAAAAAAATGGTAAAGGAGAATTTGGAGAAAATAAATGCCGATGTTTTAAACCATTTTAAAAATAATAGGCGTATGTTATTTTGAATATGTACTATATTTAAAAAAAAAAAAAAAAAGAAAACAAATATTAAAAAAATATGAATTGCATTTTGTTATGTATGTATTTATATTTTTCCATTCCCCCCCCCCCCCCTGGCTACGACCATGTGTGTCCTCTAATATGAAGACAGAAGTTATGACCATCAAAAATTAGTTTGAATTAAAATGGTTCTGTACCGGAAAAAAATGAGTCTTCATATCAAATTCTAGTTTGCCAACACCTTAAATGGTCCTCAAGAAACAATTAAACTATTTTTGAGGTCTTACCTAGAGGAGGAGGAGACTATTTCTACTTATTACATACATTTGTTCAAATTAAATATACCATTTCTCTCTCGACGTAGTAGGGAAGCTCGGTAGGTATAAGAACTCTGAGAGCGAAGCCGATGGTAGCCAAGGCCATTGACAGGGTCTCCAATTTTGATAAAGAGAACACTTTCCAATTCTGGTATCATAATTTGTCGAAGGCTTCTAGGTGAGCTTGGCACTGTGACGAGCAGCTTGGCTAACCTAACCTAGCCAAATATGTATACCATTTTATTCACTACTAGTTGTCTCGGTGCGCTTTGCTACTCCTCTGCAAAATTTCATCAAAATCGGCTTTCCATTTTAAAAAATGCCTCTAAGCTTTATATGCAAAATTTGACCCATCAATTTCGACCAATTCTGTTCGATTTAGAATAAATAAACGCTCACAATAAAGATTTTTATCTCTCAGTAATTCGATATTTAATTCAATGAGTAACTTTTACATGATGAGCGCACAAACACTTTCAGTCTATGATTTTATTATAGATGTAAATATCTTGGAAAATGGTATATTAATTAATAATAATGACCAAAGTAATCTTATAAATATAATGAATACGTTCGAACTTCTGAAAGTAATTTTAATTACTATTATTCAAACATAAAATTATATAATGAGGCTAAAATAAGTAGGATAGACACTCATATAATTAATCTCATTAGGAAGCATTTAGTTAGATCAACCTCGGTTTCATCTAACAACTTTATTTTCGCTCCATTTTACGAAAGTGATATACATTTTCAGCAGTGCTTAGCAAATGGGTACACCACTCCCGAGATATTTATATATCTTGATAAAGAAGGATTTATTCAAAATGTAGAGGGTATACCAATTATTTATCACATTTACAGGCGAGCGAATAAAAAAGTAATTTGCTCAAAAATCTTAAATGAAGAAAACAAACGATTTGACACCTCAATCTCACTTATAGACAGGAGTGTATCATTAATTATCACCAAATATTGCTAGTGGAAAACATTTTAAAAATACCTGACATCCAATTCCCCTCATCATATTCCTTTTAGGTTTTCCACAACATCTTCTTTGTTGGATTGCATCTTATTTGAGATGGGTCATCTAGGCCCATTATTGTTTAAACTTTTTGTAAATGATCTCCCTTTCTTCATCTCACATTCTCGTGTCCTCATGTACGCTGATGATGTAAAATTGTGCCTTTCATTTAATGATGGTGCCTCCCATCTCAGACTCCAAGAGGATCTAGATTCTTTACATTCTTGGTGTTCAGCGAATTACTGACGAGTATATCTAAATATCTCCAAATGTCAGTACATGACATATCATCGGTGTAAACCTCATTTGTTTATATACACGATTGAATACGTCCAACTCGAGCGAGTCTCTACTTTTAATGACCTCGGTGTCCAGTTTGATCCCAAGCTATGTTTTAACCAACATATCTCTTCTATCGTAAATAAAGCGAAGAGTGTTTTTGGTTTCATTAAACGTTGGTCTATGGAATTTAATGACCCTTATACCACAAAGACTCTTTTTATATCTCTTGTCCGTCCACTCTTTGAGTATTGCACTTGCATTTGGTCACCGCAATATATAAATAATCAAGTTCGAATTGAATTTGTACAGAAATAATTCCTCCTGTTTGCCCTTCGTAGCCTAAACTGGAATCCTAATTTGCTTTTACGATCTTACTTTGATAGGATCCTTCTTATCAGTCTTCCATCTTTGGTGCATCGTAGGATACCTCTTGGGATTAACTTTCTTCATAAGCTTATAGTTGGGGAAATTGATTCTCCTGAGCTTTTGAATCAGTTAAACTTTTGTGTCCCTAGTCGTCCTACCAGAAATGTTGTCCCTTTAGCATTGAATAGATGCACTACTAACTATGCCCTACACAATCCTTTCCGAGTTTTATGTACGTCATATAATAAATTCTATCACGTTCTCTCACCCGAAACATCGCCATCATCGATTAATACGATCATCATTTGCTGCCTACGGGACTCTTGATCACATAGCAGGCTGGATAAACTGGATGTCGCTGATTTGGGTCACCTTTACCATCTGCATTATTGTAGTTTATTAATTCATATGCCTCCGACCACACGTAGCTGTGAGTAGGGGCATAGCTCGCTACTATTTGCAAATAAATTTCCCCCATCGGGTCAGAGGTTGGTATTTCATATTATCCTTATTTATTTATTTTATGTTTTTTTTTTTCCTATTTATTGTTTGTTTCTCTTTTTTTTTTTTTTTTTTTTTGAATTAATTTATTTTAGTTTAAGTTCATTTCAATTTATACTTTTGTCTTACTGTTAAGTGTTAATTGTTATATTTATTTTTGTTTTTAAGCTGACAATGCCATTTCAAATAAATAAATAATACCTCTCCCTATCCTACTCTCAGTTTTTAAGTTATTTATCTATAAATCTTTATCTTAAGCTATGTTTTTCAAAATTTTTCATTACATTTTCAATATTCTCATACTTATGTAATTATGTTAATTTTTTTAATAAACAGTTCCTAATTGTGTAAAAAGGCCTCGAGAGCTCGATTAAAGACATGGTCCAACCATATATTCATATTCAAACATTTGTTTATTTTATTGTAATTTATCTTAAGGATTTGCCATTTAAATAAACGATTTAAAAAAAAAAGAAAAAAAAAATCCATACGTTCGATAAGATTTAACTATTTACTTCACCTATGGTAAATGCAATGCAATAGACAATAGAAATGATGAAGTTTCTCTGGAATCATTCATTTGTTAGATTTATGATGCATTTATTTTTGTGAAGCATTTCATATTTGCTATTTTAACAGTTTCTTTCTTAAGATAAAAACCACGAACAGATTTCTGATTACTACTGGTTGGTATGTGGCTTGTTATTTTCACCAATGTCATTGCTGTTGAGTGAATGTTGAGTAAATGCACGAATTTAAAGCTTAAATATATCCGATTATAATGAAATGATGCCATTCGGTCAGACCGGAAACCAGAAAAAGCCGCATCCAAACATCACACACACACACACACACACACACACACACACACACACACACACACACACACACACACACATACTCATATGCAAAGAAGTAACTTCAATGATGAAGCAGCAGACAAGGCTCGTGCAACAAAATGAGGAGAAATTTACAAATGAACGAGACAAGTAAATATGTCAAGTGCAGGCGCGTCTCACGCAGCGTTAGAGCCTGAATGAACCAAGTGAGTAGTAGTAGTAGTAGTAATATTAATAAGCTTGATAGCCCACTTTTGCTACCGCTCCTGTTCCAGCTCCGGCTCTTGATGATGGCATTCGGCGCGATGTGATGCCCCTTTTGCATTTTATTCAAAACTTTGTTTCGTTTTGTAAAACATGAACGATACTTATTTGTTTGTGTGTAAGTAGGTGTCTACATTGGTCGTCTATAGGTGATGTGACGTAGTAGGCAATGTGCAGCACACAAAGTGAACTTCATTTAATGGGAATTGAATGGGATAAGGAGTTTGGAGTGTAGAGTGTAGAGTGTAGAGTATGCGTGTGCGTGTGCTTGTGCAATGTTGCATAAGGTGGTGGTCGGTGGTCTGTTGGCTGGTTGCTTGGTCAGTCTGTGGGCATATGCATTTCCGGTTGCACTCTCGACAACATTTTGGTGTAAATTGGTCAACTAAATTATGTACATGCATCCACATAGATAGATATATGTATGTAGTATAAAGTCAAAAGCAACAGCAGCAGTATCAACATCAACATCACCATCACCATCACCATCACCATCGATATCATAGCGTCAACAGCATCTGGACTACTACTACTACTACTTGCTACAGTCAATCCCAAATCCAGGCGACAGCAGTCAACAGTCATTCGGTCTCACAATGCTCTTCATACACATAAATATCAGACGACCTGGTTGTTTTTTTTTTTTGTTTTTGTTTTTTTTTTTTTCATTTCTCTTTTCTTGTTTCCAATTTCTTTTAAAAATAAATTTTGTACTTTAAGCGAAAATTACCCGTTTAAAAATAATTGTTGCATATTTTGTGGCGTCACATTGGATGATAACAATTAAGTACATGTACGGTACGTATACTATGCACATGCGGCGACAATGAGCTGAGTCATCCCCACCCGCACCACGTAAAATGTATCTTTTACTTTTGTAGGTTCTCTAGCTCCTTTACTCCTTTATGTATCCTACTTGTATTTATGGTATCAGAGAACCAAAAAATACAAAAATAAACATATGTTCGCGGTCATTTTTTCGTGGTCAAACATTGGTTGCTCGGGCTACCATGTTCGAACAATTTATCACTTTTGAACACTTTTCATTTATACCATATACATATGTATGTATATAGAGGCATATCCTGCATACATTTATATACTAAGCCCTTAACATGCAATAAAAAAAAATTTAGAAAATTCTAAGTAAATTATTTTTCCAAATATATTTTAATTATCCTATCCAAAATATGCAATGTTTTGGAATTAAAGTCAATGCTAGTGGGTCTTCTTTAAATGATTTCAATGTTATCTGATCTTAGTATAGTAAGAATTTTCGATCCATTTGTCGTTATTGTTTTCTTGATTATATTTTCTCATTTTCTATCTTTTTGCATCCTTTTTGCAGATTTTCATTTTTTTTGTTTTTTATTTAAAAAAAAAGAAAAAAAAATATTAGACATAGATTTAATAAATATCTAAAATTGCTTACTTACTTGGTAATATCAGAAATGAAGAACCAAGTTTAGTAGTTCAGTATATTAAAGTTTGTGTGTGTGTCGCGATCTGAAAATAATCAAGAAAATCATTTATGAGCTCCAAATGATTTTTCACAACTCACTTGATACTACTATACTATACCAGATATGTATAATATATTTTATTTCAATTATCTGTTCCTATCCGGAATGCATGCATCAATATGACAGACCAAAGTCCTAATCTAATAGAATCATTTAATTCTTATTTAGATTTTACAACATCATTTATGATGTTAAATTTTCGTATGACGAATGCTGAAGAGAAACTTTACCAATTCTCCATCAAAATAGTTAAAGCTTAGAATGCCAGCACCTTCCCGATTTAAACTCTATTAAACTTATGCCTTTAATTTGTAAGCAATCTAGAAGAAAATCAATTATGTAACTAATGATCTAGTAAAATTTGTACTTACTGTATTTAGCCGGATAGACTTTCTAGCATAAAAGTTCGATAACAACAGGAGAGCTATGAGGTTTGGAGAAGTGAACTACTATGTACTACATAGAACTATTTGATAAATCCATTGAATAATTTGAACTGCACTTGATTTCGCTTTTGTGGTAGAAAGTCTTGATAAATAGTATCGCTTGCAGGATTCGGATCGGGGCGTTCAGGCTTATCTAGACCTATTAACGCTTTTTCGGTGATACAGATACAGTAGTCGTTTTCATAATCCTCCATAGATTGCTCTAAAAGCTTTTTCATTTGTTCTCGTTGTTTCGAAGTATATTCAAGAAATTTCCCGGGCTTCTTCATCATGTTCTTGTTGTTGTTGTTGTTGTCGTTGCTAAAATTGCTAACGCTGTTCTCCTTGTTAAATTTTTTAATGGTAATAGTGACGCTGCTATTCTTGGTTGGAGCATCAACCTTTATTTCCATATTTCTGTTTACTTTCGGTCCTGATGGTCCATAAGTTGTTGTATTTTTAAAAATATTATTTGATTGATGTTTCATTGTTTTACGGAAAATCTTCATTCCTTTGGAGTTAAAAATTTATAAATTAATACTTAAGAATAATAGATAGATATTTCAGTTCAATATTATATATTATTAAATTTAGTTGTGTGAGCTTTCTTCCCACTTAATCAAAGTTTCAAATTGAAAACCATATAAACCTTTTACTACCAAAACTGAACTTAATTTCCATAATACTAACTGATGTATGGAAGTGGCATCTGCAAAAATGTCTGTCCAAGGTCTCCCATTTACGGATCTTTTAGACAGTCATATCAGTCGTCAGTTCAGTTTCAGTTAGTCGGGACATTTGCAGCTGTTGCATAAACGATGACGGTATGTTATCTATCTATGCATTCGAGAATTAACCCTATAATGGGTACTGCCAAGGACTTTGTTGGTGGTGGCATATATTGTAGTGTAATAAAACGATGCACAGATCAATGTGTGTATGAAAATATAGACTTACCAAAAGGCATTTTAGCCTGACACAACAAATGAAATTTGTCTGATCTTCTGAACATATTGATGAACGCGTTTAAAAACATTGCAAAGACGGAAAAACCATAAAATCACTAAAAATTTGGAATTTTTGAAATTTCGATAATTTTGAAAAAAATAATTTATATTGTTTATACGAAAGAAATGAATAAAATAAATAAAATATTTAAGATTAATATGACGTAAGCTTTATTTAGGTTACTTGGTTGATTCTTATCCCCCCCACAGGCTAAAATTCAAATTGTCTGCAGAAGTAATAAAATCGTAACCTTTGTATGTCTGTCTGCCTGTGTGTTTGTGCGCGCATTACGTAAAATTCACTCATTGGATTCAAAATCAAATAACTGAAGGAGACAAATTTTTATTGTGAGTAACACATAGCGTTTATTTTATCAAAATCGACTTTAGTCAAATATCTATTTTTTAATTGTGATGTACGCTAGTTGTAACCAAACTCGTGCCTAAAGTGTAAAATCAAAGAGAGCATGTCATGTCCACCGACCGATTTGAAAAAGATCATAAAAATATAATGATAGAGATGATGATGAATATAATACTACTACTGAACTATAAAATATGTACATATTTACATATAAACCATACTTCAATACCATTTGCATTATGTAGCAACCAAATTCAATAACAATAATGACAGGGCAAGCCCCCAAAGAGCCCTTAAGGTCAGAGAGCGCGAATATTTTGAAATCAGTAAAAAAAAAAATCAAAATCAAACTAAAATTGAAAGGAATTAACATCGTGGCTGCTGGTTACTGAGTGCTGCCTGCTGGTAACCAGTAACCCCAACGAACAATGACCCAGGAGGCTCACTCACTTACTCACTCTTCCTAACCCATCATCATCTTATCTTATCTTATTCCATGCTATGCCAACCTATCCATGCTATGCCATCGTATCCAGTCCTGTATTTTCTGACTGCATCACGTACAACAAAGCGCAATTAGGTTAGCGTAAAAAGTTTTCCGCCTTTTAAGTTAAGTTGAGATGTCGACGACGACGATGATGATGATGATGATGATGATGATGATGAAAGATGACGAGGAGTCAACGATTTGCATTGCAATCGAATGAGGATAAGTTGAAAACTTGAATTAAAAATGAATAAACTAACAAATCTAGTTGGGTTTGGATTTGGATTTGGATTTCAAAATAACAGTTGATGAGTTATGATAGTGATGTTGCTGCTGCTGCTGTTATGATGGACTTTGTTTATATACAAATGGCACTCACTCACTCACTCACTCACTGATGACGATAATGATGTTGTTGTTGTTGTTGGTTGATAATAATAATGATGAGGCTAATTTTGTTTGATTTTCATTCTGATCGAATTAACATAAAATTGAGCGATCAGATCAACAACAACAATAATAATAATAATAATAATGATAGTGTCGACAATACCGATAACAATAACAATAATAACAAAGGCTAACAGACTGACTGAGTGAGCGAGTAAGCGAGTAAGGGAGTGAGTGACTCCATGCAACAGAAGCAGAACTAACAGAAATTAAAGGCGTGGATAGTATGAGACGCTGATTTGCTTTTGAAATTGATTTTTTCGTGCCTCATCACTGCCATCATCATCTTAATCATCATCATCATCATCATTAGCATCATTATGATCATCATCAACAGTAGGAGCAAAATCAAATGGAACCAACATACAATTTGTTGTTAGTGCAACTTGAATTTAGTTGCTACTGATGTTTCTTTTGCGGTTTCACACTTTGGTTAAAGTTCTTCTTCAACTATAGTTTTTTTTTGTTTTTGTTTTTGTTTTTGTATTATGTGTTGTTAGCCATCCGCCCCCCAGTTTTGTTGGTTGTGTTCCTGCTGTTGTTAATCTTAATGCGCATGTGATGTGATGTGATTTTTTCCACTTTATTCCAACCAATAGGTCACCACCGCTGTGCCGATTGTTCCAGCCTCAAGTTCAACTCGGTCACAATACACACACACACACACACATATATATATATATATATATATATATCTTTCACATATTTTTATTATCATTTAACTTTAGTAGAACGTGGCACATTCTCTAGGTTCAGGGGGGATTGTTAAATGAAGCATCTATTGAACAATCAATAATTTCATACAATTTTAAGATTTCTGTTTTACAATGAATCCTTATGATGACTCCTCCTGAAACTGAGGAACGAATGAATATTTCTCTTTTTGGAATTCATTCTTTATCCTATTTATATACAATAGTATACATAGGTATATGTAAAAAATATGGGTAAAAATATTGACAAAATTATTTCCTGAGAACCCAGTGATCTGCTGACCATAGTTTGGCAACCACATCACTTGGTTACAGTAGACATTAAATATTTATACATACATATTTAGTAAGATATTTATTAGTTAATATACAAAAGCCAATTGTTGACCTCATCATCATAGTCGAACTAAATGAACAGTCATTCGTTGGTTGTTGATTTAACAAAATCCTCATTAAATTCTTGGTGAATGGTTTCCAATAGATACTTTCCAATTGACATACATTTTTCTGCATATGATGAAGAATTTATTTAATTTAAATTAATAAACATCATAGTTTTAAGTCATCAGTCAAATCAGTATATTTTTTTATTTTTTTTTATTTTTTGCATTCATACATAGGTGATTTTAAAATTTTTAGCCGTGAAGCATCTTCTTACTACTTACTAATTTCAATCTGTTAATGATATTTATGCATTTCTATGTGTGCAATACAAACGATAATAATGATGATGATGATGATGATGATGATGATGATGATGACGATGACGATGAACGGTAGCTGCAATCATCTTCACAAATTATGCATATCCGGCACAAATTACCAACCAATAATAATGGAATTTTCAAGCACACACACACAAATTACATTGAAAGCTATTTGTTGATTGTAATTTGATTCAGCAATCGATCGAATAGATGAATAAATGGATTTGTAAAAAAATTTTAATAAATTTTTGTAAATCAAGGAACTGCTATTAGATAGAAAATAAAAATATTATAATTTAACACATGGTTCATTGCTACTTTTTTTCCTTTAACTTTTGCAAATTAAATACACATACATTTTTGGGGCTTTTTCTTTTTTGTTTGCATACATGACCATCAAACGCTAAAACATAACCATAAAATCATATGTCATTTGTCACCCTATCCGGTGAAATTCGTTCAATATCCGGTAAGCATTCTTCCAACATCCGGTTGTCATTCCCCACCTGTGGTGTATGGTGAATGGTGAAATTAAGCTTTTGCAAAGGTTTTTTTTGCAGCTGACGCTGTTTTTGCTATGCTTTTTTTCTTTTGCACTAATGTTGTTGTTTATCGTCTCTGTTGTCTTTGTTGCGCAGTTTGTTACGTCTTTGTGTTTTCAACAAAATTCTTATTAGCAAGCTCAATTTAAAGTGAGAAAGAGAGTGAGCTTGAGAGGATAAAACATAGAATATAAATTACGTGGTGGACACGAATAAGGTGTTTTGATAAATTGGCCAATGCTGTAAAGCACTAAAAAACAGCTGTGTGCTATTGGCAGTAAACTGAATTTGAAATCGTTATCATCATCACAGACAATACAATGTACATATACAAACAAACATATATAGTGGCGTCGTCAGGAATGGCAACAAGGTATAATAATACAACACAACTATAATACAACAATAACCAACCAACTCAGCTGCTGGTGCTGCTGCCATCAACATCCAACATTATTCAAATACGAAGAGGCGAGTCGCGTCGAGACGTCAGTCACCCACTAAATTGACACTGACTACTTACTGTCTGCTGTTGCTGGCTGTTACTGTTGTCCCAACCCCAGTAACCAAGTGGTTTGTACCATTATTGTTATTATTGTCGGTCGGTCGTTGTCGTTGTTGGTCGGTTGGTCGCGGTCACTGCTTGCTAGGTAGCGAGTAACGAACGATTGAACGCTTTATTTATTGTGTTTTATCAACGCGACAGTGACAGATTCACGACGCCAGAAAAAAAAAGCATCAGTCTCGGTTTCAAATCATTATTACAGTTTATAATCCATTATATTACGGGCACTTTAAGGTTTCACAATATCAAAAAATTAATATTTTTATATACTTAAATACATTCATGTATGCATGCATGCGTGTGTGTGTGTGTGTGTGTGTGTGTATGTATAGTATATAAATAATAAATTATATACATAGTGGACAGCATACGTGTATATTAAAATTGAATACAAATAAACAAAACACTGAATTACTGCGATAATTTAATGTGCGGTTGAAAAGCATTCAAGATCTCAATTCAATAACAAATATAATATGTAATATATAATAAGTACATACATTTATTATATGTATATAAGAAATTGTTAGCCATGACCCACAGCAATAGAACAAATACAAACAACTAAGCGCCGACAAAGTGTTATGAATATCATCAACAATAACAAATAAACAGAGAAGAACAAAGAAGAAAATTTAACGAAACTAAAATCGCAAAAGAAAAAAGTCAAAAAAAAAAACATTGTGAAATAAAAATTGAAATTGTGAAACTAAAGCAATTTTATATATAAAACAGCAAAACTGGAGAAGTGGAAGAGAACACGTAGTTCCACCAAAAAAATGGATCATCATCATGGTGGTCGGGGGAGTACGCCAGGTGCCGCTCCAACAACGACAGTAAACAACGGCAACACAACTACAACAGATAAAGTTCCAGTTCTGGAAGGTAATTGAACCATGAACCATAAAAAAAAAACATCTTATTCGTAAGAACCTGTTGAGCTTGAAGTTTGTAGTAAATGAAAGAAAATACTAGATAGAGTAAACACAAACAAAAAGAAAAACAAACATGAGAAGAAGAAGAACGCAGACGCTTTCACTATCTAAACACAAAAACACACTTTTGTCTTAAGTTTTTATACCCTGTAATACTTACTTTCAATCATAATAATACTATAACAAATATTTGTTCAAAAATATCTCATTTCTATATCAAATAAGATGTGTGTGTGTGTGTCTCTCTCTCTCTCTCTCGGTCTCTCTCTATTTCTGTGGAAACTCTTGTTATGGTATAGGAATGTCAATCATGCAAATCTATTAATATCCTTTATAGCAAATTCATATTCAATAGTAAATATACTTAAATATTTCTTCAGTATGTTCTTATTAATAATCCTTAAATACCAAAGTTTGTTGTTGTTTGCATCAAGGAAAGTACCTCTATACACATCAGAGATAGATAGATATTGTATTCTAGATACATAAATTATTGCATATTTTAAATAAATTGTATATTATACTTACTTACATAACATATATGTATGTACACAAGTTTAAGCATATTAACATTGTATATGCCCATACCTTCGATACTACCACCTACATCTCCACTGTCACTTCCAGGCTTCAGTTTCACGGTGATTCTAAAAATAATTTTTAAATTATTGATATTTTTTCATTTCGTTTAAGGGATAAACACAAAAAATTTGTATGCAAATACATATACTATACTTATATGTAACTATGTAAATAAAACAAGTTACGCGCAATTTTAGAATAGATATACATACATATATAGAAGATGGAAGGTACCAGAAAATTGTGGAATATCGCTGTGTTTGTTTACTGCCTAGAATCATTCTATGAATTTAGTATGTTGCTCTAATAATAATTAAAGATATAGAAAACTATAAAAAAAATTACTATCTCCTTGGACTACCACATAGCCAATTATGTCTTTTCATTGCTATTATAATCATAGAAGACACCAAGCAGTGTCCTTTATTTTATGTGGCTTATTGCCATTGGCTTATTCGGGTATCGTTATAGTTTTACTTAAGAGGCTAATACAGATTGTATTTGAAAGTTTTTATCTATTAAAGAAGATCGATTGATCAATGAAAAATAATATGTGTTGCTCGCTCTGCATGTATACTATAAATCCAAGGACCTTCCACTCTCCCAGAATCATAGTTAAATCTAATACACAAATGTATACATTGTTTACAATACCCAAAACGGTAAATAACTTCCTTACGAAATGTTAAGTGAAGCATCTAAAAGGACATTAAGACTACATGCGATTGTTGTTATATTAGTAAGGGGGCTGCATGTTAGAGGTACGCATGCAAATAAATAAGGAGTGTAAAAGATTAAGGGGAAAGTGGAGATTTATATGCAGAAGGAGGAATAAAAAGGAAACAGATGAAGAATTAGCATTAATTTAAATTAAAAGGTGCGACTCTTATGCATTTTCAACTGCCTTGCGATGCAAATAATCTCGACCCAACTTATAGCGACTACTGTCAAGAGTATCGCCTAACAAAAAGGCAAAAAGGTGCGGTTGTTGTAACAGCAACACTCTGGAGAATTGAGTCCCACATTCATAGCTTTCCTTTTGTTTTTTAAAAACACCCAATTATTTCTCCAACTAAACACTTTGAATAATTTAAGTCGATAAGGGTATATGTACAATATTCAAGTCTAACCGATGACTATACTTAATATTCACGCAGTGAATAGTATTATAAGTTTGTTATGAAGTTTGTAACATACAGAAGGAGACATCGGAGACCCCATAAAGTATATATATTCTTGATCAGCGCGAGACGAGTTGAATTAGCCATGTCAGTCTGTCTGTATGCAACTAGTCCCTCAGTTTTTAAGATAGAGAGTTGAAATTTTGCACGGAGCTTTCTTTTCGCCATACGCAGTACATTTGTCGGAATCATACCAGTAGCACCCATACAAACCTGGATCCAAATTAAAGTTCTTATTAGAAAATTTTTTTTGTTTTTTGTACTATCGACTTATAACTATAAGTATCTGCCCAATATCCAACAACCATAAAATTTCAAGACCCTCGGACCTCTATGGAGGATACCCCCCATACAAACCTGTATCCAAATTCATGTTCTTATTAGAAAAACTTTTTTTGTTTTTGTACTATCGACTTATAACTATAAGTATCTGACCAATATCCACCAACCATATAAATTTCAAAACCCTCGGACCTCTATAGAGGATACCCTCCATACAAACCTGTATCCAAATTCATGTTCTTATTAGAAAAACTTTTTTGTTTTTTCTACTATCGACTTGAAATATGGACACTATAAGTGACTGACCCATATCCACCCACCAACCATATAAATGTCAAGAACCTTGGACCTCTAGGAGGCGTGAAGAGTATTACAACTTCGGCATAGCCAAAGTTAGTCTTTTTTTATATATTTGCAGGTTTTACTTGTCATAGTATTTTGCATATTTTCTGTACTGTAGATTATCATTTAATTAATTATGCATAAATGAAAGCGAAAGCAACATGGAAAGTTAAAACGAAATGAGTAAAATGTACAATTAAGAAAAAATATTTTAAAATTGGTTGTGCAGAATTTATCGTTTACTACAAAAATCAAATCAAATATATATTCTAACATGTATTTATGTATTTATAGTATATACAATTTAGCATTGATGTCTGTGGTTATTATTTTCCTCGATTGATTTGGTTGGTGTGGTGGTACATACTTGTACCATATATGTACTTGTATTTTTCAATATTATTGTTATCAGGTTGACGCCTGAAAGTTTTTTTTTTTTTTTTTATGATGAATCATTTTTACACAATTTTTACTTCATACACATATATGTATGCATGTACATATATTCATACTTATGTATGTGGTGTGTTAATTGAACAATGTAAGTCTTATAGTTGCATTTTGCACTTTGCTTGGATTAATTTTATTAAATTTTTCACATACAGTTGAGTGTGAATTGATATTATAACTTTGTCCAGAGAACCCCATAATAAATATAGTGTACGTGTGTCACGTTGGCATAAGGGGCAACGAATATGCGGAAGAAGCAGCCAGAAGAGCAACAACATCATCGACCTTTACAACAACAAATCTAAACTGCACAGACAGAAATACTGAGATACATAAAACCAATATTCTCCAACAATTCGACAAAGTTAATACTAAAAACTTTCAATTGGTACAAATCAATTGGCTGCAGTACCACAGCATTGAACACTACATTAAAAATATAGAATTAAAAAAATTTACACGAAAAGTGATAACTTAATTAACTTGGTCATATTAAGCTAACCCACGAACACCGTTTTCTACGATACAATGCCAATTTTGTAGCTCCACCACTAGCATACGCCATATTTTAAACGAATGCAACCTCCTTCCCAAATTTACACACCCATAACACTAATCAAGACCTCACCTTATTACTATCTGATTCATCCCCTAAAAATCTTTCAGAAATTCTCAAGTTCCTTAAAAGAGAAAATATTATACATCTACTATAAATCCCCAAATTAAACACATAACCAACACATCAAGCTCTGTTTTTATCAAAGACATTTTGTAGATACTTAGTGCACTCGTATACCAGCCGAAAACCCCAGTAGCTATGGCTGTTCCCTCCCTGTAACTTAAGTTTACTATAAGTGTACGTGACGAGAAGAAGCGATTGGTACAAACACAGCGATTTGAACACATCTTTGGTGACTCGCCAGAAATTTCGGGAACTTGGATTGAGATGTTTTCATGCACCCACCAGGAGGGGTACCTCCCATACAATCCCAGATCCAAATTCATGTTCTTATTAGAAAAACTTTTTTATTTTTTGTACTATCAACTTGGTCGCTATAAGGGGTACTCCACATATTACGTCACACGAATTTAATCTTGTTGTTTTTTTAACCAACCTGGTGTGACGTCACATATTTTGTAGTGGATGGAAACCGATAATAGAGTGTTTCTTATATTTCTCTTATCATTAAATGTTTGTCTCTTAGGATTTCTATTAGGGCTCTATATAGAACACAAACCCGAAAGATAGAGTTGCTAATCATTTTTCGTTTAGAGATTTGCGTTTTAATATCTTAGATTTTGACATGTGACGTCACAAAGATTATGGCCACCTCCCTGTCACAGGTGGTCACACTTTGTCAACACCCCAATTGCGTGTGACGTAATATGTGGATGGCCGCTACGTATCTAACCCATATCCACCAACCATGTAAATTTCAAGGCCCTCGAACCACTAGGAGGAGCGTGAAGAATATTATAACTTAGGTATAACCAAAGTTAATCCTATTTTTACACCACTTAAACTAACCCCATACAAAAAAAAAAAAAAATTTAAACGATGTCTTAAACTTAGTTGACAATTGAGTAGGTTAAACCCATGATACAAGAATACAAGGTAGCGCCATTAGTTTACAGTTATGTGATTCTCTCACAAGAATGGTGTCGGTGTGAATTATTATTGAAAATAAATTTATTAAAATAACATTAAAAATAGTGAATACCCAATACCCAATGCAAAACACACAGAAAAATCAATAAAATAAAAAAGTAATGAACAAAACAGAAACTATTCTATATTTCATATAAATTTAAAATTTCAGGCAGTTAAATATGCACATTATCACATTATTATGATTTGAATAAACATAAATAAACAACATATGATAGTGTTGTTTTGTCCTAATTTCTTAATTTTTATGCTGCACAACACTATCATATATTCATTGTTTACATATCAACATTATGTGCATATTTAACTGCCTGAAAATCTTATGAAAAATAGAAAAATTGCTGTTTTGTTTTTTAATTTATTATTTTATTCAATTTATTATATGTCCTACTATGGTTATTTGCTATTTTCTTTTAATAATATTATTTTGAACACGATTTCATCGTCACCAACACAGCTGATCAGAGCGCAAACAATTGACTTTATAACACTAATTTTGACATTTTCAATGTATTTTCACGTTGTGTTCAACACTAAATGCGTGTTTTTCAGCGTTTTAATACACTGATGATACTTCTTTACTAAAAAATGAGATTGAGCGACTTTTGAGAGCGTAACAAGCCAACTTGGCGTCATCTTGTTTTCTTACATCATGGGTTAAACCGCTTATACTGAGGGCTGCCAACTTTGTGAATTTATTATGCATTAGTAAGTCTGCAAAACCATTGGCACTTAGTATTGTAAACAAACAATTTGTGAATACGAAAACAGCTGATTCACACTGAATAGACGATTAACACAATCAAAAATCAATACAGAGGTCATGCACGCGCACGTTTGAGTGAAGACCCTAAGAGAAAAATTAGCAGAGCAACAATGAGTTTGATGATATGTATGTACATATGCCGCAGATCCTAAGGGATCCTTCTCAGGCAATCATTTGTAGTAAAGGTCATTGTAAGAGCTTTGACATGCACATTCAGTATATCAATGTGATGGCTGGTGTGGCGGTTAATTTGGTCATTAATAGATAGGTTGCCAAGGTCACAGTGTATTAGAACCCACTTGATATACCAAGAAGCATCCGTAATGTCTTGAACGCGATTAACCTTGGACTTTGCAGATAGTCTTCAAAATTGAATGCCATACATGCAAAATGATATTACTATGGCATTATGTAGCGGAACCTTGGTAGCCACATTGACAGTGCTACCGGGACGAATAACTCATCATAGTTTTTGCAGCTTGCTTTTACATATGTTTGTATTGCTGTTATAGCATTGATGACATGCTTAGACCACGTCAAACCGCAATCCAAAATCATGCCCAACTATTTTTCAGATGAATATCGTTCAACGTAACTGGGCGATACCGTTTGGAGTACAACAAAAAGAAACATTGTTCTCTAGGACGGGGCCCTAGGTCATTGATGTCATAATGAGATAATCGTCACATATTTTCCGTTTATATCAAAAATTTTTATAAGTGCGTAATACTTAGATCTAGTATAATCTTTTATGTAATTAAAAATTTCTTTTAAGTTTTAAGTCATTAAGCACATTAATTACTGCTATAAATATTACATGATTAACAATTTTCTAGTTACTTCTTCTGTTGGTCGTCGAGTACATTCTCATTTTGTTAAAGAGATACCGATATTCCCCCGCAATAAAATGTCTATAAATTGAATTGTTCTTATCTATATGATGACTATAGGTCGATAATCGTCACATATTTTCCGTTTATATCAAAAATTTTTATAAGTGCGTAATACTTAGATCTAGTATAATCTTTTATGTAATTAAAAATTTCTTTTAAGTTTTAAGTCATTAAGCACATTAATTACTGCTATAAATATTACATGATTAACAATTTTCTAGTTACTTCTTCTGTTGGTCGTCGAGTACATTCTCATTTTGTTAAAGAGATACCGATATTCCCCCGCAATAAAATGTCTATAAATTGAATTGTTCTTATCTATATGATGACTATAGGTCGAAATTATTGCGTTTTGCAATGTATCCCGATTTGCAATTGCTACATTTGTAGCAATGTAGTTTGATTTTGCTTGTATACCGCAACAGTTTAAAGAGAAACACAAAACCAATACAATATAGTGAAATATTATTCATTTAAATATACAATTAATATTTTTCTTGTTGTCTGTTAACATGTTGATTAAAAAGATAAAACAAATTTTTGAAATGTCACCATCATCAACAACGTCATCACAATTGTTGCATAAACAAATAATAAAGCAATGGAAATACAATGGTAAATTGATTTTAAATATAATAATATTCATAGAATATTGACAACTCAAATGTTCTCAAAGAAAAAAGAGAAATAGAATAGTTTCTCAATAATAATAATAAAGCAATTTAAATCATAATAGAAAAACAGAAACAAATATAAAAAAGATAAATAAAAACCATGGGCGACGAACTTAGCTTTTAACCTAGGGGAGAACAATATTAGAAATTCACTATAGCCCAGGAAAAAGATGTTGACAGTTCATCACTTAACATTCATGTATCTGACCTACCCTGGACCCCTTAGCAAGCCCATAATAATAACCCCTAACTCAAGGTCTCACCATTGTTTCCATACATAACATACACATCGTTTTAGCTTTGAATGATTGATTCAGTTCATGATTCCCCTTAGCTTTCTTAATGTAAAATCATGAGTTCTTGTATTAAAATACAATAATATAATAATTCTTTGTGTTTAGGCTCATGGTGGTTCGATCGATTCAATCATCGTGCTTGGACTAATATCAAAACTAATAAATAATATAATTTCAATATAGAAATTAGTAATTCAGTAGTCAGATATCTTGTCTTCTCTCTTCTTCGACTTTCATTCCATTGCATACTTTCGATTTATATGCTGATAAGATTATTTATTATTATTTAGTTGTCCCGGCAAACTTCGTTTGGCATTCAAAAAGCTTTTGTGCATTTGTTAGTAATGTTTTCTCGTCCGAATGTAAAACAATATAAGATTTAAAGAATTATAGAAGAAATTATAGATTATATGTGAAATGGTTTTAGAAGCGATAAAATGTAGTGAAATTGAGCATGTAATTTTAGCATGGTTTATTAGCAAATTTTTTAGAAAAAAGACATTTTAAATTTTATAAATTAAATAATATTTTGTGGGTCAATTTTGATGAAATAAAGCCTATGTTGTGCACCAAATAAATCTTCTTGTGTTTCAGTAATTTGATTTTGAATAGAATGAGTGGCTTTTAATTGATGCTTGCACAAAATCAAAAACAAACTGACAAAATTTACGATTTTATTATATGTATAGATGTTACATAAATGATAACATAAAGTACTTAATGTTATTAGAGTATTAGCGACTATGATTAATATTAGTCAATTTATATTATACTAGCGATCCCGGGAATATGATATAAATAATGATATTTATTTCATTTTGTTGATGACTCACAATTAAAAAAGACACTTTTCCGCGCCAAACACTCTTCAAACTATGCTAGAGTTTCCCTGAAAATTTTATCAAAATCGGTCCAGCGGTTTTGGAGTACATACGGAGCATACATACATAGTTCCATATACGTATATATGTATATAGAAAATTAGCCAAGTTGCAATGATGAATAAATATATTATATATAGCTGTCCCGGCGCGCTTTGCTACTCCCCGGAAATATTCCATCAAAATCGGCTTTCCACGGGAATGATAGAAATAATGATGTTTATTGTATTTTATAGATGTTTGACAAAAACAAACTTGTATGCATTTTTAATCCAACAATTTCGATCGATTCTGTAGGTCGATTTGGATGAAATATACACTATATGTTACTCACAATAAAGCTTGTTATCTTCCAGTAATTCGATTTTGAATTCAATTAGTGGCTTTTACGTGATGCGCGCACAAACACTTTCAGTCTACGATTTTATTATTTATTTTTTATCAATATTCTCAGTTGTAGAATGTTTGAGGAGATCTGAGAGTTTTGTATTTTTGGAATAGTATGCCAAGTTTGGCCAGTGGTCCATGGAGAAAGTGTTGGCGCAAGAACAATGCTTTGTCAATTGGGTGTGTCGCACTCGGAGGTCGATCATAATGATTTTTGACAGTTTGCTGGATACAAGGTGGACGGACCATTCTGATTGAACCTTTTGTATCTATAGTATGTATTATGATGGAAGTCTTTTTTTTTTTTTGTAGTTCTCGCTAAGCTTTTGAGCTAATATCTTAGTGAGGTGTCTATGTACGGGTTTATCAGTTGGTGGATCGCTGGCCCTTTGATAATAGCATCTGCATGCACGTTTCCTAAGAAGCCTTGATGATGGCTGGAAACACAAAACAGAGAAATTTTCTATTGGGTGTTGGATGCAAATATTCCGAATGTCCGCTGTTGCATAGTTGTAACAGTTTTAGTTTTTTTTTTTTTTACTGCTGCTTTGGTAGACGACAAACTATCGGTGTAGATTGAGAATGATTCTCTGCAGGTCTTCAAATAGCCAGAATAGCCTTTGCAGTAAAAACTGAGCACAGTAATCAGGGAGTAAAACAATAGAATAGTTTTTAGTACTGCAGTTTAATAAATATCAATTCCATAACTAAGTGACTAGTTGCTGCGACATTCAAACAGAGGGTTGGGGCAAATAGACTGACTAAGTTAGATTGGTTCTGCACAATTCTATTCGTTACAAACATAAGTCTCTAAAGTGGTATTCTACACTAGTGTAAAGTGAAGTGAAGTGATGTGAAGGTGTTGTATAAAAGAGAATGAAAAAAGGAATTTTGTTTATCATCAATTTCCTATTGAACTAAACTCAAAGGAGGAAAGCTATCACTTTGCTTGCTCTATTGTGTAGATAGTAAATGTAGACTACTAATTAAGTTATATATTTTATGGTTATACAACTTAGTTTGAATATAATTTTATTATGTTCCCTCAATAAATAAAATGAGTGTTTGGTTAAAAGGAAAAGTACAAAAAATGTATCTAAGCATTATACACAAAATGTTGTCATAATGGAGAATTTAATTAAATTTTGTTCATTATTTGACATTTATTATTTATCTCTTATTTGTTTTTCAGGAGTCTTGAACAATCTGTTCGATGGTCTGTCAGACAAAGATGAAAGCGTCCGTCAGGCCATACAAAATGCCATTGTTAAAATATTGGAAACGAATCCATTACGTACAACAGATATTATTATTGAATATCGAAAAAAGAATCCAAAACTTACAGAACAAAATGTTGGCATGTTGTTGGAGTAAGTAGATCTTGGTATACACTATTTATTTACAATAATAATGAAACAACAACTATTAAATGTATTTCAGTTCCATAAGACGCGTAGTGAGTTCTGATGTTGTCTTACCAACGGAGGCAAATAGAAAACTTGTTGAATTAGCTTTGACAGATCTAACAAGTCCATCATCAGAGCATGTAGCGACAATACAAAATCATGCTTTGAATATAATTGTTGCCATTGGACGTGGTAAGGATTGTAGCATGGTCATGGAAATGTTATGTGGAAATACTAAAGAAGGAGGCGTTGATCATTTTATGTTAATGCAATGTCTTGGTACATTGGCCACAGCAAATACAAATGGAGTTGTGCCATATATTAAACCAATGCTGACACGCATATTACCAAATTTGGGTGGCATTAAAGCGGATCATGTGAAGCAGGCTCATGCCTATGCAATTGGACGTTTTAGTGAAGCACTTTTGGAACACTCTTCTCTATCATCAGAAAATAAAAATTGTGTTAATAATCCCAACATAACAATACCAATAGCATATGATGTTGGCAATAATGATAAAGATAATGATAACGAAAAGGAGAAGGAGAAGGAAAATGAGAAGGGAGAGGAGAAGGAAGAACTAATTGGTGATAACATAAATATTGTTAATAATCATAATGCATTATCACCTTTAATTTCAATTTCAAATTCAAATTATGTGGATTGCAGTACTGAAATATCAGTGGCATATGATATACTATTCAATCAATGGCTCCATTCACGTGATCCAAAAGTTTGCGTTGAAATATTGCAAGCCTTATCATCAATGTATCCCTTATTGCCAGCTGACAAAGTACAAGATCAATCCGCTCGACTTGTACCACAAATATTGGCACTTTATCGTCGTTCCATTGAACGAAATTCTGTTACACAGTTTCTTTCATCTGTGCTGAAGACAAACATAGCATTAGAACCAAATGTCTTGGATAATGTTGCCGATCAATTGATATCGAATCTATTTGATTTAGTTTGTGTCTATCCTGACTATGAGAAGCCACAAACTGTAAAAGGACACAATGAGGTCTTACGTTGTTTCTATTTACTATCAAATGTATATGCAACAAAAATTATGGAAACTTTGCTTATACATTTGCGTAATAATAGTGAACGTGAACGCATTAAATCCTTGCTCATTTTGACACATTTACTAAATACTTCAACAGAGAATATTGAAAATAAGCTACAAGCTTTTATTGATTGCTTGAAACAAATGATATTGGTCGAGAAAAGTATTAAAATGAAGATGACTCTACTAAAGACAATTGTCGCATTAGCGCAAAAATCATTCATACGCGATAAGGAGTTTGTCTGGTTCATTGTACGTTACAGTTGCAAATATAATAAAGTAAATCAAGATCATGGTTCACTGGAAGAACATGCCAATTTTGTGGTTTCCTGTGAGAATATGCTTTCGATGTTATCGTCCACAGTTGGTACATTGGATGAGCTTTTAAAACGGGAACTTCTCAATTATTTTGTATTATTGGATTACACAGATATATGTGGAAATCTTGCTAAATGCTTGGCTAGTCTCTTTGCTAAATCACCCAATATTGAATTCGATTTGGCTAATGATGATGATGTCACGTCTGCTACGGAAACATACAATAACAATGATAATCAAAACACAACAAAACCAACAACAAATCTATCTTTGGCATCATCATCATCATCAAATATAAAGAAAGGCAAAATCATTGTGCCATGTGCCGAAACAATATTTGCACGTTGCATTGCTCTCCTAGGCAACTATAATTGCATCAAACGTTCCTCGAATATCTTATCTTTTCTACGATACTATTATCCACATTTGAATCCAGAACTTGAAACAATATGGGAGAAACGTATATCTGATTTACTTTTGCACATCAATAAGAAATCGGCGTTTTTCAACAAGTTACACGAATTCATCACAGAGACCACAGAATTCCTGAACATGCGTGATGAACATTTTGCCGAACGTTTAGTTAACAAAATGGCTGAACAACTATTAATGTATCCTATATCAATACCACATAATGACTTTGTTATAACTGAGCTAAATGCCGAACGTGCTATGCTACTCAAGGCAATTGGTCTTACACTGTGCCATGTCACTGATGTCCAAATAATTCACACTAAAATTGATCTAATTATAACTGCAGCCAAACAAGAGAAGCTAGACAAGCACATAAAGCATGCTGAATATGAAAAGAAAATTGCTGCATGCGCATCTGCTTTGGGCTATTTATCCCGGGTTCATATGCCTCATTTGATTAAAAAATTGGCTGAATTGGCTCACATTGGCGGTCGTAAACATTCCACTGGTTTCTTTAGTAATCTACATTTCATCAAGGACACACACAAGGAATTGGAAAACTATAAAACCAATTTGCTGGTGGTCAAAGCCTTTGGACACATCATGGATGAGGCAGATCCCTTGCAGTCCTTACAAAATCTCGATGATACTTTATTGAATTTTCTTATTTTGCAATTGACTGGCAATAAAGATCAGACTCTCATGTCTGCCATACTCAAGACATTGCTTAGCATTTGCAATCAAATCATTATTACCAAAGACGAGTTGACCTCCCCATTGAAATATCGCAAGCAAATTATGGAAGCAGTTTTTAGTATACCAATTGAGACACCATTCGATGATTTGCCATTGCTGCCGACCATACTAAAATTGGGCACAGACTTTATACGCATTGGTAAGTAAAATTTAAGATTTATTCCTATATAATATACTTACATACAATGCATTGCACACCACTTCACTTCCGCAAAGAGGATCTTTTGTGTAAATTTTTATATGTGAAATATTAACAAAAACTTTTAATATGATGACTAAATTTATATATTTTCAATCGAGTGGAACTTTTTTTAAGTAGTATATTGAACCCTTTTTTAACACCAATGCTTCACAGAATTCCAAATGGATAATTGAATCGTTCATAAAGCAGTGATTTCAGCTGCTCCAAGATCTAG
This sequence comes from Amiota mariae, assembly GCA_035041805.1. Lineage (NCBI taxonomy): Eukaryota > Metazoa > Arthropoda > Insecta > Diptera > Drosophilidae > Amiota > Amiota mariae. The sequence goes on from JAWNKV010000556.1 coordinate 205,119, forward strand.
TTTAATGGCTTGCATAAAATTTGTTCTGGATGAATGAATATTGATGTATTAACTCATAGATTTTTCTATGTGCATGGTTCTCTATGAACCAATCTCCGGGGCATTGCCATATTGGTATGTCCGGCATAAGCGTTATTTTTTATACGCACCAACAAAAATTGCAGCTAACAAGTGTTCTAAGATCAGAGGAAGGGAATTGTGGAAGTCTTTGGAAGTTAATAAAGAATATATTGGGCGGTTATTTTGGCAATTAAACTGCTACAAACATTACTTGAGAAGTGGTTAATAGGATGTTAAGTTGGTTAAGTTGGTGTGTCCATTGAAAAGTCTAATAAATTAGCAAAGGTCACAAAAAAGAGATCCCCATTGTCTTGCAACAATATTTCGTTTTGGTTGATAAATAGTAAGATGCCAGATTGCTTTGAACTGCATCCGAAAGAGTATTACAATGTATATTTTTGTATCGTCAGTATTAAAATTTTCCTGGAAAATTTGTGGATATTCGAAGACGGATTTTGAAGCTTCATCTGGTTGTTCATTGCCAGAGGAATAAGGCAATAACCAGAAGTTTTTTTTCTATATTTTTAATTTCTTTATACTATGTTTAGCTTCATCGTATAGTGGTTAGACTGGTATTAATCGCATATTTATACTCTTTACCCAAATGAATAGTATTATAAATTTGTCATGAAGTTTGTAATAAATGAGACATTTGCCACCAAGCATACTGCAGATGTACAGCTTCGTTGTATGCTGTATCACACACACGTACATCAGTTGTATCGTGTCGTTGTGCCTTTAGATACATATTTTAAAATCAATCAAGTCATCTTTTTGAAAGTGTTTATATCATATACAATTGTATAATTTATATGAAAAGTTATTACATACTTAATTCGATCTATTCCGGGTATTTTTCAACTAACAGCTTAATACCATTAGCAACTATTCTGCCACTTGAATTATTTTCAAATTAAGTAGTTCAAATGAGTTTGCTTTTTTTTATACTCTTCACGCAATGAATAGTATTATAAGTTTGTCATGAAGTTTGTAACACATAGAAGGAGACATCGGAGACCTCATAAAGTATATATATTCTTCATCAGCGCGACGAGACGAGTTGATCTAGCCATGTCCGTCTGTTTGTCTGTATGTATGCAAATCATCAGTTTTTGAGCTAGAGAGTTTTCTTTTTACCATACGCAGTACATTTGTCGGAAATAGCCGAATCGGACCACTAGGGAGGGTACCCCCATCCAAACTGAGATTCAAATGAAAGTTCTTATATGAAAAACTTTTTTGGTTTTCATACTATCGACTTGAAATATGAATACTATAAGTTTCTGACCGATATCCACCAACCATATAAATTTCATGATCCTAGGGTTACCAGGAAGGGTATCTCCCATACAAACCCCCTTTTAAATTAAAGTTCTTATTAGAAAAACTTTTTTGTTTTTTGACTTATTGAACTAAAACACTATAAGTATCTTACCCATATCCACAAACCATGAAAATTTCAAGACCCTCGGACTACTAGGAGGGGTAACCCCACATACAAACCGGGATCCAAATGATAGTTCTTATTAGAAAAACTTTTTTGTTTTTTGTACTATCGACTTAAAATTTGGACACTATAAATGTTTGACGCATACCCACCAAAATTAAATTTCAAGACCCTCGGACCACTCGCTGAGGCGAATATCACAATTCGCTTGTGACTTTTATTTCGTGCCATCCTTTGGTGAGAGATTGATGACTGTTATGGATAAACAGACGTTTAAAAAGCAATACAAAGTATTATATAACAGTAGGGGAGCTGCAAGTAGAGGAATGCTTGCAATTAATAAGGAGAGGGTAAAGGAAACGGAAATTTGTGTACAGCAGAGGGAACAAAAAGAAAAAATTGAAATATAAAAGAATTAATATTTAAATATTACGTTACTAAATTAAAATTGAATAAAAATGGGTAAAGTTCTTAACCTACATCAAGCCCTAAGAAGGAAGCTACCTCTATCGGTCGAAGCCATAAGTCAATAGAAGTCAACTGGGTCGGTTTTATGGGACAGTTGAAAAGGTGAACAGTGTTGTGAGGAGAACCGCCACACTGCGGACAGTGATCATTATCAGAAAGACCCTGTAACACTGGAGGATAAGAGACCAACCCGACCCCAACTGAGCTAAGGTGGAAGTCGCATTTCACTATAATCAACAGGTGGAGGGCGGCCTCCTGGCATAACATCATTCTCTAAAGCATTTTCAACTACCCTCCGATGTAACTCATCACTACCAGACTTATGGCGACCACCGTCGAGAGTATCACCTATGAAGGAAGCAATATCTTCCTCGTATATTCTGATATCATTACGAATATGCCTGGGGGGAATAACGCCCATAATAGTGCTATAGTTGGCGTGTGCACTCATATGTGTTGCCAACAAGAACTGCTTAGAAAGCAGGTCATTATGTTGACGAACCGATAAAGCTTTTGCTTCCAGGCGGAGATGGTCAATACTGGCCATCTGGAAACAACCGGTCACTGTTCTAAGGGTGTTATTTTGACTTACTTGTAGGTGTCCCCATTGAGTATCACTAAGGAAAGGTGACCATATAGGAGCAGCATAATTGAGGGCAGATCGTCCAATTGCCTTGTAAGTGGTATTTAAAATCTCCTTCTGCTTTCCCCAGGAAGTTTCTGCTAAGGTCTTAAGCACTCTGTTCCTCTTTATCATACGATTGAAGGTGTTGTTTGCATGTGTAGAAAACGTGAGCAAGCTGTCAAAAGTTACACCAATAATTTTCGGATGAGAAATCAGAGATTTCCCTGAGATAATTATTTATTAGGCCGCAAATTTCGTTCACATTCACACCCGAAGAAAAAGTGGTGCAATCGTCAGCATAGGCTACTAACTTGATGCCTGGAGGTGGTAATGGCATCTTGGACATACATATATAGGTTGAAAAGCAATGGTGATAAAACTCCCCCCTTTAGTGGCGCCCATTTTAAGCTTTCTAAACCTTGACCTCATGCCTCTAAACTCAACAAATGATTTTCTACCATGAATGTATTTTTTTTTGGCAGCGTTTGGTGGTTACACTCAGTGTGGTTACAAAAAGATCCTGCAGCAAAACTACATGATTGACAGTGTTAAAGACTATCGCCAGATTTAATGTTACCACAACTGTTCTTTCGCATGGCCTCGCTTGATTGTGTCCATTAGCAATATGTGTAACAACATAGCTCAGGGCCGAGGTAGTGCTGTGCCCCTTCCTGAAACCATGCTGATGATCTGCAATAGTGATTTGTTCTGTCATTGTCGGAAGAATCAACGACTCCAGAACTTTAGAGAAATAGGTCTATAAGAACGACCTAAATCTGCATAATTTCCCGGTTTCAGGAGAGGAATAACTCTTGCTATCTTCCATATGTCAGGGACAACAAGTTGACTCATAGAGGAATTAAAAAGAAGACCGCTTCTCTCTGCTGTTAGTCAAGGGATGCATAACAAACTGATGACAGAATTGAGCGGCACATTTTTTAGCATTCACTATTTGTTTCCCCTTAAACATGAAGAAAGATTGAGCTTTACGCTGTGGCGCACCAGATAGGCGTCTAATAGTATCACACAGCTTACGAGATCCAGGACTACATGACTCAAGATGATGAAGCCATTTTGCTCTACGATAATCCGAGACAAGTTTAGCGATCTCAAGCTTCATCTCAGATAGACGTTCATCACTTGGATCATCAGCCCGAATCTGATCACGTAAATTCGCTAAGCGTACGTTCGTTCTTAAAAGAAGAAATTTACCAACAGGAATATGCTTCTTTGCGGCTTTATTGGTCGCGTGGCTGAAAACTTTCTCTCCCAGTTTAGTATCATCGGGAAAAGGGAAGTGACTTAAAGTATGATCTATCGACGACTGAAATTCTACCCAGTTCGCTTTTCCATGATTAATATAAGCCCGATTGTCATAAGTGACAAAATCATCGGGTTTAGCTATATCAATAAGAATAGGAACATGGTCAGAACTCAAAGCAATATCGACAGACCACCCGCAAAATGCTAACAGCGGTGCACTGACGATGGCAACGTCAGGAGAACTGGCACAGGTAGGACTCATTCGGGTAGAGGAATCTTCATTTATCACGCTAAAATCAGATTGATCAATCTGATCTGCAATGCTTACACCACGATAGTCATTACCCAATGGGCAGAACCAAAGTTCATGATGTGCATTCAGATCATCTAAGATGATACGGTGATTACCGCGAAGCACATGACCTAGCATTGGATGATAGCCTGGAGCACAACTGTTCACCAAAGGAACATAAACGTTCACCAGCTCAATTTCAACATCGCTGGTCTTTATAGCCAAGGCATTGAGTCAAAAATTCACCTACTTCTGTCTTGCCTAACCACAAAATAGTCCGCAAGGGACGCCAGACCACATGAGCTAGTTAACTTAGTTTCCTGAACAGCTCCCAACAATATTTTATTCCGAACCATATAATCTGCAATCTCCACAATCTTCCCACGCAACCCATTACAATTTAACTGCATAATCCTGAAAGAATCAAACAATTGAGACGACGTAAGGCTACGAGCACGCGGTATTGACAAATTTTGCGGCGGCGAAAGTAGAGGTGACAGTGTTCGGTTGGCTAAAGCTGACAATAACCAATGGAAAATGGTGAAGCGTTAACGGTTAGAGTCTTACAACAAGGCACAAGGCAAGTCACTATCGCATTCCCTTCGGATTCTAAGGCCAGCACAACGCCTCATATGACACAACATATGACAATTATTGCACTCAACTGAGACAATATTGCATTGTATAGCATTGTCACAGATTGGAAATACCCGTTACATATAAGTTAGAGCATTGGACAGAGGCAGAACTCTTACCAATTATCTCTTACTGCACACGGAACAAATCCAAATCCTAGAACATGGATTTTGTTCAATACCAGCACGGACTAAGAAGATTTTGAGCAGATGCACTGGTAACAACTGCTCTCCTCGGGAAAAAAGGCATGCATGCATACATACCTGCAGCCTCGCGGCTGAAATAAGTGGTCGTTGACTAAGTCATACCAAATATATGGAGTTGCCACACAATACTGCCGTGTTAGGTCCAATACTTTGGAATGTCATGCATGTATGATGGCATTCTGCGGATTAGTAAACCCATTGGAGTGAAGATATTCAAATGAAGGATCTCGATAGAAATTTTGCTGGTCTGATGGGTGAATAAGGATGCTAAATAATGCGTGCTACTATGGAACTGTTGTGGTAAAATGCTGCCAGTATTGGCATTCCATTTACTGCAGGGATAGTAGAGCTCTTTTCACTCCCTTCGGACTCTTCTTCGTTTAAGCCAATGCATTCAACTCCAATCTTTGTACGACTACCGACTTTGACCGAAAGATTTGATTTAGCCGATGTTATGCTAGATTTATTAGAGGCTTAAAATTCATTGCCCTATTTAATGACAGCAATTAGGATTTGTTTGTTTTGTTTTTATTTCAGTCAACAGCAAAATAGACTAAAACAATTAAAATATTAGTAATTTCTTATCTTCTACAAATATAATTTAATATAAAAAAATGAGAGATGAGAAAGTGGATACAATAGTAACAACTTCCCCTTAGTCAATGGCCTTGCCATTATTAGAAAAAGTCTTGTTCGTCCAATTCTGCATCGTTTGAGGCTGTCGGCATTCCATTAGCTACCCATCCTGGCTCCACATGGTGATATTTGCAGTGTTGTGAGTCGGGCGAAGAAAAATATCAATAAAAGAAATAAGAGATGAGAAAGTGGATACAATAGCAGCAACTTCCCCTTAGTCAATGGCCTTGCCATTATTAGAAAAAGTCTTGTTCGTCCAATTCTGCTTCGTTGAAGACTGTCGGCATTCCATTATCTGCCCATCCCGGCTCCACATGGTGATATTTGCAGTGTTGTGAGTCGGGCGAAGAAAAATATCCTTCTAATTTTACTTCTCCAGGTGAAGGAAGATCTTCCTCTAATTTTATTTCTCCAGGTGAAAGCAGATTTTCCTCTAATTTTACTTCTTCAGGTGAAGGAAGATTTTCCTCTAATTTGACTTCGCCAGGTGAAGGGAGATTTTTCTCAAATTTTATTTTTCCAGGTATACAACACAAGCCTTTAGATTTACCATTCCATATCAAAGCAGAGCAATGTTCGCAGACAGTAGACATTGTACATGAATGTAATGAATCGCCAGGATCATACTTGTTTTCAATAGAAGAATCGTCATTCATGTTAGATTCCATTTTAATTTGCTCCAAATTAGGAGTATTCTTAGACCTGTGTTCGGAACGTTTTCTGACTACCTTCCTTGTTCGCCTTTGATGACTAAGACGAAGTTCACGTTGCTCAGACGTTTCTAAGCTCCTTCGAATATGAAATCTTTTTCTAATCTTAGACAACCTGAGCTCCCTTTTTTCTATGGTTTCATTTTCAAGCCGTAAACGATTTTTGCGTGCTTGTCTTGACCGACGACTTAAATCTGAAAGTTTTTTTTGTGGCATAATAATTGATTTAAATGATGTCTTTGGTGAAATGTTGCCTGAAGCTCCTCTGATGATGCTGAATCTTTTGTCATGAACTGCAAGAACAACAATAAGTAAATACAAATGTATAATGGTTTCGAACTTTTCCATGAACATAATTTATTAAATTGCAAGTGAACAAATATTACCTGTAACTTAGTTAATTCCAAATGGTTTTCATATGAATTAAATGAGGATGATGTTGATGATTTTAAATTAAATTCCAGAATTGAAACATTTAAAGAAACTTAGCAGCTACGAAGCTTGCTGCTGCTATCAACAATGTCAAGCGACAATCTGCGAACGATTAATATTAGTGATGGAAAAGCATTTGATACAAATTAACTTAAACAAATTACCTACCAGAAATGGTAAAATGTCAAGTCACACCAAACAAAAGCGATCAATTTTGAAGCTGCCGTTCACACATCGCTTTCGCTTTTTATAAACAGCTCTTTTTTCTTATGGAACGTTGTGCCTGATTGTGAGAAATTAAAATGGAAATTAAGCAAGAACTGCATGATTGAGAACAATTTCATTCCTGCTACTTATTTTATTAATAATTGAAACAAAATTACAATTTAAAATTTTCTTTAAATTGTTTTCTGCAATGATCAGGTGTTTTTGTCGAGAATGACCAAAAAAAAAAAAAAAAAAGGCGGAAATGACCAAAAAGTTGGCCACACTGACAGTATTTTCCCCAGCCCTGCTTAGCTGCAACTTCACTTTTTCTTTTGAAACTGAATAAAAGCTAAACTAAAGCAACCCTGAATTTTGGAAATTTGCTTGTTGTTGTTGTAGAATTCTGAAGCTGCTGTCAAATAAAGCAACTTTTTTCTTGGTATGACAAGGCCATAAATCAATCTTTTTCTTTTGTTTAGGTTTTTGTTAAACATTTCAAATATATAAAGTTAGTTTTATAATATTTTTACAAAGTTCAATTATTTGCTGCGATACATTCTTTACCTTAAATTGCTATGGACTAGTTCAAGTGCAATGGTAACATCTGATGGTCTGCTGGTTATCAGTTATTGCTAAGCTAATTGCTTATTAACCGTTTGTATTTGAATTTGAGTTTGAATTTGAAAAAATCTAAATTTAAGAGAGAAAGAGTAATTTTGCTTATACTATTTGTCCTTGACTTGAACTAGAACAAGATCGTAATTTAAGAGAGAGAAAGAGTGATACCCTACCTAGGTGTCTAGCATACACTAAATGGGACTGTACTAACACCTTGACCTTGATCTTCTACAGAACTGTCTACACTCATAGTGATCACTGTGGAATACAGTTCTTTATTATGTATATATTGTACTTTCCATCTCTGAGTTTGAGGTAGCGAATGGAAATGTGAGCCAGCAATATCGCCGACTTATGCAGGGCCTCACAAGGATTTTTGATGGCTCTATGCCTAGGCAGACAAGCAGCAATGACAGGAAATCTTTCAACCGGTTGTAGGGTAAAATTGCAGAAATTCGCTTGCAGTGTCATCAACTAAGGAAAAGATCCCAGCGCAGCGGTAGGCAGACATAGATGTATGTCCAAGTTATCACTTTCTAGCTGCGTAAGGATATTTTCAGAAAGTTCAACTGCAGTCTTTCCAGCTGAATGGATAAAATATAGAAATGATTTCTTCACTTCAACTTGTTCGCCTTGAATATGAATATATCTGATGACATACGTATGTAACTCATCTGATCAACATGTGATATGTTTGAAGTTCTATCGAAAATAATTCCGAAATATGTATTTAGCTTTTTTATGTCGTCCACAATGGTTTTTTTAACCTCGTTCCCCAAAAACTTGATGAACTCATTTTGTATGTCTTTGGACAAAAAAGAATCTACTCGTTTTCTTTTGGTACGAGCGATAGAATGTTTAATTCAGCATAATTCTAAGAAATTCCCTCTTTTGTCTGATGAAATCCAATCTCTATGTTCACTAATTTTTATACTCTTCACGCAGTGAATAGTATTATAAGTTTGTCATGAAGTTTGTAACACACAGAAGGAGACATACGATATTTGTGATCAGCTCTATGAGACGAGTTCATTTAGCCATGTACATAGGTTCCTTTTTACTAAATGCCAGTCAAGTTCGTAAATAGCCGAATCGGACCACTAGGGGGGGTACCTCCCATACAAACCACCTTTTAAATTAAAGTTCTTATTAGAAAAACGTTATTGTTTTGTTTTTGTACTATGGAACTGAAATTGGGACACTATTAGTGTCTGACCCATATCCACCAACCTTCTAAATTTCAAGACTCTCGGACTACTAAAAGGGGCGTGAAGAGTATTACAACTTCGGCATATCCAAAGTTAGTCTTTTTTTTTTATATTTTAATTATTAATATTTATGTTCTATTCTATATTTAATGCAGGTGGTGATGATGCAATGGAATCAGTTGATGGTGGTGTTATTTTTGAAATCGCTTGTAAGAATTTCTTCTTTTGCGCACAAAAACTTAAAATGAAATTTGAATCTCAAGAGGAGGATGAACATAATAGTTTTTTGGCAAAACATTTAAATGAATCGTTACCGGAATTGAATGCACTCGTAAAGGTTATTGTCGAAATGGATCCATCACCATCGACACTTGATCTAATTATATCGATATTGGAATGCTGGACAAGGGATAAGAATTCAGAAGTGCGCATATGTGCTAGTCATGTTTTCAATAATACACTCGATGTTTATATAAAATCAATGAAAATTGGTTGTGAGGCACCATCAAAATTCAATCAAACTGGACAAATGCTTGGCAAAATAGTTCCACGTTGCATTGATTCGAATGGAACTGTGCGTCAAGTGTCTGTTGATATATTGCAAAAAACCTTGGAAATCTCATGTATATATGAAACATTAACCATTGCCGATAGCAATTCCGATTGGATCAAAGAAATTGAAATTGTCAAGGAGCAAATTATAACTGATGATCCAAAATTAATTTATAATTTGGCTGGTGATATTGCGAAAATAATCGCTCAACGCATTTCTAGCTTTCAGTATTTACAATTTAGGTATGTAAATTCTTATTTTATACAAACTTCATATAAGTTATTTATCTTTATGCTATTAGTAAAACATTACTGCAATCTCTGCGTGATCCCGAGCAAAGTTCAACAATTGGCGCTAGTGTTGTCCTTAAGTTTTTCATACAACAAAAGGGCTCCGAACTCTTTCATGCCATACCAGATCTTGTCAAGGACAGTCTGCTTGCTATCAAAGGCTGCGAAGTGAATCGTGCCAAGTCTGGTGTTTTGAAAGCTCTTGTTGCCCTCACTAAGCATCATCCAAAATTGGTATGCACTGAAATGCTCAATCAGCAATTGCCATTCGATGAGTAAGTACTACATAGTATTCATATATGATCAATATATTTGATATTTGTTTCTTTATTCATTGATAGACATATTGTTGAATACTGGCACTTGATATGCACTGACAAAGAACTAACTGATATTCTATTAGAGAACTTCTTGCAAATCTTGTCCTCCTCGTGCATCTATGAACCAAATGAGCCAACGTCAAGTGAACGTCAAAAGATTGCCAGTATTCAATCTTTTGCCATATTTTGTGCATTGCGAGAAATGTTGCCATGCAAAGAAATTCATGATGTAAGTGTAAATTCATAATACTTATCTTTATAACTTAGGAAAGAAAAAATATACATAGTACACTCTATATTCGTTTGCAGAATAGTATTTCTATGTTCCTCATCTACTAATCATCCATTGTCATAAATTAGTAAAGACATTCAAGATTTGCTTAGGCATAAAGTATACGTACAGGGTGGGTCGTTTATTGGTCCGATTTTGAACTCCCTGTTGTTAATGAGGCTGTCAACTTTAGCGTCATAAATTGTTGATAGTAATTTTGTTGTAACCTTCCGCTGAACGATTCTGAATCGCTTTTCTTTGGAAGAAAACTCTTGTCGGCTACATAAACAAACAAAATTGCAGAATTTGGAGAATGGAAAATCCATACGTTGTCGTACAGAAGTCAATGTATCTATAGCTTGAGTCACTGTGTGTGCGGTTTTTCGAAAATGTAGAAGGTCGCGCCGTGACTGTCAATAGTAAACGCTATCGAGACAACTGACCGATAACTGACTTTTGTGGCAGGAATTGGAAAATATCGATCTGAATGAGCTGTGGTTTCAACAAGATGGCGCAACTTGCCATACCGCCGCGCCTAGCAACAACCTTCTGAGCACAACCGTGTGATTAGTTGTTTTGGCGATGTCCATTAGCCTGCTCGCAGCTGCGATTTGACGCCACTGGACTTTTTTTCGTTGGGGCTCATTGAAAGATAAAGTTTTTGCCTACAATTCCCAAAAAATTGATCACTTAATTGATCACTCACGGCCGGATGCCGGATTTAAAAAAAAAAAATATGTTTAAACTTTAGAGGCGCTTTATTTAATCAAAATTAATACTCGTACTGTACTTAAGGTAAATTATGATGTACGAACACCAATTTCTCTGCATTAAGAGGCAACAAACGGTTTCGCTTGTCTTCGTATACAAGACCTGCTTCCGAAAAAAGTCTTTCGCTGTACACGCTGCTGCAGGGCGCTGAGAGTATATCTCTTCTTGCAAATTTTAATAAATTTAGATATTGTTCAGTATTAGCTGACCACCAAATATAAGGATCTCGATCGTGACCAATGCGCACTGACTTCAGATAAAAATCAATCTCCAATCGTGTACTTTTTTTTGATCGTGTTACTGAAAACAATTATCATTCGCTACCTCATGAAAGCAGCCTGAGAACGTGTCGTGAGTTTCGTCAGATACTGCCGACTCTGTCTCTTCTTTTTTACTTTTTTTTTTTTTTTTTTTGACCGGTGTTGAATCTGAACTGCTGCTGGAGGAATCTTCGCAAGACATTTTTAAATATTCCAAAAGAATCTTCTGGCGAGTTCTCTCCGCTTCAACAACCCCCAAGTAGTTTTTTTAAATCCTCAGATGTGGTAAATCAGCTGTTCTTAGCTTAGTTTTGTCTTTATCTAAATATTTTTTTAGGGCAGCAACATGTGGTATTACTTCTGATACGCAGGACAAACCAGAACTTGTTATTTTGGTTATTTCTTCAAAGGGTTTTAATAGTTTGATGTTTGTTGTTGGTAAGATGCAACAATCGGCTTTTTTCGGCCGGATATCCGGTATCCGTCCAAACAACTATCCGTTTTATCGCTACTTAAAACACAACATTCGAGCCGAATTTGCCCAAATTGACCAGGAAACAGTGGACAAAGTGCTTGAAAATTGGACCAATAGTTCACCCACCCTTTACATAAGTGTAAATGGTGATTAATGTATGCATAAATAGCTTGGCAGTTTGCAAGCATGTAAAGTGAATCAAGTATTTATTGTAAATCAATTGAAAAAATAATCCATTGTTAGTAAAACAATTATACACAGTGTGTTCCAAAAGTTTCCGGAAATTTCTTATGAGTAGAGAAATATGTAATTCTTGTTTGAATTTACTTTAAAGGGTCTATTAACTATTGAAAGCAAAGCTGGATGTCCTTCTTCGAGATTAAGCCAAGGACCATCGTCGCAGTTTTTTCGATTATTGTTCCTTTCATGGCTATTTTTAGGTTGAGGAATTGGAAATAATCGCATGGAGCCACATTAGGCGAATACAGGCTGTGGTTGATGGTTGTGATGCTGTGTTGGCGCATTGTCGTGAAAAAAAAACCATCTCCCGGCTTTGCGATATTCCAGTCGCACACGCAAAATCCTTTACCGCAAACTCTTCAGAATACCTAAATACACTTCGTCATTAATTGTAGTGTCATTCGGAATGAATTCTTTGTAATCGAAGAAAGTCACCAACTGACCTTCACTCTCGACTTTTCCAAGCGACTTTTTTGTGATCTGATCTCCTCTGGCAGTTTCCATTCGGCACTTTGAGGCTTAGTTTTAGAATTGTATTGAAAAGTCCACGTTTCATCACCGATTTCAATAGTTTTGATGAAGTTTGGGTTGGGGCGATACGCTTCAATGAGGATTTTGTGTCTATGTAAGCGTGTGTGACACGATAGTCAAGAATTTCGGTCCAAATACGATAAATTGTGACATTTGGAATGTTTAGATCCTCTTCTTGCTTCCTCAATGATACATATTTTCAAGCATTGGACGTAACGCAGCCTTCACTTTCTCTGTGTTTTCGTCGCACGTCCCTGTTTTTTCCTGGCCTATCCTCTCGTTATCAAAAACATTCTCCCGACCATTTAAACTGAAACGGGATAAACAATTACCACCATAAACATTTTTGATTAATATATACGTTTCTGTAAAGGTTTTACCTATTTTAAAACAGAATTTCATATTTTTTGTTTGTTCCAATTTCATTTTGTAGCATGAAAGCAAAAATACAACCATGAGAATAAATAAATTTGGGCAAATCTATAGGCATTATTTACTTATAATATATCATCTAAAATAATTTATATAAGTCTTCGACTCGTCTATTTTTTTAAAAAAGGTTAAAAGTAAATTCAATGCCTAGTATCGTGGATAAACTGTCCGTGCTGTTAACGTATTTTCCTTAGTTTTCTTGCGCGTAGTGTATAGCTTTTGGTATCGCTACGGCTTAAACTACAGCAACGGAGTAGTGAGCCAGTAATCCTTGAGATATCGTAGAACCGCTTTTTTCCACAACGGCGAAAGAAGTTCATAAATCCGATCCAGTGCCGTCCGTAAGCAACCAGTTCCCTCCAATCGTTTAGGTGTAGGCTAGATGTTTCTTTAGTCAGCAATTGACAGAAAACTGAATTCAAAGTTGATGATTTGGATTAGGGTAGAAAAAATGTATTCAATGACGAGCAATGTAGAGCCCATGGAGACTTAGGCGAAACCCTATTCCAGCGATAGGATTCCTGGATATAATGTAGCTTTGAGAAACTTACTCATCTCCGTGTATGTGGACAAAACTTTAAACCTGCGTCGACTTTTTGAAGCTTGTTTGTAATGCTTGGTCAGCATTACGTTAGTGGAGAAGAAAATCTTGGAAATCAGTTTATACCACGCTTGCTGGTTATATCTAGGAGACTAGCTTCCGCTATGATGCAATTGGTTAGCATTATTGGGAAAGCACCAATGCCAATGACAGATTTTAAAGTAGACAGTGAACACCAGATATATAGATAGGGCATCACCTATAAGGGAGAGCATAATTTCTCTGGTTAGTTGGAAAAGGGATGATGTATGTATGAAAGAGCGTTTGGAACTTAGAAATTTAATAATGTCACGATTGTCGAGATTATCAATAGTAAGGTCAACCAAGAATTTTTAGAAAAATTCTACTATTACTTTATTATTCAAGGTTAGTGGGGAGAATATACAGTTGCGCTTTTTATAATACAAATATGCAGAATTTAACATTTTTCGACAATTGATATGGAAGCCCCTGAGATCTTATGACCCCATCGTTAGTATAACTAAAATACAATAAAACCAGTGAAAAGAAGATTAACTTTGGCTATGCCGAAGTTGTAATATTCTTCACACACCTTTTATATCTTCTAATTATTGTTATGGGTTTGAAATTTACAAGGTTGGTGGATATGTACCAGATAATACTTACAGTGTCCAAATTTCAAGATAGTACAAAGGGGCCATCCACATATTACGTCACACTTTATGGTGGAGAGAGGGCGTCAACGAAGTGTGATCACCCGTGACAGGTAGGGGGTGGGGTTATAAGCTTTATGACGTCACATGTCTTTAGGCTTTGTGATATAGAAATCCTATGAGACAAACATACAGACTACCTAATACGACGATAGGTGTGAATAGCCCTATTATTTGTTTCCACTGCAATATATGTGACGTCACACCAAGGGGAGGGGGTCTCAAAAATGTGACACCTGTGACAGGGGGAGGGGTATGGGGATCTGTGTTTATATTTGAGGTGAACCGATTCGATTGACTCCGACAAATGTATTGCATATGGTGAAAAGAAAGCGTCGTGCAAAGCTCAAAAACTGAGAGACTAGTTTCATAATGGATTCCTGACACAAACCCCATTGATGGTCAGGACCTCTGGAGAATCCTTTCATCATAGGTTTATATAAATAATTGACAGTTGGTCTTAGAATAGTAAAGCAAAATAAACAATCCTAAGTTAGAAGAACTGACAAATCCATGTCAAATAGACCAAATCAAGTTACTACTTATTATGATAAAGGAAAAACAATTAGAAATTACCTAGTATTCTTCAACCATATAGTAGTACATATACACTACTTTCTTCTCTGCAATATTGATCTTTGATTTTGATATTTATAATAATTAAAATTTTATTATATTTTTAGGAGCTTCAAAAACATTTTGCTGAACTATTTACAATGCTGTTAACATCTTTGGCAACATATACAAATCTGGCGGCACCCATGTATACTGGTGGTTCGCGTAGCATTTCACCAACAACCGGAAATACCATAGGCATTACAACTAGTCCTGGCAGCTTACTGGCGGCAACGGCAAAATCGAAATTTGGATTTGTACCAAACAAAGAATTGGTTAAATTGAATCCATGCCAAATAGTATTGGAAACATTTCAAGTGTTCTTGACCAATCTTCAAATAGAACAAATCTCAACTGTCTTAACTGTACATACACAACTTGCAGCAAGCACAGATTTGAAGAATTTCATTGAATTGTTAACACCAATTGCTATTGGACTTGCAAACCAATTGGAGATAAACTCGATCAATATGAAACAAGTTGTTTCCGCTCTCAGCAAATATGTTTCCTCTCCGTATGATGGGCAGCGTGTCGCTGCGGTTGGCCTCTACTCGCGTCTTGTACCGCTTAAGCCTAGTGGTGAAATATCTTCAATTATTATGATCCATCTAAGTTCAGCTCTGAGTGATCCAAATGCTGTGGTACGCGGCCTTAGTATACAAGGAATGGGTTATGTGGGACAATTAAATCAACATGATATGGAAAAGTATTCGGAGACAGCAATCACAGCTTTACTAAAGGGTATCGATGATACCGTAAGGTTAGCCGGAACATTATTTCTGTTTTATGTTCTGCATAAATAATAATGAAATAAATCAATCAATTTTTCTTGTTGCAGTGATTGTATTATTAATGTACCATTGGAGAGTATGCGTGGCCTATCACGCATATTGCAGTCATTGCCAAGCGATCGTCGTGTTGAATCTTTTCACATTTCGCTTGCCATACGCATACGTCCGTTCTTTGGCAATTATTCTCTTGAGATACGCGAGGCAGCTATTATACTTTTTGGTGATCTCTGTCAAACCAAATTATACCTTAATGAAGGTAGCATCTCACCAAATTCCTCAATTGAAGCACTAAGGGAACAACTCTTTGCCAATCTTTTCCCATTGCTTTTGCACTTAAGTGAAAGTGATGTCACTATCATTAGGGTAAGTTTTAAGATATTTGATATACATACATAAATACTTAAATGAAGAGCATTTATTCAAATTTATTATATGTATTACAGGCATGCAAGGGTACTTTACGTTGTGTTTGTAGTTTATTAAATGCAATCAAAGTCAATGAAATGGCACAACGTCATCTCATTGACCATGGACAATTGCAATATAACAACTTTATTGTTGACTTTGTCAAAGTTATTGTAAGTTGAAACTGTACATAATATACACACATATTTCAAACAATTGCATTTTTATTTTTTTTTTTTTATAGGCATCTGAGCTAAGCGAACACATACAAGACTTTATTGACTCATGCATACCAAAGTTACGCAGTCAATGGCCAGAAGTCCGAGGCAGTGCCGCCATTGTCATTGGTATATTAAATGATTTTTTAAATTGAAAATACAAATAATAGTAATTGTTATAAATTGTTCACTTGCTTTTCTTTTCTAGGCATATTATACAATTATCTCACTGAGCGAAACACTCAAACTGAAACTGTTTGCAGTAAAATTGCCAATTTACTCAAAGATGAGAATCACTTGGTTCGTGTCAAGGCAGCCACAGCATTGGGTTATTTCTTTGGTGATATATAGCTAAGGTGTGCAGATATTTATTTTATTGTATAATTTAGAATTCTTTTTAGTCATCTAAAATGATAGTAGTGGTAGTAGTAGTAGATCAACTTTTTATTCTCAATTAAAAGAAAACTACATAAGTATATATAATAATATTATTTCTAAACCAGAGATGATTTCCTCCCTTTTTGTTGTTAGAATCAAAGTGATTTATATATTTGTACAGCCAACGATATTACTACTAAAACTAAACATACACTCGATTGCATAAGTCTACGTACAAGCAAAGAAAATAATTATAATTTCAACTTTGACTGCCCTCTATGCACTAAATATTATAAAAGATATCGAGCCAATTTTTCCTTTTTTTTTTTTTTTTATTATTATTTTTTAAACAATTTTCTTTATTACTAGTATTTTTAAACATTTTTAACAGTTGCAAAGGTATTTTTAATTATTTTAATTGTAAATAGAGTTCAAAAATTAGCATCGGCAAAAGTCTACATAGAGATAATATAAATTATAAAGGCTTGGTGTCTTCTAAAATAATTTTAACCCATTCATTCAAAAGTTTCTTTCTGAGCATACTTTTTGATTATGTTTTGGTATGCTTCCCGATTCAACGATGCAACATATCCCATAGATATTCAATGGGGTCACACAAGTTGCTTTCTTTCTATTCTGAAAATACAGTACACACTCTCATCACAGAATAAAACTTTATCCTAAAAGAATTGTATTATATTTACATATTTATTTGCAAACCCCTAACGCTTATTTGTATTAGCATTATTTGTGAAGTGAAGAGCTTCTTGCGAGCTACTTCCTAAGGATATCTCACATTTCCAAATTTGTTTAAATTTTTGGACGACCACAGTGCGTGGTTATGATGCAATGGAACCCGTTGAGACATAATTTTGGATTACCATCTGCATTGAAGAACTATGTACTACTACATATTTTGGCAATCTCCCTATAAGTTTTGTTTTATTCTCTCATTCCACAGTTTAATTATAATTTTTCCTATGCCTTAAACTTTTTTTTTTTCTTTCTTTTATTTTACATTTTAAACACCAACAAAACGTTGTTGTACAATGACTATATTATAACTAATTACATATTGAGTATGTGCATTAAAAAAATTGTTAAAAAGGGAAATCCCCCTTATTTTCTTCTCTACATGTAGACTTTTGTCAATGCTAATATTTGAACTTTTTTACAATTAAAATAATTAAAAATACTTTTGCAACTGTTAAAGATAGTTAAAAATAATAGTAATAAACAAAATTGTTTAAAAAATAATTTAAAAGAAAAAAATGGCCCGATATTTCTTATATAGTATTTACTGCATAGTGGTGGACAGTCAAAGATTGAAATTATAATTATTTTCTTTGTTTATACATAGACTTATGCAACGAAGTGGTATGTAAAAATATGATTTGATGTTAAATTCTAATTCTAAATATTTTTGTTATTATTATATGGTTTTTTTTTTTTTTTTTTTTTTTTTTGCTATTCTATTTCTATTGTATTTTCTCTTATATTTTTTATGAATTTGTTAATATTTTCATTTGTTGTAATTAATAATACATACTACTATTTATATGCAAAAATGTTTTTATATATATAAACATATGGTTTTTTTTTTCTATCATAACATATATGTATGCATCAAAGTGATGATGAGTAAAATAAATAAAATAAAAATCATAATATAATTGTTTTAAAAAACAAAAAATTAAAAGAGAACCATTTGTCTCGTTTCTATTTATAATACAACAATAAAATAAATACTAAATTATATTT
Source organism: Amiota mariae (assembly GCA_035041805.1). Classification (NCBI taxonomy): domain Eukaryota; kingdom Metazoa; phylum Arthropoda; class Insecta; order Diptera; family Drosophilidae; genus Amiota; species Amiota mariae. The sequence continues at coordinate 223,513 of JAWNKV010000556.1, forward strand.
CAAATTTTAAAATATATTTCAAATTTGTATGATGTTTTATTGTTGTATGATATGTGGATGGTGGCGAAGAATTTAGTGCAGCCGAGATTGAGATTGATTGATGACATTTATTGAATGAATCATGAAACAGAAAGAGATAGAGATAGATAAATACATATTGTATTTCGTCGTTTTATCTAAAAAATGTTGTTCTTGTTGTGATGCAATCTTTTGTCATGTTATTATTTGTATTTATTTATTTTAAAACTAAAATTATAATTAAAAATTATAACTTTGATATTTTTATAAGCAATAGCAACAAAAATGGTCTTCAGCCTTCAAAATGTTTTTATTTTTTAAGTTTTAACAATTTGTTTTATTCGACATTTAAGTATATTAATCAGATATTAAACTTACTGTACAGCTGAGATAAGCACATATTATACATTTTGGTTTAATTAATTATGTATTTACATTATTGTATTAACATTTAAATCCTTGGACTATAGGAAACTAAAATAATACTTAAACTACTTAAATCTAAGGGAAATCTGGTACTTCATGGGAACTAGTCGAAAACTAGGAGGAGAAGTACGTGTCAGCACGTAGCTGTGCAATATTAGTTGTTTTTTTTTTTTGCATAAATTTACTTGTAGCACGAGAGATGAAGTCATCAATCATTTCATTTCATTTATTTATTTATTGTAAACTAGAAGACTTAATTCTAATTACAATATGTACGAGTATAGCTGAAGCAACTAAGACCTTGAGCTAGATGGAATATCTGTGCTATTTGTGTTATTTACAATGTTAAGATACTTAGATTAAAGCTATATTATATTTTCTGGCTTATATTCAATTAATTTATTAGAAGTATACAATTTTTTTATATTAATTTGACTGACTTCTGTAAGTAGTTGATGGAGAGAAGGGATGTGAAGGGAATTACATAGGAATTGGATTTGATTGCAGTTGTTTGTGAGATGGCTTATACTCAGTGTACCTGAGTTGCAAAAATTACATGTTGGCGCCAGTGTCTTGTACGTCCAAGTCTGAATCTGGTGTAAATCACGCTATGTTTTCTGTCATATTTGCTTTTATGTGCAAAAGATTTGTTGTCTAGAAATATGGTAGATCAAAAAACATTTTTAAAATTTTGTTTTGGGCAGTCTGTAATTTTCTTTGCACAGTCACCCCATAGTTCTGACCCATATAACATACTTAATAGGTAAAAGTATTGATTTGTAGATATGAAGTTAGTTTATTTTGAATTGAGAGTTTTGATCTGAGGTTGATAAACGGGTTTTATTGATTTTGTCTAGGGTTTTACTAATATGTTCCACATTTAAAGAAAATAAGACTGACTTTCTTTTCCTTGTGAAATAAATTGCTTTAGTTTTAACGGGGTTTACCTTAATTTTTCATTGGTACAAATATTATATGAGGACAGGGAACCCATTGAGCTTTGTAGTTCGTTTTGTAAATATATCTCTGTGCATTTATTTCCAAAACTATAAATAGATGTGTCATCCGCGTACTACATCTTTCAAACAAATGAATATCATATGTGTATATATTACGAGTATAAAGGATGGGTCCGAGCACAGAGCCCTGTGGGACACCAGCACTTATTAGCTTCCTTTCTGGAATTAGTTCCGTTTAAACTAATGTAAAAGTATCTGTCAGTTAGAAAGCTTTGTTTATGTAAGTAGGGGTATTACAAGATATTAGCTTAAATTTCAGGCCATTGTGGCAAACTGTATCAAAAGCGGCTTCTAGTCAAGTGTTAGCCTACCAACTGACTTTGTAAGAGCCAAGTTTTCCTTAACATATTTAGAGATTTTGTCAAGAGGGTGAATACAGTTAAGTGAGGTTCGAAATCCAAATTGGACTGTTGGTAAAACGTTCGAAGATATTGGAGAAGTCGCATAGTAAGCTTATTGGCCGGTAACTATTTGGGGAATTTGGAGGTTTTCCTGGCTTAGAAATGGGGATGATTTTAGCGATTTTCCATTTTAAGGAAAAGTGTCCATGGAATAGCTGAGAATGACCTAGGGCAAGCGTTATAAATGTTATAATGTCCAGTCTTCTGAAATTATCAGATAAGACTGAGAGAAAAGCTTTGGCTGAATTATTATTATGGTTGACAAACTTGTACCAATTTGATGTTGCTTAATGTAATCCTGTGTGTTGTAGTCTTAAGTGAGACTTTATATAATTGACAGTGTCTTGTAAAAAATAATTCGGAATTGTTAAGAGTGGAGAGATAATAGCCTCATTGGTTACTTTGTCGTCCATTTCATTGCCAACAATAAGGCTAAGACTCAAACTAAAATAATTTTTGAAGGGTTGCGTATAAAAATATTCCTAATTTTGTTAGTGTACAAATTATTTCATGTGATATTGGAGATATGTGCATAGATTTGAAGTTGGAACATAAAGCGAATTCACACCTATTATTTTTGGCACAAAGTATAGCGAATATTTCTGCTGTGACGATGGAACTATAGTTGGATAAGATTGCGGTTTTGACGCTACAAATGACATAATTGACTGATTTAGAACCGTCTGTATAAATGTAAGTATGCTCGTAGTTGCTTCTTTCAAGTTATAGAAAAGTGCTAGAAATTGGCTGGGATTGGTATCAGGCTTAAGAAAGTCGTGTAGAGAGCAGTTATTAGATGAAGGCATAACGGGGTAGTGGTTTATTTAGAGTAAATGCGAGGGGGGAGGCGTTGAAATTGTATATTTAGATTATGAATTATTTTATGTAGTAGATGGGTTTTTTTTTTTTTTTTTATATATATAGTTCTTTTTTCGTACTTTTAAAGTTAAAGGGGAGTCATTGCTTTGGAATAATGTATTGTAGAATTTGGTATAGTTTAAGTCTGTTTCGCGTTCTAGTGGAAGGAAATCTGTTTCAAAATAAAGAATTTTAATTGGGGTAGTCCGAAAGGCATCAAGTGCAAAGCGTTAAGTTGAGTTGAAAATGGTTTTAATTTTGTTTATAAGTGTTGTGATGTCAATTTCATAAGCCTTTCTTGTGGGGAGATCGTTACGATGAAATCTTTTGAGACGTCATAATAGTGGATTATTGCAGAATGAGGCTACCAATGGGTTTGGATGATATGGAAGTCTCACATCTATTGCTGTAGAAGTTTATTTCATCTAACACTGTTGTTAAATTCAGGTGTCGGTGAAATGTTGTGTTTCTCTCATACCAGCTATGGGATGAAGAGCTTTACTTTGGCAGGCTTGTTGTAAGCAGCAATAGATCCACATATTTGTATGTTAAAGCGCCAGACAGGGGCCACCACTTGCTTATACAATAAATGAACAATTTGTTCTTAAATGACTGATTACTATCCGCATGTCAGCCCAATTTCCTCATATTTTAATAGCAGCTTGCTGTGACAATCTTCACATGAGTGCACCAGGATCAAATCTAGATATCGAACATGATTCTCTCTGGTAGTGATGATTCTTCAATCGAGCGATACAACAACAACAATGCGAGTGGAATGTGCAGTTAGCAGTTCCATCGTATGGCTGAGTTGAGTTCGCGAGTATGGCTGTCATCTGTGTCATCTGCATAAGTAGCTACAAGTATATTATCATATTTAACGGCTCAAATGATAATGATGATGATGATGGTTGTGTAGTAGAGCCCTGCATGAGTCAACACTAAACAAATATTTATCCTCTCTCAATAATCACTCTGACTGTCTGCATCAGCACACTATGTATGAAATCAACTTAAGTGCTGTTGAGAATCAATGGACTAGGTGAATTCCTTAACAAATGCAATGCAATACCAAGTCGCACGAGCAGAGCAGTGTGATACCAAGTCATAGCATAATACATGCACGAGTTGCACGACAGCATAGATTCGAGTCAATGAATGACTCGTTTAAGAAATACACATAACTCGATGTGACTCGTTTCAGAAGACACGTGACTCGTTTTTAGAGTTTGTAATTGTCGACTGTTGACATTACTTAGTGTGCGCTCTAATGTGTATGTGATTTGATACATCAAGAGATTTATTAGCGAGAATCACATATAGTAGAGTTAAAAAAAAATAACAAATTTCTATTATCTCCTTTGTAATCCTGTTCCGGAGCATGGTTTCGTTAATCCGGATAACATGTTGTATGATCTATAATCACTTTTATGCATGCTTTATTCGCTTATGTGATTATTTGTACTTTGGACCATACCAAGCTGGTTTCCAAGAAGAAAAATCAACTACAGACCAAATTCATGTCATACGACAAATACTAGAAAAAACAAGAGAGTATAATATTACTACTTATCACCTGTTTATCGATTTTAAGGCTGCTTATGACAGTATAAATAGAGAAAAACTGTATGAAGCTATGATAGAATTTAATATACCACCAAAAATAATAAAGCTTGTGAAATCGACCATGACAACCGTGCGAAACAAAGTGTATATCCAAAACAAGGTACGAGTATCTTCTGAGTTTGTCAGTAACAATAGTGTACGTCAAGGCGATGGGTTGTCGTGTCTTCTATTTAACCTCGCTTTAGAAAAAGTTATTCGGGATGCAGATATTGATACTAGAGGTACCATTATACAAAAATCAGTGCAGATATAGGCCTATGCGGATGACATTGACCTGATAGCGAGATCAATGGAGAGCTTAAAAGGAAATTTTATAAAAATCCAAAATACAACTTTAAAAATGGGTTTGCATATCAATGAACAAAAATCAACAACAAATCATCGAATTAAAACCTCTATAGGCGAGATGATACCATTCGGACACCATACATTTGATGTAGTGAACGAATTTGTGTATCTTGGTGCAACGATAACTAATACAAACAATATAAGTACAGAAATTAACAGATGTATCTTCATGGCAAATAGATGCTATTTTGGCCTGCAAAACATCTTAAAAAGCAGGATCACAAGTAGAAAAACAAAATTTCACATCTACAAGACATTGATAATCCCCGTCTTTACATATGGAAGTGAAACTTGGACCCTCAACAAACAAGATGAAGTAATGCTATGCGTATTCGACAGAAAGGTGCTACTGAGAATTTTAGGCGCAAACGATACAATAACGAAGTAATGCAGCTATACGGATCAGCCAGTGTATTAACAACAATTTAAGTAAATAGACTACGGTGGGAAGGCCACGTTATGAGGGGCGGCAATTCTTATCACCATTCCAAATCACAACCGCTAAAACTTATATGAGCAGAAACAGAGGTAGACCTAAACTCCGTTGGATAGATGACATTGATGGTGATGCACAAACCATTGGTTGGCATAACTGGCGCACTATATGTCACGATCGAGCTCTCTGGAGGCGAATATTGCAGCAGGCACAGACGCTACGCATGTAGGGTCACATGGGTTGTCTGGCCATAAATTATGATGATTATTTGTACTTGCAACAATATTGAACAATGACGTTACATATTTCTGGTCATGGATGAGTTCATTGCACTGCGAATCCCCAAATATACATATTTCGAAAGTCATTCAAAATCCTATCTTTGATGTTGCTATAATGTTATAGCTTGCGAATTCTTGAGGCAAGCTGTCTACTGATGCAATAGCATAATTTTGCTATAAACTATATAACGAAAACAATTTAGATGCAGAAGACAATCAAGATGACAACATTTTGTTATCGGTTCTCAAAATAAAATAATTGTCAGAGCATGAAAATGCACAACAATTAATAGGAATCGAAGTCATGCTGCAGAAAATAAATAATGATAATTATCAACCGTCACAATCTGAAATTAGAGAATTAGTTGGAGATGATAATAGTGACACCAGTTCCACCGCTGGAAAAGTTGACAGAGAAGAATAAAAAGTTAAACATGAGGACGCTATTAAAAACTTCAGTACTTAGCATACAAATGGCGAAGAAAAATCAAGTTGAGTTGGAGTCGGAGTCGGGAGTCGGAAGTCGACAATAACCCGAATTTAGTCAGAAATTAAATATTTGATTGAAATGGCCAAACATTTTCATTTTATAATATAAAACATAATCGCTATCCACGTCTGTTTCTCTGCGGTTTCCATTGTCATTTAGACGATGATGTTGATGTAGATTGCTTCAATAATAAGAAGATATTTAATTCTTTATAAGTCATTTCTTGAATATAAGAAGTTGAAATTTATTTATTTAAAACTTACTTACTTGCGCAAGTTCAAAAATTATTCAAATACTAGAATGAAATACACGTACAACCCGGACACGTGGAAAATCATGCTAATGCTGTAGCAAAGGAATCGGGTTATGATCCATGTTTGACAGTAATCCAAATAATCCAAGAGATATGGAACTCACTCAATGGCGTTCATATAATCAATCCCAGCTTTTCCCATCCCATTCCCATTCACTTCCCTGACTCTTGCGATCGTCCAATTTCTACAACTTTTGCCCGATTTTGTCCCACATACTCTCGCTAATAATTTGCAAATCAAACACCTTTTGGTTTTGGACTATAAAATATAGTAGTCTTTGATATTCATACAATCTAAACCTGTAAATAAAAATAAATAAAATTATTCATTTTTTCATATACTCGCCCCTAGTGAGCGCCGCCTGACGGATGTGAAGTAATTTTGGGTATTATTACAATTTCTGGTAGGAAATTTTTTATTATGTTCCCATTTTTGTTAGGAAATTTCTATCAAATGCTTCTCCATCTCTAATTTTACTCATTTACAGATTGTGACTTTCCATTGTTGATGCAAGCAGCAGCAGGCTTAGTTTCTCCGAATGTTCTGATTTTGAAATTTATTTTAAAATCATCACCAGTGTGGACGTAACTAAGGTAAAGAATTTTAAAAATTATTCATTTCTAATTATAATAACTAAAATGGAAGTGTACCAAAACATTAGACATTTGTATTTACTTATTATTGTACTTTCAGTTCATGCAAAGAGATACTGATGAGGAACTTCTATTCAATATAAAATCTACGGCCAACAACATTTAATTACCATTATGCCAAAAAAAACTCGTTCAAATTTAAGTCAGAGTACAAAAAATGCAAGGAGAAAACGTTTACGGATTGAAAATGAAACCCCAGAACAGACGGAAATCAGGCAGTCCAAAGATAGAGAAAGAGCTACTTTGCGAAGAAGTAAAGAAACGTCTGTTGAACGTGAACTTCGTCTTAGTCGTGCTAGGCAAAGGATGAGGAAACTCAGGAAAGCCAGAGAAATGTCCAAACGCAGATCCGAGAGGACTCCTAATATTTACGAATCTGAAGATTCTTCTAGTGAATAGAAGTATGCATTATGTAAAACAAACTAAATGAAATAAAGAAATCTAAACTTAACAAGCCAAAACTGACACTGGAACAATCGCTAGCTAAGAATCTAGGTGTCACCTTCCAATTATTTATTTAGAATAACGCGATGGGAAGAAACATAACTACAGTTAGTTCACCATGTGATTGTGAACAGACGACGGAAAAAATAGAATTTACTAATTAATTGTAAAGTATGTATTTGTAGTAGTAGTGCTGAGTGCTGGACTAAATATTAGTCGTTAATTTGTACAATATCCGTTGCTGGCCGCTAGAGTGCATCGCATGACAGATATGAAATATACTTTAGGTATTTTTACAATTTCTGGTAGGATATTTATTATTATTATTTTACCATTTCCGGTAGGTAAATTGTATGAAATACATATCCATCACTAGTTCTACTCATTCACATATTGTCGCTTGCCATTGTTGATAGCAGCAGCAGCAGCTGTGCTTAGCTGCTAAGTGCTAAATTTCTTCGAATGTTTTGATTTTGAAATTTATTTTAAAATAATAATGGAAGTAACTAAGTTACAGGTAATATTTGTTCACTTGCAATTTAATAAATTATGTACATGGAAGAGTTTCAAAACTTAATACATTTGTATGCACTTATTATTGTATTTTGCAGTTCATGAAAACCGATGCTGATGAGGAATTTCTAATCAATACAACATATCCGGGCTACATTTAACTACAGGCATCATTTAAATCAATTATTATGCCTCGAAAAAGTCGTCCAGATATAGGTCGTAATACAAACACTGCAAAGAAAAAACGTTTACGGATTAAGAATGAAACCGTAGAAGAAAGGGAACTCAGGCTGTCTAAGAATAGAGAAAGAAATTCTTTGCGAAGAAGTAAAGAAACGTCTATTAAACGTGAACTTCGTCTTCATTGTGACAGGGAAAGGGCTAGGAAAGCCAGAGAATGTTCCAAATACAAGGCCAGAAATACTTCTAATTTGGAGCAAAATAATGTGGAATCTGACATGAATGACGATTCTACTATTGAATATAAGTATGATCCTGGCGATTCATTACATTCATGTACAATGTCTGTTGTTTGTGAACATTGCTCTACTTTAATATGGAATGGTGAATCTAAAGGCTTGTGTTGTATATCTGGAAAAATAAAATTAGAGAAAAATCTTACTTCACCTGGAGCTGTCAAATTAGAGGAAAATCTTTCTTCACCTGGAGAAGTCAAATTAGAGGAAAATCTTTTTTCACCTGGAAACGTAAAATTAGAAGGAAATTTTTCTTCGCCCGACTCACAACACTGCAAATATCACCATGTGGAGCCGGGATGGGTAGCTAATGGAATGCCGACAGTCTCCAACGAAGCAGAATTGGACGAACAAGACTTTTTCTGACAATGGCGAGGCCATAGACGAAGACATCGAAGTTATCACAGGTATTATTGATAGAGCAAACAATTTATATTAAATTACTATAAATGTATAGAAAATAAAAAAAAAATATTTCTATATTATTTGTTTTACTCTACAAATCCTTAATGCTGCCATTAAATAGAGCAATAAATCTAAAGCCTCTAATAAATATTATACGTAATAAAGGGTGACACAAACTCAGGACCAATTATGTTTAGCAGTGGTGACTTTTATAAACAGTAACAGGTTAACAACTACAGTCACTTGTTTGTGTTTGAATATTGAATACCTTTTTGATCAAAACATTTACAGCTGTTATTGTTATTGCTATGCTCTTTGCATTGGTGGATGGAAAAATTTAGTACTAGCAACCCACCCCGAGTGTCATATCAGCCTGTTGCGTCCGGAGAAGCAAACAGCAATCGCAATAAAACAGTCACATAGACTTTCAAAAACTGCTGCTTTGACCGAAAGCAAGAGCAAAGCAAAATGAAAATGTATAGAAAGACGCCTGCTGCTGCTACTCCGATTTTCGTCTGTGATCATTTTTTGCTGTTGCTTCAAAGAACATCATATCAGTGGCGTATCTACCCGAACAATAAAAAATTAAAATATAGAAAAAGCCTAGCTTTGACTATGCCGATGTTGTAATACCCTTCACGCCCCAGCTAGTAGTCCGATATTCTATATTTATATATAGAAGATTTATAAGATTGGTGGCTATGTGTTAGACACTTATAGTGTCCAAATTTTAAGTCTATAGTACAAAAAACAAAAAAGTTTTTCTAATAGGAACTTTCATTTGGATCCCGGTTTGTACAGAGGGTACCTCTCCTAGTAGTCCGACGGTCTTGAAATTTTCATGGTTTATGGATATGGGTCAGAGACTTATAGTGTCCAAATTTCAGTTCAATAAGTCAAAAACAAAAAAACTTTCTAATAAGAACATTCATTTGGAACTCAGTTTGTATGGGAGGTACCCCTCCTGGTAACCCCAGGATCATGAAATTTATATGGTTGGTGGATATGGTTCAGAGACTTATAGTGTCCAAATTTCAGTTCAACAAAACAAAAAACAAAAAAGTTTTTCTAATAAGAACTTTAATTTAAAAGGTGGTTTGTATGGGAGGTACCCCCCTAGTGGTCCGATTCGGCTGATTTACGAACTTGACTGGCGTTTAGTAAAAAGGAGCCTATGTACATGGCTAAATGAACTTGTCTCATAGAGCTGATCACGAATATCGTATGTCTCCTTCTGTGTGTTACAAACTTCATGACAAACTTATAATACTATTCACTGCGTGAAGATTTTGGATTTCATCAGACAAAAGAGGGAATTTCTTAGAATTATGCTGAATTAAACATTCTATCGCTCGTACAAAAAGAAAACGAGTAGATTCTTTTTTGTCCAAAGACATACAAAATGAGTTCATCAAGTTTTTGGGGAACGAGGTTAAAAAAACCATTGTGGACGACATAAAAAAGCTAAATACATATTTCGGAATTATTTTCGATAGAACTTCAAACATATCACATGTTGATCAGATGAGTTACATACGTACGTCATCAGATATATTCATATTCAAGGCGAACAAGTTGAAGTGAAGGAATCATTTCTATATTTTATCCCTTCAGCTGGAAAGACTGCAGTTGAACTTTCTGAAAATATCCTTACGCAGCTAGAAAGTGATAACTTGGACATACATCTATGTCGGGCGCAAGTATATGATAACCAGAGAGTTACAGTTCTGCCTACCGCTGCGCTGGGATCTTTTCCTTAGTTGATGACACTGCAAGCGAATTTCTGCAATTTTACCCTACAACCGGTTGAAAGATTTCCTGTCATTGCTGCTTGTCTGCCTAGGCATAGAGCCATCAAAAATCCTTGTGTGGCCCTCCATAAGTCGGCGAGATTGCTGGCTCACATTTCCATTCGCTACCTCAAACTCAGAGATGGAAAGTACAATACATACATAATACATAGTAGACACTTCCAGTGTATCATGTAATAGCATTTGCATTCGATGTTCTGTAGAAGATCAAGGTCAAGGTGTTAGTACAGTCCCATTTAGTGTATGCTAGACACCTAGGTAGGGTATCACTCTTTCTCTCTCTTAAATTACGATCTTGTTCTAGTTCAAGTCAAGGACAAATAGTATAAGCAAAATTACTCTTTCTCTCTTAAATTTAGATTTTTTCAAATTCAAACTCAAATTCAAATACAAACGGTTAATAAGCAATTAGCTTAGCAATAACTGATAACCAGCAGACCATCAGATGTTACCATTGCACTTGAACTAGTCCATAGCAATTTAAGGTAAAGAATGTATCGCAGCAAATAATTGAACTTTGTAAAAATATTATAAAACTAACTTTATATATTTGAAATGTTTAACAAAAACCTAAACAAAAGAAAAAGATTGATTTATGGTCTTGTCATACCAAGAAAAAAGTTGCTTTATTTGACAGCAGCTTCAGAATTCTACAACAACAACAAGCAAATTTCCAAAATTCAGGGTTGCTTTAGTTTAGCTTTTATTCAGTTTCAAAAGAAAAAGTGAAGTTGCAGCTAAGCAGGGCTGGGGAAAATACTGTCAGTGTGGCCAACTTTTTGGTCATTTCCGTTTTTTTTTGGTCATTCTCGACATAAAACACCTGATCATTGCAGAAAACAATTTAAAGAAAATTTTAAATTGTAATTTTGTTTCAATTATTAATAAAATAAGTAGCAGGAATGAAATTGTTCTCAATCATGTATTTCTTGCTTAATTTCCATTTTAATTTCTCACAATCAGGCACAACGTTCCATAAGAAAAAAGAGCTGTTTATAAAAAGCGAAAGCGATGTGTGAACGGCAGCTTCAAAATTGTTCGCTTTTATTTGGTGTGACTTGACATTTTACCATTTCTGGTAGGTAATTTGTTTAAGTTAATTTGTATCAAATGCTTTTCCATCACTAATATTAATCGTTCGCAGATTGTCGCTTGACATTGTTGATAGCAGCAGCAAGCTTCGTAGCTGCTAAGTTTCTTTAAATGTTTCAATTCTGGAATTTAATTTAAAATCATCAACATCATCCTCATTTAATTCATATGAAAACCATTTGGAATTAACTAAGTTACAGGTAATATTTGTTCACTTGCAATTTAATAAATTATGTTCATGGAAAAGTTCGAAACCATTATACATTTGTATTTACTTATTGTTGTTCTTGCAGTTCATGACAAAAGATTCAGCATCATCAGAGGAGCTTCAGGCAACATTTCACCAAAGACATCATTTAAATCAATTATTATGCCACAAAAAAAACTTTCAGATTTAAGTCGTCGGTCAAGACAAGCACGCAAAAATCGTTTACGGCTTGAAAATGAAACCATAGAAAAAAGGGAGCTCAGGTTGTCTAAGATTAGAAAAAGATTTCATATTCGAAGGAGCTTAGAAACGTCTGAGCAACGTGAACTTCGTCTTAGTCATCAAAGGCGAACAAGGAAGGTAGTCAGAAAACGTTCCGAACACAGGTCTAAGAATACTCCTAATTTGGAGCAAATTAAAATGGAATCTAACATGAATGACGATTCTTCTATTGAAAACAAGTATGATCCTGGCGATTCATTACATTCATGTACAATGTCTACTGTCTGCGAACATTGCTCTGCTTTGATATGGAATGGTAAATCTAAAGGCTTGTGTTGTATACCTGGAAAAATAAAATTTGAGAAAAATCTCCCTTCACCTGGCGAAGTCAAATTAGAGGAAAATCTTCCTTCACCTGAAGAAGTAAAATTAGAGGAAAATCTGCTTTCACCTGGAGAAATAAAATTAGAGGAAGATCTTCCTTCACCTGGAGAAGTAAAATTAGAAGGATATTTTTCTTCGCCCGACTCACAACACTGCAAATATCACCATGTGGAGCCGGGATGGGCAGATAATGGAATGCCGACAGTCTTCAACGAAGCAGAATTGGACGAACAAGACTTTTTCTAATAATGGCAAGGCCATTGACTAAGGGGAAGTTGCTGCTATTGTATCCACTTTCTCATCTCTTATTTCTTTTATTGATATTTTTCTTCGCCCGACTCACAACACTGCAAATATCACCATGTGGAGCCAGGATGGGTAGCTAATGGAATGCCGACAGCCTCAAACGATGCAGAATTGGACGAACAAGACTTTTTCTAATAATGGCAAGGCCATTGACTAAGGGGAAGTTGTTACTATTGTATCCACTTTCTCATCTCTCATTTTTTTATATTAAATTATATTTGTAGAAGATAAGAAATTACTAATATTTTAATTGTTTTAGTCTATTTTGCTGTTGACTGAAATAAAAACAAAACAAACAAATCCTAATTGCTGTCATTAAATAGGGCAATGAATTTTAAGCCTCTAATAAATCTAGCATAACATCGGCTAAATCAAATCTTTCGGTCAAAGTCGGTAGTCGTACAAAGATTGGAGTTGAATGCATTGGCTTAAACGAAGAAGAGTCCGAAGGGAGTGAAAAGAGCTCTACTATCCCTGCAGTAAATGGAATGCCAATACTGGCAGCATTTTACCACAACAGTTCCATAGTAGCACGCATTATTTAGCATCCTTATTCACCCATCAGACCAGCAAAATTTCTATCGAGATCCTTCATTTGAATATCTTCACTCCAATGGGTTTACTAATCCGCAGAATGCCATCATACATGCATGACATTCCAAAGTATTGGACCTAACACGGCAGTATTGTGTGGCAACTCCATATATTTGGTATGACTTAGTCAACGACCACTTATTTCAGCCGCGAGGCTGCAGGTATGTATGCATGCATGCCTTTTTTCCCGAGGAGAGCAGTTGTTACCAGTGCATCTGCTCAAAATCTTCTTAGTCCGTGCTGGTATTGAACAAAATCCATGTTCTAGGATTTGGATTTGTTCCGTGTGCAGTAAGAGATAATTGGTAAGAGTTCTGCCTCTGTCCAATGCTCTAACTTATATGTAACGGGTATTTCCAATCTGTGACAATGCTATACAATGCAATATTGTCTCAGTTGAGTGCAATAATTGTCATATGTTGTGTCATATGAGGTATTGTGCTGGCCTTATAATCCAAAGGGAATGGGATAGTGACTTGCCTTGTGCCTTGTTGTAGGACTCTAACCGTTAACGCTACACTATTTTCCATTGGTCATTGTCAGCTTTAGCCAACCGAACACTGTCACCTCTACTTTCGTCGCCGCAAAATTTGTCAATACCGCGTGCTCGTAGCCCTACATCGTCTCAATTGTTTGATCCTCTCAGGATTATGCAGTTAAATTGTAATGGGTTGCGTGGGAAGATTGTGGAGATTGCAGATTATATGGTTCGGAATAAAATATTGTTGGCAGCTGTTCAGGAAACTAAGTTAACTAGCTCATGTGGTCTGGCGTCCCTTGCGGACTATTTTGTGGTTAGGCAAGACAGAAGTAGGTGAATTTTTGACTCAATGCCTTGGCTATAAAGACCAGCGATGTTGAAATTGAGCTGGTGAACGTTTATGTACCTTCGGTGAACAGTTGTGCTCCAGGCTATCATCCAATGCTAGGTCATGTGCTTCGCGGTAATCACCGTATCATCTTAGATGATCTGAATGCACATCATGAACTTTGGTTCTGCCAATTGGGTAATGACTATCGTGGTGTAAGCATTGCAGATCAGATTGATCAATCTGATTTTAGCGTGATAAATGAAGATTCCTCTACCCGAATGAGTCCTACCTGTGCCAGTTCTCCTGACGTTGCCATCGTCAGTGCACCGCTGTTAGCATTTTGCGGGTGGTCTGTCGATATTGCTTTGAGTTCTGACCATGTTCCTATTCTTATTGATATAGCTAAACCCGATGATTTTGTCACTTATGACAATCGGGCTTATATTAATCATGGAAAAGCGAACTGGGTAGAATTTCAGTCGTCGATAGATCATACTTTAAGTCACTTCCCTTTTCCCGATGATACTAAACTGGGAGAGAAAGTTTTCAGCCACGCGACCAATAAAGCCGCAAAGAAGCATATTCCTGTTGGTAAATTTCTTCTTTTAAGAACGAACGTACGCTTAGCGAATTTACGTGATCAGATTCGGGCTAATGATCCAAGTGATGAACGTCTATCTGAGATGAAGCTTGAGATCGCTAAACTTGTCTCGGATCATCGTAGAGCAAAATGGCTTCATCATCTTGAGTCATGTAGTCGTGGATCTCGTAAGCTGTGGGATACTATTAGACGCCTATCTGGTGCGCCACAGCGTAAAGCTCAATCTTTCGTCATGTTTGAGGAGAAACAAATGTGCCGCTCAATTTAGTCATCAGTTTATTATGCATCCCTTGACTAGCAGCAGAGAGAAGCGGTCTTCTTTTTAATTCTTCTATGTGTCAACTTGTTGTCCCTGACATATGGAAGATAGCAAGAGTTATTCCTCTCCTGAAACCGAGAAATTATGCAGATTTAGGTCGTTCTTATAGACCTATTTCTCTAAAGTTCTGGAGTCGTTGATTCTTCCGACAATGACAGAACAAATCACTATTGCAGATCATCAGCATGGTTTCAGGAAGGGGCACAGCACTACCCGGCCCTGAGCGATGTTTATAGCACTATTATGGGCGTTTTTCCCCCAGACATATTCGTAATGATATCAGAATATACGAGGAAGATATTGTTTCTTTTATAGGCGATACTCTTGACAGCGGTCGCCATAAGTCTGGTCGTGATAAATTACATCGGAGGGCAGTTGAAAATGCTTTGGAGTCACACCAGAATGATGTTATGCCAGGAGGCCGCCCTCCACCTGCTGATTATAGTGAAATGCGACTTCCACCTTCTCACCAAAGGATGGCACGAAATAAAAGTCACAAGCGAATTGTGATATTCGAAGGGATTAGGAAAGAGAAAGTGAGAGAGGTTGGTGCAAAACAATGCAGGTAGGAAGGAATAGTCAACTGCAGCGCACACACTAACGCATACACATACACATGACTTTTTGAATTATTTTAATGATCGAATGAGTCGGTGGAAGACAAATATGGAAAAAATAAAAATCATAATGATTTATTCAGAGATGACAAAAAATAAAATGCATAAATGATTAAATTTTTTGCAACCTTTAAGCATTTTCTATGTAAACAACTCTTCTTCTTTCATTTCCGACCTTTGGTAGCAAAAGATCCGTTTAATAATAATGTGATAATGGTAAGAAGATGGAATGCATTTGTCGAATTGGCAAACTACCTCTTCCGTTATGATTTTAGGAAATTTTGTTATTTTACTATTTCTGGTAGGTAATTTGTATCAAACGCTTGTCCATCACTAGTTTTACTCATTTACAAATTGTGCATTGCCATTGTTAATGAATAGCAGCCAGCAGCTGTCTAGTTTTTTCTATTGTTTTGATTTTGGAATTTATTTTGAAATTCATCATAATCATTATTATTTAAGTCATATGCATATATGAAAACCGTTTGGACGCAACTAAGATAAAGGTAATATTTGTTCACCTGCAATATAATAAATTAAATGGAATAGTTTTGTATTTATTTATTATTGTATTTGCAGTTCATGTCAAGAGATGCTGATGAGGAAATTCTATTCAATATAACATTTACAGGCAACATTTAACTAAAAAGACATCATTTATATCAATTATTATGCCTCGAAAGCGTTCAAATTTAAGTCGTAGTACAAGAAATGCAAGAAGAAATCGTTTACGGGTTAAGAATGAAACCATAGAAGAAAGAGAACTAAGGCTATCTAAAGATAGAGAAAGAACTGCTTTGCGAAGGAGTAGAGAAACATCGGTTGAACGTCAAATTCGTCTTAGTCGTGCCAGGCAAAGAACTAGGAAAGCCAGAGAATATTCCAAATACAGGTCCAGGAGTATTCCTAATTTGAGGCAAAATAAAATGGATTCTGACATGATTAACGATTCTTCTATTGAATACAAGTATGACCCTGGCGATTTATTATATACAATATCTGTTGTCTGCGAACATTGCTCTGCTTTGATATGGAGTGGTGAATCTAAAGGACTGTGTTGTTTGTCTGGAGAAATAAAATTAGAGGAAAATCATCCTTCACCTGGAGAAGTAAAATTAGTGGAAAATCATCTTCCTTCAGCTGGAGAAGTAAAAGTAGAGGAAAATATTCCTTCACCTGTAAAAGTAAAATTAGAAGAAAATCCTTCTTCACCCGTATCACAACAATCTCAGCAAATATCACCATGTGGAGCCGGGGTGGGTAGCTAATGGAATGCAGGCAGACGAAAAAGACTCTGATGATGGCGAGGCCATTGAGGGGTAAGTTGTCACTATTGGATCCGCTTTCTCATCTCTCATTCCTTTTATTAAAAGAGCGAAAAATTTATATTAAAAAATTATATTTCTAGAAAATAAGAAAATTTGTATATTTTACATATTTGTTTTACTGTATTTTGCTCTTAACTGAAAATAAAATAAATCGAAAATTTGAACTACATCCTAATCCTAATTGCTAACAGTATTCTGCAAAGTGTTCGAAAGAATAGTAGATTGCTATTAGTATTGGGCGACAGATGTGCTATTCCAAACCATTAGTTTGGGTTTAGACACGAACATGGTACCATGGAACAAATTCACCGCATAGTTAATGCCATCTTCCAGTCTTTCGAAAGGAAAATGTACTGCTCGGTTGTGTTCCTGGACGAACAGCAGGTCTTTGATAGAGTGTGGCATGATGGACTACTCTGGAGGATTAAATCAATTCTAACCACTCAATATTTCTTCCTTAAAGAAAAAATTGTAATACTTTTCATATGTTTTATTGTCATAATTTGTATTGAAAAATTTGATCAATTTTAGGGTTCCGTACCGAAAGGGTGACCCTATTACTAAACCTGTGCTGCCCGTTCGTCCATCACAGGCTGTGTTTGACCGCGGTCTTAAAGCAGCGAAAAGATACCTTAATGTTTCACTGTTCGCATATGTCAGTCAATCTCTCAATGGCTCAATGGTCTCTTTGGCCGAGGCATACATTCACTTCGTTTCGCTCTGCATGCAGGCGCGACTTGTTTTGGATCATGAAAGAGTTCATAACCATGTTTTTTTGGCCTTCGCTGCACATCTCTGGTCTGTACTACAGTACAGACCCTTTCAACCACCCGCGGAAATATTAAAAACACTTTGGAGTTTTTACAATATCCGGTAGGAAATTTTGTCATTTTACCATTTCTAGTAGGTAATTTATATAAGTAATTTGTATCAAATGCATGTCCATCACTAGTTTTACTCATTCACAGATTGTGGTTTGCCATTGTTGATAGCAGCAGCAGCAGCTGCGCTTAGCTGCTAAGTGCTAAGTTTCTTCGAATGTTTTGATTTTGAAAATTTATTTTAAAATCATCTTCATCATCATCATTTAAGTCATATAAAAACAGTGTGGACGTAACTAAGGTAAAGAAAATAATTGCTTACTTGCGATATAATAAATTAAATGCAAGTGTACCAAAACATTATACATTTGTATTTATTCAATATTTAACTTGCAGTTCACGCAAACCGATGCTTATGAGGAGCTTCTATTCAATATAACATTTACGACAACATTTAACCAAAGACAAATAATATAAATCAATTATTATGCCACGAAAGCGTTCAAATATAGGACGTAGTACAAACAGTGCAAAGAGACAACGTTTACGGACCAAGAACGAAACCATAGAAGAAAGGGAACTCAGGCTGTCCAAAGATAGAGAAAGGACTGCTATGCGAAGAAGTAGAGAAACGTCTGATGAACGTGAACTTCGTCTTAGTCGTGCCAGACAAAGAACTAGGAAAGCCAGAGAATGTTCCAAACACAGGTCCAGGAGGCAAAATAAATTGGAATCTGACATGAATGACAACGATTCTACTATTGAATATAAGTATGATCCTGGCGATTCATTACATTCATGTACAATGTCTGTTGTTTGTGAACATTGCTCTGCTTCGATATGGAATGGTGAATCTAAAGGCTTGTGTTGTTTACCTGGAAAAATAAAATTAGAAGAAAATCTTTCTTCACCCGAATCACAACACTCTCTTCAAATATCACCATGTGAAGCCGGAGAGGGTAGCTAATGGAATGCACACAGACAGACAGTCTTTAGTGAAGCACAATCGGACGAATCAGGGTATTCTTCAGACAATGGTGAGGCCATAGACGAATAAGAAGTTGTCACTGTCGGATCTGCTTTCTCATCTCTCATTCCTTTGCTATTGATAAAGCACACAATTTATATTAAATTAATTTGTATATTGAGAATAAAAAAAAAATTGTTTATACATATTTCATTTGTCAAGTCATTAAATCTCAGTGAGTGGACATTGTTCTGCTAGTTGATACATATTCAAAATCAGTGGCTATGAAGTAATTGCTACTAATCATCCTGCTAGTACTGCTCCAGAGGGAACAGCAATATTCATTAGAAAACAGCATACATTTTTCAGTTTGCAAACCAATTGTGTAACAATGGGTGCAAGTCACAATTGTGTTGAGCTGCATCAGATTGCTCAGGTAATGTTCAAATCAATATTGGATTCGTTAGGCCATAACTTCATAATCGGAGGAGATTTTCACGCTAAGCATCAATAGCCAGAACTAACAATCCAAAAAGAAAAGAAATCTCTGTTAGTTGTACAGGTAGCACAACATATTGGCCGTCAGATCCGAATAGACATCCGGATGTACTGGACATACAATAATAATAATATATCATGGGATTGATAAAAGAAGACTGAACATTAGTGATTACCATGATCTATGTTCTGATCACTAGGCTGTAATAATCCTTGTAAATAAAAAAAAATTAAGGACCTCAATGTGTGGGGGACCACATTCACCAAATGACAAATTATGTTTTTTTCATAGAATTGCAAAAAATTTAAAAACAAAACTCAACAATGTAGAGACATTGGACATTTTCTTAATGCTGCGGAACTGAATGGACCCTAGTATGGTGTGACCCAGTCCCTTGCCATCTTAGCCCACCTGTGAATCCAATCAGATTCCAAAAAGTCTAAGCAGAAATTAAATCGCTTAACACAAAGAGATCTACACGGTGCGATGGAATTGATGGATGCTGCAACAATATCAACTGCTATTAGTATACATTTTCAATGTTTGCTTCAGGCTTGGTCATTTCCCTAATCAATGGGAATGTGCCGAAATTATTCTCATATCTAAACAATGGAAATCTGAACAAGAGCAAATAAATCAATGGTTCAATCAGTTTGTTAAGGGTTTTCTCGAGAATATTTAAAAAAATATTTCTTTGTAAAGTTGCTAGGCAGCAACTGGATGATAATATACAATCAAAAACTATTAATTTGATGTCGGAAGCAAACATTGTACACCTAAGCAGGTACATACACACATCGAGTTGTATGAACAAGAAATTACAAGCATTCAAAGAAAAGCAAAA
This sequence comes from Amiota mariae, assembly GCA_035041805.1. Lineage (NCBI taxonomy): Eukaryota > Metazoa > Arthropoda > Insecta > Diptera > Drosophilidae > Amiota > Amiota mariae. The sequence goes on from JAWNKV010000556.1 coordinate 243,646, forward strand.
CTGCACTGTTGCCCTGAACGTGTATGACATACATAAAATTCCATAATTTTACAAAGTTTACATTCATTCATATGTACGAGTATGTACATATTTAAAAAGCCTTAAATTTAGGAAAAAATTGATATTAATAAAATACAAAAACGATATAAACCTCAGCTGATTTCAGGTATTAAATCAAAAAAACAAAATCGAAGAGTAATTTTTTGTGCGCCGCTATTGGTTTCTTGCTTAAATACAAAAAAATTTGTGTGCAACGAAAAATTTCTTATATCAGAATTTTTTTTTGCTCCTGCAGAATAAGTGTAATTTTTCTTTGTAAAAAATGATGGAAGCTGACTTGCATAGTCAATGCATTACAAACAATCAACACATGGCAGATCAACAGTTTGGTCAATTGAAGCTTTTTGTTGAATCCCAAGCTGAAGAAATGCGAAATGAATTAAAACGATTTTACGCCCCAATGCTATGTCATTTATATTTGGATCTTTTGAAGGCACGCGAGTGCAAAGGAGCTGTGGATTTTCTTCAAAAGTATGTGCATTTAGTATCGCCGGTAGATTTATATGATGCTCCACTGCCCACAAAGATTAATGACTGCTGTTCTGTATCAAGTGATAACCTTTCTGGATCGATGGAATCATTTTTACGTGGAGAAGTGCCATCTACATTAGCACAAAATACAGGCGATAATTTTTTTATGAATTTAGTACAAATATTATCGTGCTGCACAAAGTTCGAAACTGCTGAAAACGATGCAACCATATCTCATTTCCGTGCATCTAAGTATGAGTTGCATACAACTTCTAGTGTGATGGATACATTACGCAATTTCTTGAAGAAACAAGGTTATGTGCTCTTATTAAGTCTGCTTTACAACTGGATACACGTGCATATTATGGACAAGGAAATCCAACAGCTTTCAGAGGATCACATAACAATAGATGATTCTGGTGGCGCTTCAGGTAATGGGGGTCAAATTTATAGTGATAAACGCGAACTAAAACCTTATGGTGGTGAATTGAACAAATTGTTAATTTCTTCAGCAACTTCAACAATGAACAAGCGTCAAGGAGAAATACCCACAGTTAAACTAGAGGATGATATCAATATGGAACCGGCTTTGGATAGTGATGACGGAGCAAAGGCAAATGCATCATTTCCCAGTTTTGATGCTTGCCTGCAATCCATGAGAGAATCTCGAGACCAAATACTCAAATCACAACAGGAATTTCCGCGTTTCCTAGAAATTGTCGACAAACAATGCTGGGGACTAACTTCTGCCCATCTAGATGCTAATGAATGTCATCTAGTTGCCGGCTTTAATTCATCCGTTGTTCAGTTGTGGCAATTGAATCAACAAAATTGTATCGGCAAAAACTTGTATCGACGTCCACTAAATTCGCAATGCCCTTGGGAATTGAATAATTATGAAGAAGAAGAAGATGTTGATGTTGCAAATACTTTGAAAGCAACGCATTTAAATGACCACGATCATGATAATAAAAAACCAAAGCTATCTGCCAATGATCAACGTAGGCAACAGAAAGCATATGCTAGCAAAAATGCAGGGAATTCTTTTGATGAATTTGGGGGCATACAACTACGAGGTCATAGTCAAGGTGTTACCGATGTGCGTTTTTCTGGACGCTTTCCTATCATTTATAGTGTATCAAAGGATACAACAATGCGTACTTGGCGAGCGCACAACTACAATTGTGCAGCTGTCTACAGAGGTCATAGTTATCCTATTTGGTGCATGGATGAAAGCCCAACGGGTATGTATATGGTGACTGGTTCCAAAGATTTCAGCGCACGCCTATGGACACTTGAACGTGATCATCCACTTATTATCTACGTGGGGCATACACAAGATGTTGAGTGTATAGCATTTCATCCAAATGGCAACTATATCGCCACCGGCTCGGCAGATCATTCGGTGCGCCTTTGGTGCGTAACTAGTGGTAAGCTGATGCGCATCTTTTCCAATTGCAAGCAATCGGTGACTAGTTTAGTATTTAGTCCCGATGGTAAAATGCTTGCAGCTGGAGGTGAAGAATCTACGGTTCGCATCTTTGATCTAGCTGCCGCTGCACAACTGAGTGAACTGAAAGATCATACAGCAAAAGTGAATAGTCTAGCATGGAGTGCACATGATTCACATTTGGCAACAGTTTGTAATGATGGCAGCTTGCGTGTGTGGGACATAAACAATCATTTAACAATGAATGAAAGTAGCACCTCAAGTTCTGCGTCATCCACTATGACAACAAATCGCCTATTACTGGTCAATAATTCCTGTAAACGTTTGATCAAAGTCTGCTATACTCGCAATCGAAATCTGTATTCCATCGGCGCCATATAAGCTTCGCACATGTAACGAATTTTCCAAATTAGACTAGATCCATCCGTTTCAGCTTCCTGAGTGATGATGATATGAGTGTGGGATCATGAGTTTTTTTATAAAAATATCAATCTAAGACCAGTCTACCAGCTTCGTTTTTCCGTTATACATTTTTAATTTTGTATTCAATTTTTAATAGTTTCTAAATAAATTACTATGCAAATGTATTTTTTTTTTTTTTTTTTTTTTTTATTAAATTATTTTAATGTGTATCGCAGTTATTCTGTATGACACATTTTAATGGTTTCGTATATAAATAATCAAATGTCTTAAAGCCTTAATGTGGTTCTAAATTATAATTATCAGAGATTATGTGGATGAAGTCTTTTTAACCTTCGCCTTATAGTTGGGCTTCTGGACAAGGCAGAATGGCAATGGGTTAGGGTGACTCTGAAGTTTTGTCAAGTGCTGACTGCTATGGAGCTGCATTGTCTCTAACACTGTTGGCATTTTTAGATCATTGGGCAGCGTGGTGTTTCTGACAAACCACGGGGCATCCATGATTCTTCTAAGTACCTTGTTCTGACATGTCTGTAGTGTGGGGATATTGGAGGTAGCCGTGGTGTCCAAGATTTGAATTGCATACCGCCATATTGGTGTCACTATTTGAAGGTAGATGACCCTTTTATTGCCTAGTGACAGTTTGTTTGAGGGCCGGAGAAGCCAGTCAGCCAGTAGCTTCTTCATTTTTTGGTAGCATTGCTCCGTCTGTGGAATGATGCGTGCAATTACTGGACTGGACCGGAGTTGATCATTATATTCCAACGCTTGGTCCAGACCTGAAATCTTATTAAGTAATGGTTTACTTTTTCCGCCACTTCATTAGGTGACTCGGAATTGATATTCCGACGATACGGAATAATTAGCAATGATTGCTGGATCATCATTAATTATCGGCATATTCGAGGTAAAAAGTGAGTATAGGACCGGCGCGAGAACACCTGCCTTCATGCGTCTGGTAGTGGATTTCCTATCTCTGACTGCCACAGAGAAAAAGCGTTCGTTCAAGAAGCTGCACATGAGTTGGTACTGCTTGCCAGGCAGGAGCTTTCTGAGATTGTGTATTAAACCATGAATCCAGATCCTATCGAAGGCTTGCTTAACATATAGAAAAGACTGCGGAGGAATATAGTTTCAATTCAAACGCAAATAGAATGTGTTGTACGACCCGATGTAGTTGTTCTGGTGTGCCGTGCTTCGATCTGCAGCCAAATTGGTGGTCTGGAATGGCTTCCTGGACTCCCCTTTACTGCCAACACTCTACACAGAAATATTCTTTCAAATATTTTAGAGAAAGTTGGCAGCAAGCTTATTGGTCTGTATGACGTGACAATACTCTCAGGTTTTTCTTTATGGTGATCGTTGCGCATTTCCACTTTGTGGGGAAATGGCAGATCCGCAGCATACAGTTGTAAATTAGTGTCAGAAACAAGACTGCCTTCCACGGGACGTCTTTCACCACTTTGTTGTCAATTCGGTCGTGTCCAGGAGTCTTCTTAGACTTTAGCCTCTGGATCTGAGTCGCAACCTCTTCTGGTGAGATGTGCTTGATTGGATTCTGATCCAGATCATTCCTCGATAAGGCCTCAGCTGTTTCCCTCAATTCCTCAGGATCAGCTAGATTGAATGGCGTGAAGCGGCTCTCCAGCTCATCCGCAAACGTTTCAGCATTTTCTGACTCTGTGCGCAGTCATTGATTTTGGGGATCAAGAATTGGGCGTGCCTATGTGGCTGATTTCTTGGTGCATATTGTTAGTATTATGTCGTAGAACGTATTGCTTAAGAATAGATACATATGTCTATGTATGTAAATATATATAATAATATATTTTAACGAATAAAACGTAGCACATAATAGAAGATTTTATGCCAGAGTTGAAGATGCCTATTCGTCCATCAAAAAAGTACAATCCAAGAAAGTATATTGCGTTCATTGGTTTTTACCCTTCGCACTGAAGATATAATAAGTACGTGCCCCAATTGGGGGAAGAAATGACAATTGCCACCTATGCAGATAACACAGCGATATTGGTCAGATAATCAAGTATCAGCCATTAAAACAACAGCTTCGATACATTGAAGCCTGGATGTGTAAGTGGGACATGGTGGTAAGCACTGAAAGTCAAAACATGGTTTTCTCGTTACATAAAAGCTCAAGTCCTCACTCCGTTTTAATGGTGTAGTGATACCAATACCAAGGGATAGTGTTAAATATCTCAACATAAATTTTAGACAAAAAACTGTCGTGGGGACATCATATAATATATGGGTACGTTCCCATATTTAAAACACTTTGGGTATTTTTACAATATCTGGTAGGAAAATTTGTCATTTTACCATTTCTGGTAGGTAATTTATATAAGTAATTTGTATCAAATGCTTGTCCATCACTAGTTTTACTCATTCACAGACTGTGGTTTGCCATTGTTGATAGCAGCAGCAGCAGCTGCGCTTAGCTGCTAAGTGCTAAGTTTCTTCGAATGTTTTGATTTTGAAAATTTATTTTAAAATCGTCGTCATCGTCATCATCATCATTTAAGTCATATAAAAACAGTGTGGACTTAACTAAGGTAAAGAAAATAATTGCTCACTTGCAATATAATAAATTAAATGCAAGTGTACCAAAACATTATACATTTGTATTTATTCAATATTTTACTTGCAGTTCATGTAAAGCGATGCTGATAAAGAATTTCTAATCAATACAACAACATTTACGGGCTACATTTAACTGAAGACATCATTTGAATTATTATGCCGCGAAAGCATTCAAATATTGGACGTAGTACAAGAAATGCAAAGAGACACCGTTTACTGATTCTAAATGAAACCATAGAACAAAAGGAACTCAGACTGTCTAAGAGTAGAGAAAGAACTGCTATGAAAAGAAATAGAGAAACGTCTGATGAACGTGAACTTCGTCTTAGTCGTGCCAGGCAAAGAACTAGGAAAGCCAGAGAATATTCCAAATATAGGCCCAGGAGTATTCCTAATTTGAAGCAAAATAAATTGGAATCTGACATGAATGACGACGATTCGTCTATTGAATACAAGTATGATCCTGGCGATTCATTACATTCATGTACAATGTCTGTTGTTTGTGAACATTGCTCTGCTTCGATATGGAATGGTGAATCTAAAGGCTTGTGTTGTTTACCTGGTAAAATAAAATTAGAGGAAAATCTTTCTTCACCCGAATCACAACACTCTCTTCAAATATCACCATGTGAAGCCGGAGAGTGTAGCTAATGGAATGCACACAGACAGACAATCTTCAGTGAAGCAGAATCAAACGAAACAGGGCTATCTTCTGATGATGGCGTGGCCATTGACGAAGAAAAAGCTGTCACTGTCGGATCTGCTTTCTCATCTATCATTCCTTTGCTATTGATAAAGCAAACAATTTATATTAAATTATATGTATAGATATGTATAGTAAATAAAAAATTAAACCTTATTTGCTGCCATTAAATAGGGCAATGCATCTTAAGCATAACATCGACTAATTCAAATCTTTCGGTCAAAGTCGATAGTCGTAATACAGGGTGAGTACAAAGATTGGAGTTGAATGCATTGGCCTAAACGAAAAAGGGTCCGAAGAAAGTGAAAAGAGCTCTACTGACCCTCCAGTAAATGGAATGTCTACACTGGCAGCATTTTACCACAACAGTTCCATAGTAGCACGCATTATTTAGCTTCCTCAATCACCTATCAGAACAGCAACATTTCTTCCGAAATCTTTCATCTGACTATCTCCACTCCAAATGGTTTTACTAATTCATAGGATGCCATTATACATGGCATTCCACGTTATCCGATCTATAGGAAACCTTTTGGTATACCTTCGGATATCTGATATGATTAAGTGCCTTCTTCTGTGTCAACAGACTAGTGTTCTGTCAATTTAGTAAGACATCACCATGCGGATCATGTAGTAACGTATCTCCAGTGTAGCTAGCGCATTAATGATACAATTCTAATCTGCAGAAATAATGATATTCTTCACATCAAACGTGACAAACTTAGCAATGTCGCAGACTTTCTGAATTGGACATACTGTGTCTCTTTTCGGTCTGCAGCCAAATTGATGCCTCTGTGTACTGCTGCAATCTGACGGAAATGATCCATACAAGGATCTTCCCAGTAGTACTTAAGAAATACAGGGACCTGTAACAAGATAGTAAACCGGGTGTTGCTTTGCTTTCGGGATGAGCTCCAAGTATTTGGAGAGTTGCCAAACTAGCTCTGTCATTTCAAATGTGTTCAAAATATTTCAATTAAGTAGAACTACATTCAGACAAGCAAAATCCTCAATGTACTGCCCCTTTCAACCAACCGTGATAAATTTTAAAAACACTTTGGTTATTTCTACAATATCCGGTAGGAAATTTTGTTATTTTACCATATCTGGTAGATAATTTATATAAGTAATTTGTATTAAATGCTTGTCCATCACTAGTTTTACTCATTCGTAAATTGTCGCTTCCCATTGTTGATAGCAGCAGCAGCAGCTGCTTAGCTGCTAAGTTTCTTCAAATGTTATAATTCTGGAATTTAATTTAAAATCATTAACATCATCATCATTTAATTCATATGAAAACCATTTGGAAGTAACTAAGTTACAGGTAATATTTGTTTACATGGACGAGTTCCAAACCATTATACATTTGTATTTACTTATTTTTCTTCTTGCAGTTCATGACAAAAGATGCTGATGAGGAGCTTCAGGCAACATTTAACTAAAGACATCATTTAAATCAATTATTATGCCACAAAAAAAACGTTCAGATTTAAGTCGTCTTACAAGACAAGCACGGAAAAGTCGTTTACGGATTAAAAATGAAACTATAGAAGAAAAGGAACTCAGACTGTCTAAGATTAGGGATAGAAAATATCTGCAAAGAAGTAATGAAAAGGAAAGGGCTAGGAAAGCCAGAGAATGTTCTAAATACAGGTCCAGAAATACTCCTAATTTAGAGCAAAATAATGTGCAATCTGACATGAATGACGACGATTCTTCTATTGAATACAAGTATGATCCTGGCAATTCATTACATTCTTGTACAATGTCTGTTGTTTGTGAACATTGCTCTGCTTTGATATGGAATGGTGAATCTAAAGGCCTGTGTTGCTTACCTGGTAAAATAAAATTAGAGGAAAATCTTTCTTCACCTGGAGAAGTCAAATTAGAGGAAAATCTTTTTGCACCTGGAAACGTTAAATTAGAAGGAAATTTTTCTTCGCCCAAAGCACAACACTGCAAATATCACCATGTGGAGCCGGGATGGGTAGCTAATGGAATGCCGACAGTCTCCAACGAAGCAGAATTGGACGAACAAGACTTTTTCTGACAATGGCGAGGCCATAGACGAAGACATCGAAGTTATCACAGGTATTATTGATAGAGCAAACAATTTATATTAAATTACTATAAATGTATAGAGAATAAAAAAAAATTATTTCTATATTATTTGTTTTACTCTACAAATCCTTAATGCTGCCATTAAATAGAGCAATAAATCTAAAGCCTCTAATAAATATTATACGTAATAAAGGGTGACACAAACTCAGGACCAATTATGTTTAGCAGTGGTGACTTTTATAAACAGTAACAGGTTAACAACTACAGTCACTTGTTTGTGTTTGAATATTGAATACCTTTTTGATCAAAACATTTACAGCTGTTATTGTTATTGCTGTGCTCTTTGCATTGGTGGATGGGAAAATTTACTTACTAATGTTTATCACTGGGGATTTAAGTTATTGGAAATTAATTTTAAGTGAATTTTGTTAATTTGTTATTACCTTTTATTTTAATATTTGTTTAAATTATTTAGTACTAACAACCCGCTCCGGGTCAGCCTGTTACATCCGGAGAAGCAAACAGCAAAAGCAATAAATCAGTCGCATAGACTTGCAAAAACTGTACACTTACTGATGCTTTGACCGAAAGCAACAGCAAAGCAAAATGAAATATAAATAAAAAATACTAACTTAAGCTATGCCTAAGTTGTAATACTCTTCACGCCCCAGCTAGTAGTCTGGCAGTCTTGAAATTTTCATGGTTGGTGGCTATGGGTCAGACACTTATAGTGTTCACATTTCAGTTCAATAAGTCAAAAACAAAACCTTTTTAATAAGAAAATTAATTTAAAAAAGCTGGTTTGTATGGGAGGTACCCCTCCTGGTAACCCTAGAATCATGAAATTTATACGGTTGGTGGATATGGACTAGAAACTTATAGTGTTCAGTTGGATACGTCAAAAAACTTTTTCTAATAAGAACTTTAATTTAATAGGGAGTTTGTATGGGATCTACCCCCCCTAGTGATCCGATTCGGCTGATTCACGAACTTGATTGGCGTTTGGTAATAAGCAACCTATGTACAAAATTTCAGCTCTCTAGCTCAAGAACTGAACTAACTAGGAGTGCGAACAGACGGACAGAGGGACATGGCTAAATCAACTCGTCTCATCGAACTGATCACAAATATATATACTACACTTTATGTAGTCGGCGATGTCTCTGTTACAAACTTCATGACAAACTTATAATACTATTCACTCCCGTGAAGAGTATAAAGATAAATCACGCACAGGATATGATATACAATTTGGGTATTTTAACAATTCTTGGTATGAAATTTTATCATTTTACCATTTCTGGTAGGTATGTGTTTAGTTTTTGTATCAAATGCTTGTGCATCACTAATTTTAATCATTCGCAGATTGTCGCTTGCCATTGTTGATAGCAGCAGCAACAGCTGTTTAGCTGCTGAGTTTCTTTGATTGTTTTTATTTTGAAATTTATTTTAATTTGGAAGTAACTAAGTTACAGGTAATATTTGTTCACTTGCGATTGAATAAATTACATGGAAAAGTTCCAAACCATTATACATTTGTATTTACTTATTGTTGTTCTTGCAGTTCATGACAAGAGATGCTGGTGAGGAGCTTCAATTCAATATAATATTTACAGGCAACATTGAACTAAAGACATCACTTAATTCAATTATTATGCCTCGCAAGCGTTCAAATTTAAGTCGCCATACAACCCGTGCACGGAGAAATCGACTACGGCTTAAGAATGAAACTATAGTAGATAGAGAACTGAGGCTATCTAAGAGTAGAGACAGACATCGTTTGCGACTAAGTAGAGAAACGTCTGAGGAACGTGAACTTCGTCTTTGTCATCAAAGGGAAAGAATGAGGGTAATCAGAAAATGTCCCAAATACAGGTCCAAGAATACTTCTTATTTGAGGCAAAATATAGTGGATTCTGGCGAATTAAAATTGGTTGAAAATCTTTCTTCAGATGACGAAGTAAAATTAGAGGAAAGTCTTTCTTCACCTGGAGAAATACAATTAGAGGAAAATCTTCCTTCACCCACAGAAATAAAATTAGAGGAAAATCTTCCTTCACCTGCAGAAATAAAATTAGAGGAAAATCTTACTTCAGATGAAGAAGTAAACTTAGAGGAAAATCTTCCTTCACCTGCAGAAATAAAATTAGAGGAAAATCTTCCTTCAGTCAGAAAACGGTCAGAACACATGTCCAGGAATACTCCTAATTTGAGGCAAAATAAAGTGGATTCTGGCGATTTTTTATCTACAATGTCTGGTGACTGCGAACATTTCTCTACTTTGATATGGACTGGTGAATCTAAAGGCGTGTGTGTTTTGTCTGAAGAAATACAATTAGAGGAAAATCTTCCTTCAGCTGGAGAAATAAAATTAGAGGAAAATCTTCTTTCACCTGGAGAAGTAAAATTAGAGGAAAATCTTTCTTCGCCCGAATCACAACACCCTGTAAATATCAACATGTTAAACCGAAGCTGAGTCGGACGAATAAGGCTTTTTTCTGAAGATGGCGAGGCCATTGACTAAGGGGAAGTTGTTACTATTGTATCCGCTTTCTCATCTCTCATTTCTTTTATTGAAAGAGCAAACAATTTATATTAAATTATATTTGTAGAAAAGAAATTATTAATATTGTATTTGTTTTACTCTATTTTGCTGTTTACTGAAATAAAAACAAAACAAACAAATCCTAATTGCTGCCATTAAATAGGGCAATGAGTCTAAAGCATCTAATAAATCATCAACATCGACTAATGCAAATCTTTCGCTCAAATTCCAGCCAAGCCAACTAGTGCCATTTAGGGTCTCCTTAGCAATGTCGCAGACCTTCTAAATTTCTCATGCAAAGTAACACGTTTTCCGGTCTGAAGTCAAATTGCAATTTCCACAGAACTTTTGGTGCCTTTGTATACTGCTGCAATTTGACGGAAATTATCCGTTCTAGGATCTTCCCAGTAGTACTTAAGAGGTACAGTGGCTTGTAAGAAAATGGTAGTTTCGGTGGCTGCTTTGCTTTCGGGATGAGGTCCAATCATATGGGGAGCTGCCAAACTAGCTCTCCCATTTCAAATATGATCGAAATATTCCGATTAAGTATGATCACATTCAGAGAAGCAAAGGTCTCCATTTATAACCCATTTTCAACCGCCCGTAAGAATATAAAATACACTAGTTATTTTTATAATTTCTAGTAGGAAATTGTTTGTTATTTTATTATTTCTGGTAGGTAATTTGTATCAAATACTTGTCCATCACTAGTTTTATTCATTTACAAATTGTGCCTTGCCATTGTCAATAAATAGCAGCCAACAGCTGTTTAGTTTCTTCGAATGCTTTGATTTTGGAATTTATTTTGTTCATTCATCACCATCATTATTATTTATGTCATATATATGTAAACCGTATGAGTGCAACTAAGAAAAAGGTAATATTTGTTCACCTGCAATATAATAAATTAAATGGAATAGTTTTGTATTTATTTATTATTGTATTTGCAGTTCATGCCAAGAGATGCTGATCAGAGATGTGCAGCGAGTGCTTCGTTTTCATGAAGTGCACTCAAAAAGTCATTTCCGCAAGGCTCTCTATTATTATCTATTGTTATGTTAAGCCAAGTGGAAGTACGCGGACTGCTTATTGTCAACATAAAACTATTTCGTAAATATTTTATAATAATAATAATAATAGCCCAAAGGACAGTCATCAATAGCTACCATGTGCAGTAAGGAAGATATACTTGAAAATATCCATAACGGTGTTTATGAAACGGCTGAGAGAGAAGGTAAGAGCCTTGTTTGGAACCTCTTCACTAATATAAGGAAGGATGATGGAACCATACTGGACGGCTATGTTTATTGCAAAAAATGCAAGAATTTGTTTAAATACAATGGCAGACAGACAAGCGCCCTAACACGACACAAGTGTTTCGTTAACATTTCTGAGGGAAATGTTATGCAGAAAGTGAACCAAGTAGATAAAGATTGCGCTATTGATGCCTGCGCACAATGGATTATCGAAGATTGCCGGCCTTTCTCCGCCGTTGAAGGAACCGGGTTCGTGAAATTGGCCCAGTTTTTCTTTGATATGGGAGCGAAGTACGGTGGAAATGCAGACATCCAAGATTTGATTCCCGATCGCACAAGCATCTCGCGAAATATAGAAAAAATTGCTTCAGAAAAAAAAGGCCTAAACCAAACATTTTAATTTTTAATACTTTTTTTTAATGTTACACTTTTTATACTCTTCACGTTAGTGAATAGTATTATAAGTTTGTCATGAAGTTTGTAACACACAGAAGGAGACCACATAAAGTATATATATTTGTGATCAGCTCGATGATAAGAGTTGATTTAGCCATGTCCGTCTGTTCGCAATCCTATTCCTTCAGCTAGAGAGCTAAAATTTTGTACATCGGTTTCTTTTTACCAAACGCCGGTCTAGTTCGTGAATCAGCCAAATCAGACCACTTGGGGGGGGGGGGTGGTTACCTCCCATACAAACACCCTTTTAAATTAATGTTTTTATTAGAAAAAGTTTTTTGTTTTTTGACGTATAGAAATGAAATTTGGACACTAGTAGTAAGTTTCTAGTCCATATCCACCAACCGTATAAATTTCATGATTCTAGGGTTACCAGGAGGGGTATCTCCCATACAAATCACATTTTAAATTAATGTTTTTATTAGAAAAAGTTTTTTGCTTTTTGTCTTATTGAACTGAAATTAGGACACTATAAGTCTCTGACCCATATCCACAATCCATGAAAATTTCAAGACCCTCGGACCACGGAGGGGTACCCCCCATACAAACCTGTATCCATATTCAGGTTCTTATTTGAAAAACTTTTTTGTTTTTTGTACTATCGACTATTTGGACACTATAAGTGTCTAACCCATAGCCGCCAACCTTATAAATTTCAAGACCCTCGGACCACTCGCTGGGGCGTGAAAGGTATTACAACATCGGCATAGCCAAAGTTAGTCTTTTTTATTTTTTTTTTAATATAAGAACAATGTTCCTTTATTTTTAATTTTATTCTTTCCTTTAAATATGTAGAATTACTTATATGAAAACCACTTTACACTAAAAGGAAAAGAACACAACAAAAGTGATGTGTTTGTCTTTTTCATTAATTTTTTTATTGCTACATGTTGTTGTTCACCTACGAACGTTTTCGTTTCTTTCTTGTTTTGATGGGAAAGTTTGGTTTTTCCATGCTAAGTTTTGTTGTGCTTCTGACTGCAGCGTAGAGAGACCTAAATGTTTCACTGTTCGCATGCAGCAAAGAGAGTTCTAAATGTTTCACTGTTCGCATGCAGTGAAGAGAGACCTGAATGTTTCATTGTTCGCATAGACTGGTTCTGCATTATAAGATTTTGCGGCAGAGCTCTCTCATCAAACTTTTGCTTGTAGGCAAGAGAGCGCGAGAGTTCATTGGGAAGCTGACGGTAGCCGTGTCTGATGTACCACAGACAAAAATTTCGGTGCCGAGTTTTTCGTTGTTTTCATTGTGCCATCATGAAACACACACCTTCATATGAATAGAAAAATAAACATAAATGAGAGAAAATCTGTTTATGACAGCCTTAAGGGACCTGCACACCTTGCGACCGCATCATACAACGTCATGGAATGAAATGGAACCCTAGTTGTTGGATGGCAAAGCGTGTGCGGGGAAGAGAAATGCCGGTTGGAAGGTCGGTTGTATGAAAGATCAAAAAATGTTGATCAATGGAAATACAAACAATACAAAATCAGAGACCAAAGAAGAATCAACGATAAGTGTCTGAAGCGAGTCATATAATGTAAAACCGGGGCATACTTCAGTCTCTCATTGCTTGCTTTGCTTTCTCTGCATGCAGTCTCGACTTGCTTAGACTCATTTTTATACTCTTCACGCAGTTAATAGTTTTATAAGATTGTCTTGAAGTTTGTAACACATAGAAGGAGACATCGGAGACCCCATAAAGTATATATATATTCTTGTTCAGCGCGACGAGACGAGTTAATCTGGCCATGTCAGTCTGTCCTGACTTATACAATCCGGGATCCAAATAAAAATTCTTATAAGAAAAACGTTTTTTTGGTTTTTGTACTATGGAACTATAATTTGGACACTATAAGTGTCTAATCCATATTCACCAACCTTCTAAATTTCAAGACAAAGAGGAAGTTATCATGATCACTTGCTGATCTGCTTTCTCATCTCTCATTACTTTGCTATTGATAGAGCAATTAATTTATATTAAATTATATATATAGAAAATAAAAAAATTTGAACTACGAACAAATCCTAATTGCTGTCATTAAATAGGGCAATTAATTTAGAGCCTCTAATAAATCTTGCATAACATTGACTAGGATGTTCCCAGTATTACTTAAGAGGTACAGTGGATCGAAATATTCCGATTAAGTATGACCCCATTTAGTCAGAGAAGCAAAATCCTCAATGTACAGCCTCTTTCAAACGCCCGTTATGATTTTAAATACACTTTAGTTATTTTTACAATATCTGGTAGGAAATTGTTTGTTATTTTCTCATTTCTGGTAGGTAATTTGTATCAAATACTTGTCCATCACTAGTTTTACTCATTTACACATTGTCGCTTCCCATTGTTAGTAAATAGCAGCAGCTGTTTAGTTTCTTCGAATGTTTTGATTTTGGAATTTATTTTGAAATCATCACCATCATTATTTTTTATGTCATATATATGAAAACCGTTTTGGACACAACTAAGGTAAAAGTAATATTTGTTCACCTACAATATAATAAATTGAATGGAATAGTTTTGTATTTATTTATTATTGTATTTGCAGTTCATGCCAAGAGATGCCTATGAGGAGCTTCTATTCAATATAATATTTACGGACAACTTTTAGCTGAAGACATCATTTATATCAGTTATTATGCCTCGCAAGCGTTCGGATTTAAGTCGAACTACAAGACATGCAAGGAGAAAACGTTTACACGAAATGAATGAAACCGAAGAACAAAGGCAAATCAGGTTGGCTAAAAATAGAGAAAGAGTTGCTTTAAGACGAAGTAGAGAAACGCCTGTTGAACGTGAACTTCGTCTTAGTCGTGCCAGACAAAGTAATAGGAAAACCAAGAGATCTAGAGAATTATCCAAACGTAAGTCCATGAAGACTCCTGATTTGGAGCCAAATTCTGACGTTAATGAAGATTCTACTATTGAATATAAGTATAATCCTGCCGATTCATTATCTACAATGTCTGCTGTCTGCGAACATTGCTCTCTCTTGATATGGAATGGTGAATCTAATTGCCGATGTTGTTTACATGGAGAAGTAAAAGTAGAAGAACATTTTCCTCCTCTTGTAAAAGTAAAATTAGAGAAAATTCTTCCTTCACCCGAGGCGTAGAGGGTAACTAATGGAATGCAGGCAGTCTTCAGCAAAGCAAAATCGGACGAAACAGGACTTTGATGATGACGGCTAGACAATTGACGAAGAGGAAGTTGGCAGTACTGGATCTGCTTTCTCATTCCTTTGCTATTGAAGAGCAAACAATTTATATTAAATTAGATGTATAGAAAATAATGTAGATTTTATTTATTTCACTTCATTTTTTTCTTAACTGAAATCAAAACAATTAGAAATTTCAACAACAAACAAATCCTAATTGATGCCATTAAATAAGTTAATCAATTAAATGAATCCAAAGTTTCTAATAAATCTTGCATAACATCGACTAATGGAAATCTTTCTGTTGAAGTCGGTAGCATTATTAAAAGGTGAACTACAAGGTTGGTATATGTGGAGCCAGTTAAAGAAAATCAAAATGTTTATGAGAAGAGAAGAGCAATATTGGTCCGGTAATAAATGGCGGCATTCTACCACAACAGTTTCATGGTAGCATACATCATTTCGCTTCCTTATTCACCTATCAGAATAGCTTAAATTTGTACGTTGCAATATTGAAGATGACCAAGATGATTGTCAAATAACCCGTGAATATCATCAACTAGAGGAGGAAATCAAAAGGAAAACCTTCGAATGCGATCAGTCACACAACCAAAGATCAAAAACTTTTGATTTTTCATACAATCACAACAACAACTGGCATACTACCTGGGGGAAATAATATGTGGCATAAAGTATTATTTGGTAATAAACAAATAGAATATTCTAATTAATAGTGAGTGTGACCTCCTTTTTCATTTAAATGCAGGGGCATTGAAGAAATAAGATTTTGGAGCACGGAATTCTCAATTTTGGATCACTCTTCTTTAATGGACTACTTCAAGTCCAATAACGTCTCAAACTCAAACGGTAGTTCTTGTAAACATTGTTCGAAAGGAGACCCCAAAAGTTTTCAATTGGATTTAAATCTGAATTGCGTGCTGGCAATTCCAAGTATTCAATGTTTCTGGTTTCGAAAAAGGTTTTTGTCATTTTTGAAACATGGATAGAGGCGTTATCCTGTTGGAAAATACACTCACTTCCCCAATTAGCATCACCAAAATTAATTAATACGTTGTCGAGGAGGTCTATGTATATTTCGGAATTCTTTTTTGTAGAAATGAAGCACGTTGGTGACTTTTCCTTAATTCCAAATGCTGTCCATACCATCAGGGAGTCACCTCCAAAGTTTCTGTTATGACCATCTAAGTTGAATTTCTTTTCGTCGCTAAAAATTACTTCTTCCCATTCATGCGACTAGAATGTATACAATATTTTTATCCTTGCTTGCTTGTGACTCTACTTTAATTTGGGACACAGACAGCATATTTTCATATCGAATGTTGTCATTCGAAGTTAAAATCTGGCGAAAGTTCAGCGACAATTGGGCCTTTATTTGACCCGAACTCAAAGATTTTTGTGCAGCTAAGCGTTTTCTTTAGCGCTTTGTCCTCTCATCAATACCGGGTGGACGGTCCAATCAAGTTTTATTTTGTAAGTCATGTAGATTTTTTAAGAACTTGTGCATTGTTGTTTTGCTTCTAGATATAATCTTTGCAATTTCTCGAATTGTCTTGCCTTCGAGCCAACTTAAGTTTTTTGTACCACTTATTATTTCCCACAAGCAAACACACGCTTTCATACAATTCATATAAAATGGGTCCCAGGCCACTCCAATACATAAGGCAATGAGCTGGCAGACAAAACAGCCAAAGCCGCTGTAAACATGCCCCTAATTCTAACTCAGAACATCAACCCAACGGACATAAATACATATGTATCTAAGATCTGCTTTATCAGACGAGTTTAGGGTAATATAATACCAAATCCAATATATTGTACCAAGACATCAACAACAACTCTCTCCATACAGATGTTTACTTAAAGAGGAATGTTAATCAAGTTGACCAGATAAAAATCTTTAGGCTCCGATTAGGTCAAACCAAACTTACCCACCTTCACCTCTTTGATCCCAATATAACACCACAATGCCCTAACTGCCACTCAACCACAAACACTGATTTAGACCATATACTAACATCATGCCCTGCAAGCACAAACACTTAAATAAAAATTTTCTAACTAACCCCACAAAAGAAAACATTATTAAATTAATCACATATTTAAAAGAAATTAACATATACCATAAATTATAAACAAATTATAAGTAAATGTATATAAGAAAATAATGGTTGTTTGGCTGACTTGTATAATCCACTAACAAACCACAATTCGCATTTAAGTGCCGTTTTGAAACCAATTCCTCGCCGAACACAATCAGTATAGCTGAACCCCTCTCGTAGAGTTTAGGTTTTTAAGTAGATCACTCGGACATGTGACCGAAAAGTCCGAGAGGTTATCGAAAATATATTTGCCCATTGAGTGAGTGATTCGTTTTCCTCCACGCCACCACGACTCCTACAAAAGCTCGTGTAGGGGATACACAGTCTCTCCGCGTGAGTACCAACACACCAGTGACCAGTAAAAACCGCCGTGAGCCTTGAGGTATCTTTACGTCTTCTATTGATTAGTCTAAAAGACCTATTTTCGTTGTACCTAGGCCAGATGGCGCGCGCCACCCTGTAAGATTCGAGATCTTTCCACCTATTATTAGCATGCTGAAGGAAAAGCAGGAAGTTGCTCTTCTTAACAACCGCCAGTGGAATCGGGACTTGTTCCGCCAGCGATGAATCAAGAGTTGCACCAAAGCGAGCTAGTTCGTCAGCCTTCTCATTTCCCTCAATATTCCTATGGCCGGGAACCCATAAGATAGTGGCATCCGCTCTACGACTAGCTCGCTTATAGCCAATCTTCATTCCATTACAAGCTTGGACTTCATAACGGTGGATTGCAAAGCTTTGAGTGCCGCCTGACTATCAACGAAAATAGCTATCTTACGACCTTCCGGTACGTTATGTTCCGCCAGTCGATATGCCTCTCTAAATGGCCAGAACCTCTGCCTGAAAGACCGTGGCCTCGTTAGGTAGGCGAAAGGAATGGTCTAAGTTTAATTGCACCTACACCACATTCCATCTTTGAATCATCCGTGAAGATTGAATAGTCAAAATCACTCTGAAAACTGTTTTCTTTTCACTCCATCCTGGTAAGAACCTAGACGTAGGTGAACACAATACAGTTGACCTCGAAGGGCAACGGAAGAGCCCTCTGAGTCTTAGAGGGAAACCTTGGACGCCTACTCTGAAGTAATACATAAAGCAGTTCCAGAGTATGTGTACTGTTCAGGATGAAGAGGGAGGTTTAGTGGAAACACCACACACGTAGTCACGATGGTGACTATAGGTCCGAAGGGATTCCTCCCTACCTCACACACAAAAAAAAAAAAAGAAAAAATAAATAATATTCTTAATGATGAATTTATAACTATATAATTTTACTATTACAATCAACACTGGTTCGTTTTATAACCATGCCTTCATTAGTTGAAACAAAGCAGTGGCACGCTTTTTATCGCTGGAATAGTTACTGATGATTGAAATCGTGGTTGGAGAAATATTCTTTGGCGTTTAATATCATCTTTGGAGCAATAGTAAATGGCTGTTTGAGTTAAATTGGAATTCACCCATTCATACAATCGCATTGGCGTAATAATTGCTCTATTTGGAGGTAACTGCAAGTTTGCACGAGTCGCTAAACATTTCAGGTTTCCTACAAGATCATCACATGGGCCCTTTACCGTGAGAGGTGGCTCTGCATCTGTTTTAAAATCTTGTTTATAATAAAATAGGTTTGTAAAATTGAATCCATTTTTAAAATGTTTTGAGGCACCATCTGTGATATACTTAGATAATTTTCTACTATTACTTTTTTGAAAAGATGCTCGTGTAATATTTTTTTGGAAAGCAAATAATGTAGCTGTACCATGCTTCAAATCGTCTGCAATCATTATAATGCTACCGTATTTTATTTCACTTTTATTTTTATAATAAAAGACCAATGTTAGTAGTGTTGCCTGTCCATTATTCCAATGAAAAGCTTGAGCTGCGTCTTGAACAACAAAACGCGAAATCGCATTGTACTATGATTTCACATACTGTAATGTTCTCCTTAAGTCTTTTAAAATAAAGGGCTTGTTTGTCTGCAATGTGGGCATGGGGTTTCAATATATCCAAAGCGTCACAGAAACTATCTACGAAATTATCAGATGGAAGTATTTGAGTAGACATCGTGAAGCGGTCTGTGCCATCCCATTTTTCAAACTGCACGTTTGTCGTTTGATTGTCATCAAATATCATGAATCGCATTCAAGCCAGGACACGATTTACAACATTCTGTTGGCGATGTGTTTGATGTCGTTAAATGACATGTCGATGTTGGATTAGGACAAATCATATTGCAAAGGCAATCTTTATACGATGAAAGTTCCATGGCAGTTCCAGTGGTAAGATTTGGAATGTCTCCTCTATTCAACATCAGCTTGACATTTTGATGGTAAACACAAACACACACCATATGTGTTCCAGAATCTCCGGCGAGAATACATTGTTTGGGTCTTAGGGTAAAAAATTTTGTTAAACCCACCTTATCATTAGGATATTCTCCTTTAAAGTTCGTCAATATTGCACATTAGAATTTATTTTTGGATGTGTGTTCTTTTTCCATCATGTAATTTCAGGGATATAAAATCTTTTTTACCAGGCATGATGCGTCTAATGTCTTCTCGTAGATAAAATGATTTCACCAAGTTCTCTGTATCGACGGATACTTTACGGCCACCTCGCGGATTAAGAGATGATAAAAAACCGAACTGATCTACTAATTTCTTTGCTTTTCTTGCTTATTTTCACTCCAACATTTAGGTGCTACAGTCTGTATCATTGTCCTCATAGAAATAGATGTAGATAGATCATTAAATTTCTCCTTTAACTGATTCAAAATTTCTTCGTCTTAATCAGTTTGAGTCGAACTATGTTTATACTTATCTTCGGGAACGTACGGTACATCTTGGGAGTTTAGTAGGGTTTCAACTGATGATTGACAACTCGGCACATGATTTGCTACCACTATCAGAGGTGTTTCAATCAACATTTGTTTCCTGCAGGATGCACACACGTACACATTTGAGGAACAATTCCATTTTTCAGCTAAACTTTTAGACATTTTTCTTATATCTTTAAACTTTCGGTGAGCTCGTAAATTAAATAGATTGTAGCATTGATCACCGTAGGGAGCCATAATAAATAAATAAAAATGATAAATCTTATCATTAAATCTTAAGAGGTTAGAACGGCAACTAATAATAACATAACGGAACACAGGTGTGGCTTGGCGTCATACTTCTATCTCTTTCTATTAAAATATCTTACATTCGTTTTGATGAAATGATTCTTTTCGTAACTAAGATATGGCGTTATTATTCGTATTTCGTCGTCACAATTTGAGAAAAAATCACGTAAAATGTATTATTTTGTTATTGTTTTCTACACATACTTTTGTTCTAATTATTTTATTTTATTTTAAATTTATGTATTAAATAAGCTTAAGCAGCCTAGACATGATACAACGCATAATTTGTGGCCTGCATTAGTGAAATATTTATGCGCGCATCTCATATACAATGTTGCTTGTTGTTTTCATGATTTTCCCTTTGACAGTTTTGTTTTGCTTGTTTTGATTCTACTGCTACTGCAGTTTTGTTCTACTTCAGTTTTGTTCTTTAATTCTAATGCTTGAAAGTTCTATTGCTTGTATTCGCTCTCACAAATCAGCCAACTTTACCAAGTGCCCAGTATGACAGTATGATTTATCTCTTAAACTAATTTAGATCCCATTCTGCAATTTTTATTGTAAAATTTATGGATGTTAAGCTTTAGTTTGCCGTCATAAAAATTTAAATGAAAATGGTCGAAGTTGTTAAAAAAAAAATATTTGAACACTGGGAAACAAATTCAAATTTGAAATCTGATTGGAAAATCAAAAAGAGCAGCAATCAATTTCTCATAAAAAAACATTACATTCATTATTTCATTATAATTAATCGTCAATCAGGTAAAATGTATAGGATCCCATATCTTAACAACTAAACCTCAAATAAAAAAAAATATTATGTGAATATCCCATAGATGTACAAAGATGGCCAATATGAACAAATTTCAGAACCTCACTTTTTTGTTGTTAACCGCTTTGCGTGAAATGCCCCTTATAACAAATTTTTATTATAGTTTTTTATACTCTTCACGCAGTGAATAGTATTATAAGATTGTCATGAAGTTTGTAACACATAGCATAGCCAAAGTTAGTCTTTTTTATATATTTTTCTTTTTAATAAAAAAAAATTTTGTTAATTAATATGATAATGTTATGTATATTTGTGTGACAAGGAACAATCTTCAATTCAGTAAGTTAATGAATGAAGAAAAGTGTTATGCTATTGGATAATGATGTAAACGACCCGAGGACCAAGCAATGGTTAAAATAGATCTTGAATTTTTACGATTTATACTCTGGAAACAAACAAAATTTGGGAATTCCGTTGGATTAATGCCTTTAATATAAAAGGCTGGTGATATTTGTAATTCAGCTAAATTGATGCTAGTGTGAAAGACTACAACAGCATTAGTATCCTTGAAAGTAACAACCAGGTATTGACCATTAGGATCCCAGGCAAGTTGTTGCGGCACACCACCGACATTTGTATTGTCAATGCAACAAGTAGTTAAATCGGCAACAGCCAAAACACGTTTAGCGCTCTCAGCTATAATAAAAACGAAATGATGAATAAAAAGAAAAACATAATTATAAGAATAGATTGTGTAGTGTAGTGTGTATTAAGAATTTGTAATAGGAATAAATTATGTGTTGGCACCATTATACAAACAACAACTAAGCTTATGTTGCTGTTTACCTGTTGAATGCCTTGATATATTCAATAATTAATGTTGGCAGCTTTGTTTTAAAAATTGCATAAGCAATTGCGGCTTGCATTATAACTTAGAACTTAAAAGCAGATAAATACAAGGACTGCAACTGCCACAACCTTTCTGTGAAATTGAATTGTTTTCACAAAAATTGTTTGTTTCTTTAACTTACTTTGGAAAATATTGCCTAGAGCGAATTGTAATCTATATAAAACTGGCTTTCCTTTGATCACAAACATCATGAAAGTACTACATGGAGACCAACAGGCTGCTTGTATTGTATTGCCCTCTTCAAGGTTCCAACGTTCCGGGTTCCAATTGTTTTCACAATCCCAAACATGGAAGATGCTACCCACCGTACTGGAAAAGAGCCACTCATCATGTGGTGACCATTTGAGTATTGAATTTGATGGACCATAACGTTTCAATGGCAACATTCTCAAACTATCCGGGTGCCAGAGCAAAATGGATCGATCACGTATAGATATTGTTGCCAATAGGGTACCATTTTGATTCCATTGTAATGACAAAATGGGCAACTTATCAGGGCTGATAACAAAATCCAATCAAATCAATATAAATGCTTAATATTTTTAGTGTAATTGATTGAACATACTGTTGCAATAGTTCTTTATGTGGTGATGAACGTGTTATATGCATGCTCTTCTCGACGGTCCATATATAGACACCTTCTTCACAACAAATAGCAATTTCGCTGGGATAAAATGGACGCCAGGCCATGCAGGTTACGTTCTTTTGTGATGAGCACTGTAAACCAAAAACAGAAATGATTAGAGAGGAAGGCAATCAAACTGAGTCGTCAGCTACTTACTTTTATTATTGAATTAACATGTGATTTATCTGTATAAATGCGAATAATATCATCAGAGCCAGCCACAGCAAATTTAAAACATTGCGGATGCCAGTCTATATAACGTAC
Organism: Amiota mariae; assembly: GCA_035041805.1. Taxonomy (NCBI): domain Eukaryota; kingdom Metazoa; phylum Arthropoda; class Insecta; order Diptera; family Drosophilidae; genus Amiota; species Amiota mariae. The sequence goes on from JAWNKV010000556.1 coordinate 266,643, forward strand.
AAAGCTATTCATCCAGTCTCTATATAATAAGAATAACACTCAACTATGTTACTATGTATATTCCAATAAAAACAGGCTATTCACTTATGTTTTCTCTTGCCTTGTTTCAGTAAAATTTGCTATAACCTCAGGATTGAGTTGCTTCATATGAGGAAACAATTTCATTTTAAGAAAATCATAGCAATTAAGCATTTGCAATATACCATTTGCAAATTTACATATTAACGGGCGTTCCTCATTTGTTGAGTCACTGCATGCTTCATCGAGAGCAGCACGAAATCCACTTTCAAAGAAAGTACATGAAATACGCTTCAAGACGGTTTCGTCGACCGGCAAAAGAAGTTTGCTAGCCGGCAAATCCACACATGTAATTTTATGCGATGAAGCATTTAGTACATCCCATTTTATATTCAATTCTGGATAACAATCCTGTTGCGTACATGATAATGGGAATGAGTATCATTACTAAATATAATTTATTTATTTTAATTTACATATATAGAATAAACACCTTACCAAGTCGCCAATTCTTTGCATCTCTACCATTGGCACACTGCACATTGATTCATAATCATTTATGTATTTTAAATCAGCCATTTTCAGTTTGTTTAATTATATATTCATTGGTTTTTTATTTAATTTCGAACTTTGTCGAAAAAATCGCGCGCTTTCTTGTTGTAATTCTTGTACATTCGACGCGATTTTACACACAAAATCCAACAACAATTTTTTTCTGCATTGGCAACACTGTTTTCAACACTTTTCGATCACATGTAATTTGTATCATTGCAGCACTACTTTGAAGTTGTTTGCAACACTTTTTATGCTTTCACATAAAATATAGTATTTCTCAAATAATGGCTTAAAAATTTAACTTTGCAGATTGTTTTGAATATGCTGTAAATAAATTTGATAGATGCTGATTTTCATTCGAAATTTGCATCCGATAGGAACGTCCGCTTGAAGCTTATTGGAAAACTAATAACTATGAATGGCGCGCTTTCAAAATAGTGTTTGAAAATGTTTTTATTTATCTAAATCTATTAGGCATGTACGCCGAATATTGTAAAATACACCAGTTGCGGAGATGAATTGAAAATTGTCTATATATATAATTGTTATCCGAAATTAATTATGATGCATCAAATGCGGAATGAAATATCAAATAAAGATAATAAAAAATGAACAAAATATGTATGAATAAAATAAAATGAATACAATATTCTAATTAATCTTCATTTTGGTTCTAAATAATATTAAATACGTCAATCAGACAGAAGTTGGTATTTTATATACTTCACACTTTCTTTAGCATAAATCCATATAGATATGTATATAAATTTAAATTAATGCTACACAATATTTCATTAATTAATTTTTTCGAATATGTGAAGCCATCATTTACATATTACATATTTCAATGAAATGGATTTTCTCATAAGAAATTTGAAATCCACAGATGAACGAACAGACAAATGGCCATGACTGGACATTGATCCTCCTCGTCAGTATGACCATTTCCATACATACTTGATAACTTTCAAACAAAATTATGATAAAGTATAGGTTTGGTTGTATAACCGAAAATTATTATTTTTTAAATTTTTCATACAATCACAACAAAAACTGGCATACACTTCTCCGCAGTCTTCCATTCCATGAAGTCGTACTACAACCGGGTCGCATAATTGCTAATCACACTTATAAGCCATGCCCAAAGCTCAAATTTAAAAATTTGCTGCGAGTTCACAAAAAACTAACAAGGTGACAGCCCTATAATTCAGTCAAGCTAAACTATATACCAGCTTTTGACGCATTGCAACGTCATTAGGCGTTTCACGCTTTGTCGATGCCTCGGCATTTTTTAACAAAACAAATGACGGCTGTTTTGAAATAACAAAATTGAGCCAATTGTGATCAGTTTTGTTTTGGCTATTGCACCATTAAACAGAGAAATTGATTATTTATTGTATTCAATACAATTAAATTTTTGTCTCAAAGCTTCGAAAGTTAATATGCTCGCAAAGCGTGATATGTAGTTTCATCTTCACTTGTACTTTAGCTTCTCACAAAATATCACAACTGCTACAACTAAATCAGCCTGGGGTTTGTATTCTCAAAAGTTTTCTCAATAAAAATATGAAAAAATAGATCAGATTGTAAGAATCATCGGCTCTTTCTGATTGGTAAGCGACCGCCACCACTACCAATCGATTCGGATCGAATCGAATAAAACGAACAAACGAAACGAAAGAAATCGAAAATTGCGATAAGTTCTTGGGATCTTCACACATATAAAGACGAAAATATATATATATGTGTTTAAGTAGTGTGTGTACCGCGAAAGACTTGACGCTGTCGTCACTGTTTAGTTGTAGTACGCGTGTCTGCTATCAGTAATCAGTCAGTCACTCGGTCAGTAATCAGCGGGTATCCCGGCCTTGGATGTCGTCATTGCAATAAGCAATAAACAGACATTAGTTGAAGAATCTCTAGTTACTGTCTCGAGCGTCTGTCTGTCTAATCAACAGTAAGTAAGTGGCAGTGGCAGTGGCAGTGAATGTTGTACGTCAGACTGCACAGCGCGATAAGCTTACTTAGTGGTGGAGTCAAATTGATATTCGTTTGTTTAGTGCACGAACAATGAGATTGATTGGTTGATGAGTGCACAATTTTAGTAAATCATTTATCATTAGGAGCCGTAATAATGGCAGAAGGGGGAGGAGGAATGGGAGTGGGAACTAGTGCCTTAGTGGAAGGTCTTAACTCATTGCGCCTAGCAGGGAAATTTACCGATGTCACATTAATTGTGCAGGGCAAACGTTTTAAGGTAATGTAATAAACTAACTTGAAATGAATGAAATTCCTAGAGATTTAAGAGATCTTATATCTTCCTTTGTCCATAGGCACATCGGGTTGTTTTGGCAGCATGCAGTGATTATTTTAATGCCATGTTTTCCATTGGAATGGTTGAATCAGTTAAGGAAGAGATTCATCTGATGGGTGTAACGGCTAGTGCCATGACCAATATTATTGACTTCATTTATACATCGAAATTAGAATTGAATTGCGATAATATTGAAGAGATGCTTGCTGCATCAACTCATATACAAATGGAGGAGACTGTCCAGGCTTGTGTGAAATATCTTCGGAATAGTTTGAATCTGCACAATTGCCTTGATGTTGCTTTATTGGCAGATAGATATGCCCAAATGACATTGAAGGCTGAAGCTTATCGATATGTTTGCTCACACATGTGTGAATTTTCATCGAAAGGATATTTCATGAAGCTGAAAGTTGAAGAAGTCCTCTTCTTGTTGTCCAGCAATTATCCCGTAGATGTTACCGAATTGACATTGTTAAAGCTGACAATGTCCTGGTGTGCCAGAGATAACTACAACGATGATGTTGTACGAAATTTATTTGCGCAAATCCAATTTGCAACTATTCCGCTTGTAGACCTGCAACAGTTTCATACGCATGCTTTGATGGCCGCCACGATTGGGCAGGAGGACACATCAATAAAATTAAAGATTCCGCGTTACTTCAGTATATTGTTTAAGGAATGCAAACGTCAAATGCCTGACTTTGAATTGGAGCCATGGGAGAATGATATCATAACGAACAATACACCTGTACCTATTATCGTATGCAATACTCGAGGCATGGAATTGTGCTTAGTAAAAGTGGGCGGCATTGAAATTGATGGCTTGACCAATAACATATCATGCTTCTCACCCACACTCAATAAATGGCGTAAATTGACTGTTATACCGCATCTCGATCAATGTAATTATGGAACTGCTGTGCTTGGGAATAAGCTTTTTGTTATCGGCGGTTCCTATGATGTTTGTCTAAGGGAATATGTTCATCCATTCGGATTTCGATACTGCCCGCTACGCGACGAATGGGAATGCATTGCTCCAATGCAGACCGAACGTTGTAGATTCTCTTTAAATGCAATTGGCGATAAGCTATATGCTGTTGGCGGCATTGGAGATTTGGATAGTGAATCTATTGCTGGATGGGACGGAAACAGTTCAAATTGCGAATGTTACAATGTTGTCTCAAATAGTTGGTCCTATTTGCCCAAGTTAAGGGAAGACCGCAGCCAGCATTCGAGCGTAGCAATTGGTGACAAGCTTTATATATCGGGCGGCATTCATGGATCCCGTGTGCTTAGTTCATTTTGTTGTTTCGATACATCAATGAATGAATGGCAACAACTGCCGTCAATGCTATTCCCACGTTGTGATCATGTATTGGTTGAGGTCAATAACAAAATCTACGCATGCGGAGGCTGGAGAGAAAATCTCAATGAGGCACGTGAAATTGTTTCAGTTGTTGAAGTCTATAATATAGTGACGCGCCGTTGGTCCTTTGAGACTACTAATCCTTATCCAACATTTCATACAGGAATTGCGGCCTTAAATGATACCATCTACTTTGTTGGTGGCCTACAATCAAATGACAGTGCCGATCGTGCCACCTCCCACACATTCACCTATAATGTAACAACAAAAGAATGGCAAAGTCCTGCCGACACACTAAATGATGTGTGGGAATTGGCTTGCGTTGCCATCTATTTGCCAAAACATCATGAAACAAAAGCATAAATCAATCGTCACGTCAGCTGTTATGTCTTAATCAATCTAAGTACATACATCATTTGAAAGTTAATAGACAGAAAGAATCTACACAGGCGGATGGATAGCTGAAAGCTGCTGAGGAAATATCATATTTCAATATGATATTGATTTGTTTGTTAATTAGAAATCATGACAAATCAACTCTTCTGGAAAATTTGTATCAGGTAAAATGAATCACATTTGTTTATTTACATACATCTATAGTCAGACAATTACTCATAACAACAACAAGAAGACTAAAAAATTGAAAACATATATCATATATCATATGATATTGAGAAAAATGTAAATAGAATTCATGAAAAATCAATCAATTCATGTAAAAGATATGAGTTATAGAATTGAACAAGAAAAATATATGTAGTACATATATGAAAAACAATAATCATTAAAGGTCACATAATCATTAATTGTTTCAGCAACTTACTCATAACAATAAGAAGAATGCTACAGAATTGGAAACAGATATCGGATATCATAGAATTCATGAAAAATGAATTAATCTATATTCTATCCGTCATATAATCAACAATCTTTTCAGACTCTCATAACAATAACAAGAAGATTACAGATTTTGGAACACATATCAGATATCAAACTTAAATAGACTTCATGATAAATGATTTACTGAATTACACAAGAAATAGAATATGATAAACAATGATCACTAGCATCATATAATCATCAATCGTTTAAGACACTCATAATAATAACAAGATGGCTACAGAATTGAAAACAGATATCAGGATTCATATAATGATATCGAGAAATATTTAAATATGGAGTTCAAGGAAAATGAATTAATCCATGGAAATGATGGGAGTTACAAAATTGAACAAGAAAAAGAATATGATAAACAATGATCACTAAAGGTCATATAATCTATTTATCATACCATCATCAATCGTTTTTTAAAAAAAGAAAAAAATAAAAGCACAATGACAAAATACATGTAAATTTGCCATCTAAAACAAGAAATGCATTTGGCAAGGCAAATGTTTATTTTACTATATTTATAAAAAAAAAAATATATATATATACATGTAAAAAATATAAAAAAAAACTAACTTTGGCTATGCCAAAGTTGTAATACTCTTCACGCCACTGCTAGTAGTTTGAGAGTCTTGAAATTTATAAGGTTGGTGGATATAGATCAGGCACTTATATTGTCAGTTCCATATTACAAAAAACAAAAATGTTTTTCTAATAAGAACTTTCATTTGGATCCCGGTTTGTATGGGGGGTACCCTCCTAGTGATTCCGACAAATGTAAAGCTCCGTGTAAAATTTCAGCTCTCCAGCTCAAAAACTGAGGGACTAGTTTGCAGACATACATACATACAGACAGACGGACATGGCTAGATCAACTCTTCTCGTCGCGCTGATCAAGAATATATATACTTTATGGGGTCTCCGATGTTGTCTCCTTCTGTGTGTTACAAACTTCATGACAATCTTATAATACTGTTCACTGTTCGCGTGAAGAGTATAAATACAATAAATATAAAAAAAGCTCGGATTGTGATATGTAGACGAATTTTGTATATGATAAATACAAAAAAAAAGAAGGAAATTAATAGAATTTTAACTCGAATATGAAGTGAAATGTATAAAATATTTTAAGTTTTCATTTAACTATTTTTTTTATTATGAATTTATTTTATAACAATAATTTTTTTTTTGTTTAAGGTTTAACGCTATTATGTTTTCAGACATATATACATTTTGTACATAGATACATAAATTTGTAGAAATATTTTTTTTATATTGACATCTGTAGTATATTTTATTTTAAGTTTAATCTTTTTCTTTGCAAAACTGCCTTTATTATTTAATTATTTATGTATTTAATTATACCTATATATTATTTAATTTATTTTTATTTATATGAATGTATTTATATTTAAGTTACAACTTTTGACTACTTTATAATCTCGATGTCTGTCTTCTGAGTTGTATTCAATTGAAGTATTTTTTACTTTTATAGAATTTAAATTAAGAATAAAACTCAAAAATGATTAATAAAAGCTGTGTTTTTATTCATTGTATATAAAATTTACCATGTTTATATATTTCCAATAACAACAATTTATGAGTAGTAGAAAAAGGCACCTCGGCTAAACTGGCTGATTTGGTTCTCATTCAAAACATTTCGTTGAATATTGAAATATTCCTAATTATACATCCAATGTAGATATATGGAATCCAAATAATATTATGATGCATTTTTCCACAATAGATTTGATGTCTTAGAATCGAGGATTCATCGTCCATCTGTATCACTACAACTGGTTGTATAAAATAAAGACAGTTTTGTAATCTGTCTGCCAGAGTCGACATTCCGAGAATTTATATGACAGCACTAAAGATTCACAGGTATATATATTTGATAGATGTATGTATGTATCTTATTGTATGTGAACACCAATCATTATATGTCCGGTATGCGTAATGAGAGGATCCAGAGGATGATGAAATCTTTTCTGTTTCACTCGTTTGCCTGATATTGTTCAGCACGTTTAAATGTTTTATAGACATGATGCTAAAAATAATGCTCAGTTGACTCAACGTACACATTCTATTGTACTCGTATATCGCCCAGAATGAAATAAAGCCGATCGACCTATGGTTTATGTTAATGTTGTTGATATTGCTCACAAAAATATAAGAAACACGACCCAGGAATTCAAAGTATGTAGTTGTAGAAAGGACAAATTAACAATACTAGACAGTGAATAGTATGTACGGTATTATAACTTTGTCATGATGCTTTTCACACATAGAACGAGACATCGGAGACCCTATAAATTATAAATATTTTTAAACAGCTTAATGATTTACCCATGTCCATCTGTGCTTCAGTTTTTGAGCAAGAAAACTGAAGCTTTCTTTTCATCATACGCAACACATTTGTCGAAATCAGAAGATTCGGACGACTAGGAGGCGCGCGTCCCATACAAACCCAGATTCAAATTCACCAGAAGCTCTACCTCATGGGTGATGGTGAGAAAATAAGTTTAATGTTAAGCACATAGTTCAAAGTATGGTCATTAAGATATATGACCTTAGGACAATAATTAGAAGATATGATATAAAAGGTGCGTGAAGAGTATTACAACTTCGGAATAACCAAAGTTAATCCTCTTTTTTTTTTTTTAAACATTTGTGAAGGAATGAATGAACGTATCTTGCATGTCCAGATAGGAAAATTAAATCATTCACCTACAATTCTTCTTTTTATTTTGTTATCGATCCCCTGAACCAACTTAACAATTAACAGAAAAAATTTCCGATTTTAAAAATCAGAAACAACCATTTTCACCGGATTCTAATCTGGTACCAATATATGTAGGTTATGTTAGATAGGATAGAATACACGCGAGTTCACCCAGAAGCCTTACTGCCCATTGTGATGCTTGATTATGGAAGGATGAGGAAGAGAGAGGAGGGGGGGGGGTGTTGGTGTGGTATATATATTTGATGTAAACTTCAGACAGTACCTAGAGATCTCCGCTCAGCCTCCTGAATATTCCAAGAACAGAGCCAGTAACAGCTTTGCCAAACTGCCCTATTCCTCAAAGAATGGTTTCCCGAGAATATGGTTACGTCTTCTAAGAAGAGCAAGCCAGTCACAGAGGAGATTTTGAATAATCTCTGATTCTTCTTAAAATGATATCTTGAATCGGTCTATGAATATCAGCAACCGCTAAAGAGCTAGGCGTTAACGATCCCCTTCTGGAACACTCGTCCACCATATTATTACCTAGTATAAGGCCACAATGACCAGGCACCCAGATTAGCGTAATTGAGTGCTGACGAGCCTGGTTAAGAGCCGTCACCGTTCTACGAATAGCTTTGCTCTCAGTGCTATGAGCAGACAGAGCTTTGATGGCAACCTGGCTTTCAACATAGATCGATATGCTTTTCGATATCTCCTTCATAGTGTTTATCAAACTTGCTACCTGCCAGACGCTTTTTAAAGTTGTTGTTCCATTTAAAATCAGGTACACAGTAGTCACATTCTAACCCTATTTCTTGTAGGTTGGTGCTGTAGCCCAATATACAAGCTTTTAGAAGATGCAGTTCCCGGAATCTGACTGCGCTTCTTGCAGCTGTGTACTTGAGATAAGTTTCTACCAGTATAAGATTAAGAACCAATATGTGTATGTCTCAGGCAAATAGCGGGGCAAGAAGCGCAGATAGACACCACGAGTTGCCTTATACTGTTGGCCTTGGAATCATTCCTTATGCTGAGGGAGGAAAAGTGGCAAGTGGTGTAGATGGTGTACCACTAAATCAAATTAAATGGAAATCCAACTGTTTCTATACTACTTCTATATAGTCATATACACAAAAATGTATTCAAATTAAAGAAGATAGTTTTTTTTCTCAATTTTAATAATTTATATTCTTTTCTTTATGTTTATTTAAAAGTGAATTTTTTTTTTGTTTAAATAAAATTATAAATTGCACAATTACAAAAATTCCTTCGGCTACAAACATCATCATCATCATCATCATCATGTACATCATCCATAAATATATTTTATGCATAAATCATAAATTGTTAAAATATATATACAATATAGTATTGTACATACATACACACGGTATAAGTAAGTAAATAAGTATGTATAAAATATTGGAAAAAGGACTAGAATCATTGGTTTTGACTTAAACTTATTGTAATTAGAAGATTATTTTATATAATTTGTGTCTTTTTTCTTTACTTCATATATCTTTCTCTTTGTGTTTAGTTTTATAATTTCATCTTCATTCATTTTTAATAGTTTTAACAAAGTATTTGGTATTAATTAATAAAAAAAAAAAAAAAAAAAAATTAAAAAAAAACATTTGCAAAAAAATGTGCGTTAAGCGTTAAAAAAATTTAATAAATATAAAAAAAAAAAGAAAAAAATAAAGTTTAAAACAAAAAAACATATTTGGTTTCAATCCAAATATGAAATACACCCTTTACACTTGATATATTAATAAAGCTTCTGGATTTCTAAGAGACAAATAGGAGGTATATTTTTCCATATCTGTGATGGATGCTTCTAGAATGAAAAATTCTTTTTCTGGTAATTGAAGAACGACATTCACAAAATTGGGCAGTTCTTAGAGTCTGAGAGAAAAGTAAATTTTATCATTATACCCGAGATCGCATTGATGACCTATGAGTTATCCTACAAAGATCTGTAGAATTACTCTATGGATAAATTTGCTCTGCTTATTGTCATATTTTTGAAAGATTAAAGGATGATGATTCTGGAAAAAATAATGGAAAGGTCAAATCCAGAATCGTCACGTTATGCTGGCTAAAGTGTGTACTGATTCAACCATCCACTGCCATACTTTGGTGGAATAACTACGTTTAGTAGTGCTGCTGAGTTATTTCAAAATCAGAAATGCAATAAATGTATCAAATCAAACTACTTATATTTTCCGGATCCTATTTACTTATAGAATATATTCACTTGGATGAGTGATATAAAAGTTTAAAAAGACACTTCCAATATTTTGGATTTATTTTTTGGGAATTTTGCTAAATTTGTTTAAATTTTTTTTGGAGATTATGGTTTATAATTCTTTAATGAGTGAAAGCTAATGGCTGTGAGGTGTATTTTGTTCAGGTTGAATAAATAGGATATAATCTAGTCTGTGTGACATCACAATGCATATTTCATAGTCTAAGTTAACAGCAGTTTTCTTGGTAACGGTTAATACCCATAACTAACCGAACTCATTGAACCACACCAATGGGTCGATAGATAATTTCTAGGCTATTAATTTCAAATTGATACCTCTGAAAATATAAGAATTAAAGGTAGTGAGTGAAGCTTGCTCAGTTTTTGGTCTTTTCCAGGATTTATACTTCCTGATTATTCAAGGGAAATACCCTTTTATGAAAGTGTAAAGGGTATGCAAATTATATAAATATATTATAATAATCAGAATAATGGAAATATTTATAAAGCGTTTCGTTATCATCTTACATTTGATGTAGTCGGCAGCCTAAATTGCATTTAATCGAATACAATATAATAAATTATATCTTTTAGGCGTAATTTCTTTTTTGTGTTCAATCATCATCACCGTCAACATCAACATCATCTTTAAAGCACAATAATTTCAACTACATTTAATGACATAGATATTTTTGTTTTTTTTTTTTATATATAAAACATGATTTTCTCCATGTTTTCTGTTTTCTGATTTTTTGCTAAAATGCGCGTGCGAGTTTTGATTTTGTTTTTCTTTTCAAACGAAGCATAATTTTCTAAAGTTTTGATTTGGTTTTTTTTCGTATTAAAATATTCGATTGTATTTTGGTTTCATCATCATTCCCGAAAATTGTTTTTTGATTTTTTAAAGTAAGTTTTCCTTTCTTATGCTATTAAGAGCTCCTCATGCAGCCCCTCCGCATCCAGAGACTTATTCGATTTGAACATGTAGTTGTTGTCACCTTGACTGGAGGCTTGAGACTTGGAACTAGATGTCATATTATAGAGTTCATCGAGATCTTGACTTCGTCGATAACTATAAGAAGGAAAAGAGATAAGAGTAAAAAAAATATATATATATTATGAAATATGAAGAAGAAAATAATAAGATTACTTTGGTAATGGCAGCTAGTGCTCTTAATACTAAATAATTTTAATATTTATTTTTATTCTACTTCTTAATAATAATAATACTTTGGTTCAACCAAAACTTCTATACCATATATAGCTAGGTCTCGGTTTTTATTTATCATAATTAATTAAATTAAATTTAATATATAATACTAAACTTAATACTAATTTTTAATGAGTGAGCGAGCTACTGGGGCCTTTGACTTGCGATTTAAAGATAATTTATTAATGATTTAATGATCAGTGATTAAATTATAAGGTTGGATTTTTTACAGTAATTATTTATGTATGTTGGAAATGTTTAAGAGTGAGGGAGTTTTAAAAGATGGGATGGGACTTGGGAACCAAAAAAGGAGACCCTTATACTCTCCAAATGTTGGCAAGAGTCCAGAACATGATCTGCGGACGAACTGATTCTTTGAGGAAGTGTTGGTGCGAGATTTGAGTGTGTCCGATACGCAGATGAATGAAAACTGCGCATGCCCATCTGGATGAATTGGTAGGTAGACAGATTTTTCAGCAATTTGGGTTGATGGTAGAGTACCGGTGGAGGAACTGCTCCCAACCCGTCAACTTCTTCGTATGAAGGTGACGAGTAATCAGGTTTTTTAAATCTTTGGCGCTGATTGAAATAAAGAAGTAGGATGGGGGTAGTGCTGATGTGCCGGGCTGCCGTGTCGGCGCATTCATTTCCGCGTATACATTGGTGGCTGGGAACCCAAAGAATTGTGATTTTGTTTTGGTATTGCGTGAATAGTTTCTGGTTTTCCTGAATTGTGACATCATTATGCTCACGATTTTGAATGGCTATATGAAAACTAGTCTGTCAGAGCAGATTTCAAATTTCCCGTTTTTTTTTACTGCAAATTGGCAGGCTTTTAATGTTGCAAAGGACTCAGCGGTAAAGATCAAGTTATAATACTCTTTACACACCTTTTCTACATATCTTCTGATTATTGTTCTAAGGATCACTGAAACAGTGTCTAGGACGTGGAAAGAGTCCATAATTATTAAAATCCCCAAAAAAGGCAAGAAGAAAAAGTGCTCCAACTGGAGAGGCATCTCACTTCTACCAACTGTTATGAAGGTACTAAATCAAATCATACTGGGTAGAATTGCAGAACATGTAAATAAGCTTATTAGGATAAATCAAGCCAGATTTCGTCCAGAGAAATCGTGCACTGATCTTACAGTACGCATATTGGTTGAACAATCTGCAGAATTTTATGCTCCACTATACATAGCCTACATCGACTATTTAAAAGCCTTCGATGCTCTAGATCGCAATGGTATATGGTTGAAGCTAAGCGCTAGAGGAGTCCCGCAAAAAATCGTCAACATCATCAATGTCAGCTACAAAGACTCCACTAGCCTTATTCTACACAACGGACAGCTTAGCGAGTCTTTTGCATGTAAGAGCGGTGTTAAGCAAGGATGTGCGCTATCTCCGTTGTTGTTTATCAATGTCCTGGATTTAGTCCTTGAATCTGCAGAAATTGAAAACATAGGACTCAACTGGAAGTTGCACAGAAAATTAAGCGACCTGGAATACGCCGAAGATGTAGCACTGCTAACGAATCGCTGTTGGGATATGCAAACCCAACTAGACAAACTCACTGTGGAGCTCAAAAAAGTGGGATTGAATATTAACTGCATGAAGACCAAGATCATGCGATTAAATACCACTACTAGCACCCATCTTATAATCGAAGGTAACGACATCGAAGAGGTTGAACGTTTTGAATATCTTGGTAACCAAATAACAACAAATGGGGGAACCCATATCGATATAGAATGTAGAATTCAAAAAGCCAAGGCCGCATTTGGGAGACTAAGAAACTTCTGGACAGCTAAACATGTCCACCAGAAGACGAAAATAAAAAAAAATTTAACGCTTGTGTAAAATCTGTTGTATGGGGATACCCCTCTAGTGGTCCAATTCGGCTGATTCTGACAAACGCTGAAATTCTTGCAAAATTTCAGCTCTCTAACTGAAAAACTGAGAGACTAGTTTGCATACATACAGATACGTCTCGTCGTGCTGATCAAGAATATATATATATACTTTATGGGATCTCCGATGTCTTCTTCTGTCTGTTACAAATATCTTGACAAACTTATAACTGCGTGAAGAGTATAAACACTTATATTGTGCGTCATGGACCCAAATCAATGAACTGCAATGTTCATTGGTACAAGACATTTAATTCTGCCAAAACTCCAATCCATTTCCCTGCTTCTTGTGATCGTCGGATCTGTACTACTTTTGACCGATTGATTGTTACAGAAAGCTTGCTACAATACACCAGTGAAAACCGCATTCAAAATCGTTAAGCCGTTTCTGAGATTAGCGTGCACAGACAGAATGACGTTTACGATTATATATATATATATATATATATAGTTATAGACCATGTCCCCGTGATACTGTTTGGCTGACGTGATGAGATGTTTGTCAAAGGCAATTTGATTGATTTTAAAATATTTCTCTACTCTTTATATGCATCTCACTTACACACCTCACTCTTTTCGATTCGTTTAGATTTTTTCGGCTGTTCCTTTTGGGTTTTGTCGAATATTATTTTCTCCTAACCACCCTTCCTCATAAATCACTCAGTCCATTTCCGTATGGATCTGTTTGGTAGTTGACTAGAAATAAGTCGGATAGACAGATAGACTATTGTAGAACTATTTCCCTCATCTTAGTGAATTTCCTGTCTTGGTTTGATTAGTTTATTAATTTTAGTTACTAACCTGCTTACTGGACGACTATATGTGGACATAGCTGGACTGGCGGGATTACAATTACTGCTACTGTTGTTACTGTCATTATCCATTTCATTTTCCTTATTTGTATTCGGACTATTGTACAGATCACAATTATCTAGATACTCTGAACGTAGATAAGTGTCTAGATCATTGTCATCATCATCATTATCGGCATAATCCTGATTATTATCATGATCTTGCTGTGACTCCACCATACATAACCATTGTGAGTTATGATTGCGAAACTTTTCCAACTACAAAACAAACAACAAATTGATTATTTTCAATAATCTTCAAAAAAAAAAAAAGAAAAGAAAAGAACTTTGACTTACTTTTATTCGTTTAGCCCATTCAGTGTCACTAATTGCTATGATGTCCAGACAATAGTCACATACCTTGCGTATTTCTTCATTTTTGTCATGCATCAAATCAATCAAATAGGCTGGTGACTCAGTTTCTTTGATCATGTATTCCTGAGTACTTTCGTGTCTTAAAATTTGTTGAAATACAAAAATAATTTGCAAAACAATTTCATCATCTTCCTGCTTGGCCTTCAGCAGTTCGATTAAGGAAAGGACAACTTTCGCACGACAAAATAGAAGTGCACATAGTTCATCGCTAGCACAGGTACCCAAATAGACAATTGTGTCTAGAACGAGATCATCAAGGCGTGCTCCCGGCACCAGGACATCACGTATCCATGCAATCAATTGGAAATTTTGTAAAATCTGTGAATAGTCGAGATCCGTAAGAGCCAAATTTCCTAAGATGCCGAGACATTCAACAATAAAAGGCTCATCGTCACAAATTGTTAGAATGCGAGCTAAATCGCCTACATAATCAATGAATTGTGGTTGGAGAGACTCATGCTGAGACAAATTCCGCAATAGTTTCATAAGTAGAGCATCCTGATACTTAAATGCGCGATCCATTAGGCTATGTAGACGTTTGCCATCTACCATGATCTGTGCATTGCGACGATTCAATGAAAGATTTATACATAGAGCAATCAAATCGAGATCGACTTTAACATTAAGATTCAGTATGATTGCATCAGTTGCCATTTGCACGCATTCGGTGTGCGTAAACATGGATTTGACTTTGTCATCGAGGCTCATGTGATAGAGAATCTTGACTGCGATGCCATGGTGTTTTTCATCATTAATAAACATAACTAACATCGGTAGATATCCGGCAGATACCATTTTACGACGCAGTGGACCATCAAATGACAGATTGAACACCAGTTTGAGTGTTACTTGGACCAGATCGGTGTGTCCGCTTTGGAAGAGACGTGGAAGTTTAGCCACAATATTCAGATCACTCATATCATCCTTATTGTCGCCAACAATTGACAATTTCTTAAGGAATGTGCTGACTAGCATTAATAAATCAATATTTTGGCGATCCAGCGCCTTAACAAGCATTTTGACAATACGCTTTCGTCGCATTTTCTCCTCCAGTTTGACATTTTCAGCCATGTTTAACAGCAAATAAAAGGCAACGCGTAAAAGCTGCTCTTGCTTTTTGGCAAAGACTTTTAGCTGTTTATTCATGCGATCGAACTCTTCCTTCTTTACTTTGGGATCGTTACGATCGAGTGCTTCATTGCTGGCGGCACGTGCATCGCCATTGGATGACAATCCTGAATCTGAAGTGGTTGATTGGGCTCCAGCTGAGAGCGCTTCATGGTAACTACTATTTAATATTTGACTTTTGATTAGGGATGACGACATCGAACCATGAAAACTTGACCAATTGCCTGACTTTGGTCGTTGTTTCAGCTCTGGTATACGTCGACGCGGTGGTTCCATTTCTTTTGGTTTCTCCTCATTCATAATGTCAAGGAAATCATCTGTACTGCGATTGAGTTTTTCTTTGCTCGCCTTCGCTGATTGTGGTGTGGAACCATTAGGATTTTTGCGTACATCCAATTCATTCCTCATACTTTCATAACGTCGCAGTTCATAGTCTATCACATCCATGCAGAGTGAACCAATCTATTATTGTTCAGTTAATTGATTGATTAATCATATTTCTAGTAATTAGTCATTAATTTAAACAAATGCAAATATGTACTTACTTTGTATTGTACTATAACCGAATGAAATTTCGTATAAGTCGAGAAACAAAAAAAGATGTAAATAATATTTGTCGATAAATCCAGACTCTTGCGCCAATCTTCCCGAAGGACACGAGAAAGTGCACTTAGACAAGCCTCTGCCAAAAGTAGATGAAGGAAATACAAATGAATCGATTATTGAAGAAAGAAATCATAAGTATCTTCATATATACAACATACCATTTTTCTCAAGCTCTTCCAAATTATCTGGATTACGTGCCACTTCTAGTATCTTGGCTGAACCTCGAATGCGATCACTTAATTCTTCGTATAACAATTCTACATATTCATCAATATTATTGATCGATACATCGGCAGATGGCTGATTGGATGATGTCGATGATGACGATGTTGTTGAAACGGACATTGTACCCACGCTACTATGCGATCGCGCTGAGAAACGTGAACCTGATGAATTGATCATTGCTGATCGGCGAGTATGACTACTGGTATTATTATCAGCAACATCTGTATTTATATAAGAATTTCATAATTATTATTTTCCATATGATCGGATTTATTGTATTCTCAATGTACCACTTCCGTTATTATCCTTGCGATTCTTCAAATAGAATATAATTTGCTCAACATCAGTCAACTGGGATTTATGTATAAGGTCACATTTATCAACTACTTCTCGTGCTAGCACCGCTGGATCGGTCTTTGCATTCAACGAACGCAATCGTATAATCTTTTGACAATTCTGAAATCGAAAAAATCAGAAAATACATATATCATATAGTTTTGGTACAATGCAAAATTAATAATATCATCGCTCAATTGCATGAATTTCATAATGAAAAACTGATTTCTCTTGATTCATGCTTATGAATAAGCATCTTCAGGGGTTTTTCTCCCATAGACTAGTGCTCCAACACAAATGTCCGTTAGTTGACACATTTTTATACCATTCATGAGAACCACAAACGGGTTATGGTCTCAGTGATAGAGTCTTGGTCACTATCTTGGAATGTAAATACAAAATTATGTTGAAAGTTGGTTAAATTTAGTTGGGAAGGGGAAGCTTAAGGTAAAGTAATTTTTGCCTGAGACCTGAGATCATTCTGATAGCCTTACAAGCACTCAACGTTTTAGAGACCAAATCGAAACTAGTCTGGGACTGCTTAATAATCCCAATACTAACTTAATACTAAACCCAAAACTAAATAGCTGGAAATAATTCTACTTGTATACATATATCTTATTTGGGTGTCAAGGCTTAGTGATTATCTTGTTAATGAAGAGGTAAATGACTTTTCTAGAAAAGAAGCTACCAATGTCCTTATTGGACCGAACAAACAAATAAAAAACCGGTACAAAGAATATTTACTTTGGCTATGCCGAATTTCTAATACTCTTCACGCCTCTCCCACTAGTTTGAGGGTCTTGAAATTTACACGGTTAGTGGATATAGGTCAGATACTTATAGTATCCAAATTTCAACTCGATAATACAAAAAAGAAAAAAGTTTTTCGAATAAGAACATGAATTTGGATCTGTGGGTTGTATGGGAGGTATGACTCCTGTTGGTTCAAGGATCTTGAAATCTACATGGTTGCTGGATATGGGTCACACACTTATACTGTCCAAATTTCAACACAAAAAATAGTATAAAAAACAAAAAAGTTTTTCTAATAAGACCATGATTTTGGATCTGTGGTTTGTATGGGAGGTACGCCTCCTGGTGGTTCAAGGATCTTGAAATTTACATAGTTGGTGGATATGGGTCAGATACTTGTAGTGTTCAACACGATAGTACAAAAAAGAAAAAAGTTTTTCTAATAAGAACATGAATTTAGATCTGTGGTTTGTATGGTTGGTAGTTGGATCTAGTGGTCCGATTCGGCTGATTGCGACAAAATTACTAAAATCTATGCAAAATTTTAGCTCTCTAGCTCAAAAACTGAGGCACTAGTTTAAATAACTTGTCTTGTCGCGCTGTACAAGAATATATATACATTATGGGGTCTCCGATGTCTCCTTCTATCTGTTACAAACTTCATAACAAATTTATAATACTATTCACTACGTGAAGAGTATAAAAATATAAGAGACAAGAAATATTAGGTATTACTCGAAAAGGTGTTCGTATTGTCTCAGGATATTTTTGAATTATCAAAAATATGTACTTAAATAATTTGGGAATAAGTCTCAACAATGAATATAGCAGAATATTTGGTATGCCACTGGGATGATCTTACATGGATCAGACTCGACTTTGATACCTAAACATTAACAAGAACCAACAGAAATGGAAGACTTATCTGTGTAGAAAATCTTGGGATTAATAAGGATTTTTTGAGGACGTCTAATATGGACCAGACTCTGATATCTGGGTAAACACATTAGCTAGAACCAACAGAAATAGAAGAGTTATCTGTGAAGAAAATCTTGGGATTAATTAGGATTCACAGAGAAGTTGTAGTAACAGAGTTTGTTACAATGGGACCAATTAAGGTCACAGGCCTAGTCTAATCCAATCTAAATATCAATATAAAACTTCCTAATCAAATGTATACAAAATTAAAACCCTATTCATTGTGCATATTGAATATTTACTGACTCATTGAAAAAGTGACAAGTGGCGTGCAAGGACAATTTTAAGGATATTTAATTATTAACACATATAGAAGGGGAGACCCTTTACTAAAAATATTTTCATATTATATATTCAACTTCGATTGATTTTATGTATATTATTCGTTCGTTTTTTTTTTTTTTTTTTTTTTTTACTTTTTACATGGCAACGCGGCGCCACTTCAACTAGTGGAGAGCAATAAATAAAACAAAACAACCATGACAAGTAAAATTTTCATTTGGTTGTGGTATTAACCACCGAAACCCCTGCGGCAATGGACAACACACTCCATCCATCTCCATTCAAATGACAATGACAAAATCATCGTCATCAACATCGACATCTCATGCGACTTGTAGTAAATATTATTACCGTCTGTTCAATTTCAGAGTGACTTTATTATCGCACCAGTAGAGTGAGTATATATGTACATATAAGTATATATAAATATACATACATGTACATATATTATATAGTTGTGCTAGATACACTAGATTAGCTTAATTTTTTTTTTATTTTTTTTTTTTTGGGAGGAAACGTTTAAAACAAAGTGGAAACACAACACAAGTATCCATATTTGGATATGCTGCTATAAATTAATGAAGTTTCTAGCATTGTGTATTACTTATTTTGTTATGGTTGTGTTTTGGGTTGCTTACTTATGTACTTACTTAACTAAAGAGGGGTTGGTGTTGGTTGTCATCGTTTCAAGTATTAAAACTATAAAGCCTTTGTAAATTTTTCTTTATTATTGTATTTTAGTAAGTATCTTCCATTTTGTGTCTTGTGTTTCTGTGACTGTAGGTGGTTAGGTGGTTATTTTTCATAATAATCAATAAATACGTATGTAGATAGATTCTATACTATATATTATAGCACTTGCTCAGTAGGTGTATGGATCGTGGAAGTTATGGCGGTGATATATGTAGTCTATTGAAAGCGAACACTGAAACTAAGACAAGTCCAAAACAGACATCATACACAACGGTGCGGGCCGTGCCGTAAGGTTTCTGTGTGTACTCGCTCTTGATTTGACGATCTTGTACAGATTGAAATCATAAACTTTAAGCTCCAATTTCATTTCTTCATTTGTTTTATTTCCCAAAAATAAAGATTTTCAAATAGCTCGATATCGATTTTTTTTCATTTTTATCTTTATACTCGATACCCGGGAAGACGTCGTTCTGCCTCTTCTTCCTTAAAAATTAATGGATACTGACCTGATGAGATGTTTGTCAAAGGTGACTTGATTGATTTTAAATTATGTATTTCCCTAAGCTTTATTTGCATCTCACTTACGTACTTCACTCTTTTCGATTTTTTTTTTAGATTTTCCGGTTGTTCCTTTGGGTTTTTTTTCTCGAATTTTATCTTTTCCTTAGCCTGCCTCATGAATCACTCAGTTCATTGGTGAAAACCGTATGAAAATCCGTTCGGTAGTTCTCGACTTTATCGCGTTCAAACAGACAGACGCGGGAAGGGACTTTGTTTTATAATATGTATAGATATCTTGTCTTTGTGCCTAAGTGAGCCTCTCGTCTGAGGGCTGCCACGTTAACCTAACCTAACCTATGTATAGATATAACAGCGACTGTACGAATCATTTGTCACTCACTTTCACCTAAACGGATAGACCGATTTTTGATGAAATTTATTGTGTCTTTTTTGTTGTGAGTCCCTGGATTATTTAAATTGGACCCGGTATTTAGAACTGTTGTCGAGATTCAGGAATTCAAAATATGACTCGTCATGAAAATGGTTTTTTTCTTTGTTTGGCCATCATAAGTTTGCCATTTCAACAATTACAATATAATCAAAATGTACAATTTACGAGTAGTATATGATCCATATTCAAATGTATGAATGAGTCTGAAATTATGTGTGGAGTCATGGACGCAAGGACAGTGATAGTCTCTCCCTATGCTAATGTTATCCTCTTATAATAATGATTATCACACATCATTCAAAAACTAACATATGAATTAATCTGAAATAACACAGTATGGTGTCACAGTATTCGACATATAGCAGTTCACGAAAGTAATCTTTTCGTTTTGTACCGGAACTATGTAGATTTGTCTTTAATATCAGGTGCTTGTGAAACGACCCTCGCTAATAGATTAACATAAGGAGATAATAGTATACATACAAGTAAATCTAAATACATTTAGACCGTTTTAATTGTAGTTAGAAATCATTGCAAACAGTGTGGTTGGACTACCTTCGGTTAATCTCCATTCAATCGATTGTAGACGGCCTCTGACAAACTTATCATACTGTATAAAGAAAAAATATTATATATAAATACATTGGGTGTCTTCATATGCACCTGTTCACCTAACTAATCTTGTTATTGCAGAAATAATTTTAGATTTTCAGATTCTGAGAAATTATTATTTACCATAAAACATATGTATACGATTATATATTTCATCATATTGAATTAGCCGGAATTAATATACATATGTTTTTAAATATTTCTTAAGTCAGGGACTCTTCTACATACATAATTTTATTGTATATTTGTTTATGTAAAAATGATTCTAATCTCGATTCATTATAAATTATTATTCAAATAAAAAAACAAATAGTAGATTGAAAATTTCTTATGAATTTCGTTCGTTTGTTGTGAAAAATTTGAAAGCTTTTGTAAACCCACCAAAAGCAAGTTTTATTTTTACTATTTATGTCTTTTGTTATTTACTATTTATGTTGTTGTCATTCGTTCATTCGTTGATGACTGACATTTGTGTGAAAAGTTAATGAACTTGAGGCTTAATGTCTGGCTATTGTTTGTGTAGATGAAATAAGTATACAACCAGTCAATACAATATGGTCGAAAGAGTCCGACTATGAGATACCCTATTCGTCTCTCAAATTATTTTAAAATGACATTGAAACACTTATCACAACATTGCATCAAACTTGTTCCGTAGCTCTACTATAATAGTAACAACTGAGTCTTCTACATATCAACCTTTAGCTTTCTAACTAACTACTTAAGTGTTTCCGAGAATCAGGCACATAGGCAGACAAACAGATATTTTTACAAGATATATTCGTACATTTATGCTAAACAAGAATAAATTTAGTGGAATACCATAAACTGAATATTCATTCTCACTCAGGACAATTTTAAATTGGTCGAGAAGTTTAACGTCCTCTTGTGGGCGCCGGGGAAGGGGCAGTAAAAGGTTCAGAGAAAATTGGGCGACATTAAGGCAATCTACAGGGACAACGGCAGACCAATTTTATGTAAAAAAAAAAAAAATAGATAAGTTAAAAATTTAGAGGGCACTAGAATTTTCTTTAAAGCTGAAAGTGGGCAGTGGTCGAAATAAGTTTAAAAACCTATGGTTTAATTTAAAAACTTTCTTTTCCTTTAAAAATTTTAAAGACATCCATATATGATTAATATTCATAGGAAGATGATTAAAACTAATTTGGAACAAAAGTGACTTTTTTGATCTATCAGAAATTTGATAGCACACGCCCTGAAAAAACTCGATCTTCACAAGTCCCATGTGCTGTAAATCCACCAGATAAGCCTAGTGAGACCACTGAAGGGTTCATATCTAACACGAACTCTGAAAGTTTAGGGGTGAAGAAAGCATATACACCGAAAGTAAGCTCCGAGGTGAACTTTTCAATGAGGGTGAAGCCATGAAGGTTATTATGATGAAGAGGGAATCTATAATATAGCTTCATTGATTTTTTGTTATTCAACGACTTATGTTTATAGACCCTCCTGGTCCCCAAAATTATGTTTGTATTATGCATACAGTTAATAAACCCACATTTCTAGAGGGTATACCAAAAAGATGCTAATACTACAATAAAATCAACAAAGCAGAAAACAAAAGTGTTTTTTAAAAACCCATTGACCTTCTTAGCATATGCGGTAATCATTTTTTTTTTTTTTTTGGTTATTGGTTGGTTGACCACATCCAACCAACTAAATGTATGTTGTCAAGAAGAATTATGTATATTAAATTTCTGCAAATGTATGTAACACCCTTGCGGCCCAATAGTCTAAATTTTAAAAATTTTTACTTAAAATTTATCAATTTTAACAAGGTTAAATTCAATGTTTCTAAGAAGTTATTTCAAAAATCGGCACATTTTGCTATTTTGGTATCCTTTAATTCTCACATGATAGCGAACCACTGTACATTTATATGTACATATACATATGTAGTATTATATATTCTTTTGTTTTTCGTATACAATAATCGTTATAACAAAAGAACAACAACAAAATTAGCAACGATTAATAACGATGACGCAATGAGTCACACTTCACTTAAGTTATTAACCAGAAATTGCGTACCATAAACTTAACTTTTCCTTTAACAGTAATTATTTATGACCAACAAAACAACAAGGAGAGTTAAAATGTTATTGTACTACTACGACTTTATATGGAGAATTTGAAAATAAATAACCAAATTTATTATTTAAACTACTGAGGGCCACAAGAAGAAGATTTTTTTTTATATTATTTTTAAAGATAGTTTTCCTATAGATTAATATAGTCTTCTCTGCAGTAGTGGTTAATGCATCGATTGAAACAGTTGTACCGGAGCAACTGACTGACGGAGCAACTAACATAGCTACAACTGCTAAACAGAGTGGTAATCCATCTTTAACAACAACCATTCAGCTAATTAGATTAAAGTTCAACCATTAATGCCTATTGACTGTGGTATGTGTCTCAGACTTCGTTCAATGTTTTCAATATTCCTTCTTTTCCTTTTGTAAATCTCATCAGGATTGCAAACTTTTGTAAGGCCTATCATGGTATTTCAACACACTAGGTTAAGACATATAATTACCTATAAAGAACATGCATTTCCAAGTTATCATTGTTTGTTTTTTAGACTTAGCAAATCCAGAACTCTACGACATAAAGAGAATCAATATGGGATCTATTACAATATATCAAGAAATACTACAATACATGAGCATGAGTATAGTCAAAATATATTAAACTTTATGATATCCTCTTACCAGAAACCCACGTCATAAAGAGAATTAATTTGGGATCTATAACCATATATCAAGAAATACTACAATACATGAGGATGAGTATAGTAAAAACATATATTAAACTTTATGATTTTCTCTTACCTTTTTCTCTTCAATCATTGGATTATTTGGTTCTCCAAAAACAGTTGCCTCCAGTTGATAGTTGACAATGAGAGCTTTATCTGTTGGATGCGGTTCAATTGTGCCGCCTTTCCACCGCCTAGAAATTTAATATCACATATTTTATTCACTTTAATGGTTAATTCAATTTGTAATTTTTTTTTTTTGTTTTGTGAAATTGGATTTGATTTAACAAAAAATTGTGTGCCGAATTTTCCTAATATCGATCGATTGATATGACGCATATTGAATCATTCTATATTTACTATACTAATAATAAGTTTAAATATTACCAACAATCATTTAACTAGAAACAAAGAAATGAACACTTATTTATGATTGAATGATATTTTAATACCCTTTACACTAAAACCAGAGAAACAAACACTTGTGAATGCAGTTTAACTTCGACTATCCGGGATATTTGAGACGGGACTTATAACAGAAAACGGCAAGACTATTAAGTAAGTATTTGCAACAGTTAGAATTATTCTAAACAGAGTCCCACAGCAATGACATTTGACATCATCATTTAAATAATATATTTCTAATCGGATTCGCATGATACGGTAGTCCTAACGGTGCACTGCGCAATTTGGTTCACAGCCTAAAGGATGTATGTTCCACATCAAGATTTCTGTGTGTTTAGTTGTGAAGATGATGAAGAATCAGAAAGTATTCAATACCTTTTATATGACTGCCCTGCTCTTCTTAAAAGACTTTCGTCTTCTCGTGAAACCCTTCTTTCATAATTTGGTCAGCAGTTTGGGAAAGTTCCCACTGGGAGCCTGGCTCTCTTTGGATTGAATTTAGTGGCTGAGGGAGACCTAAGGAATAATCTAAACTTTTAAATCAACCATTACATTGAGCTATAAATCTTCTGGTCAAATTCGTGCTTTTTAATACGAGCGGCTTGGGTAATGTAACGTAACCAAAGAAATGTTCGTACTGGATTTTGGAGGCTCGAATAACAGAGGTACATCTTGGCTAATAAAGGAAATATATAAAATCATGGGTAATATAGACGAATTCCGGTTAATAGATATGTATATAAAATGCGATTAATAAATGTTCCTTCCGATTGTTGGACTTCCAGATAATAAAGTAAAATGACGGCTAATAAAAGGAAGTATGTATATAAAATCATTGGTAAAAGAGAGGGATTCCAGTTGGTAGAGATATAAAATCTGATTAAAAAATCTTCCTCCTGATTAATGGAGGTCCGAATTATCGATGTTCTATTGTATTTTATAATAAATATAAAATATTTACCCAACATTGATGGATAAGAACAATCAGACTTATTATACATATATTGAAAAATTGCATTAATTATCATATCATCATCTATCTAAAACTACAATATAAGTATAATTAAAGGATTGATTCCACTACTGAATTCTGTATATTGATTAAAAATTAAGTAAATACTGATGTAGATATGTTTGTATTTAAGTTCTTGTGAAGGGTATCAAATGAAAAGAATAAATAAATAAAATATGACTTTCGGTTTCATCTAAAGATTATCATTCATATTATAATAGATCAAATGATCTGATGGTTGCGAATTATGTACATATATGAATTTTGTGTTTTAAGTTTTTCAATAATCCCCTTCACACGTATATATTTGAAAGGTAAAAAACAAAACAAAACAAAAACAGAATAGAAAAAAAATATATATTAAATCTAAACACAACAACAAAATATAAGAATTTCTTATTGTTATTATTTAGCATTGTTATTATTGATAGCTAAATGGTTCGATGATTCCGACGGTCAGTCGTTTGGTTGCTTGGGGTCGCGGAGACTTCAGACAAACAATAACAAAATAAGAAGAATAAGCACAGTATGTCTGTGATTGTGTGTGCGTGTGTGTGTGTGTATGAGCTTGAAGTGTTTGTTTGTTTGTGTATTGTATCTGAGTGTATGTATGCATGTGTGTGTGTGCGCAATTTTTATGTTTTGCTGTGCGGAAAATGAAAATGCTAAGGCGAATGGAAAATCAATAATGCTGACAAAAAAAAAAAAAACAACAAAAAATACACACACACAAAGTGAATCACTCATGACTTTTCTTCCTCTTCACAATTCTTATTAATAAAATTGTATAGTATTTTTTATTTTAAAGAAATATTTAGCACAAATAGTTAACAAAAACAAAAAAAAAAAAAAACAATAGAACAAAAATTCAAATTGATATTAGAATCTTATTGGATTCTATGGATATGTATTGCACTCTCTTTTATCGTTATACGTTTTATCACATATTCTTTATTATCATCATTTTTAAAACTTTACCAATATCTCACTCACTTTTTAATAAATTTTGCATCGTCGCCTGTTTGCATTTTTACTGTCGAAGTTAATAATAATAATGACTTTGATTTGGTTCTTGTTTTTATTATTGGTACCCTACTATTAACAGTTGTTTTTGCTGCTACTGCCGCTGCTGCTGCTGTTGTTGATGATGGTGTTGTTGTTGTTGTTATACAAGAAGAATCTAATTTGTTATAAACAATATGTTGATGTATTATTATGGGATTCGTTTGCGAGTCTTGTTCCTGCCGAAATTCACCGGTAATCGCTTTAATTATATAATAAATATAATGAATCACAAATAGAAAAAGCGATAGGCCCGATATTATTTGAAAAAGGAACAAAACAAATTGCATGCGACGGCGGGTACCGTAATCGTCTAACACACCCGCCAAAGATTTTTTTAATGAATAAGACTCGATAATTTACGTTGAAACTACAAAGCGCGCGCTTTGCAAGCTTATTGGCTTTAGGCGCTTTGAGGAAAAAGTTGAATTGTATTAAATATAATAAATAATAAACTTCTTTGTTCAATGGAGAAATACCGAAAGCAAAACTGGTCAATATTGACTATTTCAATTTCGTTATTTCATAACAGGCGTCTTTTGTTTAAACAATACAATACATCGACAAAGCGTAAAACGCATGGTGTGGGTTGTGGCTTGTGGAAAGCTTAAAAACCGCCAAAAGTCGAAATTCGTAGTTAGGCCGTAGAATGCATAAAAAGCGTGAAATGCGTCAAACGCGCAAAGTGTTGGAAATTTCCGTTTTTTTAAGTATCGTGTATTCACATTGTTTCCATTATTGAATTGTTCACACAGGCGTTCACATTGTTTCTTTCTATTTTGAAACAGACGCTTTTTGTTTTGGTTATACATAAGAAGAAGAAGTTTGTAGAATTATGAGGCAAGGTAAAAGGCAAAATTTGTGAAAAATGGATAATTTTATTGAAGAAATATTAATAATGACAAGCATGAGCTGCGTATAAATAACAACATAATTTGCAATATTGAATTTACTTACTTATTCTTTGCCTAATCATCAGATGTTTATTGTTGGCGCGCAATAAAAAAAGAGGAAGAGAGTTAAAAATGTCCGAAAAAAGGTAGAAATTTCCCATCACTGATGCAAAGTGACTAGCCGACATTCCGTGTTCTACAAAACCCTACATTTCGTCATTTTCCCTGTTGTTGTTGTCGTATGAGATACGAGTCTATTGACGTGTCAAGATAGACACAGTTTTTAAAACAATAATGTGAATACGCTATTATTTCCGACTGTCTTTCTTTAGAAAAGCAAAACCGCACTGAAAATATTTGCTTAAAATATTTGATTTTTTCGCACAGTAAGCGATTTGAAACACTATAATAATTCATGTGCGGGCACTTTAAGATTCTCATAAGAAGAAACAAAAAACAGATATTTAATTCAATTTTCTATATTATTGAATTATAAAATTATCAAAATCTTATCAATGAAATTTATAACTTTCACTGAATGAATGAATTAATTTCATGAAAAGTTCACAATGGTGTTATATGTATATTTTATATGATGATCTCATACTTATGAATGTACGATTTTAATAATCAAGTGTAAGTATATATGCTATGTATATACAGATATGTGTATAAATTCCTATTATTAACAGATAGGATGGTTTTTTTTTTTGTTTTGGATTATTTTGTATAAATTTTATAAATATAATAAGTAATATAATATAAATATAATAATCATATGGATTAGAATATTATGAGCTCACAAATATTTGGCTTCATATGTAGTTCAAAAAGAAAACTGTAACGGAAATTTAACTGATTATTATTTGTAACAGGAATGGGGCTGGGAAAACCTAAGGAGAAATGGAGATATGTGTGCAGACGGAAGAAGAGAAAAATACATTAAATTAATGTATATTAAAATATTAAATGGAAATATAGTGAGGATTGAAGCATAGTCTATGTAGAAATCCTAAGAAAGGAAGAGGACACCTCTATTGGAAGCAACCAAAACTGAATAGGTGAACCGTATTATGCGGAGAGTCATCATTCTGTGGACAGCAAATACTGACTTATATGATTCTCTGTAGCATTGTGGTCCGAGAGCTTTACGTTGACAGGTAGAAGCAGCAGTCCCATCTAACACAACACAGCTAATGCAACTTTTTACGATTCACATGACCTATGTATAGTGATTACTATATGTGTTTAGTGATTAGTTTAAAAGTCGGCTGTTATAGCCAATCGGTACAAAGTATCATATAAACAAAAGACTACTAGGAATGCATAACTATATCCATGAAAATTCATTTCATTATGCTTGTCCACGGTCTCAACTTAATACATATAGAGAACAAAGAGATCTTATTGGATCTAAATGTAACAAACAGACTTTTCAGTTCTCCTTGATCTTATTCTTATCAAACAAACTTTTTGACATACAATAATATAAAAAATAAATAATTAAAAAAAAACTAAAAAGCATGATTTTATTATAAGTATGAATAGTACAACTGCCAATTTATTAAAACATGTCCAAAAATCATGCACATGACCGGAAATCAACATAGTTACAAATGAAGGGTATTAATAATAAACTAAAATATATATCTTTTATTGACTAAAATATTTATAGAAATTATATAATATATTATTATTTATATACTATATTTCTTGTGAATAAACACTATTTGACAAACTGCTCAAGTATTGAAAGTATCAAGAGTATCGAATATCGATTACAATCATAACTTTGTCCACCACTATTTCATTTAATTAAAAAATATCGTCAACAATACCGAGACGAAATTGCTGAAAGACAGACAGAAAGAAAGAAAACAATGAGGAAATGCAACAAAAAGATTAATATAAATTAAGAAGAGAAGTGAAACAAAGATAAGAAGAATAAATATTTAAGTGGAATAAAGTGCATGAGTAAAATGAATTAATGAAAATGACACAAACAAAGCCAAAATTTCTACCGTCAATTGGATCTCCCAATGGTGTGGGTACATTGGTTGGAGGAGGAGGTGGTGGAACTACGAATTTCGTTGTTTCTGGTGGTAATCCATTTGATGAAAATGAAAGTGAGACGCCCATTTTTAGTAAACGAAAGATGGTGTTGCGTTTTCCTAGCGCCTATAGTGGGAAATTTACCAATTTGACTGTTTCCAAGAACTGGTTGGTTTGTCTGCTTGCTATGCCAGATCATAAGACCATGTTGTTACGTTTCTTTTTGCCACGCGCCATTCCACCAGGTGGTGAGTAATCAATCACTCATTGGACATATGTATTAATCTTGTCTTGCTTTGACCAATTAATGAATGATTAATGATAATGATTTTATTAGAAATTCCATTGGAAAAGTACTTGGCTGGTTATAAGATAACAAAACTTTTTCTTGATCCAACGGGTCATCACTTGCTTATATCATTAGTGCCTAAAACACCGGGCCTCTCTGCCGATTTTTTGTATATACACGGCAATGGGCCAAAAGTGCGACGCATTGAGAAATTTAAGGATCATGAAATTACTGCAGTTGCCTTTAATAGTGCATCGGGCACAGAGTCATCGACTGGCCCCATATTACTGGGAACTAGTCGGGGTCTTATATTCGAGGCAGAATTATTGCAAGATGTTGATAAACCATCGTATCGCAAACAACTCTATGACTTGGGACTGGGACGCACAAAGTATCCAATAACTGGCCTAGAATTGTTGCGCTTGCCCAATTCCAGCAAACATGTTGTTGTAGCAACCGCTCCCGATTGTATTTATACATTCCAGGAAACACTTAAGCCAGATGAAAAGTCACTGCAGTCTATCTTTGCAACTTATGTAACCGGTAGTCGAGAGCCTATAATCGAGGAAAGGAAAACCGATTTGAATTACTCCTTGCTACAATTCTATTCGCCGCCAAATATAAAATATCCTAAGAAATGGGCATGGCTTTGTGGAGCCGGTATACGTGTGGGTGATGTAAGCTTTTTTTGTCATAACAAAAAGGTTGTTTGGTAACTTGATATGCTGCTTTTCCACGAGAGAAAATTTAAAGCTTTTGTAAGGTGGGGACAAGCAACTATACTTAATAGGATTTGACAAATTGCTAAACTCATAATGGTAAAAAGCGACAGGCACAGTTCCAAACAACTTATTGTCTATTGCATAGTCAATTTTTTTATTTATCAATTTCTTTATCCAACTTGTCTCATTAGGTTTCTGATGATGTTTCTAGCAGCACTACCACTCCAATGCTGCTTGGTGATACTTTAATAAGCCTGGACTTTGAACAGCGCAAACATTTGTCGTACGAAGAGCGTCGCATGAATATTCCCAAGGGATTAGTGCTTACAGAATACCATGCGCTTTTAATGTACGCAGATCATATCTCAGGAATATGTTTACTTAATCAGGAGATGGTTTATGAAGAGCACTTCGATGAGCGAATGGGCAAACTTCTTAATATCCTGCGTGATCCTTTTTCTGGTGCTATATATGTTTATACTGATAGGGCTGTCTTTGATTACAAAATTGATAATGAGAGTCGTAACGTCTGGCGCATATACCTCGAAAAAGGAATTTACGATCTAGCTGAGGTGCATGCAGCCGAAAATCCTGACCACTTGGATCTTGTTCTAACACAACGTGCAGAAGCGGCATTTGCACAAGGCGAATATCTAGACGCAGCAAATATTTATGCAGATACTCAAAAGACTTTTGAGGAAGTATGCTTGCAGTTTATGCCATTGGAGAATAAAAGGCCAATCATTACATATGTGCAGAAACGTCTAGGTCAAATGAAAAATAATAAAGAAAATGAGCTTCGCATTAAGAGTCTCGTGCTGTGGTTAATTGATCTTTACATAACGCAGATTAATCTTCCAGAGCGTGACAGCAAATGGCGAGCTCAATGGCAAGCTGAATATGACGAGTTTATGCGTGTTCCTATGGTAGTGCACTGCACCCAACAGCATCGCACTTTAGTGCAACAGTTAATTACACAACATGCAGATCCTCATAACCTGGCACAGTTTGCCATTGCTAATGGTGACTACGAAGAAGTGATCAATCAACAATTGAATGCCGAAAATTATAGTGAAGCCTTGCAAACGTTACGCAAACAAAAGCAAGCAGAACTCTTCTATAAATATGCACCAACACTTGTTGAACAACTGCCACATGAGACTGTGGAAGTCCTGATAGCTCAGGGTCATAAGTTACAGATCGAAAAATTAGTTCCGACATTGATTGTCAGCTCGGAAAACCCTAAGCATATTGAAGAAATTATACGTTACCTGGAGTATGCCATTTATAACATGGGTACAACCAACGAGGCCATTCACAATTATCTACTGCGTTTGTATGCCGAGCACAAACCAAAACTATTGATTAGCTATTTGGAGAATCAGGGACGCGATGAAACTCTGGTGCATTACGATATTAACCATGCATTGAAAGTATGCACGGATTTTGGTGTGAAAGCTGCTTCCGTATTTGTTCAGTGCTTGTTGCACAAGTGGTCGTCGGCAGTAGAATTGGCGCTCACTTTTGATGTGGAGCTGGCGAAGAGCACAGCATCGAAACCGCCCGATGAAGAAATGCGTCGCAAGCTTTGGCTACGTATAGGTATGTATTACAGTATTAATAACATATACAATATGTCATGTACAATCAAATCCATTTAGCAGCAACTGCACAATTTTCTTCTTTTCTCTTGAAGTGTCAATTCTCATTATGTGGCCCATCACCATCTCATTCGTTATGCTTTCATGAAACGTTTAACATTTTTGCCTTTAATGAGTTGTTTTAGTTCATCGTGTCATCTGATACACAGTGGGAATCTTTAACTTTTCCAAAAATTTTTCTGCTAATTTTCTTTTCAAAAATTTGCAATGTTGTCTTTGTCTTTTTCACTCAGTGTTTATGTATTAAATTTGTAACATAAGATTTGCCTGACCTGACGACGGTCTTGTACAATGCCATCTTGCATTAACTGTTAGTTAAAGAAGTTTTGATTTGAAGAGCCTTATGAGTGATGCGTATGACCTATTACTTGTTATTTGAATTCTCTCATCAATTGAGTGAGTTATTGCTACTTAGTAGTTTAGAGCCTAAGTAGGTAAACGTGTTCACCATTTCGAAGTTATAATTACCATTGTGTTTTATATTGGTTTGTTTTTTTCTGGGCATAAACATATGTATAGTATTTGGTTTTATCTTCATTGATTTTAAGCCCGATTTTGTCAGCTGTTTCTTCAATATCAAAAAACGTATTTGCCAGGGCGATGGTATTTTTGCTGACTATTGCGATATCGTCTGCTTATACAAATACAATATTTTTGTGGTTACATCGTCTATGGCACAACACAGCATCAGGTTAGAAATTGTTGATGAATGTGTATTAGAGAGCTGCATGAGTACAATGAAAACGGCATTTGAGTTACTAATGTCAAAAATGAGTGAGTGAGTGAGTTTTGAAAGCGGATATCCGAGTACTCATACTCGCTTCGCACAACAAGAAGAAGAAGAAGAAGCGATATATTATTTTGTGTATATAAATTTTATAAGGATTTTCATATTTTCTTCTTTGATAGAACCAAAGTAGGTTTCATACAGCCCTTTCATATTTCGGGAAATTGTTGTCGGATGTGGTAATAAATTATCATTGACATTGCACCCACTTTGATTAAAAACTTTGCAAGGTTTTTGAGTCCTGTATCTTCAACGATTTCTAACGAACGGCAGTTTTTTAAAGACCATTCTGTTACCAATTTGGTACCCTATTGCTTCGTTGCTATATCGACGTTTATTTCTAAAACGTCTGCTGCGTTTCGAGAAAATGGTGCGTCGCATTTATGCTTCACCAAGTTCGATGGGCTACCAGTGAACTTTAAAAACACTGTAACATATTTTATATGCGACAGTATCTCCATTGGCATTATTTATTTTTGAAAATACATTCCTTACTTTGCTGTGACCCCTTTTTGAATTAAAATGCCATTTGCTTTTAAGAAGTCTTGCTTTCAAAGTAATATTGCACGCAATTGCATATTCTAAAGAATCTGATATTTAATTCTGGGTTTTGTAAAACCGAATTAGAGTTTATAAGAAATGTTTCACACCTTACATCCAGCAACGGCCCTAGCGCTTGACCAGGGTAGAACGCGATTGTCTTTCGGCGCCTTATGGTCGACACTTTACGTAAATTCTACTTCGGCGCTTTTATCTCACTTTTGCAACAGAAATTGTTTTTGAACTTCGTTTTTTGGCGCCCTTTGACATCTGGTGGCTAGAGCGACCGCTCGACTCGCTCTACCCAAGGGCCGGTGCTGCTTTCATCAAACATTGACGAACACATTCGTTTACTTGAGTTAGGGTACGGCTCTCATACGTTCGTTTGTGTGCGCCAAACGAAATTCCGCTAATGCCCAACATAGAATTATCTGTGTTATCCGGGTAACACAAATTCTTTTGAATGTTTGTTTTCTTCTATGAACAAACTCACTTATTTGAATTCAAATTTTTTGGTTGAATGCTCACGTAACTGTTAAAATTTCCACTCAAACGAAAGCACCTCAGTATTTGTTGTATGACATACACGAGTGTTACTCATTACCACTTTGCGTGCCAGTTACTTTGAGTGGAGTCATGCAGATCTGTATTGAAAACTGTTCATATTTGTTATCTTGTATGATCATTACTTTCGATTTAGTTTGGCGCAAAGACATCATTACTAATCTATTAATGCTATCAAATGTCTGTTTGAAGTCATTGGCATTGATATCATGATTCGGAAATAGCATAATGATGCAATTTATCCAAGAAGTGTCGCACTGTTTATACTCTTCAAGGGAGTGAATAGTATTATAAGTCTGTTTTTTATTAAAAATCGCAAGGATCAAGTACAATATCTTCAAACATTTTCAAATAGCTTTGATAAATATATATGATTTATATTTTCAAGGTAGAAATCGTCCAAAATATGCATCAGCTGTAGCAAAGGATTATTTCTTGTAGATTGTATTATTTTTTAACTACACATTCATAAGAAGATGCTCGTATATGATTTGTGTTATAACTAAACCAAAATACACAAAAAGATAAATTAGTTTTACTCCGACTGTTGCTGTGTATTTTACTTGAAGTAAGTAGGCACTGGTCGAACGAACGAACACTATATACATGGGAAGATCTGTAGGTTGGCCTACGCCACGTGCTTTCTCCAGAATCTCAAGCCATGCATTGGCAATTTTTATACTCTTCACGCAATGAACGCTATAATTTTGTCATGAAGTTTGTAACACACAGAAGGGAACTGTGTATTTAAACTAGTCCCTCAGTTAGAGAGTTGAAAGCTTTCTTTCCACCATATGCAATACAAGCAGCAGTTAGAATAAGCCGAATCGGATCACTAGAAGGGGTAAATCCCATACAAACCCAAATTCATGTTCATGCTATTAGAAAAACTTTTTTGTTTCTTTTACTGTAAATATTTCGACACTATAGGTGTCTGACCCATATCCCTTAACCATATAAATTTCAAGACCCTCGGACCACTAGGAGGGGTACCTCCCATACAAAGCCAAATTCAAATTCACCAGAAGCTCTACCTTATGGATGTTGAGAAAATGAGTTAAATGTTAAGTAAATACATAGATGAAGGTATGGTCATTTAGATATATGAACTTAGAACAGTAATTATAAGATATAAAAGGTGCGTGAAGAGTATTACAATTTCGGTATAGCTAAAGTTAATCTCCTTTTTAGGGTTCCGTACCTAAAGGGTGAAAATGGGACCCTATTACCAAGCATACGCTGTCCGTCCGTCTGTCACAAAGCTCTATCTCATGAACCGTAATAGATAGAAAGTTGAAATTTTCACAGAGTGTGTATTTCTATTGCCGCTATAATGACAAATTTTTTGGAAAAACCACCGGAATAGTCGGGAAATCTCAATATAGGACTAATTACAATTATAATAACTTATATTTCAAGCAATGCTTTGTAACTTAAAGCAGTTGGTTATTATTTATGTTATTTTTGTATATTTTAGCTTAAAAAAACCTGGACGATGGTACGGAACCCTTCATGTGCGAGTCGGACTCACACTTGGCTTGATTTTTTTCTTTTTTTTAATTATTTGCTTTGTCTTGGAGTTAAATTCGTTATACATCTTCTTCATAATGTTGATTAGAGCTGCATCGGAGATCTTCATCTTTCTTATTTTCCCACTTCTGTTTTTGACTCACACGCTGCAATATGTGGTAGTTCCTGTGCCGGCTTAGATATCTTCAAATAAACTGCAACCATAACGGTTTTGATTTTGGTATAGCTGCCCTCAATAACGATTTTCTCGAGCGAATTATTGACACCAAAGCTGTAATCTTTGCCATTTAAGTTGCGTGAAGAGTACATATTGCATATTTCTCCTAAATATCCAAAGAAAGTAACAGCTTCTCTTCATCACAATTCTGTACACCCTTTATAGTGTTGAGTGAAAAGCTTTCCAAAATTGTCTTTTCTGATGATATTTGCTTAATATTAGTACATAATTGGAATGAGCGACGAGTATACACGGTGTTAGTGATAACCAATGTTACAGAGACTAAAGATATGATTATGTAGATTATATTATATTGAAGTTTTGTTCGCTTTTTGTTGCATTAAAATATGTCATCGAAAATGTGAATTGATTACTGTTAAGCGGATTCGACTGATGTATATCTATTAGTATATAGTAACAAATAAATGTTAATTTGATTTTGAACTTTGAATCAATTTTAGCGCATCATGAGATCCAAGATAGTAATGATGTTAAGAAAGCATTAAATTTACTAAAGGAATGTGATTTGCTGCGCATTGAGGATCTTCTGCCGTTTTTTGCAGATTTCGAAAAAATCGACAACTTTAAGGAACCAATATGTGAAGCATTAAAGGTAAGTAAGGAGGAATAAATCGAATTGAATACCTCTCACTAATAATTATTTCAATGTTTTATTATTTCCAAAGGACTATAATCTTAAAATTCATGAACTTCAATATGATATGGAAGAATGCTCAAAGCAAGCAACACGCATACGTGAAGATCTTCAGAATTTACGTGTGCGTAGTGTACGCATTGAGGCTCATGAATTATGTGCCATCTGTGAGACATTTCTGCTTGTTAAACCGTTCTTTGCTTTTGTTTGTGGTCACAAGTTTCATGCAGATTGCCTAGAAAAGCAGGTTGTGCCAACTCTGAGTAGCGATCGCAGTCGCCGTTTGACTATGCTCAAGCAGCAGTTAGAAACACTAATGACACAGGCCATTGCCATGAACGAACAACCTCTAGAGCATCACCATAAACGTGCTGAAGTTAAAACCCAAATTGAACAAATACTTGCCGCCGATTGTGCATTCTGTGGCCTCTTAATTGACTCAATAGATCAACCATTTATTGAGGATTGGGATCAGGTGAACGTTGACTGGGAATAATTCAATAATAAATTTAAAATGTATTTTTATATATAAATAACTTTTCATATTATCAACAAGAAAACAACTACAATAATATGTATTTTATATCCGGCCGATCAACAAAGTCATGAAGTCAACACCAAATCACAATAGTTTTTGTTTTTATATATACATAAATAAAAGAAAAAGAATTGTTTTTTTTTTTTAATAGAAAGAGAAATAAGTTCCTTATATTATAATTTATTAATTTAATTAATTAAAACTTTACCTACTTCATACACACATATATATACAATCAATCAATCATATAAATTAATACACATCTCCCACAAATGAGATAAAGAAAAAAAAAAAAAAATAATAAATGAATAAATTTATATTGGTGGAATATACACAACGGTTATGGCAATTAAACAAATTAAACATAAGTACATCAACATCATCAATATCCTGGGATCATTGAAACCACCAAAGATATAATTATTTTCTATTGCATTCGCCTCCTTATGTCAATCAACAATTTGTAAGCGCAGCTCATTGGATACAAACGAAACCACTGTATTAAGAACTGCCTGTTGCATAGACACATTGCTCATTAGTAATGGCAGCAACACAGTTAAATCACTTGGCTGGAATTCTTGGAGGGCTTTGGTCACATGCTGTACAAGTTGTTCACGTTGCCTATCAGTGAGATCGTTGAGTATTACTTCGGCAAGTGGTCGAAATGAACCTGAAAAAATTGCAGATAAATATGTTTGTATATTTAGAATCTTAAGTAACTGCTGTGGGTATATGTGAATTGCATTTATATGGAGAACAATAATAAGTCATAAAATAATAACATATATGATACAAAATTATTACAAATAGCGATTTTGTACTGAGAGCTAACGTTATCCAAGGCAATGGAAAGGGGGCTGAGGTCAACTTTTTAGGTTTTATACACCACTGATATTCCATCAGCAAGTTTGTCACATTAACAATTTTTGCCAATGATGCTTCTACTATAATCATCTGTTCATGTTGACAAGTTAAAGCTGCAAAAGAGATCTGGAGAATCATCTTAAAATCATTCAAGAGTGGTGGTGGTTGATAAAATTCAATGACTACGTTTCATTTTCATTGAATCACAGTAGGACTTATTCTTCAG
This sequence comes from Amiota mariae, assembly GCA_035041805.1. Lineage (NCBI taxonomy): Eukaryota > Metazoa > Arthropoda > Insecta > Diptera > Drosophilidae > Amiota > Amiota mariae. Next base: position 304,467 of record JAWNKV010000556.1, read on the forward strand.
CACCTTTAAATGGTATTATAAATCCTTATTCACACACCATGTAATTTATTTTTGTGTTTTCATTGATTGACGTGTATCTCCAGTTGCCACAGTGAAAGCTGCATTAGACCTGGACAAACAACCATCTTAAAACCATTGTAAAGTGTTTGGTTATCTAACTGATGGATAAAAGTCAATGAGTAGAAATGTAAGCATATAGAGCTGTTCTCCAGTAACTTTAAATGCTGAGACAATTCCTCATTCACACACAGATACACGATGTAATTTATCTCGGCACTCACCTTGATAGACATGCGACTTACATGGCGAAATTATATCGAAGCTAAAACAAAATACACATGAAATTAGGAGCAGAAAGTCTCCACTGTCATTCATCCATTTCAAATCTAATATGATTACAAGATGTAATTACTTCATAAGTCTATTATTAAATCATTATTTATCAGTAAACAGAAGATTGGATTGCTGTTTTTATGCAAATAAACGAATGCTCAAGCACATTAATACACTAGACAAAGATCATGAGTTCGTATAAGAAACATGTTTCCTCTACATTCGTCGTAAAGATCGCCCAGCCCGTCTCGTCTTTTGTTTAGTTAGAGGCCTTCTTCCTTGTAGAAAATATACATAATTATAGTCAAACTTCGCTACAGGGGAGTTCATTACATTGAAACATAGCAATTTGTTTGTCCTAAATAGTATCTATAATAATCAAAATTATATGGCACCCGATACTAAGTAGATATATCAAGATTTCACAACATAACTGCGATATGACTCAATCAAAGTCCAATGAATAATTTCATATGATCTACGCAGCATTAATAATATGAATGTATGTATGTATGTACTTAAGAGAAGGAGAGACAAGACAAGAAAGGGAAGCTAATCAACCAACTCACCACTGGTCATTTTGTATGCCATCACACCACCAGCCGCTCCACCAACAGCCAAACCAACTGGACCAAGTAGCAAGCCCCCAGCAAAGGAACACGCAGCACAAACCATGGCACCTTTGCCCGATTGCTTGACAGCGACGCGCACATTCTGTTCGTCTGCAATAATGGAAATTGCTTCCATAAGCTCACGACTATTGATTGGCATTTTTCACTATATATATTTATTCTTCCTTATTTGTGTGATTCTCTATTACTGAATTAAATTTTGTAGGCCGCCCCCAACTGTTGCCCAGGTCTGCTCACCTTCGTATTCTTTTGTTATCAGGTCGACGTCAGTGCAACAAATATATATTTACAATACTTACACGATATGTTTTGTTTATATGAACTGGTTAATTTTGCATTTTTCAAATCATTTACATTTTTTATTTTTAAAAATTTGTCATCAAAATATTTAAAATTTTGTACACTTGATAAATAAATATAAAAAAATATAATAAATGAAAATTAATCCAAGTTAGTGAAAATATTAAGAGCAAACATACTATGTGACACTTTTGTAAAGAAAATACTTAACGTGTAGAGGATGCTTATGTCATGAAGTTGCCAGAACGATTGAATTTAAACATCTGGCAATGATTAGTCTGACTGTTGACTGTTTGAAAATTGGTGCCAAGTAATAAATATGCAGTTAGTCTTTTCATAAAATGAAGTTTTTGAAGTTGATTAATCTCTTTGTTATAGATGAGTCTTCATTATAGAGTTGCTAAGTGAATTTGTCCAGCCACGAGATATGTACTCGTATATTCTCCTAGTAGATGTTCACGACTTGAGATTTCAGTGTACATCATATATATATATACAGTCGAAATTCCTTATAACAAGCAAAATTAATTTGTTTTATATAAATTTCTTTGTACAGAAAATATAAATTTTGATACTTTATCCAACTTTTATTTTATCATCATCATCATCATCATCTTTGTGAGCTTTGGCCTGTTGCACATGGGACTTACATATGATCTTTCCAAATTTTGTAGTTTAAACCTTCTTCTTCTATTTCATCGATTCATCGCAATCTTGGTCTGCTTCTTGCTTTGTTCATGAATGTCTTTGCATCTGCCATCTGTTCTCATTACGTGGCCTAGCCATCTTATTCTTTGCACTTTGATGAAACGCCATTTATTTAGGAATGCTAATGAGATATCGATGCGAACATAAAACCTCTCCCATTTAACCGCCTACCTCACCTACATGTTGGTGCATCCTGTCGATAGCAAAATTGTCTCTGGCAACCGAATATGGGCGGTATAATCTTTTAAGTCTGAAAATCAGCGATATTGGGCTGAAAACTCACTTTACGAAACTATTAATTGTCATGAAAACAGCACAGAGACGAACTTTTATTTAAAGTGTAAGTATAAAATATGTAATTTTGGTTTGAGTTATTTTCTCAAAACTTTATCCCTCAACATATTCTAATTCTAATTTTATTGTATTAAGGGCTCCAAATATGTATGTACATCAGTCGCCATGGGGCGTCATTCTTCATTCCCAAAATGGTTTGAACTACTTCTCTTTTTTTTATGGAATGAAGGTATGTATTGTACTAGGTTGCTTGAGGAAAAGTTTGTCACATCCATTAAAAGAATTTAAATAGAAATTTAATTGATATAAAAAAACGAGTTAAACTAAAAATTTAATGAATTTATATAGAAATTGAAATGGAAACTTAAATTGAATTGAAATGGAAACTGAATTCAATTGGAAGCTGAAATTGAACTGGAATGGAAATTGAAATTAATTCGAAATATTTAGAAAATAAAAATGCTATTGAAATAGAAGTTGAAATGGTTATTGAACTAAAAATCGAAATAAACTAAAAAATTGAATTAAAAATTTAACAAATTGTAATAGAGATTGAATTGATAAGTGATTTTATACGCATTGTCATTTTGATGTAAGATGTTCAGAATGCATCAAAGGCCCCGTAAAGTAAATATATGCATATATGGAAATGACTAAAATGATGTGAAGAATCGATTGGGTCAGGCAGGCATTGATGGATTTACGCCCAGGTACATGAGGCCCGGTTCGATTGTTTTTTGCTACAGAACTTTATAATTTCTTTACAATATCTTGGTGTAGCGAACGAACTTGAGACTCAAAATCCTTAACCAAAACTGTTGAACAGAAGTTTTTGTACAGGTTATTTTTCAAATTTTAAATTTAATTGATGATATTCACAGATGTTTACAAATAAGTATGTAAAAATGATTCGATCTTTATGTCTACTGAACATAGAATCGATACATGTCTATGAATTTATAAATATCAAATTATGATTCGTTTCCGAAACAGAATCAATATGTAGGTTAACCGCAGAGTGGAGAATTTATAGGATCTTGGTTTTCATTTTCATTGTAATTAAATTTCTCGTTATTGTCTTCTTTACTTACAAAACTTAAAAACCGTGGTGTCAGGATTACAAAGTCTACTATGGAAAGAAATTGGTTGTCTGGATTAGCGAGTGTTCGGACTATCGAGTTCATACTGTATATGTATTTGGTTTGGTTTGGTTTGGTTTGGGTGTAGAGTTGAATTGAATTTGTTTTTCTCTTTTTTTCTTGATTTCCTCTTTTTACAATATCCTTTTCCTGACTTTTAAATTAAATTAAATCATTGGAAATGTTGGTCTGTTGTTTCCCTTTCTTTTGTTTCTGTAACTCGTCAACTTTTCAATTGTTTTCCTTATTTTTGATGATGCTAACTTAAGAGTCCCTAACCATAATGGTTCGTTTGCATTAGCTATAATAATGTTGTATGCTAAATGAAAGAAAGAAAGCAAAAAACAAAAACAGGACCCAAAACCACATTGACTTCGGTCCCATCGAATATTAGATACTTTTTAAGCAAAAAATTAAAATATTAGTGAAGTACAGTCAGTTTATGAAAGTTTAAATGTTATAAAATTCATTGAAGTTCGGTGCACCTAATATTAATTTTTTATTCTAAAGATAATTAAAATTTAAACTTGTTTATCTTCAACAAAATTTGTTAGTTTGTATAAAAACGAAAATTTATCTCATGATGTACATAATCATCTAGGTGTTTAAGTATCTTAGTCCTATGCCTTTCAGGTCTATCTCTTCCTGTAGTCAAATAATTCTAACTGAAATGTATTATTATTGTATCAACATATCAACTGAATGATTAGTTAGTTTGAATAGAAACACATTTGTTTCATCTCAAAATGCTTATGAGTTCCATATAAACAACTGCAACGAGTAGCAATTGTTGCAAACATTATAATAGACTCATAATACCTATTCATACTACTAAGTAGAAAAGATATTACAATAAAATAGACTAGACTATTATCATTAATTTGAGTGGAATGGAGTGCAGTGAAGTAAGACAAAAGTGAGACAAAGTGTGTTTGCCTTTGGTAATGTGCCAAGCCTTTAGTCCAGCGGACAGCGACAGTAGCAGTAGCAGAAGCAGCAGCATCACTTATATCTTGGCTAACAGTTGCCACTTTTGTCACTCTGCCACAAACGCCTACAAATCAACGGTAACGGTAACAATAGCAGACAACTGCATCACAAGAAACTCACTCAACCACTCACTCAACCACTCACTCACGCATTCACTCAACATCAAAAGTTCTTTACTTTTTGAGTGGTTTTTATGCAGTTGCGCAGATAACACAATTTTGCTTAGGATATAAAATTTTAAAATAATACGTGGAAAGACCCTCGAAAATAAAATTGAATACTACGCCTCTGGGTTTAGTATGGTCAACATTAGATTTTGAATGTTGGTTGTCGGGCTTTTGTTTTCAAATATGTACAATATATTTTATTTTTTATTTATTTAGTACAGTATGAACACGATAATTCCGATAACCAATAATAGTCTCTGTAATCCGGACACATGGTTTTTTTTTACCTCAAAAATTCCGACACTCCTCTTGTTTTAATCATTTTTTTCTGATATTTTTAGAATGGGGAAATGAATTATTAGCCTGACAAAATTTAAAAAAAAAATTCCATTGAATTGAGCAAGTTAGCTTTGTTCATTGTTTGGACTACAAATAAGACAATCTTCTTAATAAAGATCTTTAATGACCTATAAATCCAGTTGTCAAATGTCCTGTTATACAATTGCAATGACACAAGACCCTTTTCACCACATGTATAATAGCACATGATTACGGCGAATATGCTGTGTTGGTTTTATTAAAGTAATTTGAGAGTGTGTGTTACTAGATTTAGTCTAAAAGAATCAGATAATTTTTCATCTGTTGCAAGTAGAGTAACTTTGCCTGCTTTGCTTTGCCATTCAAATGAATCTTTTATTACCATAGTACTTCACTTCAATTTACTGTTACTTCATTTTATTTTCCTTTATTTGCTTTTTTGCTACCTTTAGTATATAGGCATCATATTGTAGAATCTGTCAATATATTTACACATAGCAACTTTCCGATCAAGTAAACCATGAAGGGCAATAATTAGATGACAAAAAATTCAAGTGGAAAAACTATCACTTGAACAAAGTGATTACGTTTCCTATGCAAAAAAAAAATCACTGCTCGTTCAAATCGTAAAGAGATGGAACTCAAATACCAACTTCTGGGGGAATCAAAATCACATACTATATATATACATGGAGGAAAATGCTTGTTATTGGTTCATTATGACGGTGTGAGCCACAACACATCCCAACATAGACACGGAGAGATATAATTCAAATAGAATTGTCTAATAAATACTGAAAATAAGATATCTTACAAATTTTCACTAAAAAAATCTCTGAAAAAGCATGGAAAATATTTTTATCTTGGAAAATATTAATATAATTTTTACAGTTTAATATGTTTTTCTTTCTTGTATGGAGATTTCGAAAATTCGGAAACTGGGTGATTTTCAACTGTTCGGATTATCGAGTTCATATTGTATATTTATATTTTTGGTTTGCATTTAAGCCAATTATTATTTTTTCTATATAGTATATTCATAGTAACAATTTCCCAATTTAGTGCTGGACCGCATTGGGTTTTGGATAGCACATACAATACGAGTATAAGTACTTAGTAATAGTGTGTTCCACTTTGCGTGCAAAAGTAAATCCTTTGAGATTTGCATTGAAATTGTCTCAAGCCTGTTGCGTGCACAACTCAAATGCCTTTCCATTCTAGTTGTGCATTTACTACTACTACTACTACTTATATATTTATATGTATTTGTATTTGTATTAGTGGGTGTGTGTGTGTGTGTGTATATATGAATGGGGTGTGTTTGTATGTGGAACATGGGAATGAGTACCCACTTTGTTGATAAATAACTGAAATGGACGCGACATTATAACTTCCAAATTTGTTTCACTTTTTAAGCTTTTTACAAAATTCTTTCTTTTGTTTTGTCTTGAATTCACAAAGCTTTTATAATTCTATTTGCCCCAAAATTCTTTAATTTTTTTATAAATATGAACTAAGTTTGAAGTGTCCTTTATACAATATAAACAAATGACTGGGTTTGGAGGTTTCTTTTTTTATTATTAATTTCATTAACTCTAGCAGAATTATACTTAAACTCGGTCTATTTATAATCGGTTGGTCCTGCGTTGGCTAAGTTCTTGGAGAGATAATTTCATTACTGTGTGTTTTCAATTGAATCTATCCGCTTGTCTTTTATCATCGAGATCATCAGCTAGCACATGGAGAAACTTTATTTCGGTTCGAAGTCAGAGCCAAAGTAAGTATCGATTTGTAATTACTGTAGTATTAATAGGGCACTGCGCAATTGGGTTGATGTCGTGTTCCATACCAAGATTTCTGTCGTAGCTGTGAAGGTGAAGAACAATCAAGGAGTATTCAACATTTCCTCTGTGACTGAAGACGTACCAAGTATTCTCAGGAACATTTCTTTGATGAATTGTGCAGTTTGGCTAAGGTGTCAGTAGGGGATCAGGGTCTGTTCGCGGAATCTTCAGGATGGTTTTAGAAAAAGATGGAGATCCAAGATCAATTGCTAGACGTTTGTCCAAATTTCATATCCCACACCAACAACCCGCACTTCCCCCCAACCACTATCTTCCTCTTCCATCCATAATCAGGTATCACAATGGACCGCAAGACTTCTGGTTAAACTCGTGTGCATTCGCAAGCGACCTGTCTAATCTAACCTTACTAAAGTATCGATCTGTACCTATGAAGTCAAAACATTTTCCATTCTTAATTGCTTGCTAAGTTACGATTGATGTAAGCCGATCTAGATTTACTCCCAAATATTTGGTGATAGAATAACTTCACTGTTCATGAAGACAAGATTTCCATGATTAAAAGGATAAATCATTTATTTATTAAATCTACTACTAAAAGCCCTAACTATGAAGGCATTTAGCTCTGGGAAAATCTTATAAATTCGACTCTACATATATGTATGGAAATCATATCAAATAAATTAAATAATCTATAGATTTATATTCGATGTCATCAGAGTTTGATTAATACTTGGTTGATCATTGTAAATGAATTGATGATTTCTACAAAATTCATTTGTGACTTTGTGTTTTTTGTTTGTGTTCGCATAATCGACTGTTTTGATTAGCTAGCTATGACTAAAATGCTTCCCAAAAGTGTGGTTTGGGAACATTTTAATAAAGTGGATAATAACAATGCTAAGTGTCGACATTGGGGAATGAAAAAAAAAGAACAAACATGTGGGAAAATGACCAACTTAAGGAAACCATATTGACCACAAGCATCCCAAAATTGGTCTGAAGAGATCAGTATAACAGGAGACTACTGAAAGCAAAAAAGAAAAACTATCTGCCAGTTTTTCTTCATCAATTGCGGTGAGAGTCTGATTAACAGGTCCTTGGAGAACGTGGTTTCTACAAGATCATATAAGATCATTCAAAGTATTGTTTACATGATTTGTAAGGACATGTAACTTAATTGATTTTACTCGACCTTGTTTGAAATTGACGATTATTCGATTAATCAATTTTTTATGCAAAAATTAATTGGTGTAAAGATTAATTAGTAAAAAATAATAAACGATGTCATTAATCGATGCTTTGTTCGTCGATACTCATCACCAAACTAAAAAAATGAAGCCTATATATATTTTTATTAAAGGAATTTAACAATCGGAGTGAATTAAATGTTTTTTAATATATAAAAATATAAAATATGATATTTTTATGATTTCAAATGAATTTAAAATTTTAACTTTTTAGTTCTTTTCGATTCCAAGAAACAGAAGTCCTTGGACTGAATGGATGGACAGACAAGCGAAAGGACAGAAAGTTTCTTTTAAATATTTCCATAAATGTTTTGTGAGGTTTTCATTTTACTTCTTTCCTTTTCATAGAAAACCAATGGAAAAAGAATCAAATTATGATTTGTTACAAAAGTTTTTCTTATTTCATATTTTTTATTATTTACTTTTAAGTGACATTTTTTTTTATGGTTTTAAATAAATAACAAAACAAAACAAAACACAAAACAAAACAGAAATACAATAAAATTAATTATTCAACTAAATGGAAGCGAAACAGAACAAAAAATTACACTCAAAACAATATGAAATACAATTAAGGGCGATATAGTCGGGTGAAACCGACTAATGGATGTCCTGTGACCTTTCTTATTATATTTTACAGCTTTTAGAGAGACACAGAGAGAGAGCGAGAGAGAGAGGGAGAGAGAAAGAGAGAGAGAGAGAGAGAGAGAGAGAGAGAGAGAGAGAGAGAGAAATGATTGAGCTGAATGATTATTTAGAGATGATTAAAGATTAAAGACAATTTTTGAGAGTCTATCCACAGATTATGAATGTGAACTTTGAATATCTGAGTAAATGAGAACAATTTCAATTGACAATAAATCTAAGCTTTCTATATCTTATAATTTCGTAAATCATTATGATATATTGAATCTTAATACATTACTTCTAAGCAAGTATGGACATATGTATTACTATACAAATTGGCTTACTACAGGGTATAGACATAACTTATACGTACAATGTTTGCGCTTAGAAGACAATCAAAAAGGCTCAAGATTTTTGCAAAGCACTCAAATCTCATTTCACTCAAAACATACTAAGTACATTGAGAATTTCTTTTTGTTAATTATTCAACACACAAAATTCTTTAATAAACGAAGGAAATAAATTTAAATTCTATTGTGTAGAATTTGAAAATGATAATGTTGAATTTATCAATTTTTTCTTTTGAAATAAATAAATTTTGGAAATTATGCAGATTTGATAAACTACTTACATAAGTAGAAGTGATCTAATATTGTATATGTATAACTCTAATGGTCTGTAGATTTTGAAATTCAATATATCTTTCATCTCCCTGAAAGCAAATATTATTTTTTATAAAATTAATTCTAATTTTATAATGGAAAGGATATACTACATACATTAATATTGATTTTATCCTTCTTAGAATTTAGCCTGAAGATATATCATCAATTTTTTTCTGTTCATATTATGAAAAGTCTATCATAACTATAATTATTATTAAATTTAAATATAAAAAGAATACAATACTATCTATGTATAGTCTAAAAAATACCTAAGTGTGGAAAATATTAGAGAAAAAAAAAAAAAAAAAAACAACTGATACTTCTATGTTGAATGGAATTGTATGGATTATCTGATCTGATTTCATCATTTCCATATATGTAAGTATGCTCGAGCAAAGCACAGTCTCAATTTTATTTTTCCATGCTTTAAAAAACAAATCCCCATTTAAATGTGTCTAAGCCGTTTCACTCACTGCAAATTATATTCCCATTATCAGGGAATGCTTTTCATATCTTTTAATAAAATTAAAAATCATTTCAAGTTCTTTGTAATGCATGGCATAATTAAATATTCAATCAATGTATTTCTTTTTGTTTTATCTTATATATATTTTCTTTTTCTTGAAAGTATTTAGAGAGAATTTCATCATAGAGTATTTTAAAGTATTACGTTGTTTTTTTTACCATGTACATTGCTTATACGCCATGTAGCTCAACAACAAATTGTTGCGTTCGTTTGAGTGGTTCGGTGGAAATACTATACTATTATAATGTTGAAGAAGGAAGGAAAACAAAAAGAACTCAAAGCTTAGTTCAGCATGCGAGATATGCTCAAAAAGGAAACGAACCGAGCCGGACTGCTATGCCTTGCAATAGCAAGTTGTGTTATGTTGTGGGTGCTTCTTCAGCTGTTGCCTTTTGTTTTGAGCTCAAAGCAAGGATATGTGGATAGCAAGCATCATTCCGATTCTGAATCGTTTTCAGTTCGGTTCACTCGGTTCATGACAGTTCGCACGTGAATGTCCTAACAAACAGTTCAGCTCTGTTCTATTCGGTTGATTACTGTTCATTCTCGTATTTGTCCTGTCACGCGTTCTACGTTCGAATTGTGAAAGCGGAATATGTTTTCATTATCATACTAGGATTCATTCATAAAATCAAGTCAAAAAACTACTACTACAACACACGTGCGAAATGAACAACAATTCTATTTACAAAAAATTATTTATATTTGAAAACAAAAGACAAACTACAATGATAAATTAATTAAATTAAATTAAATTAAATTCAATTAAAGTAAAATTGAATTCAAATTAAAAAAGAATTTTATTCAAATTAAAAAAGAGTTTTATTCAAAAACATTCCAAATATTTTTTTATAAACAATAGTCCTGATGATTTGTGATTTTGTATCACGTGTCTTGATAGATTTGTAACTTCAGCAGCCTTCACCTGGAAGATATTCTTCATAATTATTCACCGGTAGACGTGGTAAAATGAATTTTTTTTTGTATATTTTTTTTTAAATAAGAATACTAACGGTTTTATAAATAAATTTTTTTTTTTTTAAATAAAATTTGTGTGTGTGTGTTTTTGTGGGAGATTGTTGTTCTTTAATTGTCGCTTCAATGGACTTCAAGGTCTCTTGGAACAGGTGAGTGTAAATTATTATAATTATTATTTATTTTTGTTTTTTATTTTAATAATTAAAAGCAAAACAAAACATTTTATAGAACTTTTTGTTTCTTTTGTTTAAAAACATGAAGAGGTTTTTCTCTCGCTTTGTTTGAATATTTTCCATATAAATATTTATACTCATATGTATAAGTATATTCTTCTTGTACTACTTATGTTATACTATACTAATATGATGAACCTTGTTCGAGTTGTACTAGGTTTATTTTGGCTATAAACTTTAATGTTTGAATATAAAAGAAATATTAGAATATATTATTCTTTTATTTTTAATGTCACAATTGAGCATTCTTCAACAAAAATATGGTTAAAAATTAAATCAAAATGAAAAATGATAGTTGGATAAATGATTAGCCTTAATTCATAATTACAAGATTTACTATCTTTATCAATGGCAACCATCAAAAACCTTCTGTGGTCTGTTGATGATTAGAAAGATGAGTATCAAGGACCAAGAAGCATGAACAATACTAAAATCTCAAAATATTGTAGATTAAAATTTAAGTGAAAACTGAATTGAAAAAACTTTCTGAATGGGTTTATATAGAATCTATAAATTTTAGAACCTTCAGATTCAAAATATGAGTTTTATTTTGCAGTATCACATCATAATTATTGATATATCACTCAATAAGTTTCAAGGCTAACAATGCCTTTAAAAAAAATAAAATAAAAATTAAATAAAAAAATAAATAAGGCTGCATGTTGCTTGTTTTCCACTCAATAACTTTAACTTCATCTCTACTTATCATCCAACAATAGGTCACTATCATATGGTCATGATTCCATTCACCCATCATAAAAACAAATTGTAACTACTGTAACTTGTAAATTAATGTTTGGATGGATATAAAATTATTCAAAATATCATTACATGTTAAAAAAATCTTTTGGTTCTTATTTAGAGGCATTATTAGAGTGAATCAGAAAATTAAAAAGACTATTTTCTTTTTTCAATTTTTACTTCGTTCCTAATAGTTTTTTTTTATGTTATTTTCTTCATCATAAAAATTTCAAATGTATTAACAACCATTAAAAAGAAGATTAACTTTGGATATGCCGCAGTTGTAATACTCTTCACGCACCTTTTATATCTTCTGATTATTGTTGTAATGTTAATGTTTTGTATGTCCTAGTAATCCGAGGGTCTTGAAATTTACATAGTTTGTTGATATGGGTCAGATACTTATAGTGTTTAAATTTCAAGTCAATTGTATAAAAAATAAAAAAAGTTTTTCTAATAACCTAATGATATTTAGAACAGCAATTTAGTATAAACCGCGTAAAGTGAAAACTAACTAAATTATGCATAATTCAGTTTCCAATGTTTCAGCAAAATTCTCAAAAACTTTTCCTCCGATAGTATGTGCCATCTCCGTTACCCAAGAATATTCATATGCTCTCATGATAAACTAGAATTATCGCATTTAAGAACGTCTAGTCATACATTTTTTCAACAGGCATTGAGCGTTTATTACTTTATGTTTAACTCTATCTAAGATTGAACATTTTTATCAAGTTTCCATAATTTGAAGATATTTATCATTTTCTATTTGTTCTAAAAAAAAAAAAAAAAAAAAAAAAACTTAAGATTCACTTAGTAAAGAAGTTATATGAGTTGCAAATTTTCGTGGTATTATCAATTACAAAAAGGACATTTACTTAAATATCTTTGTACATAAATTAAGAACTCATAGATAAAGCAAGATTTTTCTTTCTAGTTTTCAGCGTTAGCTTGGTCATGTTACTCAACCTCAAACTTAATTTTTTAAATTTTACATCAAATTATATATATAGTATAATTGAAAGTCAAAATTCCTGTCTCTTCCGATACGCATAAGTTGTACACCACTCAATGGATTTTGATATAGTCTTCACTGTCATTAAGAGAATTTTCTGCAGAAGCCGGATTTGTACAATACATTCTAATTAATTCTAATTAAGTTGTTGTACATTGGGAATATGGTGATTTGGAGATATTTTTTAAAATCAATTAAGTCGTCTTTGTTAAACATCTTCTTTTGTTAGTTTTTATAATCAATAATTTTTTGTGCGTAGATAAAATGAAATGAAAACAGACATCGTTGGCATCAGAGTGGTGAAAAAAATAAAAAAATAAATAAATAAATCATTTTTTCTAATGCACCCAGAGCAAAGCAAGGACGGGTCTCTAGTTTTATAAGAAAAGATAGATTAAATTGCGAAAACAAGAACATATTTTTGCTCATAAGCTTGTTGAAAGAATAGGTTACCTGTAATAAAAAAAAAACTCACATTATGTTAACTCTCATGCTTTTAGGTTTTTCAATGGATTATGACGTTATTTTGCGGATCATTTTCGCCTTTTGCGGACATGCTTACAGTAACTTAAGTACCCCTGCAATGTCAACTTGTCTTCGCTTACGAGCAACTATGCTTGCTGATTGAACCAATAAACGCACATTTTTTCTTTCCTGAATTTATATATTTTCCTCATGTTCTTTTCAACCTCTCGTAGTCTTTAATATAAAGTATGTATTATAATGCAGGACATTCATCTGGTTTAATATAATTCTAAGATTGTTTTCCCATTGAGCCAAGCAGCATTTTTCTTTTGGATTTTTGAATAGCTCCAGATTTTTTCCACATTCCATTCCATTTCAACAACAAATTAAAACAAAATTGATTGCTTCTGTTTAAACTCGTTTTAAAGTATTCAAAACTCGCATCCTCTTATTCAGTTCGATTCGTAACTTTTTTCTACATATGTAGCAAACAAATCCGTATTGCTATTAGTAAAGTTAAACCCTAAAAAATGAAATTGCTGGAAATGTGCGAAAAAGTGCACATTGAGATAAAGTGCATCGTAATCAGAATTGATGACTCTACTTTGTAAAAAATAAAAAAGTAGCATAGCTTTCACAAATACTATCAAAATTTTGTAGCGGTTTACAAAGATGAATTTCATTTACAAAGCTGGTTTTTTAAGATGATTCATATTAACACATCATTATACAAAGAGCACTTTAATTTTGTACAATTGTGAAGTGTACCAAGATATAATACAATTTATATTTATCAGATTCCAAAACAACTAATCCGAGAAAAAAAATTTTTTTTTTTTATTATCTTTAAGCACTTTCATGCCAAAGATACATAAGGCACTTACAACAATAAGTACTTTTTTTCTGTCAACAGCAGCTTTGTTTGGGAGCTATTATTTCGGCAGCTTTTCATATAATAAAGATTTCTGAACATTCATTATTTTGAATACATTTAAAAAACGAGTGTTTGTCTAATAGTGATCTGGAACAAAAAAAAAAAAAAACAAAAAAAAAAAAAAAAATAAATAAAAATATGAAATAAGTTAATTTAAAAGTGTAGTAGTAGCCCAGGCTTTCCTATTGGTCATCTAATAAACAACAACAGCTTGTTAATGTTTATTCCATTAAATTTTTTTCTTTCTTATACATATTTTCTTTATTTGCAATTGTCGTCAGACGACAACCAGCGAATTTTATCGTATAATGTTAGTCACTTTAAGCAAATTTGGATGAGTTAATCAATCATCTAGAATCCAGAAAGGGAGCTATATTGGGTGTTGCCTTTTCAGGCGTTGCGATTGGCTACTGTTGTCCAACAAGTTCATTACCAGGTGATTGCAATGTGACTCCAATCTAATGAAGTGTCTGTTGTTGTACTTCACGATTTCTTCTTTTATCTTTGGTATCTGCAGATCTCAGTGGATAAACGAGTTTCGAACAAACCACTCTGCACATAGAATTCTCCTCAGTAGTTTGGACTGAAACCTCTGGAGTATTTCCAGGTTTGAGTTGTATGCAGTGCCCCAAAGCTGTTATCCATACTGGTTTCAGAAAGGCCTTGTACAGTAAGAGCTTATTTCGCAGCTTAAGCTTCGAGATTGACCTGAAGAGCCAGCTTAATCTTTGAAGTTTCAGGTGCAACTGCCTTCGATTAGTGAAAATGTGAGGTTGCCAGGTGAGACGCCTGTCTAGTGTCAGTTCCTTTAAATAAGCATGGAATATTTGATTTTTTTTTGTTTTCTTGCTATATAATATATCATTTTTAAAGAAATGTTTTGTTAAGTAAAAAAAAAAAAAATAGCCGGTAATGAGGAACAACACAGATTTTTCTCAATTTTGTTTTTCGACCTATATACAGTTGATATGATAGGATCGGAAAGGATAGAATATAATAGGATAGGATAGGATTGACTGATAAAAGATGCTCTCAGCTTAAGTATTTGCCTTTCACTACACTGATAACCTAAGCTATCACTGGCAATGCTCTCAGTCGCTCTTTACACTTATTGAGCCCCCTTTTCACGTTAAGGTGGCAATTCAATAAGGGAGTATTTATTAATAACCAATGGTTTCATTATACAGTTGTTTTTCAATTTGTTTTGACATTATAAAAAATCCAAAAATTTTAATTTAACTATAAAAATGCACAACAATACAAAATGATTTTTTTTTTTAACCAGTAAATGTGAAGATTTGTATTTAAATTACGAAACACAAACACAATGATGTACATATACCTGTCTGCTGTTTAAAATTTACTGCATTAAATTGCATGAACAGAATGTTTGATTGTATTGCATACAAAGAGGGGCATTCACCATTTTTAGTTGGTACAAATGAAATTCAAAATAGAATTGAATAAAAAAAAAAAAAAAAAAATATATAACTAAAACTACTAAAAGTGACCAAACGAAAAGAATAAAACAAATAACAATTTTTTTTTTATTCTAAATAAGTACCGCGTAAATGGGGCGATAGGAGTAGCATATTTTTTTCATTTCTAGAGCCCTTTTTATGAACATATTAATTTTTAAATTTTTTATCGGACACACCCAAATCATGCACCAACATCTCCTCAAAAGATTCAGTTCGTCCAGCATGCCCTCTTTGCGGAGCCAATCTCAGCCCAAATCATCTATTGGACTCTTGCCAACATTTGGAGAGTTTAAGGGTCTCCCTTTTGGTTCCCTACCCCCATTCCATCTTTTAAATACACCCTCATCATTAAATATTTCCAACGTATATAGTTTCTGCAAAAAATCCAACCTTACAATTTAATTACTATACATTAAATCTTTAATAAATTATCATTAAATCGCGAGTCGTAGGCCCCAGCAGCTAGTCACTCGTTAAAATTAGTATTAAGTTTAGTATTATATATTAGATTTAATTATGATAAATAAATAAATAAAATAAATAAATTTATATAATTTGGTTTATTTTGCATAATGAATGGATAAGTTTTATGCGTACTGCCTGATATACCTTCTCATATTAGTTCGATTAGACATTATTATATTACATATCTGTGTTAATAAGTCAGAGTAGCTTATGTCGAAAATCGTTGTTTTGAGATTTTTATTGCCCATTTTGTGTAAAGTAATTTCTGTTTGGTTTCATTTCATATTTATAAGTTGCTACACAAAAAAAAATTATAAAAAAAAAAATACATGCTAAATAAATTTTCAAAAATATTTTTATAAAAGTAGATTTCACAAACTTTCTAACAAGCATAAATTTTATTTAGTTTATTTATTCCAATAATTGTTTAGAAGAGTTTGAAAATTTGATTTGTGAAAAAATCATAGGTGTACGTATTTCTAGTGGTCAGGGTAAACTATATGTAACTATGTTCCTATACCATATTTTTAGAAATTTTTTTTTGCCAAAATACATGTATTGATGCGGTTAATAATAATAGTGTTCAAATTCAATTCACTCAATTTTCGACATAAGCTACTATGATTTGTTGACACAGATATGTAACTATAAAATTATTGGTGGCTATTGGTGGAAACTTATAATAAATCATACTAAACTATATAGTATGTATATGATATAGTCCAAGAGATCTCAGTTTTCCATGCCGAAATCTATCTAACAGAAAAGAAATATATAGAATGTGCTAATGTTTTTAAAACACATATACATTCACAATGCAAGGCTGCATTACACAAGCTCAACGCTTTTGAAATCAAATCGAAGCCAGTTTGGAACTGTTAAACATTAGTTTAAAGAATAGCATTAAGCAACTTAGTTAATCTTATTTGGTTACCTGGACATATTGAGTAAATTGGGAACGAAGAAGCGGATGAACTAGCCAGAAAAATTATGGCAGCTTCCTTGGAGTTTCACAAAAATAAAACTCAAACAATGACTTGATGGTAATATTGGTTGGATTTAAAAAAAAAAAATATGAGAATAGCGAAGATCTTTATGCCATCAAGTTTTCGTTAAAGAATTATTGGGATTTACTTGGAAAGGTATTCGTTTAGTCTCAGGTTTCTTAATAGTACATTACAGAGTTATGAAACATCTACATAATATGCGCATTATTCTAAATATCCAGTGTAGATGATGAGAAATGAAGAAGAGGACAGCAGAGCATTTGCTAGCTCACTGTGAGGGCTTAATTTGGACCAGACTTCAATATCAAATGCTTTGTTTATACGATAGCCATAGTTATTTAAGAAATAGGACAGTTAAATATTATAATTTTTAGCTCGGGCATTGACTTAATGAAAAACCCCTTGAAGGCCATTACAGTTTTTTTTTATCAGTTAATAAACTTAAATATAATATAAAAAAAGACTAAATTTGAATTCTAGACACTGAAGTAAGTATTTGAAAATGATACTTGAAGACAAAATATTTCAATTTATCAATTATTTAAATTATCATTTTGTCATAAATTGATATCTAGTACTTAGTATGTATATACTTAGATGTTGAAATTTGATATGTAGACTCAGTAGAATCACTTGTCGAAGTAAGTGTAAGTTGTCAGTATTTTCTGATTCATTCAATTTGAACATGAATGAAGAATGAAGGGAATGAGTTTGATGTAGAATCATTAAATTGTAAAATTTTTAATAGAATTTTATTTAATTTTTTGTATTTATGATACTCTCGATTAACTAAAGACAAATGAAGTCACAGTTTCATAGTTCATAGTATAAATGTTGTTGTTCATTATAAAGAATAAAGGGGCGTTAAAATTTCCCAATTTGAAGGACGAAGAGGTTTTGAGTGGCAGCAACACACAATTAACTTTGGACAATGAACTTCAAATGAAGCATGGCAAGAATCGATTAAATTTAATTAACGCAATGACTTTGAATGAGAGATGTTTGCCACTTACACCACCATCTTCTCCATTCTCTTCTACCTATATACTATACTCGTATATAAATTGTATAACCCTTTAACACTAAACATTTATAGTCATAAACAACAAGCAGAAGTCGCCAGCTCAGATTGCGCGGTTAAGTTTTTTACAGGGGGTTGGCATTGGCTGCAACAATTTCTTTGTCACTGTGACCCGAAGCACAATGGATAATAAAGGACACGCACAATAATCATCATCAGTCTTTTCTTCACCATCATCACCATCTTATTGTATTATCATCATCATCATCATTATCATCCTCATCATCATTCTTATAAGATCAAGATAGATATATGTAAGTACTATTATTTATGTAGGAGATTGAATGATTCTGTTCACTTAAGTATAAATTAATTTCCTTATTTATGATTTTATTAGATATAATTAAATAATTTTTTTTTTTACTGTATTCATTATGACTTTTAATGATGAGGATGATACACTGTTCTACAGACAGACACATGCATATGACACGCACTTATACATATATATATATATATATATATAAATAAATTAGACGAGGGTTGTCTGATAAGTGTTCCTCATTATGACTCAACTATCAATTATCTGCAATTGATCTAAATGATGAAATTCGTTAAAGTTCTTAATCTCTTAATTCTATGGTGACGGTTAATGGAAAATTTTGACATTTACTTCATAAATATGTAAGTCGTTAAATGATTAAGGTTGTGATGAGGTTCTCGTTGTTCTGAATTATCTATGTATGTTTAAGAACCGCTGCTCTATGTAACTCTGCTTTGGAGGTAAATCTTGCTCAACCTAACCATTTCTGATCAATATATTGCATGGTAATGCTTAATCAAATTTGATTTTTTTTTAAATTATATTAATTATATTTATTTTAATAGGTATGTGACGCATTAACAATGAATGATAATGACGGAAGGTTTCAATCGATATGAAATCAATAAAAGTCTGACAATTACCTTTCTGATCGTCTTTGCCTTCTTAAGAACTGAAGTTTCGGATTTAAGTTAAAGCATCTTCAAACATTATAGTTTTGAAAGTTCCATCTTATGGAAAACTTTTTCCATATTCAAATGAGTTGGTAAAAATATTGTAATCTTCATCTATTCAATTAGCATGCCAACAATCTCAGAAGTTTCTTGTATTTTCACTCTTTTTTTTTTTAAATATTTTCTGACACCGATTTTCCTTAAAAATAATTTTGAATTTAAGTATCGATTATATTAATTACAGTTTTTTGAAATCCAATTGTTCTTTGGCCTAAGCCAACAACTTCTTATATTGTACACATCCTTTATATTTACTAAGATAAATACGAGCATAGTATATCATATGCATGAAGTAGGAACAAATAAAACCCAAGTGAACGTTTCTGCTAATTGGCATTTTAAAAACCCAATGAAAATGACATATATCACAAACATATTATCACAGATTGCTCATTTTGGTATGGCACATGTTGTATAGTATATATTTCGAAGTACCTACTTGTTTGTAAAAGAGATAAAATTTATATACCATATATAAGTAGAATGAATGATAATCTATATACTAAGTTGGTTTAATAATGTGACGCAAATCTTTTTAAGCTTATAGAGTGTTAACAACAATCACAGCAATAACGGCAAAAGTCAAATAACAACAATGCAGGCAAGAAAATCCACACTAAGAGATAATTGACTTCAAAGTTGTTCTTCCGAAATATAATAATATTTATGGTGTGTGAGTGTGTTTGTGTGTGTGTGTGTGTGTGTGTGTGTGTGTGAGTGTGTGGTGTATGGTGTATGGTACGTAGTAAAAGGGGACTGAGAGAAGGGAAGGGAAGGGAATGATGGTGTACAAGTAAGTATGTGCTGGTAGTATGTAGTAGGTGTAGTATTTGTACTTAGTATGTGACTTCATAGAATTTCCAAAACAAAACACTTTCATCTTGATAATGCGAGGTTTACGAGGAGAATGAGAAAATCCTCGATTGCCTCGGTCTTGCTTCAAAGAAATTGAAAACAACATCAACACACACATATATATATATATATATATATACTTATATATACTTAATTAACTAATTGCGAAAACATAACTGAAGCTTAACAACATTTATTATGTTTTTATTTTTGTTCTAACTTTCATTTCTCATTTCTTTTGAGTTTTCTTTTATTTTTATTTTCATTTTCATTTATATTTTTTTATTATGTAATTACTTTTAATGTGAAATTAAATATTTATTGTTTTGTTTAATATTTTTTCCAACTAAAAATTATTTTCAAACGACAAACTTAAAAAATCAAAGAAACAAAAAAAAAAAAAACAAGTTCTCATAACTAAAAAGTTTGGGTAATTGATAATAAAACAACAATTCACATTCAAAATTTTTGCATATTTTTAGTACTCGTATATTATTTGTCCTTACAAATTGATTTATTTAGAGTTTTATTTAAGTATCTATGGAACAAAAGCAAAAATTGCACATAGAGAAATTCATAAATATTCATATAAAATATAATTTCATTTCAATTTGCATATTTTTGGATATATAAAATGTATCTATTTAACTGTATATACGAGTAAAATATGTATAATTCGACTATTCGCTTAACAGCGAAACTAATTTTCTTATGCAGCTAAACGAAGAGATTTTAAAACTCGAATGTAATAACGAAAAATTAAAGTTTTATTAAAACAAAGTAAATAGTTACTTTATAAAATAAAGTAAATACATGTATTATGAAATTTAATTTTTTTTTGTTTCTTAATTATAAAAGTAAATTGAAGCAGTTCCATTTCTAATTCTTGAGTTAAATTTAAATTTATTTTTGTAAACCATTTGCTGTGGCAAACAATTCCATAGTGTGAAGAGCGAAAAATGTTTCATTTGTCGATGAATCGTTTTCAACATCTTTTGTATTCTTTATATGACAATTCTTTGCATTAATACCTGAATCACTGCTGTCATCCTCATCGTTTTTTTCATGATTAACAAGTTCAATAACTTCATCATCACATGCTTACATATTCATAGAGAAGAGATATAATTACGTGTAGGTAATTAAAGATAAACAATTAGAGTCTGTTACTCGCGGAATTTCCCAAATGAAAAAAAAAACAAGAAATATTATTATGTCCGTTAGCACTAAGATAAAATAAAAAAGCATCTCAATTTCACAGTTCTAAATACATGTTTTTTTTTTTTGATTTGGGTGTATACTATAACAAGTAGATTGAAAATTTTCATCGATGATCCAATTAATTTTGGGGCATCGAAACGTGCACCGGGTAATGCTATTTGCATCCGAAAACTAACAAAAAAAAAAAAAAAAAGAAAAAAAAAAAAAACAATCTACCAATTGCGAGTCGGACAATCGCATCAGATTTAACACTATATACTTTTGCAATACTTTCCTAGAGAAACAAATGTAACGTGAGTTATTCGATATTTAAGTACTAAACTTGTAGCAAAGACACTCAAAATGAGAGAGTAAGTTCGATTAGTTAGACATATTTATGTATTGTCATTATTAAAATCCAGCAAATTAGAAAGAAAAAAACGAGGTTCTTGATATTTACATAGTTGGTGGATATGGGTCAGACACTTATAGTGTCAAGTCGATAGTACCAAAAACAAAAAGTTTTTCTTATAAAAAGATGATTTTGGTTCTGAGTTTGTATGGGAGGTACACCTGCAAGTGGTCCTAGGGTCTTGAAATTTACATGGTTGGTGGATATAGATGAGATACTTATAGTAACTTAATTTCAGTTTCATAATACAAAAAACAGAAAAGTTTCTCTAATAAGAAAATGATTTTGGTTCTGGGTTTGTATGGGAGGTACACTCTCTAGTGGTCGGGGGGTCTTGAAATTTACATGGTTGGTGGATATAGATCAGATACTTATAGTATCTAAATTTCAGTTTCATAATACAAAAAACAGAAAAGTTTCTCTAATAAGAAAATGTTTTTTGTTCTGGGTTTGTATGGGAGGTACACTCTCTAGTGGTCTGTGGGTCTTGATATATACATGGTTTGTGGATATGGATTAGATACCTATCGTGTTCACATTTCAAGTCGATAGTACAAAAAGCAAAAAAGTTTTTCAAGAATATGAATTCGTATGCGAGGTACTCCACTAGTGGTCTCTTTCTGTTTGTTACAAAATTTTTGGCAAATTTATAATAAATACTATTCATTTTCAACTTTATATTATTTTTCATTATTTGTTGCTATAACGGCAATAGAAATACACATTGTATGATTTTATATATAAACACAAATATATTAAATTGTTATTTTAATGTAATAAAAAGTACTGTTCTACAACAAATCATGAGTACTTTTTTTGTCAAAATTCTTTCATGTTGATTTAACTAAAAATAAAAAATGTTCTTTTTTGAACTTATACTGTACTCACTGGTATATAAAAGGAATCTATTTATTTTAATAAAAATTGATGTTCTACAAATAGATATTCTCCATAGATAAGTCGATTAGATATTCTTCATTTTTGTCGAAGTTTGTTTATTTTATTAAGAAATTCAATATTTTGATTATTGAACATTTGTCATATTAAAAAGTATTTTATTTTACCTCATCTACGATGATACATCTTGTGGTTACTTCTCGTTTTTTAAAGAGAAAATTTTTGAGTTTACTTATTTTTTTTTTTACTTTATTGGGACTTATTAAAAATAAATTTATTTATATTTTCTTACCAATCGAAGTGCATTTTCTTCGTTGGTTTATTGATTAATATTTTTGATCTCAATTTGTTTTTTGGGCACACATGCGATGACTTTTTTCCTTCGGTTGGGATCTGTTTGATTTAAATTTTATTATACACAAAATTTTTTTTTGTTTAATAAAATTTTGAAATCGAGAAAGTCCTTAATTTTTTATTTTAGTATAACCATCAAAATCAAGTATATATTTATTTTATTATCGCATGTTCTCGAGGGGTATTTTTTTTATTCATTGTTTATTCAATTTGATTTACACTATAATTTTTTTTTTTTTTATATAAATAAATATTTTTTTGTTGCTTAATAAAATTGTATAATCGAATTTATGTTCTAACGCAGCAAAACGCATTTGGTTTTGACTCCTTCATCGAGCGCTATAAAGCAGCGCAACGGAAATGATTTTGAATGATTTTATTTATTTTTAATACTTTCTTTTGTTTTGATACTTTTTTTTTTTGATGACTGAAATAATTAGCTGTATTTCTTGCCATAACAATTTTGATAATTTTTTGTTTATCTTAAAGAATTTCATTAATGAATTTTTTTTTTGCTACTTTTTTTATAAATAAAGCTTATATATTTATTTTGATTTGAAATCTTAGAACAAAGATGATGATAACGAACCCTCAGTATTTGATAAGATTATTTTATTTATGTTCTGTAATACAATTTTTTAAATAGCAGAAGTTTTTTTTTTTTATCATATACAGAAATAAAATTAGTGATTATTATTTTAAAAATTCAGCAATTCGTTTTGTTTCATGTATAGGAACAGGAGTTGTAATGAATTGTTATTATTGATGGGTTAATATTATTTGTTTTTATTTATTAATATTTTCCTTATATTGATTCCTTACAAACACAAAAAAAGTTAAATTTTATTTTTAAAAACAGTAGTTTACATGTGAGGCGCCTCCAACATTTTGCACCTTGTTTCATTTTTAAAAATAGAAGTTCCGTATATTTTACAAATTCATTCATTTTTTTTATTTTATACATACTTATCTTGAAACGGTAGTTGTAATGAATTGTTGCAAATATAAATGGTTTAATTTTATTTTTTGCTTATATTATTATATTCCTTATATTTTAATTCTTTGCAATATAAAAACTTAATTTTGATATGAGATGAGAATTTCAACAGCGTTTTGGCTTACATAAAAGTCTTTTTTCCTTTTTTATTTTCAAACATGCCCTTCTCTTGCGCCATTTTTTCTTAAATTCAATTTTTTATGTTTACTAAAAATAAAATTTTCTAATTTTTTCGTCTATTTTCAAAATTAAGTTAAATTTTTCTTTATTTTTTTTAAACCTGTAGTTTTCCGCCTCCAACATTTTGCACCTTGTTTTATTTTTTAAAAACTAGTCGTTGAATATAACTTAAATGGTTTCATTATATTTTTGGTTTATATTATTCCTTATATCTTAATTCCTTTCAAATACAAAAACTTAATTTTGATACTATGAGATGAAAATTGTAGTGGTGTTCCAGATCTGCATGGTGGCATTTCTATTTTAATTTTTAAACATGCCCTCCTTCAATTCCTTTTCTTGTATTGACTAATTTAAAAATTAAGTTAAATTTCTTAATTTTTATTGTATTATTAAGAACAGTAGTCGTCATATACAGGAATGAAAATTTGGAGTTTATTCTACAAAATTTTATTGAAATTTAAACACCTATTTTTCTTTATTATTATGCTATATTAATTTGCATTATATTTGTTCGTTAATCAATAGTTTTCTGCATCTGTTGTCGCTATATTTCATATCTTATGAAAACTTTTGACTCCAACATATATTTTTTTTTATTATGATTACCTAATTTTGATTCCAAACAATCGATGTTCTTCTTTCGTGCGCATGACTTCTTTTTTTTTTTTTTTGGATTTTTTTTGTTTAATTCTTATGAAAACTGACTCTACCATACATTTTTTTTATTATGATTACCTAATTTTGATTCCAAACAATCGATGTTCTTCTTTCGAGCGCATGACTTCTTTTTTTTTTTTTTTGATTTTTTTGTTTAATTCTTATGAAAACTGACTCTACCATATATTTTTTTTTTATTATGATTACCTAATTTTGATTCCAAACAATCGATGTTTTTCTTTCGAGCGCATGACTTCTTTTTTTTTTTGGATTGTTTTGTTTAATTCTTGTGAAAACTGACTCCACCATATATTTTTTTTTATTATGATTACCTAATTTTGATTCCAAACAATCGATGTTCTTCTTTCGTGCGCATGACTTCTTTTTTTTTTTTTGGATTTTTTTGTTTAATTCTTATGAAAACTGACTCCACCATATATTTTTTTTTATTATGATTACCTAATTTTGATTCCAAACAATCGATGTTCTTCTTTCGAGCGCATGACTTCTTTTTTTTTTTTTTTGGGATTTTTTTGTTTAATTCTTATAAAAACTGACTCCACCATATATTTTTTTTTTTATTATGATTACCTAATTTTGATTCCAAACAATCGATGTTCTTCTTTCGAGCGCATGACTTCTTTTTTTTTTTTTTGGATTTTTTTGTTTAATTCTTATGAAAACTGACTCCACCATATATTTTTTTTTATTATGATTACCTAATTTTGATTCCAAACAATCGATGTTCTTCTTTCGAGCGCATGACTTCTTTTTTTTTTTGGATTTTTTTGTTTAATTCTTATGAAAACTGACTCCACCATATATTTTTTTTTTTATTATGATTACCTAATTTTGATTCCAAACAATCGATGTTCTTCTTTCGAGCGCATGACTTCTTTTTTTTTTTGGATTTTTTTGTTTAATTCTTATGAAAACTGACTCCACCATATATTTTTTTTTTATTATGATTACCTAATTTTGATTCCAAACAATCGATGTTCTTCTTTCGAGCGCATGACTTCTTTTTTTTTTTGGATTTTTTTGTTTAATTCTTATGAAAACTGACTCCACCATATATTTTTTTTTATTATGATTACCTAATTTTGATTCCAAACAATCGATGTTCTTCTTTCGAGCGCATGACTTCTTTTTTTTTTTTTTTGATTTTTTTGTTTAATTCTTATGAAAACTGACTCCACCATATATTTTTTTTTTATTATGATTACCTAATTTTGATTCCAAACAATCGATGTTCTTCTTTCGAGCGCATGACTTCTTTTTTTTTTTTTGATTTTTTTTTTAATTCTTATAAAAACTGACTCCACCATATATTTTTTTTTTATTATGATTACCTAATTTTGATTCCAAACAATCGATGTTCTTCTTTCGAGCGCATGACTTCTTTTTTTTTTTTTTTTTGGGATTTTTTTGTTTAATTCTTATAAAAACTGACTCCACCATATATTTTTTTTTTTATTATGATTACCTAATTTTGATTCCAAACAATCGATGTTTTTCTTTCGAGCGCATGACTTCTTTTTTTTTTTGGATTTTTTTGTTTAATTCTTATGAAAACTGACTCCACCATATATTTTTTTTTTTTATTATGATTACCTAATTTTGATTCCAAACAATCGATGTTCTTCTTTCGAGCGCATGACTTCTTTTTTTTTTTGGATTTTTTTGTTTAATTCTTATGAAAACTGACTCCACCATATATTTTTTTTTTATTATGATTACCTAATTTTGATTCCAAACAATCGATGTTCTTCTTTCGTGCGCATGACTTCTTTTTTTTTCTTTGGATTTTTTTGTTTTATTCTAATCGATGGAATTTGTTTGATATAAATTTTATTTTATTTTATATCTACTATATATTCTTCAATTCCATTTTTTGTGTTGAATTTCTTAATTTTTATTATTAAAAACAGTAGTCGTCATATACAGGAATGAAAATTTGGAGTTTATTTTAAAAATTCAGTTTAATTAATATCTTTTTTTTTTGTGCCGTCTATTTTAAAAATTTGGTTAAATTTTATAAGTTTTATTTTTAAAAACAGTTATTCTAACTTTCTGTATGTTTCTTTTTACTTACATGTGAAGCGCTTCCAAAATTTTACGCCTTGGTTTAGTACTAAAAATAATAGTTTTCCAGTTTTCCTCTTTTTTTTTTTTGCTTACATGTCATTCGTTTCCAGCACTGAATACCTTGTTAATTGGTTCGATGTGCAGTTAAGTTTCCTGAAAATTCGCATTCATTTTATTTAATTAAAACTTTTTTTTCTCACCAACTATTTTGAAAGTTTAATTTTTAAAACAGTAGTCGTCATATACAGGAATGAAAATTTGGAGTTTATTTTCAGTTAAATTCATATCTTTTTTTTTTTGTGCCGTCTATTTTAAAAATTTAGTTAAATTTTATAAGATTTATTTTTAAAAACAGTTACCTAATTTTCGATATGCTTCTTTTTACTTACATGTGAAGCGCTTCCAAAATTTTACGCCTTGGTTTAGTACTAAAAATAATAGTTTTCCAGTTTTCCTCTTTTTTTTTTTTTGCTTACATGTCATTCGTTTCCAGCACTGAATACCCTGTTAATTGGTTCGATATGCAATTTAGTTTCCGGAAAATTCGCATTCATTTTATTTTATTAAAACTTTTTGTTTCTCACCAACTATTTTGAAAGTTTAATTTTTAAAAACAGTTGACTTAAATTTTTTTTTAAAAAAACTAAAAAATAGTCGTAAATAGCACTTATAAATTTTGAATAACAATTACACTTATTATTTTATACATACAATTTTTTTATGCTGACTTCTTTAAAAATTATGTTAAAAGTTTCATTTCTAAAAATAATAGTTTTCACTAAAAAATTTTATTTTTCTCCCAATAGATAATTTTGATTTATTGTAAAACTTCATTAATTTTCAACGATTTCACAATAAAATTTTGATTGACTGTAATTCTTCACCAAATTTCAAAATATTGATTTGAAGTCATTTTAAACAATCACGAAGCACTTAGCACTGATTAAGAAAAAATAGCTCTGTTTAAAAATATGATCTATGGTAGAAAATTCTATTGGATGAAGGGAAATTCGTAAAAATAGACTAACTTTGGCTATGCAGAGGTTGTAATACTCTTCACGGCCATCGTAGTGGTCCTAGGGTCTTGAAATTTTCGTGGTTGGTGGTGGTTATGAGTCTGGAGCTAATAGCGTCGATAGTACAAAGCACAAAAAAGTTTTTCTAATAAGAACTTTAAACTGTCAGACGTTCAATACGTTTTACCCAATTTTTAAACTTACTTCCTAACTGGCAGCCCTCAGTATAAGCAGCATAAGCAGTATTCCATTTAGTTTAACCTCCTCAATTGTCGATTATGTTTCAGCATTTGGTGTAGCCAATACTTTTAATATATCTCGTGACTCAAAAGTCACAGCGCCAAGTAAGATATATATTCTAAAAATAGATGAATTACGTTGCCTGTAAGATCATTTTTGTCATTGCGCGCTTACGTCGTCAAGGGATTAGGGGCTTTGAAAAATATGAAAAAGTGATAGTTATATAATTATGAAAATGTTGTCTTGGGAATGGCTTAACCAGTTTGTCAGATTTTTTTTTTGTTATATTCCTTGTAGGCCAAATTAGACGAATATGAAAGAAAGTTGAAAATTTGGATGGACATATTTGGATTTTTGTATTAAAATTTTAATAAATAAAATAAGTAAAGTATACTTTTAGGGATGCCATTTTAATTCCTTTTGTTGTTGTTGTCATCGTTGGCATATTCGATGAAGTAAGACCAAACTATTTATGCAGGATCACATTATGTTGGCCTGCTACGACTGTAAATGCTTTCGAAAACAGCAAGTTAATTACGATTTTGTCTCATTTGCGTTTGTTTTAATTTGTTGTTTAAATAAACAATAAATAAAAATTCTAAGTAAGTCATTTGAAAGCATTGTAATAAAGATTAAAGTGTTTGACTAATATTAGTCCAATATCATTCAATATCTTTACTTTCGAACATTCGAATTGTATGTTCTTGTTACGGACATTTAATTTGTGCATTTTAGTTGATGAGAAAGCTTGTCATCTTCAAACTGTCGTTGTATCCCAGATTTTTTTTCCATCGCAAAGTTCGACTTGCCGATAGTGGGACACCAAACATGATTCATTGATTACAGCAGTGGAGCTATGTGCATAAATACATTCAATTGTCCGTATTGTACGTGCATGAATATATTCAAAACTTATTGTTCGTTGTAAATGCACCATTAGAGGTTGATTTGCATTCGCGATGGTTCACGAGAAACGCTACCTCAAGAGCCTTGACCAGTGGCAAGCCGCCTGCATGTCCTTTCCTAACTACCTGGTTTAAGGCTATTTTAAGGTGATACTACTTTTGGTTTCTCTTGTATGGTTCTTTTCATAATCATAAGGCGCTAACATTTATTCAAATAGAAATAAGCAAACAAAATTTATTAGATATATATAACCGTGCTTTATTGATTAAAAAAAAAAGTAATAATAACTAAAGAAAAATGTATGTTTGACACTTTTTCTTTTTGATAAAACTTTTTGATTAAGAAACATAAACTTTTGAGTTCTTTTTTCAGATAATAGATATTTTAATAGTCAATGGAAGCTTTAGTGCCTTCAACAATGCAAAATAATCATTGACAAATTAGACAATTTTATTAAAAAATGAACATCTAATTAACCTATTTAGCATTCTTTATGAGTTTTTAAGCTCGGGGTCCATAGTCCCATCTCACAAATTGCATTTTGTGTTATGTAATGAGAACGAAATCCTGTTCGAAAATCAATTGAGACTGTTTCTCAATACTTGAAAGTATATACACTCTACTTTTCACTGCCAACGATGTGCGTAGCTTTCAATGGTTTCAGCGAAATTATGTTTGAAAATGTAAATAGAATTCTTTAGGAAATCACTTCAATAGAATTGGGCCATCAATATTCAATATCTTCTCGTCCAAAAAACTTACTTTTTCATCAAATTGACACTATTGACACAGATTTTGAGATCAATATTGGTAACTATGTTTTTCCAATTAGTGAGCAAGAGACTTTTTGTGAATTAGAAAGGAACCTGCTTCTGCCGTAGCTCTCTTTTCCTGAGATTTAATAAATAATACTGAACTACTCATCGACTTGTATTGATTTATTTCGAAATATCAAATAAGTGACAGTCCAGATCCATTGTATGGCAATATTTTTCTATGTTTTCATCCGATAACATTGCATTTTAGTTAAAAATAAATTTACAATCAATAAGAATCAAAAACAATCGCCATCAATACGTTAAAATGCAATAAAATCAAATTTTCAATTGATTGCCTTATCATTATGAAATAACAAAATGAGCAACGCAACTGTACTTACTAAGGAAAAGGTAATGGGACTATTCATATGATGGCAAAAAAAAAGTTTTTACTGATCATATTTGAAGTTTAAGCTAAGGTTACACAATTGATTCAAAAGCGTAAATCGATCGTCAATAGTTTTACGCCCTATTTTCGTGTTTTTAACAGGAGCGTAAAGCGATTTTATCCTCGGTTTATAAGATTGACATAAAAGTGTAAATTTCGGCAAAGTCAATCGACATTTCGACATGACACACGAGATCTGTTAACAGTTCCGATGTAAATCATTTTATTAACGACTATGGTTGTCGTTCGAGACTCCAATTATTTATTGACGCTAATGAGCTGTCGATTGATGCTTGTTGAAACAAGGATCGTTTACACGATTGACATAATCGCGTAAAATATTATTGACACATAACCTGGCGACAATCATATTGAAGTATATTGACAAAAAAAAAAAAAAAATAAATAAATAAATAAATATATATATATAGTCCGATAACATTGCTTCTTAGATTGAAGTCGATTGAACACAAAAAATGCGTAAATATGGACACAATGCATAAATCGTGTAAAACTATGTTTTAAGGTGTATTTTTGAAGCACCTTATGATTATGAAAATCTCCATATAAACCCAAATATAAAATCTATTGACATATTCTATTGATATAAATTCTGGAATTTTATCCTGAATTTGCATTAATACTTTTGGGACTATTAAATCCAAAATTTGAATACAAATATATTATATATTCATATTTTTTAAGAATCGTAAATATTTCACAAACATATAATTTCATTATTCACTATATACAATTTGTGGAATTTTGTAAAGATTTTTCATTTACAATTTCAATTTTCAATAAAGTTTATGATTTTATTATTTCAATTTTCCAGCATGAAAACTAATTCACCATTCATTTCTCACAAACAATTTCGTATATTTGTTTGTTTGTTTATTTGTTGGTTGGTTGATTCATTGATTTTGATTTTGATTTTGATTTTCATTTTCAGTTTGGATTATTGAGGTTGGGCTAAATTACGAGTTAGTTTGGTTATATGAGATTTTATTTCATTTGGGGATACATATTTGGTATGAGTCATTTTTGGTTTTAAAGGTCATTTTGGTCTGACCACAAATCATAATGATTGTTCTCTTGTAATACAAAATGTTTGCCAATTAATTTTAACACGCAGTTGTGGTGACATAGAACAAAGTCCATCCCAGAGCTTTCGGATGGACGATGAACAAATAAGTAGGCTGATGGAAAGATAGACAGCCAGACAGATAGATAGATACATAGGGTATGATAGACTTGAATGAAACAAGTACTACACACTCGTACATTGAAGATTTTTAAGGATATGAAGATACATACATATATATACTTATATATATATATATATTATAGTATCTATTGTATATAAATGTGAATGTATGAGACTACAAAAACAGGAAATGAAAAAGCAAGCGAAAGATATAAGCAAATATTTATTTTGTGTGAATAATAACATCCGCTGCTCCACTTCTTTAGGTGTATGAGTATTCATATACAGTATAAACTGGATGACCCGAACAATAAACCAGATTGTGTTCGAATTATATCCGAAATACATACATACATTTGATACATTTATATTGGACTTATATCTGTGCCTGAGAGATGAAAATCCTTGAATACATGTTTCTCGATATTGTCTTTATATGCATTTGATGGTAAAAAATAAACTTCCGGGTTACCGAATAATCCTAAATAAGACTTTGTATCTCGTTTAATACATAAGTGTGCGGATTTTTACAGAGTCTACAATAGAAAGCAATTGGTTATTGGCCGATAAGCATTTATCCGGATTATCGATATATTACTGTACTTATTTTTCATATGGTGTTTGTGTGTGTTTTATCAAAAACGTTTCTGTTTTCATGGTATTTTATTTTTACGCCCTTTTTTGGTTTAGTGGGATTTTTGGTGTTTTTGATCATTTTCACGCTCGCTTTCCTTTATTTCGACCATTTTTGTAAGCCCTTTCAAAGGCGTTAAAGTCAAACAAAACCATAAGCACATGAACGACATACAACATAAACAGATTAACAGATACTCGCATATGCTTTGTTTTGTGTAGAATATGGGGGGAGATGAGAGGATGCGGTGGGGTGTGGAGGTTGGGGTTGAATGTAAATGGACTGGTTCTCTTAAATAAAGTAAATAAGCCTTTAAAAAAGACAATTGGTAAAGAGTGAGTGAGATGAGTACTTGGGTTGAATTGAATTGAATTGGATTGGATTGGATTAGATGGTCAATTGGTTACCGGGGCAATTGATTGTTACAATGTGTTAAAAGCAGAATAAAATTTTGCACCGATGACATTTAATGTATTGCATCGATGTCCTTGTCAGTTGTTGTGGTCTTGATATTTTCCATTGACAGGACTAATACTGATTGGTAGATACAAATATATATCAACACCAAATACCACCTACATTTATCCTCATGTCTATTATATATATAAATGTACGTGTATACTATTGCTTTTTGCCTTTGTGGTCCGTCAAGTTCTTCTATTGTGTCATTTTTGTCTACTTTCATTTTCTATACTAAGGTTTTTCCTTCCAACGTTCTTTTATTCAATTTGTCTAGTTAGGCGATGTTCTCTTGTCACTTTCATTCTTTATTCTTTCATTCACCGAATGGATACCTGAATATGCTACAGATATGCCCATGGACGTACCGTGGGGGTCAATAGAGGACAGCTGCTCCACCTATACGAAGAATTAAGTATTAAATGTTAAGTGTTGAATAAGTTGTCTACATGAAATTTGTGATTTAATCTCCCCTACTTCGAAAAGTGGGTGCGCCCATGCATAAACACAGATATTATTTTAAGTTTAATCTTAAAAAAAAAAAAAAGAAAAAATAAAAAAATACTTAATACAGCGTCAAAGGAGGCCTTGGAAAACCACTTAAGCATGTACAAATGTATCTATATATCTATAAGATGAATGATAGATAGATAGGTAGATACATATAAAGTATAGTATGTTGTACATATTAATGAGACAACTTGATCACATATGAATCTCAATTTAAAAGAAAAAAAAAATTAAAAAAGAAAAAAAAATCAAATGTTTTTCTTCTTCATTCTAGAAATATTTTCTTAAGGAAGATTGGATGTTTGATTTAAATGAACACAACACAAGAATTTTTATTTTATTATTTAACATATTTAACATATTTACTTTGTATTACCGAAAGCTAACAAATTTTGAACACATCCTAGCTGAGATTGATTTATTTTTTTTTTTTTTAATTTTTCTTCAAATTCTATGACAGCTTTATAAATATACGTATTTCTATAAATAGCTGAAGACCCGGCAGCCATGGTGATACTTATTAATACTATTTATTAATTTATTGTTTTTAACTCTAAGTTAGTTTTATATAAATAAATAAGTAAACATGTCTATAAACTGTAAATGTAGATAAATGTTTGCATTTATGCAACCTTTAAATTTAAAAGTACAAACACAGATTTTAAAATTTATTTTTTTAAAAATTAGTATTTATCTTTATTATCAAACTAAGTCTATGAAAAAAGACAATCATTAAAGATCTTCTCTTTGTAAAGAGCCAACTTTCACGACCTTGAAATGAACATCGGGGATATCACCGACAGCGAGGTTTTTACATCCGAAATCAGCGAAAAGATTGGTCTTCCAACTTGTGCTCAAATGAGTTTTTGTATAGTCTTTGTCGGTCCAACACTGGTTATGACGCGTGTTTCATTTCGGAGCGAAGACCACTTGGTTTGCCTGCCTTAGTTCAAAATTATCTCATGCTAAAGCGGAAATAAAAGAAAAAGTATTCATTCAACCACAATTCATTCGTTCAAATTATAAAAATTATGTAGCAAGAGCTAAATAAAATAAATTTATTTAATTTTTTTTTCTGAAATTTATTTTATAATAAATGTTTATCGCAGAAAACTGCATCGCACATTTTGTTTGATAATAAATCTGAGATGTCTATTACATCCTTCTTAGGGGGAGATCGTGCGGGTGTAGTCTCTACAGTCTTTACCTTGTAGAGCAGTGGGTGAGGGTGCATGCCAGCGGGTTGGGATGAGTAAGAAGCCTTGAATGTTGGCAACTGCCGTATGAATTGATCACTTGTATAACCGTTGGGATCCAGAAGTTTCTGTGCATCGTGGTATTTCGAACGAACCAAGGGTCGCCCGTGATTCTACGGAGTGTCTTGTTCTGGCACGCCTGGAGCTTGGTAATTAAATGATATAGCGACAAGTTGATGCCATCACATGTAGATATATTAGTTTGTTTGATAAGGATAATTTATTGGAAGGATGAAGGCTAGTTTATGGCAAGCCGCGCTTGCTTTCACGCCAGAGATAGGGGAAGTGGAAGCCCTCAAGTTTCCATCAATAATAATCTTTTCATAATTTTATTTTTACATTTAAAATTTTTAAGAATCTTTATTACTTTTGTGACGAGTGATGAGAAAAAAAAATAAAAAATCAGCCAAGTGTGAGTCGTACAAGATTTTTTGCTTAAAATATAAAATTATGTTTATATTTAATAGCCTCAAAGTATACTACAATTAACAGCTCAAAGTATACTATAAAAAACAAAAAATTGTTAAACAAAAGGTTAAATTAAAGAAGAATGCTGCTAAAAATGTATATTTTTAGTATTTGTCATTCTACACACAAGTGAATTACACACTTTGTGAAAATTTCAACTCTCTACCTATTACGGTTAATGAGATAGAGCAGGAGACGGACGGATATACGGACATTGTAAGCTTAGTAATAGGGTCCCGTTAGTTCCCTATGCGTACGGAACCCTAAAAAGGATAGTAATGAAATGAAATCAATTTCTCGAAGTAATGACAGATATGCAAGACGTTTTTAGATTATCATCATCAATATAAAATTTTTGAATTCAAGGTTCTATCGATGAGTCATGATAGTGCTCCATACCTTGTTAGCTCTTAATTTTAAATTCATTAAAAATGAAATAAGACATAGAAAAGTTTATATAACGATTACCGCTTCCAGTAATATAGGATATAAAAATTGTATAAAGAAGTTTTTCACATGTAGGTGTTTAATTTTATGTAAAGACCTTGACTATCTGCCAAAAGATGGCAGTAAGAAATAGAAAAAAGAAGTAAGAAAATAGAATAAAGCTGCCAACTTATTGGTTTGGAAATTCCCTGGTCTAAATAAAACTCTCAATAATAAAGTAAGTATATTTGTTTGCAAATACTGAGATACTATTAGATGCTTAATGTTAAGTTAGAAACTATAAAACTGTAAAGTGAAGCTCCCATACAATATACACTATATGTATTTAAATACAGGGTGGCGCAATAGAAGGTGCATTTATTAAGTATATGCTAAAAAAATAAATACAAAAGGTATAGTTGAAATAAAAAATATGATGATTAGGTACTTAAATGTAGTTTATTTTTAAAAAATAACATTATCTAAATGACGGCCCTCTCGAAGACGGCACTCCTCTAAAAGCGATTGCAGATTTGTGAAAACTCCACAGATATTTTCCTTTAGTTGACTGATGTTCCTCGGATTGTTCATGTAGACTTTATGTTTGAGGTATCCCCACAAAAAAAAGTCAGGAAGCGTCAAGTCAGGGCTACGTGGGGGCCAAGGGATATCACCTCTTTTGGAAATTAGTCTTGCAGGAAACATCTGTCTCACAATCGCCATAGATGTCGGACTCTTGTAATTCCTGTGTTAACTGGAGCTTATAAGGATGCAGTTTAAGATCCATTCAACATTGGCATGTAGCGGGCAGATTTGTTAGCGTTTTCATTGCCAATAATACCTTGGTGTCTGGGTACCCAACCATAATTTTCACAATTTACATTTGTTTTGTATCACTATAATGGTTGATAAACTATCGGCGCAGACAATGTACCATCTCCAACATATTTATTTATATGGGCGAAAGTACAGCAAATGATTCCATAGTATTTGGGAAATAAGCTTCACGTCATAATCAGATCATTGTCGTTAGTAACTACGAAGGCACTGTTGGTGCTACATTTGAAGCATTCTGTATAAGTCCATTTTCTGTTAGAATGTCTTGAATGTTTTTCCAGGAAAAATTGTCCTGAATAATCACTGCTTAACTAAGCCTATACGGAATAAAGAAGACTTACAATTTGCAATCGTATATTTTACGTCTCTGTACTAAACTAATTTTCAGCTTAATGTCTTGTCTTGACGTGGAAAGAAAGTATGTACATAGTATTATCTTTCTTATTTTTATCTTAATTTTTGTTATTATTGAATTTTTAATTTGCATATTAACAATTGAGTAAAATCAAAGACTATCACTTATATGTCAATTGGTCTGGACAACTCGGACAATCGACAGTTGAGTTGAATTTGTTTGAAATTGTTGTTGGAATCCCAAGAAATTAAAGTCACTTAACTGTCCATTGCGCGAATTATGCAGTCTATATAAATTAATAGTCTCTGCTGGCGGTGGATTATGTACGTTTGTATGAATGTACCAGGGTAGTCCTAGAAGTACTTAAGTTTCTTATCTCCTAGAAGGCATCACGGCTTACTTTGTTTTCTCATTGTGAATACAAATGTCACTATGCCACAAGAAGGAGTAAATAAGGATCAATCTTACATAAGTAGTAGTGAGACGCAGATTCTTTGCGTCGACGTTGAGTGGAATGGAATCAATTATATATTCTCTATATCAGTGGTTCCCAACCTTTTTTTTTTGACTAGGAACTACTTTTATTTCATTATTATTAGCAGGGTAAAAAAAATAAACTGTATCAATATAGAAATAATCTTTAATCAAAACGTTTAATTAACTTAAGTAATCTTAAAATTCAAAACTAACATTAATTATAATAACAATGTTAACATTAATTAACAGTGTTAACATTAATTAACAGTGTTAACATTAATTAACAGTGTTAACATTAATTAACAGTGTTAACATTAATTAACAGTGTTAACATTAATTAACAGTGTTATAATAGAAAACATATAATTTTTGGCCAATTATTCAGATTGCATCAATGAGATTTATGAGCTTGCATCTTCTGTACAAGTTCTTGAATTAATGGGATAATATTTTTGCTCATAGCTACACGCATATCATCACTTACTTTTAATCGATTCCTGGACTTGTTTTTAAAGCAGAAAATCTTTATTCGCATAAATAAGATGTGGGGAAAAGCATAATAAGTAATATCTCGAATTTTAGTGTATGAAATTGCTTTTTTCCATCAAAACTTCTCCAAAGAATCAGATTTCTGTCATTTTGTATTTCCAACGAATCATGGGTAGGAGTTCATTTCAGTGCACAGTTTTTTAAAAAGGCGAGAGTTCTGCTGTCAAGATCATAGGTGTAATAGATCCCGCACATTATTATGCTTTATCATAGTGTTATTAAATATGTATGTATGCGTCTCATGTATGAAAGAAGGAATATCTGAATCTGTCTGAGCAAAACATCCCCGTTCACTCGCACACCAAACTTGCTTTTATTCACCTGCTCCCATTTATTTAAAATTTAATATACCATATTTTAGCTCTGGTTGGGAATCATTATATATATTATATATATCTTTATTATAAAGGTTTTTTTTTTCTTGAAATACATATTAGTTTATATTGTATTAGGGGATGGATGGGCTGAAGTTAGTCACCATGTCACTGCGACCAAAATTGGATGTCAGAGGGTTTGGAAACAAGCCTGCAATTTCTGTTCCCTCATTTTCTTTATATAATCAATTGTACAATATTACATTGGTCATTGAGAGTTATGGAAGTACATACTTCAAAAGTATACTATGTCATTGCTGCTTCTTAAGCTTGAGACTATATGGATATTTTTCCATTCATTTTCTATATTATAATTTTTACTATATAATATCTTTTTTTTTATAGGGTATTTCCAAAATTGAATAACTTACAATTTAATTTATTTGTTTGTTGTCTTATTATTTTCTTTACTTTACTTTCCTTTACTTTGTTCTTTATATAAAATTCCATTTTTTTATGTATTCATCGTCAGTTTCTTTATCTTTGTAAGGATATTTTTTAGAGGGCTTTTGACAGCATTCTGTCTTAACTGAAGCAAACTTTTATTGCTTAACAAAGAAAGAATTCAGGCCATTTCACACACACACACACACACACACACACACTCTCACAGAATCTGTCATATATCTACATACATATATATGTGTATATATATATATATATATATATATATATGTATATGTATATTATAGGTATATATATCTTTATAAGTTGATGATGGTTTTGTCTGTCTATTTAAATTTTTTTTGTTGTTTGTTTTTTTGGTTTTTGAAAATAAAAACGCAAAATTATTTTATAAAGTTGGTAAACTTTGTATAATATCATAAAATATCATCAGAATTAGCGTAAAGAAATATAAAACAAAGAAAAACAAAATGAGGAAACCAACAGCAAAAAATAAAAAGAATAGAATGGAATGGAATGAAATGAAAGAAATAAATAGCTGCGACTTTTGGGTTTAAATTGTGTTTTATTCTCCCCCACATATAGTAACATAAATGAATACAATAGGCAGTAATAACACGAGTTTTCATCGACTTGTCAGTAGTGATATCAAAATATAGAAATCTCCAAAATAAAAGTTATTCACGTAGTGTCGCCCAACACATTTCATAAATACGATTACTTACTTTCATATCAAAACATCTTTATATACTTAAAACTTTGAAAATAGAATTTCAAATCAGTTCCAAAAGTAAATAAAAAAAAAAAAAAACTTTAATATTATCATATTCAAAGGGCATAGAGTATAAGAAGAAAGATGCTTGTATCCTTTCAAGTCCCATGAAAAGAACCGAGAAAAAATATATTAATTTTTGTTTTGCAATATCTTAACTTAAAACAATTTTCAATTTAAACCAAATGCAATAAAAGTAAATTTAGAAATGTTTGGGTCTAAATTTGAATAATCTTTAGAACTATGTATGTATTAATATTAACGATCAATTATTCTAGTTTACATTAAAGTTATTCTATATGAAATATAAATAAAAAGTGTTCATAATATAGAGAATTTCTGCTTGTACTAATTTCCTAACTTGAAATTCGTTCTTTGAGTTAATATTGTATTTTGTATCTTCCGAAAATTCCAATTGAATTATCAGGTCCTTCATATCTCACATCGTTGCATCGATCTTTATAAAAAAACTTAACTAACTTAGCAAAGCCTGCTCCGTTTACTGCAGAAAAGGGCGGCAATTTTCAATAATCCCTAAAGTACATTTTTCGATGGATTCAGTTTTATGCAATGCAGAGACCGTAGATCGACTGTTCTGTTGCAGTATTTGTGGTGAATTAAGGCAGTAGACGAAACCAGCCACTGCAGTTTCATCCGGCTTTACTATTTCGCATACAACATTCCATACATTGCTTCTAACTTTGCGTCGGTTAGACAAGATATAATTGCCACTAGGAGTTTCCCCAGCAATGAATTGTGCGTCTTTTTCCATTTTTAATATTGTACAATGAGATATTAGTTTGATAGCCAGCAAGTTAATTTTAATAGAAGAGAATGAGGAAAATAATACTTAAAATCAAGTCATAATAGTTTATACAATAACAAATGAGTCATAGTCTATAATGACTCATCTTATTCAACGCTAGTAGTGAATCAAACTCTCGTTGAATCAAATAGGCTATTCACACCGAACGTGAATCGATTCTATGTTGAAGCGACCATTGAATCCATTGTAGAATGTGAATCGATTCAGATAGATTTAACAATGGAATCGGCTGTGAATCATTACAAGGCTGGCAAATTTCTGATAGTATTGGAAAATTTTAGGTCATTTCCGGTTAGGAATCAGTTTTGCACCGAAAACTAAAAATTGAATCGAACTCAAATTGAATCAAACTCAAATTGAATTAAACTCGAAGTGATTCAAATTTGAATGTATTCAAACGCACTGATCGAGCCGGATCGATACTACTCGATGCAGCTCTCTGGACGGGATATTAACATTGAATAAATTTGAAAAAAAAAAACAAGCGATTTTTAAATATGAGGTATTTTTATTCAATTTAGTCATTTGGAATTTATATAAACTAGTTTTTGGCCGCCTTTATTGATCACAGAAAAATGTGACCTTTTTGTTGCGTTTTCCATTGCCTTTTCAAGTGATGGCTTCGGCACAAATATGGGCCTTGAACTAGTCAATGATCTAAGGCTTGCTGGCGTACACTTTGCTTTTCAGGAAAAGAAGTCCGGAGGGGTCAAATCTGTAGATCAGGGTGGCCAGTCAATGTCGCCTCTTTTTAACATTAGACGTTTCGCCGAAACAAAGGCAAATCATCCTTCAAAATGCGCCGCATTGTGGTTCCACTTTTGGGTTCTGGGCAACGCTCTCTCTGACCGCTTCAACTAGTTTATTGCAGTTTCTTGGTCCCGTACTCCACGAAATTCGACCCCAAACGACGAATGGTGTTGTCTGACAGTAATTGTTAGTGCATAATATTTTCGGCAACATGAACGTTGAGTTAACACAACTGAATGACTACTGAATTGACGTTTCAAACACATATACGTGTATGCTCAAATCAATCAGTTGACTAATGTCAAAGTTATTCAACGTAATGTGTATTAACCAACATAAAAGATTGTGTACCCTTTGGATATTTCAAAAATGGCATCATTACTGATTGAACTAAAATTGAAGATTGTTGAAATAATCATTTAAAAAGTCTTAGGTTAGCTTTATTGGAACTACAAAATCTTAGTTAACTTATATTGATTCTATGGAATCAATTTCAGTCAATTGAATTCAAGAAAGTGTCAATTTGTAAACTATAATAAAACATCAAAGGTTTTCACATATCAGATTACATGGAAATAAAGATTAAATCATTAATATACAATTTGAATGGTTAATATATTTTGATTTCCTATAAGGGTTTCTACCATATGTTTCATTTAATGTTCCACCAAAAAAAAAAAAAAAAACAAAAAATAAAAAAAAGACGAGAAAAGACTATGAAACAAATATATTGTAGTAAACAAAAACTCCAGGAAAAATAACCAAAAAAATGTACAAAGTTGCTTATACAAATAAGTTGCTTTACTCTTACCATAACTGCTACTGTAGTTAGTACAATATATTAAGTGATATAGACAACATGGCCTCATACTGAGGGTACCCGCAGAGATGTAAAGATACAAACTTTGACTTTGAAGACTTAGAACATGTCAACATTGACCAGAAACCGGGGGTGGGGGGGGGGGGGTGGGGGTGTTGGTGTGTGTGTGTTGGTTGAAAATATTTTGTTTTTGGTCTATGCTTTAGTACATTGGTTGGTGGAACACTCCACACTTGGACCACATACAATAAAAGGAAGTCAGTCGCCGGTTTTGGTGTTGGTGTCAGTGTCAGTGTCAGTATCGGTGTTTCAATTCCGTTTAGAGTAGACTCAAAAAAAAAAAAAAAAAAGAAGAAAAAATATTGTTGCTCTGAAATAAGAACTACATACTAAAATAAAATTTTGTTAACTTTTCTTGTACGTAACTTTCTTTTCTGTATATTATTTTAACAAAAATTTAACGCCTTAAGCAAGGACATGCATATTTTACTAAGCACAGTAGAGTAGTAGCATAGTCCAACAACAACAACAACAACAACAACAAAATATAAGAATTATCAAGAAAAGGGAGTGAAACAAGAAAGAAAAAAGGAAAACAGAAAAACTCGGAACGGAAGCATTACGAACTAAAAGCAGAAGGGTGGAAAAACTAAATAATATATAAAATAAACAAATGCAAAAAAAAAAGGCATTAGTTAGGTGGGTTAGACTATTAGATACCCTAAGCCGATCAATATTTCAGTGCAATTAGGAGAGAACGAACATTATGACATAAGGACACTTCTTATAAAATAGCAACAAAAAAAAAAAAAAAAAAAAAAAAAAAAAAAAAAAAAAGTAAACTACATAGACACAAACGTATGTATGTAATGTATGAGTATTTGATTGAGTTTGTTGTTAGCAAAGTGAGGAACAGGATAAAAGGACATGCATATGAACATGGACATGCATTAAAAATATTTACTTGTTACTACAATATATTTGTTATATAAATGGTTCAACTGCTAATGTAACATTTGCCTCTTACTTACAACTTATGAAGTACATACTACTCTTGGGCCTTAGGTGTGTTACACACACACACACACACACACACACACACACACACAACGCACCTCAAACCTTAAACTATAGCAATTATAAAGCAACAAATTGTTACAGTATTGTACATACAAGAATAATTCACCTAAAATTCTTATATAAAAAACTATTATATCTTGAAATGTGAATCTGCTTTTCATATAATAAAATTAAATGAAAAACCTTCTTCCCTCATTCATTTTTATAGTATGTAACAGTAATATAATAATAAGAGGTGTGTCCCAAATAGATCTGAATCAGTGCTTAGTTTTTTTTTTTTACTCTTTCTCCAACTCGAGTCATCTATGGAAACTTTTGAGACATGCCTCGTATTTACATACTAAGTATCTATATATTTGTTTCATGATTCATTGCATTCAAACGAATTTTAGTTATTTTTTGTAGTATACTTTTAGGAGCTGTTTGAATATCCCAGATCTTGGGAACGGGGACCAAAACTATCTTATGTTCAGGCCGGGAACCAACCAATACACAATCACAGAAATCGAATGCAATTAGATGAACGGTATGGCAGCGCATAACATACGAACAAACAAAACACTAAGTTTTATATACATATGTATTAAGAAAGAAGATATTAGAAAGATAATAAGAAACTTAAGAAGGAATTTTCTTTAAAATTTCATTTAGGGTATTCAGGACGTGAGATTAAATCTTGTAGAGGATGATAAAATGAAATTTCATCTCAGCTCACACTGTGATAGTTTGTATTCATCTTTTTATATGAATCAATCCTATGCTCGGAAATATCGAGTTGAATATTTGGGATCCGTGTGACGCCGAATCCATCATCGCCCACCACCTACATAAAACACCATGACTAGTTTTTTTTAAGTAACTGAACAGCTGACGTTAAAGGGCTGTTAGAAACCAACAACAAAATAAAAATCCTTTTGTACTTTTTTTCTGTGTATACATTTGTTTTAATAGGGAAATACTAATAGTCTATTCACACCGATCTGATTCAATGTGAATTGATTTTGGGTTCAGACTTCGATTCTGAATCACGAACAGTTGTTTTTTTTGTTTTGCTGTCGAAAATGACTGTTCTTAACCGAATATGACTGAAAATTTTTCTAACACTCTCAGAAATTTGTCAGCCTTGTTTTGATTCACAGCCGATTTTATTGTTGAATCTAGCAGAATCGATTCACATTTTACAACAAAAACTGACATTTTTCCATGTGGTTGTTGTCCGATTCAATAGTCGATTCAACAAAGAATCGATTCTTGCTTGGTGTAAATACTCTATAAATCTACCTGAATCGATTCACATTTTACAACCAAAACAACTGTATTTTTTTTCTTGTGAATGTTGTCCCATTCAACATAGAATCGATTCACGTTCGTTGTGAAAAGGCTATTAAATCATTAAAATATTTCGATTTTTTCCAAAAAAAAAAAAAAATTGCATTTCCGACTATGGTGCAATGGAGGGAGAATTTTTAAATTTAACAGTTGAAGCGCAAACGATGGAACGTTGTTTGAACAACAAAGAGCTAAAAAATACAATTTTTTTCGGTTATAGCTGACAACGTATTTCATATTTTCATCAGTTAATCTTTGGCAAGGATCTTGGGTCGATGAAAGTTGATGAGAAATCGACCATGTATTTTGTTATTGGAGATGAACATTTTTTCTCATCTTTATCTTTTACGAGTTTTCATCTCACGTATATCTCTTGTATGTATGCAGTCCATAAGTGTGGTTCCATGGTTATAGTGTTCACCTCCAAATGCTTTAATGCTTTAGGATTTTTCGATAGTGATATTTTAAATTCTGCATTACACCCTGGTCAAGTTGTTGCATTTTGGATGTAATACTAAGTATTTTGTGGGAAAAATTACAAATGAAAATGTCCAATTTGCAAGTCTTTTGGATCTATATGAAAAAGCCAAATTTTAATCCTGTGTGAAAAAATTGTTTATCTAAGGGCAACCACGAAATGATTTAAGGTCTAAATACACAAACGACATTTTCTTGCAAATCAGCTTTTGCTGCTTTCGTGCGTCAAAAAAAAAAAGTTGAAATGTATGAAATCGTATGGACCGAGTTTCATAGCTTCCTCGCGAACGCAGCAACGTAAAAAGTTGAACAACTTCAACTTCAACAGAAAACAGTATTGGAGAATGGAAAAATAACTGGTTTGTGAATCAAAAAACAGATGTTTGTGAACCAAAAACAACTGCTTGATCGCGTGGTGAATAACAAAA
Organism: Amiota mariae; assembly: GCA_035041805.1. Classification (NCBI taxonomy): domain Eukaryota; kingdom Metazoa; phylum Arthropoda; class Insecta; order Diptera; family Drosophilidae; genus Amiota; species Amiota mariae. The sequence goes on from JAWNKV010000556.1 coordinate 349,064, forward strand.
AACTGATAAATGGCAATTTCTTTGCAGTATTTATGTTAAATTTGATGGCAAACTTTCCTATCTATTTAAAAAGTTATTCCAATTCAATTTATTACATGATTATTAAAATACATACTTCCTTTTTTTAATAATTCAACTTTTCATACAGTTTTCTTCAATTATTACTTTCTTAAAATTTCAAATTCTCAGCTGTTTTGTTTACTGAAGTCAATAACGTTGAAGTCGTTTGTGTACCTCGACGTCGTTTGTGTAGTTTGAAGCTGCAAGCTGCATTTGTCGACAATGCAGCTTATCGTTGAAGTTATTTGTGTATCTCCAGCTTAATACACAAAAAAGAATTTCCCAAACAATTCGACTCAAGGTTGCTGGTGTCAATTTTTTGTTCGAGTTATGGAAAAAACATTTTATAGAATTCTTATTCTACTAAGACTATGTTTGAAAATATTTCATCTCATAATCTAAGGGTCTAATTAGCATAGATGAATTCAATTTAGACAGATGGAAAGATGATAAGATGGACAGACGGTCAGACGGACAAATGGATTGCTATTATAAATATTTATCAGATAACGAAAAATGTGCTTCATCGTCATTAATCATAATCTCAATGCTCAAGAAATCATTGACATTGTTGGTCAATTCAATCATCAATCAATCATCTTTCATCATGCGTATTCCATGAACATTTTGGCTTATCCATGAGTAATTTGAGTAATTTGAATCTTGTATAGAAACAGATGTAAATCATTCTTCGAAAATCTTCGTTTTGTATTTTGTAAGATATTCCTTATCACAGAGCTAAATGACCTATAACTCCTTTGGAAGTTATTAGTTATTTAGGATTGATTTATATGATACTTGGCTTTCTAGGTATTTAGGTACCGTAGGCAGTCTAGTTTCTCACTCCAGCTAGCATATCCCGTGTATATTCTAATGATGATGATGATGATGATGATGATGATGATGATGTAGGAAGGCTCAATATATTTAGTAGCCGAATATCTTAGTACTTCCCTTTCCTAACATAACTATATGATCTATATAGTTCTCAATAAGATTTTTTATCTAGTATGATTTCTATGTTTAGAAATAACAATAAATTTATTTGAAATTTTCATTTTTATGTGTCAAACAGAATTCCTTCCACTTACTATGGCAGAATATGCAATATTATTATTAATACTCACAACTAAGCTCTGATTTTTATTTTAAATATTTATTATGTGACTACCAAAGTCAAACAATTCAAAGCTTCTCAACTTATGTACTACTATTGTGATACTATTGATTGTACTTAAGTTGTTGTGGGGATAGAATCAATGGCTCACCCTTTATTTTATGGAGTATCTGAAGCACGTTTCAAAGCATTGAACACAATGAAGAGAAGAGAATAGAAGACAAGAGCAGACCAGACCGAGTAGAGCAAAGAATACATATATAATAATGCATTATGCAAACATTTTTATCAAAATTCTAAGAGCAGCAACAGTTTTGTTAAATTTAAATATTCACAATTTTTTTGGGAAATGTTTTTCATTGGTTTGGTTTTTTTGAATTGGACAATGGAATCGAAAGAAGAATCTCTCACAATGTGCACAATGGATAAGTGTGTTCGAGTATCTCTTCTCCTTACTGTTACCAGATATATTTACAAGTACGAGTATGTAGGTTTGTTTGCATTTCGGTAATCTTAACCTGGGTGTTTTTCTCTCTGTCTGTCTGTTTGTCTGTTTGTCTGTATGTGTTAATCTGATATACGTATGTATCCTGGGATCAATGACAGTCTAATGTATACAAATACTATGCAAAAGCACACACATGATTTCCTCTTCCTCTTCAACATCATATGACAAATATTTTCGTCGTCATCGTCTGCATTTTGTTTGGTATATTAATTTTCATTAGAATTTCGTAACATTTACAGTAGAATAAAATTGCAGAAAAAATAAAAAAATTAGATTGAACTTATATTTGATTTGTTCTACATTTGATTGATTGTCTTAAATTTATTCAGATTTCTTTATTTTTTCTTTTTTTTTTTCTGTGCCAACATTACAATGTTTCTGTTGTCTTATTTAAGGTATGAAAATTTCAATATTACCGATTCCTTTTGATTTGGATTCATTATTTTTGTTGTTGTTGTTGAGTGTTTCTAATTTTTATTACGTTCTAAGTCAGCATTTGTCACAAATCGACATTTTTATCCATCTGGCACATTTATTATGTCAATTTATATACACACAACATACAATACTCGTATATATATATGTACTCGTGTATATATTTACATACATATGTATGTATTTCTAAGTTTGAGTTTTGGTTTTGGTATGGGTTTGGGTTTGGGTGTAACTTAGTGTCTGAGTGTCTGAGTTTGGGTGTATCAACAATAAAAACAGCAACAGCAACGTGAAATGAGATTCAACATTGACACGTATAACACATTAGCATTTGTTGGTGTTGTTGTTGTTGTTGCTATTGTTATTGTTGTACTATTTGAGAAGGTGGGAAATAAGAATCCTAGTAGTACTTAGTAGGAGAAGGATGTATGTGGTGTTTGTAATTTTAGCAGCCTTTAGCCGCAAAAATATACGTTCGCATATTAAAAGGCAGCTCAGCCGAACAACAACAACAACAAGAGATGAGCAAACAAATGTATCCTGCTTTGAATGTATCCTGCTTAAAACGTATCAACGTATCTATTATCTATGTAGTATCTATCTACAATGAATATGCACGTGTATCTATCTCAATGTATGTAAAGGGACAATAAGCAAACAAATAAACAAACATAGAAGGATGCTAGGAAGGAAGCAAGCAAGCAAACAAACACATTTTGTCAGCGTATTTAACGCATCAACACCTCGACTTGCTTTGACGTCTTCACGTCCTGATGTCCTGATGTTCTGATGTTCTGATGTTCTGATGTTCTTATGTCTTGATATTCTGACGTCTTGAAGTAGTTTACCTTGGTTCAGCTGAACTCAGCTGGTTTCATCTCGGTTAAGCTTGCACACGCATCCATTGATTTCAATTCGATTGAACGCCTTCAAAATAAAGTCTCAATTTCGGTTTGGTTTCGTTTCGTTTCCTTTGGTTTGGTTTGGTTTGGTTTGTTTCAGTTTGGTTCGGTTAGGGTTTTCTTGCTGTTTGATTTCTGTTGAATTCTATTCTATTCTATTTGGTTTGATTTGGTTGTGTTTTGATTATTTGAATCTCTTGAATCGTTGAATACTTGAGTCAGCTGAACTCAGCACAAAGTGAAACATTTTCTTTTTAATAGAAGCTTTTCACAATAGTCACCATTACCATTACCATCATCATCATCAGTTTTGTGTAGCCATTAACAATATATTTTAATCAGCAGCTCGTTGACGAAATGTCTCTATCCATTTCTGTCTATCTGTCGGTTTATACGAGTATGTTATATATTATTTGCTAGACTATCTGTCTATCTTGTTTTGTCAAACAGTAAAATGCGAATTGTCATGATGTGATACCCAATGAAAGGGCGGGCATACTTTTCTTATATGACTTACGTTAATACATTAGGGTGTTCCTTAAGATTCTTTTGGGATTCTTTCCTTTTCTATTTTATTGCAGTATACACTTATCTTATTTTTTCTCTTAAATTACAATAGGTAAATGTCAATCTCAGTAGGAAGGTGAACATTCTAAACCAGGTACTTACTTCTAAATAAACTCTTCCCTGTATGTACATGTAACCATGTCATATGCTAAAAATGACTCAACTTAAGGGACACTCTATATATTTTCTCATACATGTCAAAAAGTCGTTAGCATTGGTTGGTTGTTTAGTTGGTCTACTACTACTACTACTACTACTACTACTACTACTACTACTACTATTTATCTATAGAAGTCATTTTCTATTGCAATAAAAACAACAAACTATAAATTTCAGTTACAACTTAAATAAAGTACGCTACCAAAAACAAATATCAATAGAGAAGACTATCACATGTCCATGCAAGAACTTAAATTTTAAGAGATTAGCAATGGATTATTCCATGTATTCCATGATGATTAAATCTTTAATGTAATATTATTACTACTTAGTTTGTTTTCATTGATATAGAAATAAATTGATTGAATCTCTTTTAATATCTTTTTCAATGTGTTACAAATATCATTCAGAAGTTCTTATACCATTCAATAAATAAATAATACTTATTAAGAACTCTTAAAATCAACCAAGCAAAATGTCTGTCACCAAGAGCGTTCAGTTCAGTTCAGTTCAGTTTAGTTCAAGAGAAGCAAGTTAATTTTTTACAATCAGCTTTATCTACAACCGTGGAAAGAAGAACTTGAACATATTTTATGTCGTGATGTGAGGTCAGACGATGATGCTATGCGATGTGATGCGACGCGAAGCGACGCGACTACTCAAGGCGACAATGATATCCAAGCATTGTTCAATTCAATTTTTATGGGAATAAGAGCTTTTCACGTTTAAGTGATACTGATTTAAGTTCTATTTTATTCGTACAGTATTAAACCCAAAATTTATGGATTATTTAATGTATTCTACTAGTTCTTATCACATGCTTCAAAATTTTATAGGCCGAATGAAGAAAACTAGTCAAAGGTATTATTATTATTATATAAGTAAATATTATACAATGAAAGAAAAGAAAATATAAAATTTTGACTTTGGTTTTTTATAAAAATGTATTATAGTTTTTTGTATATTTAATGCTTTTATTTAAATAAATTAATTAAATTGAAGTAATAGATTCATTGTCCAGTTTGATATTTCTTTGGGATTTATTTATTCAAGCAATCGAATATTATAGAAAAAAAAAAGAATTAGCCAAGTGTGAGTCGGACTCGCACACGGAGGGTTCCGTACAATCGTATAAGATTTTTTGCTTAAAATATAAAATTATGTTTACATTTAATAGCCTAAAAGTATACTACAATTAACGGCTCAAAGTATACTATAAAAAAAAAAAAAAGAATTGTTAAACAAAAGGTTAAATTAAAGAACAATGCTTCTAAAAATGTATATTTTTAGTATTTGTCATTCTACACATTTGTCATTACACACTTTGTGAAAATTTCAACTCTCTACCTATTACGGTTCATGAGATAGAGCAGGAGACGGACGGACAGACGGACATTGTAAGCTTAGTAATAGGGTCCCGTTAGTTCCCTATGGGTACGGGAAGAAATAGTCAAAGCAAGGAAGTTTAAACTTAAACGAACGGAGCGAATGTTTGTGGTAAATTGTATTTCATACAAGTTGTAGCCCACACGCGTTGCTGTGGTCAAACACTAGTAAACATACATATAAAGTAGACAACTCCCACACGAAATTGTGTCTTTTCAAGTTTTGTCCAGTCTATATGTTTTGTACAACAAAATCAACGAAATTGTTATTCGTATACCGAGATCCCGAGTTATTCAATCTAAATGTTTCATAGTGTTTGAGCAGCCTGAGCCATTGCAATGCGTGGTCTAGTAAAATTTATAAAAATCGAAGTACTTTTCCAGTTCAGAGGTCATGAATATACAAATATATACATATTTATTAATATATGTAGTAGAGAAGATAGAAGATTGATTATCACCATTCTGTCGAAGTAATGGAATTATTAAACCATTTTAAACATTTAGCATAGTAGAATGTAAAATTCATTCCTCATGTATCGGGTTACAAAATGGGTCCATTTTCAATGAGTTTGGCATATATGAAAGAATTGGATTCCTTCAAACCATCACAGAGCAAATTGGATTTAGAACATAGAACAATAAAGTTATTCGAAATCGATCAATAAATTGAAATGCCAATAATGGGAAATGCCCTCTTCGCAATACCTTCTTGACCTGGCACCGAATTTGAGAGACTTCCTCGATTGTTTCACCTCCAGTTATAAGGCCATTGACGTAGAAGACCCTGCGTATAACATTGGCAGCAAACGGGAATTCTCCTTCCTCGACATAAGAAGGTTGATGCTTTTCTCGAATAGTCAAGAATGCTGCTGGCTTTGTTCCATAATTGTCTGTGTCTAACGTTTATGTCTTTATGTCTTTGTTAGGAGTGTCAAGCTAGAAAATTCATTGCATATACTCAGCCGGGTTTGATATGCGAACTAAGCGATACATCTTGCAAATATCACCACATAATGCAACTTTGAAGAATCTAAAACGTAAAAGAGTCGTAAAAATCTTATGTTGTATAAATGGGCCTATCATAACTAATTTTGCAGAGCCGTCAAATACAACGCGTAATTTGGTTGTAGTATTATCAAGTTTTTGAACTCAGTGATGGGGAAAAATATATTGAGGTCCACTCACTCACCTTAGATGCCACGGATATATGATTCAAATCAAAGGTAATCTTGCAGAAATGCTGAGTACTGAACCTTCAACGATGAATTCTTTATCAGCTTAATCTCGATTATCCTAAATCGTTGTAAAGAAGCGCTGTAACGAATCACCGAGTGCATCGAAGATGGTCCTGGCAGGAAGACGAACGGAATATTGACCAGAAGGCAACCGAATGAAGCCTTGTTGAAACAATTACTCACAGAGTGTGTCCTCATCCGAAATAGGAGTCGAAGAACCACAATAACTGTCATCTTCTCAAAACATTTGGTTTTTTAATTCTTTATGAGAATGTTTTATTGATTGAACTTTCCCTAATTATTCTGATATTCATTCATTGAATATCACATATGTACGAGTATGTCTTTCAATATAAAAATGTTGTATATCTTTTAATTTAACCAATCATCATTAATTAATATTTTATAAAAAATTATATTGAAATATCAACGTACGTTTATTACCATTTAATGTTAGAAGGGAAATGTACCAATAATTGTAAAACCAACTGTCTGAAATTACAAGTATTCAATATCAAGTTAATTAAGAAACCCCACGATTGATGGTGATGTCTTCCTTGGATTCCCTTAGGCTGAATGTTTACCTTCGACCATCGGCATTACTCTCAGGGTCTTTTCAACTACTGAGAATCCTTACTACAACAAAGTGTCAATCCAGCAAGGGGGATTTTATCATCATACTGATTAGCAAGTTTTTTTTTTAAGCAAAATAATAATATTGTACTTTATCAAAGAGAGAAGTGTACAAAAATATTAAAAACAATGATGTTGGTGATGGTGATGATTGTGATGTTGATGATGAAACCAAATGTAAGCTTAAAAATGGACAGTTTGCCTGATAAAGAGACAGAAAGACAGAAAAACACATGACAGACGCTAATGAACGGAACGGAAAAGGGGCTCAGCTCAGCTCAGCCCAGCCCTGTCCATTTCAGTTCAGTTCAGTTGAGTTCAGTTGAGTTCGGTGCAGTTTAAGCCCACTACTATTGTACAATATAATTCCACCATTTATATCGTTTATGTCATACCTCAGGCCATACCATGCCAATGTTTTGAGTCGCCTTCGGTTTAATCACATTGGACAGACCGTGTTCCCCTAAAGCAGCACGCACTTTTCACCATTTTTCCTCCTTTTTCATTTGCTGTAACAAAGAAAAATATTTAGAAAATTGTTCATTTTAAGTTAAAACGTTGTTTGTTTTTATACATCAATTTGTCTTTTTTTCTTGCATTTGTTTTGTTTTGTTTTCTGTTTTGTTTTGTTTTGTTTTGTTGTATTTTTATTGTTGTTGTACTTTGCTGTTCTTTTTTCATTTTTTTAACGTTGTCAATTAATTTAATTAATGCAAGAAAGAAAAAAAGAAAAAAAAAAAAAAATTGAAAGGAAAAACAAAGAAAAGAAAGCTTTAATTTTGGAAATGGAGAAACTAACGAATCTTAACGAAGGAATAAATGGACGAAATGAAAGACCAAAGAAAGTTTGTTGTAAAGGTGAACAGACAGACAGACAGACAGACAGACAGACAAGAATATTGATGGGAATGAATCCAAAGACATCAACATGGTGGTCATGCTGTTAGGACCTTGTATTGTATTGTATTGTATTGTATAGTGAATGATAAGTTAACCAAACGCTTTATTATTACAACATTTTCATCCTTTTCCTCTGTCCCTCTCTCCCATTCGCCTTATTTTTACTTTTTGTTCTTTTGATAATAATTCTTGGCAATTCTTTTATGTGTTGTTTTTTTTTTTTGTTTTTGTTTTATTAACATGCATCATTAAGATAGTGTACTGTACTCTTCTACCATAGAAAGGAATATTTTGTTTGGGTAAAATATTGGTAACATCCATTGTCATACTTTAACCTAGGCAGGTATAGGGTCCTGACACCTATTGAGTCTTGTTACCATGACAAAGAGGAGGAGATGGTATCATGTTTACTACTCAGAGCACAACAAAAGGTTCTATAAATATACAAAAATGTATCAGAAGTGAGAAATTATCTATTTATAATAATTTAAATCAAATTGATATGATTGTTTTTTTTTTCTTTCTTTAATTGGAAAAATATATTAATATTTATATACAGAGAGGAAGAGGGAGACAGAGAGTAGAGGACAACCTGAACAAACTTTTTAAAAAAAATTTTTTTTTTTTTTTTTTTTTTGTATGAAATATTATCATTTCCGTGAAAAGAAAGGACGAACGAACAATGGATTCGATTTAATTTAATTAATTTTGTCAGATATTTATTTTTCCTTTCTCAGTATTTAAATTACTCATTGCCTTCATTAGGATGTGGTGTGAAATGAAAAGGAAAGGAAAGGAAATGAAATGAAATGAAATGAAAGGATAAGTCAAGTCAAGTAAATAAATACCTTCATTTCGTATTAATGCGCAATATTAATCTTCATTGATTACTCATACGTAAAGTGAGACCATAAACCAAATTAAATTAAATTAAATGTGAAGATATTGTAATCAAGCATTGCTAGCAAAGTGAGGGGTTAGTCTCATACTTACCAAAAAGGTCAAATGAACTGATTGTGCAAATTCTTTTTTAACTTTATAAAAAGAAACCTTATAAGTATGTATTTCCGTTCTTATGAATCTCAACAATTTAAATCAACACCCTTTGACCTATGTATGTACTATATGTTAGGTAAATGGTGGTGGATGGATGAATGAATGGTGGTGAGTGGTTTAGAGTAATGAAGCATTTTATCTGTTATTTTTTTTTTTTTTAAAGTTAAACTTTTTTTTCCTCTTGGGTTTTGATATTTTTTTTATACAAAATCAAAATAAAGACCCAATACTTATACGCACATTGTCATAGATACATACATTCATATGAGTGAGTATCACATGTGATATTGAGTCGATACATATTCAAACATATAAGAACATTTTAGCAAATTAAATGCGCCTACACACTAAAAGAAATGTGTGAAAGATTAAAGAACAAACACAGCAACTCACAACTAGAGAAAGTATCTCACATTGATTTAGAGAAAGAGCATGTGAGAAGGGAAGGATGTGAATGTGAATAAAGAAGAATGGGAAAAACGCAGTTGATGATATCGATATGAAAATATTTTACTTGAAATTCTTGTTCGATTCAATTTGAACAACAACATGCAACAACATTTTAAATTGTGGGAAGAGCCCAAGACATTCATAGGCTCGTTGAGGGGCATTCATGCGTATATTATACACATGTTTAGGTGTCTGTGTGTCTGTGTCTGTGTGTGTGTGTGTGTGTGTGTGTGTGTGTGTGTGTGTGTATCTTTCTATGTCTCAGCAATTGGCATACTTCTTACATATTTCTATTGTGCCTCACTCAAGCATATAATCAAATGTAAACAAAATCACAAGAAATAAAAAAAGAAACCACACACACACACACACACACACACACACACACACACACACACACACATAGATACACTCACACTCCTTCACTGATACACTTATGTGTTGAGTGTAGAAAACCAACCAAAAACAAAAAAAAAAAAAAAAGTAGCAAAACCAAAGACAACAACAATGTTATTCTTAGAAAAGTAAAAATGTAGAAAACAGAGGAGAAAGAAAAAAGGAACAGAACTTTGCATAAATGCCATGCATTTTATGTTTCCACATTTCGTATCCTCCAATAATGAGGCATATTAAGTTTTGCAGAACACTCGTATAAGTCCATATAGTACATACATATGTGTGTTTGTTTGTATATAAACTCGTGATTCTATATTCATAAAGATAGCAGCATCTCTAAATTATTGTAAAATATTTTTGGGACAAAATATAAAAATATTTAAATTTATTCTGAAGTACTATACACCACCACTTTACATACTATATAATATTTTCTTTAACATTTTTAACTGAAATGTATATACAATACATACATAGGTACGTATAATAATATGAAATGACATACTATAGTAGTATTGAAAAGGTTGAAAGAAGAAGAAATCAATAGAAAAAGTAAGTAGAATGAGAAATGAGAAAATGGAATCATTTTATATGAATTTTTTTTTTTTTTTTTTTATTTTACTAAATAAATAAGTAAAACTACAAATGCTTGTTGAAGTTTGTTGACATAACTTAAGTGTCCATAAAAGTAGTTTTCACATTTATTGGCCAATAAAATATTAAACAAATCATAGTCATAGAATCAAAATACTTTTAAAATCATTTCAATCAAATATTTGAAAACCATCAAAAAAAAAAAAAAAAAAAAAAAAATTAATACTTTCACAGCCAAACCAATCAAGGCATCAAAATACTTTGAAAATTGCAATCCAATCAGACAGATTGGTATCAGAAAATTTTATCAATATTTGACAAAGGTATCAAAATGATTTGCATTAATATCCAATGATTTTTCTTTAAAAAAAAAAATATCTAAAACTTTGGAAAAATCATCAAAGTACTTTGTTTTTTTTTATTAGATTATTTTTTATTAGAAAGTTTGTGTGCCAAACTACAATATCTTAATACAACAGATGAAAACTTTCAAAATCAATTATCATAAGAATTGTAATTAAAATTCTTTGCTTGAAAAACTGATGGAACAGGATCTTCATTTTGTCCACAAATATTTATTGCAATTCGATCAATGGAGGATAAAATTTCTTAATAATGAATATGACAAGATTTATATGTATGGAAAATTGTTTTTCTAATTTTCTAAACCTAAAATGAATCATGTTCTTTAACTGATTTCTTACTGATTAGCATAATATTTAATATTAAGGACCCCATAGAATAAATGTCAATTTATTTATGATATAATACATTGACTGAATCAGGATCATTAAAAAAATCGATCATTTATCCGTACTAGCGAAATCTATATGGTACGGTTGACAGAAACGATCGCATTCTAGAAAAAACTGAAGTGCTAATAACTGTAACTCTCTGTAAACAATGTTCTTTGAGAAAACTCTACGATCACGTGATAAATGACCTTGATCTGAAGTCTCGGAAATATAAAATTGCAATCCATCAAACTCTACTGGTGGCAACATACAATTGTCCGTGACTAAACACAGGGTGTCATGCATTTTCTGTATATTCTTCCATTTTAATGCGCTGCATTATAAAGCGGTTAAGTTTAACACCTTCTCATAGTTGAATCTCTGGAACAATTTTGATAAAAATTTTAAAATTGTACACATCTGACGAAGATATATACATTTTATTTGGTAAAAAAATATTTCTATAAAAAAACGGTTCAGTGTATTAAGTAACACGAAAAATGTCTTTACCGTTTAATTAAAAAAAAAAAAGAAAAAAACAAATCATTTTTTTTTGCTGCCAATTCAACTATTTGATTATATAACTGATTATTAAAATTTCAATATTTAATGAAAGTATATTAATGAAAGATGGTTCAAGTACAATAGAAAAAGTACAATTCATGTGAAGTGTATAAAAGATTTGGTGAAAAACAAATAAGCACAAACAAATTTTTTTTTTCTTTTGTTTATTCTACTTTATTTTTGTGCCTTTTTCCGTGTGTGTGAAATTATAATTTGTTGTTATTGTTGTTGTTGTTGTGGATTGATATTGATAAAAATGACATTTTAAACTTACATATTTCTAATATTATGCACCCCCGCCTACCGCCCACCGCACCCTCTTTCTACCAACTTTACTATCATTTTCTGTATATTAAACCAAGCAACCAACCAATTGTAGGAGTATATTGCTTAATATACCCAACCAGTATCAGTATCATCATCATCATCATAATCACATTATCATCGCCATCATCACATCGTCATTATCATCATTGTCATCATCCTAGTATATATTGTAGTATGAAGATTTTTGTGTGTAAAAAAATATTTATTTGTTTGCGTAAATAAACTTGAATTTGTTTTTCACCCGCTGTATGCTCATGATTTTGGTTGCCGAATCAACGCATGTTTTGCATACCATGATGATGAGTTTTATGTATTGCGAATGCCAAACAATATACTAATAGTATATATTTACATATACACATACATACATACATACATACATATGTATGCATATTTTAGTATTGTATTATTGAAATACGTATGTATGTACAAATATTCATAGAGAAATAATCAAGATTCCAGGTTAATAAAACATTTTGTGTTTGTGTTTGCTTTGATTAGAAATTTTGGCCCACAAAAAAAAAAAAAAAAAAAACAACAACAATAAATAAAAGAAATTTTGAGTTATTTTAATTTGATTTTAATTATAAATTTGGAATTAGTAATTTACATTCCATTTCATTCTATTTACTTCAAAATGATAAGTGATATAAGTACGTACGTATATCCCATCACAATATATTTTTGTTTTTATAAAGGAAAATAATAGATTTATTTAATATCTAATCTACATAAGTTGAAATGCATCAAAGTCATAATTTTACTACAATAAAAAGACTAAGGCCTCTGACTAATTTCATTTCATTTGAATGAACTCGCATTTGATTGGTCACTTTAGAACTATTGATTCCTGTTGAATGACAATAAGAACACCACGACCACTTACTCACTACTCGTATGTCATTTGAATGAACTCGCATTTTGTTGGTCACTTTAGACTTACAATTGACACCTTTAGACTTATCCACTTTCATTCTGTTGAAGAACATTAGAACAAAGACCACAACCATTCACTATTCTTGTTATGTCAATCAATTTAGACATATTGACACCTTGAATATTAATAGTCGCTCCATTTATCCATCAATTCTATATACTAGTGTGGTTTAATTTAATTTACTTGAGGTTTCAGCATTTAAATGAGTGTTGATGTTAATATACGATAGTTGAGAGCTTTCACCGAGTGTCAAAGATCTCAAGGACTTGACCACTTCAAAGAAGCTTTATGAACATAATTTAGTAGGTTAACTTGATAAATTTGCAGTGGTTTATTTTTTTCTGTAATTTATTATTTCACCTCAATTGCAGTTTAAGTCGCGTTTGCTTCTTTATTGTTGCCTAGGGTCCTTTGCCATTAACTGTTTTGCGTTCTACCGCACCCTAAGTTGCCTCACCTCTTATATTATTATATATATACTGAAATGAATATATGTATATACATATATATATTTTTGTTAGACTCTTTCAATCAAAAACAACATTTGGTTACGATTTCGTTTTATTATCGTTATTTTAGTCTTAGCTTCATTTATTGAACAATACAAATTTTTTGGGCTTGGCTTTTACAACTTTGCCCTTTTTATAATCAATGAGCGAGCGAACACGACGACGATGACGACGTCAACAACAAGCGACTTCTCCATGACATTACATGCCGTTGTACCCTTAGTGACGTGCTCATTACGATAAGGTATCATATTACCATGCCAACAGACACTAATATACACGCGTTTGCAAGGATATAGAAAAATATTTAAATCAACCAGACTCCATCTCGCTTCGCTTCGCTTCGGTTCGGTTCTATCTTCCTCGCTTTAAGCTTCATTTTCGTCATATTGTTTTTGAACAATAACTTTGTGCACTCGCTTCACTGCACATATCTCTTTCTCTCTCTCTGTCCTTCTTACTCACTTATCCATTCACCTATCTATTTAGCTATCCACCTACCTTTCTAGTATCTACATATTTATCTGTAGGTACAAATGTGTGTGTGTCATCCTTTTTGCAATTAAATATCAAAAAATTCTAATTTTCATTGATTTCAATTTGAATTTTATGTATTAACATCTAATTTGATCTTTCTATGTCATCTGGTAATGGACACTTTTAAAACTATATATCATCAAGAGAGCTGAATGATTCTTCTTATTTAATATTCCTAACATACTCAGTACAATCACTTATCTTCTTATTTTATATTTTATGAATATAAAAAAGAAGATTGTAAACTTAAAAACTAAAATGACAGAATATTTCTACTACTATGATAAAAGTTCTTTGATATTCCACATTTTTCATTTCTTTATTATTTTTAAAATTTTGTTTATTTTTTGTGATTAGTAATGAGAAGCAATGCTCTGGAGAATGAATTAAAAAATTGTTACAATTACATTAACCACCGAAATCACTTGTGCGAAAAGTTAATTCTATTAAAAATGTTCTACTATATAGAAATGGAAGAGAGATGTCTTTTTAAAATTCCAGCTTAATATCTCACAAATCAATAAATAAATTTAAGGGGCCTTCCCCACTTAAATCTTTCATTCACTATATTAAACTTATAGAAACAAACAAAACAAAACAAAACAAAACAAAACAAAACAAAACCAAACAAAATAAAACAAAAGATAATCAAAGAGAAAAGAAGAAATGAAAAATATAATATAATAAAATATTAAAGGAAAATGAGCATTAAAAATATATGAAGAACAGCTTTCTAAGTAAGATATACATAACCATATACAACAAAGTGCGAGGTTGGCATTAAAAAAAAGCGTTCGTTTTTGTTCCTTTTAAACTGACAGTGATTGTCCTGTGCCTGTGCCTGCGTATGCGTCTGGGCCTGTGCCTATGCCTATGCCTGTGTCTCTCTTATTCCCAATTTTGTGCCACTTTTTTTTTTTTTTGCCAACAACTTGCAGTGTTGATGGTAGTGATGTTTTATGATTTCCCGATTATGTTTATTAATATGTTTATCTGCACAGTTCATGGTGTTTTGTGTTGGTGGCCACCAACAACAGCCGACAGCCGACAACCAACAATAAGAGCCAACAACAATTTGTTGATGGTAGCATGTGCGTTGAACGTCTTATACAATGATTTTGTGGCAAATGTTTTTGCCACTGTTTGGCAGCTGCTGACTGGCGTCATATTGACGGCATAAAATGGTGAAAATTGTCAAAAAGACAGACAGACAGAGAAATAGATAGACAGATTCAGGGAATGCCTTGATAACTTGCGGCTGTTTTGCGCGTCATAAACATAATTTAAGTTGAATTTTCACTTGTTTTCAGCTACAGTTTATATTTACATACATACATACATACTTATATTGTATGACGGTATGATGATGGTGGTGATGTGGGTCCATCAAATCCACCAACGAACCAGCTAACCACCCGAATTCTTACTTGTAAGTTAACCTACTCACTTGGTGGCTTCCTGCTGCTGCTGCTCCTTTTTTTCTTTGGGCTTTTCATTCATAGTACTTGGGTACATGATGATGATGATGATGATGATGATGATGATGCGTATACTTAATATTACTCAGAGGAACATGCTTCCATAAATAGATATAGTATACTAAGTAGTAGTATGTACTCACCGTAAGATAACTTTATCAACTCGAATTCTCTATTTTATTTGATTGTACTACATACATATATTTTTATGAAGTGAATTTTATATTCATTTTGATTAAAACATATTAACAAGATGTAGGAGGATTATAAGAATTGAGGGTTTAAAAAAGTACATATAGTAAATATATATAGACAAATATAAATAAGCATGAGCCTTTTTCTTTTGAAGGTCATATTCCACTTATTTAATGTTAATGTAGTATCCTTTCTTCTATTCTTTAAGGCTTAGCACACACAGAAATAATTCGAAGGGAATAAAACACGTAAAATTATATTTTGATTTTTGAATAAAAAAAAAAAAAAAATAATAAATAAATTTAAATAACATTTTTTTCTTATAATAATGAAAATGTCAGTCAAGTAATACTAGTGTCCTTTAAATTAGATTGTAATCTGTGAGACAGACAGATTTTTGATTTACTAGTTGTAAAATATAAATTGATGTCAGCAGGTATAAATAGAACTGAACTATCAAAACCCAAGGGTAATAATTTTAGTTTGAGTTTTAGGAAATGGAAAAAGGTTGCAGGATGAGCAGCAGAATAATGAGATTCTTGCTCTTTTTGAATAGACCTGACCTGACCGTGCCCCCCCTAAAAATATATATCTCGAATATATAAACAGTAGTCATAACCTTTAAATGTGGTAAGTAATATAATCTGCTTTGCTGTAACAATTGCTGTTTCTGTGAAGTAGTATCATCAAAAAATTTCATGACAATTTCTTTTCAATCCCAATATAAATACAACATATGAAAATATAACAAGAGAAAAGATTTTATTTTATACTTACTTACTACATATACTAAAATATTATCTGTTGATTTTTTTTAATATTATTTTTATGGTCTTCTGCTTTTTATTTTTTTTTTAACATGAGAGCGTGTTATTTCAAATAAATTGTGTAAGAAAACAAGAAAGGATTGGTATTATTATGGAAACCATGTTATTTTAAATCCATGTAAACAAAGAATAATATAAAAAAGAAGAGTTCTTTTCTCTATATCCATCATCTGATGTGTTGTGCTATTCAGTTCAGTTCAGTTCAGTTCTGTGTTTTTTTTTTTTTTTTCTGTGAAATCTCTTATGTTGGAGTATGTACGAGTGTAAAGTGTCTAAAATCTGTCTCATCCACATTGCCATATACTCTCACTTGTATATTTAAGCAAACATATTTGTAAGAGTATGCATTCTTAAATATATATATATATATATATATATATATATACATACATACTTGTATTGTACTTATGTACTATGAAGGATTCATCTTCGTTGTCGTTAGTTTCGCTTGTTTTCGTTACTTTGATGTGTTCATGTGCGATTTATGCTCAGATTGACAGCAAATAACAACAGACAATAACAATATAAAAATAAAGAATAATAGAAAGAAAAAATGAAAAGAAATGCGAAACTTTGGTTTCACCAAAAAATAAATACACTACTAGTATGATAAAAACAATGCTGTGTCATCTATTTGTTGTATATAGTATTTCATTAATGATATGTGATAGTACATTCTTTTTTTATGAATATGAATATCTTTGTTTTGTATACAATACAATAGTGTGAACCATTAGTGATAATTTTATTATCTTGGAATGGTCAATCAACTGTTGCTATTGCAATTTGAAGGTTCTATATATTTCTCTGGCGGTTCAAACAATGTAATTTTCTAACTGATTAATTTCATGTTGTCTACACTAACTTACATATGTGTGTTGTAATTAGAAGAATTAAATTTGTCTTTAGACTTTAATTTGAATAATCAGTCTATAAGGTTTATTATGTCTTTCAATAGTTTGATCATCCATCGGTGGAGCAAAAAAAAAAAAAACAAATCGTTTTAGCAAAAAGAAGAATTTGTTTCAATCTATAACATTGAAAACTGAAGAACTTCTTAATATTCAAGGTCTCCTAGTAGTTGTCGGATTATATGGACTAATTCAAATGATCTATGAAGTAAAAATTATAAAAAAAAATATCTTGATGAAAATATCGCTTAATAATTCATGCTCTAAATTTTAGATCAACGAATGAGCTTCGCTTAGTCGATATTATCCGCATGATTATTACAAACATCAGACAGATATGAGATGTACATATATTTCATTGCATACAACTTGTGTTGAGTGCATAAAAAAATCCCTTTTCTTGTATAAAATTAAATACTTAAAAACAAAATCTCATAATAGTTATAATTTCATTCGACAAAGAAAGCGTATAATGATTTATAAATCATAAGAAAAAGATATTAATTTGTATTCACTGAAGACTCTGGTATACCCTACAATTTTAGTTTGTAAAAAACTTTATAGAAATTAAATGGTTTAAAATACGCATAACCATTATTTTTTTATCATGCAAATTATAGATAAGTGGCTCAACATGTATGAAGAATCCACTCAAAGTGTTCTGTTAAAATAAAGAAACTCCACTGGATGCAAAAATCAAAGAGCAAATTGGGACTCAATAATAAAATATTGATGTACAAAACTGTTATTGCCCTAACATAAATATACCGGCTTGGAATTATAGAGCACTGCTGCAGCTCCCGTTATAAGGAAAATCCATGTACTGCAAAATATAAACCTGCGTCTGCTTACTGGTGCGCCCTGGTGTATCCGTATGACATCCCTCCACAAGTACTTAAATCGGTGACCAACTACAGTAACAGATACAATAATAGATTGGCTATCCATTCAAACCCTCAACCTAATCCTATCATATATCAAATATACGTATTTTTGTATAGTTATATAGTTTCCTAGATTTATATGAATATAGGGCGCGTTTTAACAGAACCAATCGTTGACTTTTTTCGATTGATTGGTGTTCACTGTGACTCTCAAATTCACAAAATCATTCACAATATAGTGATTAAGCAGACGAAAAATCCATCATAAATATACTTTGATTACTTGAATCCAGTGGTCTTCAATCAGCTGTTTTTTTTTTTTTTTGTAAACAAAAAAATAAAAAGGTTATTTTTAAGAAGTAGTTGTTATTATTTGATTGAAAAGTAAATAATATTTATTATAATAATAATTATTTATATAATTTTTGTTTATTTGTACTTATGTTGTTAATATTACATGTTGTTTTTATTCGACACTCCCAAGCCGCAAGTTAAGTTGCGCCAGACTTCGAAGTCGCCGTAATTTTAAAGTAGTCAGCACCGCGTTCAGAAAAGTCAAATCATTCAGCGTTTACTAAATGATGTGAAAAAGGTCAGCGATTGGTTCTGCTTAACGCGCCCATTGTTATTTATTCTATATTTTTTGTAGTGCTTATTCTCGTCATTGTAATGTTCATTTTTATAACAATTGATAATTATATGTAAGCTTATTACAAATAATTAATTAATTTTACTACTTTTCTACTAAAAATTGGTCTTATTAAGGAAAAATGGGCCCAAAAAAAAAAAAAAAACCTTTAGAATTATAGGAATAAAACTATTGGGTGTGCAAATAAGTTTCCGCCGTGATGAAAGATGGCACCACCAGTAAGTTAAGGTTTATATTTTCTGATGTAAAACATTGAATATAACGGTTAGATAGCTGACTACACCCATAACCTTGAAGTATTAGCAATTTTGTCTCAGCATCACATAATTTTTTTCATGTGCAAGTGTTGAATAAGCATCATTTGCAGGAATTTTAAATTTACTTATTTAATTTGAAGAAATCTGCAGGTGATGGATTTCGTTTGCTGTGTAAAGCTTCATAAAAAAAACATGTTAGTTCCGGTGTTATTAAAAGTAGCGACAAACGAAGTGAAGGAAGACCAGTAAAGTTTAAAGATGCTGAGTTGGAGGCGTTATTTGACCAAGATTCATACCAAACATAAGAGGAGCTCGCTAAGACCTTGGGAATGATTCAACAAGCGATTTCAAAGCGTATCACGGTGCACAAACAAGAAAATTGGATTCCGTATGAAATGAAGCTAAGAGATGTCGAACGCCGTTTTTCATGTGCGAACAACTACTGCAAAGGCAAAATCGGAAGGTTTTTTTGCATTGAATTGTGGCAGGTGATAAAAAGTGGATTCACTATGACAGCGCAAAGCGCAGAAAATCATAGGATTAGCTTGGCTATTTATCAAATTCGGCACGAAAACCGAAATTTATGGCAAGAAGGTAATGCTGTGCATTTAATGGGATCAGTTCGGACTGATCTACTATGATCTAATAAAGTCTAACGAAACAAACAGTGGGGAGCTTGACCAAAAATAATTGATGCAATTATGCAGAGCATTGAAGCTCAAACGCCCCCAATATGCCTTTCAGCTTGGCAACGCTCGGTTACGTGTAGCAAACGTCGTCAAGGAAATTTTGGAAGCGCTTCAATCAGATATCCCACCCCACCCGCTGTATTCACCAAACATTGTTCCTCATTGCCTGGTCGAAAATCACTTTACATCTTACGAAGAAGCCAAAAATTCTGTTGATTTTTGTGTCGCCTTAATAATAGATAATGTACAATTCTCTCATAATAAATGCCAATTTTTCCATAGAAACGGCGGAAACTTACATATATTTGCACACCAAATATAGAAGTATCTTAACACTAACTTGAAAAAATCTAATCACAGACCAAAAGAATAAGTACCAATTATAAGCAATTTTATATACTTAGTAAATACCATAAATAATTACTATATATACGAGTAAGTGAATTGCGATTATTAAATTTTAAGTCATATTTATATACAATATATTGTATTTGCTTAATTTTTTTGATTATTGGCTTTTGAGTACAATTTGTTGTATTGTAAATTTAATAACAATTTGATCAACTTATTGTGGAAATTTTTATGTTTTTTTTATAAGTAGATGTGAGAACACAATCGAACAATTCTTGCGAACTACACAATGAGATGAGATTATAGATTAATTTAAAAAATAATGAAAAATATTACAGTATTTCAAATATAAATGAATGAATATGAAATCACGATGGTTTTCATTTGAAATATGTACAATAATTGAGAAAATCAAACTTCACACCATGGTTTTTTTTTTTGTTGATCAATTTGTCCAGTCTATCTAGTATTTCCATAGTCTTTGCTTTTCGCTGAAATTATCCATGCATACATAAATTAATTTTATATTTATTTTTTTTATTTGTTATATGAAAGGTATTAAAGTTGTCGATATAGAATAATAATTACATTTAAATTTTTGCTAGTATGTTTTTGTAATGGTAGAATTAACAACAAAAATGTTTGAAATTTCCTACAACTGAATTGTGTGACAATCAAAACTGTCAAAAAATGTTTTCCACATCAATAACTACTGATGTGGGATGAAATAAAATACTTACTTTGCGGATTAACTTAAAATATTTTTGCTATTTTTCTTTATTATTTCGTTTTTTTGTTTTGTGTTTTTTGTGAATAGATTTAATCTTTAGGGAGTGAGTACTATGAGTGGAAATGTAGAAATTGTTTTACCCAAATAGAAAAATAAAACTTAAAAAAAAAAAAAAAAAAAAACACAACTTAAATCTCAAATTGTAATAAATGTAATAAATGTCAAAATCCAATCCAAAGTCTTCACACCAAAAATTCATTAAATCACTTTATCTTAAAAGCAATAAAACTAATAGAGATACATTGGAGAGATGAGAATGAGAGATGCTTTAAGTTATAATTTATGACAATGTCTACTAAGTATTTCTATATGTATGTTAGATACCCTATACTCACACCGTTTAAGGTATTAGAAGACAGTGATGCCACCTAGGTCACTGATCCACATGATGGGGAAGCTGACTATTTGTTTACTTCCAAAGCAAAACAAATTTGGACTCATAGGTTAATAGTAGATTGTTAGTATCTTTTCAAAATATGAAGCCCAGACACCATTTTCTGCATTTAGATAAAACTGGACATGTAAAGAAGATATGATGGAGTATTCTGACCACTCGCCATCTCTAATGCTAAGACAGAAATCATGCAAATGGATTTAAGAGCAACATATAGTATATACTCTGATATACTATAAATATTAGTGTTTTAAATTGTTCGTATGTTATGCGTTGCCATACTATTCATCTGATTGCATTGAAATTTTATAAATGTGTATGGTTGATTCCTGGCTTGAACATAGGATAGTTTTGGTCTTGAGATCTGGGACATTCAAACAACCCCAACCCATATAAGTATACCACAAGAAATTAACTAAAATATCACTTTCATTTTCTGATGCTCAAACTGTGTTCTTTGTTGATACTCAAAGTGTAACAGAAAGGAATCATAATCTATTTTTTTTTCAAAAAATCTTTTAGAAATCAATTTTAAAATTAAACTTTTAGTCTTTGCATCTGATTCAATGGGGTTTTAATAGTTTTTGCTTGAATTTAATAATCCAACTTCGTCAATGCAGTGTACCCTAATCCAAAGAAATAAAAATAAAATATAAAACTTTACTAAAGATTCCAAGTATTGCACATTGATATACTAAATAATCCAATAAAACAGTTTCTATTCTGCTTAGTGAATGATATTTGAAGCTTCTTCAAGTCTGCTGTAACAATAAACTTATAAGACTTTTCCTCAAACAATCGGAATGATTAAGGAATACAAGAGTCAGGAAGTTAGGCAATACAAAAGAGCAAAAGGCAAAAGATATTTGTATGTATGTATGTATGTATGTATAATAGATGGAACAGAAACAAAGGTAAAGATGCCGCTGCCTTTAACTTGTTGTACAACAATACTTAGAATGTAACATGACAATGTTAACCAGAAAATTCCTATGTTGGAATTGTAATTTGGTATTTAATCGTTTGTCGTATGATGAGTGTTTGTTTTTGGTGTTATTACCTTAATTTCGATTCAATTCAATTTGATTCGAATCGAATCGATTTGATTATGTTATGTTATGTCCTCTCAGTTTCACTGATTAAGGCTCATTAAGAAGGCTTTACTATAATTATTTGAAGAGACAATACTGATTGAGGATGCTATTTTGGAATTGTTTGTTTGTTTGTTTTTGTTTCATTGTTTTGGAGCGTTGCTCACATTGTACTACAATACTTTACCTTATTTACAATACAATACTGGACGATGACTTTGTTGTTTAATATGTTAGTTTCATTACATTGTAGTACGAGACACAACTGCTGCATAAAGGACATGAATACTACATTGGCAAGGCTTAATTCAAGCAAATGTCTGCTACTATAGTACAATAGTAGGCGAGCAAAACTTTAAGTCTTTCGATATGGTTAAAAGCACGCCCATGGCATTGGACCATCTTATAATTCCATTTCGTATCGTTTCGTATCGTTTCGTCTCGTCTGGTTTGGTTTGGTCTGGTCTGGTCTGGCCTGATATTGTCTCGTAGCGTCGCATCGCATCGCGTCACGTCTGGTATGATTTTATATGATGTGGTCTTGTTGACTCTTAAATTGTTTGTTATTTTTGTATTGTTCTGTTTGTTGTTAACTGAGCCAAGCCATGTTCATGGTAAATATCTCGTACATCTCTCGTTCATAGAAATCTTTGCTTAATGTTATTCTTCTACTACTATATCATACAATAATTCAGAATTCTAGCATATAAACATATGTACATATATACATACTACTATGCACATACATATGTCTCTGCCTATCTCTTGGTCAGTCTGTCTGTCTGTCTGCTGTTAGTCTTTTTTAGCATGAGTAGTTATTCTCATTCTGACTCTCCTATTTTTTGTTTATTTTTTTCATTTTTGCACTCTTATATAAACCAAACAAAACCAACACTAATTCTACCATAACACCATGCAAGGATAATTATCGTTATTATTATAATAAATGCAGCCTTGACCCATTCTTGAAATGAAGATATTTCCTTATTTTTTCTTTTTTTTTTCTTTTCTTTTCTTTTCTATTATTTTTCTTTATCTACATATCTATGTAATACATACATATGGATATATGTATGTATATACTAAGTACATATGTATATATGTATGTATTGTACAACAAACATAGTACTAACATACTTATATTTCCTTTGTGTCTAGAATGCGAAATGTTCTTTATGCTTTTTATATCTTTTTTTGTTTTTTTGTTTTTTTTATTTTTCTTTTTTTTCTGTTTTTTCCTTCCTTCATTTTACATTCAGTGGTCATTTCATGTTGTTTATACCATTTATAGTTTTTGTCTTCTCTTCACATTGATCCTTCATGTTTATCTTATTTCATCTTTTGTTGCTACTGTTGTTTTTATCTACCATTGTCATAGTAATTTGTAGACCTAATGTGCTTCTGTTTACTTAAAGTTACAATAAACAAACAAGCAAAAAACAAAACACAAACAAATAACTCCGAGTTCTATGGTCTTGTGGGTCCTACTAGTATTGTACATACTACTGGATACCCTGCATTCTGCAACAATCGTTTCGTAACTTAAAAATGGACAATTTGAGTTTGAATGTTGTGACAAAAATTTTATGAGTCTCATTCCTTTAAAAGATACAACAACATACATTTACTCAAGGTAGAAAATGTTTTGATGGAATTTATAATGCTCCATAGCATACCTTTCTAGATTTCATATTTTCTAATAAAATATTTGAAAATGGGTTGATCATCAAAGTCATTTGTCTCATCTCTGTGAAAGGGTTCTATTTTAAAGGTTAAAGAAAATTACATATAAATATAGAGTACTTGGCATCATTCAAAAAGGATTTTACTCCATTTCTTCTGGGTCTCCAGGGAATCCATATCAAATTTCTCTTTTTCAATCGATCCATTGGGTGACTCGGTTAGATTGTTCGTTTCATCACTATTCATATACTCATGTGTGGGGTCTTAGTCCATCATTCGATCTGAGTGTAACATAGGTGCAATTGCTTATCAACAAAAATTTCGTATTTGGTTATTAAGAAACAGTTGACTGGACGGGACTTAGATTTATTTGTCATCTTATACTGATAATTTTTTATACTTTGTGGGGTCTTTCATTCATTCTTTCTGGTTGCATATTGTTAATACATATACTCAATTTTGTTCGGTAAGGTATACAAAGCATAAAAGCGTCAAATTCTTCTTTTTTTTTTCTATTTTATAAATTTGTTTTTATGCTGTCCTCATTGTTATTGTTGTTATTGCTGTTGTATTTTTCTTTCTACTTCTACCAAAATTGTTGTTGATGATGTTATTTTGGTAGAACACCAACAATATCAAGAACAACAACAACAACAACAACAACAAGATATAACATCCGTTTTCAGATGTCTTATCCTGTTAAGTTCACTTGTATTCTCCTTTACTCTTCCTTGCTTTGTATGCCGTTTTAAGGTGCCTAGAATTTGTCAGTTGACATCATTCGTTCGTTGATGGTGAACAAATTGAATTTTATTGACTTGATCTGAGCCATCGGGTGTTGTTCTTTTTCATGTTGTTGTTGTTGTTTTTGTTGTTGTTGTTTTTGTTGATGCGGCTGTTCTTTTCTATATATCACTTCAGTCTTGTTTATTTTATTTATTTACTCATACTTTTTGTTGCTTTCGCTTTCGCTTTTGCTGTTACTATTGCTATTGCCTTTGCTTTTATTGTCTTGCATACCTTCGTTTTGTTCTGTTACCACGATTCACTTCATTTGTTTTCCATTCTATTTCCTTTTGCTGCCCGTCACTTCACTTCACTTTCTTTATATTCTATTCCCACTTCCAATTCTCATTCTCAATTCTTATGTTTCTTTTCTTTTCATTTCAGTTCATTTCATCTCGTTGCTTTTGTACACAATAAATTGATTTCTGATTATCATTGAATAATAAAAATAATAATAAAAACTCTAAATCCTTCGCACGTCTTTGAGTGCAGTTTAAGCACAGTAAAGTACAGTAGAGTGAAGATACCCAGCTGGGAATGGCATGTTTGCCTTATTCTCCTGTCAATGACTAACTTTATAGTAGAAGACAGCAGTTTTAGACTGAACTGACTGAACAATTTTTATTGTTGTCTTCGTTCAGTTTTTTTCCACATAAAAATGAAAGGTAGACAAACGACAACTGGACAAATGAACATACCAAGTTTGGGTAAGCAAAAGACTAAATGGCGGACAAAGCCAGATAACTTAGACTGGAATATTGAGAGAATGATAGAATGAGAGACAACCAACAGAAGTTTTAATGAAGCGTATTAAAATTTAATTAAATAACAATTTGCAGAATGTAAATAAACATACAAACTCTCACTCTAATAACAATTTCATTCCCCCAACTCAATCCCATTTGTATTTTTGTTCTGTCCTCATGGCCTTTGCTGCCACTAAGAACATGCAAAACATTATTTGAGGGGCATAAACGAACATTGCCCTACCATACCTTCTTTGCCTTGCTTTGCCTAGCCATGCCAAGACATCACCATCACCATCATCATTGCCGTTGCCGTTGACGCCTTTGCAAAGTTAGAGTCAGCAGCTCTAGTAATAAGTCTGAGGTAACAAAAAGAAAGAAAGCTTTGGCCATACTCTACCACATTTAGCTAAATACAATGTGTGTGCATGCAAGTTTCTATGTTTGTTTGACGAACTTTGGTCGTTAAATAAGAAGTACTCGTACTTTTGTTACTGCTACTGCTACTGCCACAGCCACAGCCACATCGAAAGCCACAGTTACTGTCATAGCCATAGCCATAGCCATCAACATCAACATCACCATTGCTACTGCTACTGCTACTGCTGCTACTGCTTTGCTACTACCATTCCTACTGCCACCATTGACCACCACTATTCATTGGGCTTCTTTCATCAAGTAGGCTCACAGTTTTTTATTCATTCATTTATTTCACTTTGGCTTCTGCCTTCAACATTATTTTTCTTGTGTTGTAACAGCAACGACCACAACGACAACGACAACGACAACGACAACATTTTCCTTCATAACGATCATGTGCTGCAGAGTTTCTTAAACGGTACTCCATCGAACACTTGGTGCTTCTCAGAGCCACCTCCTCTGCTCAGGTAGGACATTGTAGTAAAATTAATGAAAATATTTATTATATGCAAAATAAAATTAAATGATTTTTCAATTATACAAAGTGCTCTAGGTGACTTGGTGAAAATGTTTATGAAACTCTGATGTCTCAGCGATGTGGTTGTGACAAGTCTGGGCGGGTCACGACGAATAAATTTAAGGGCATTTCAAAAGGCGTTTCGTTGATAGCATCAGCAGTAAAGTTTCCAGCTAATAATGTTTTTTCTGTGTCTTTGTGTATATAATTTTTTAATTGTTTATTTATTTATTTATGCCAAGCATTAGTACTACAATGTATTCCTTTTAAATATTGCTTCTTTTCTTTTTTCACTTCACTTCACTTCACTTCTCCTCTCTTCTCTTCACGTTTCGTCACGATTCTTCTCTTTTACTTAAATATATTTCACATATTTTATGAGTCATGATCAACATAGCAAAGTAATTGTCTCAAATTTGACATTAAATCTTCTTTAGGAATAAAAAATATATTAAAATAGTATTTTCAGGCGAATAAATCTTTGCAATCTTCAAATGATAGAGTTGAATTGAATTGAATTATGAGCCACGACAAAATAATTATTCTTTCTATTATTCCTATACAAAGCTATTTTTGCCGGGGAGCAGTAACGCGCGCCGAGACTACTAGTTTTAAATATTTTCAGTAAGTATTTAAGGAAAATCTTAAACTTAATAAAGATATGCATGACTTTAAAACCCAAAACTTGAATCCTCTCAGCAATGTTAGAAATATCTTTAGCAGTAGCTAAGTTAAGCGGCAAAAAGCGAGTCTCAAGTGAGTCAAAAAATTCATTTGTTTTCTCAGCACTAGCACAGCACCAGGTACCATCAGCTCGATGGAACGGCAGATCACGGAGTGGCTGTTTCGAGTGGTTTCCATAAGTTGAACCCATGTTTTTTATTGAAGTCAGCGTTGTGCAGAATCTTAGCAAAGTATTCACTACTAGCATCAGCCAAGACCTTATGAAGTTTTCTAGATAGCCTTTTTTTTAATGTTAAATTTACAATTTTCAAGTCAATCATCAAGTCGTCATGGACATATCGTATTCAGCTCTGGGGTCTGGCATTTCGATCACAAATTCAACGCATTCAAATCTCTCAGAATAAAGCTCTACGCGCCATGGTTTGTCAGGAATAAGACAGTTCACAGTAGTAAATACAACGATCGGTTGATCTCTCACAAAAATCCACTTGCTTCTGAACTAATTAACAATACATACTTGTCGAAGACGTCTGAAGATGCTTCACTCAGCTGATCTCCGGCAACAATCCCCAGTCAACGTTTGATTCTTATATCTTAAGGGTACTTTTCTATTTGATCGGCGTAATAAAATGTAACATAAACAAAAAAAAAAAAAAAAAATAATTAGGGATGTTCCAATACCTTTAAAGAATTCGTACATACTCAAATGGAAAAATCGGTACTACTAATTTGATTACCAAAAAAGTATTAGTACTTTCAGGTATAGAATGAGTTTTTCATGTGAAATTAAAAAAAAAAAAAAAGTTATTTAATTGATAATAATAATTCTTGTTAGACGGTAACGCAAAGAAGTCTTCTTGCTTTAAATTTCCCAAAATTAAAAGTTTTTCAATATATTTTGGGAACAATCTGTTCCGGGCGTGAGTCATTTTGGAGCCCACATTGGAGAAGAGGCTCTTGCACGGGAACAGATGTCATTGCTATTACTATTAAATATTTTATTTGGGTACCATAAATATTCATTTGACTGCAACAACTACTTCTCATTCAATACGAAGTAAGTATTGCAAAAAAATAACGAGTACAAAAGTACTTAGTATTGAATGAAAAGTAATTAGTACCATCAAGTAGTTACTTGAATCGGAACATCCCTAATCCTTGTGTAGATATTGTTACACAAATTTTGTAAGCATCTCAACAAAAAATTGTTCGGGAGAAAGATTTTTTTACCACCATGAAATTTGTGCAAGTATATTTAGACTTAATGCACTTGCATTCTTGTCTCTTTAGAAATTGATTATGAAGATATACTTAATCTACGCTTTCCCTCGAACTAAACTCAGGAAGGAGAAACTATTTAGATAAATAATAATATTTTGAAAAAAATGTAAATATTCACCTAAGAAAATCTAAAATCTTTTATATGGAAAAGAGAACAATGAAATTTCAATTAAAATATTTTCCATTATTCTATCTTTCAGTCAAAAAATAGTACATAGTTTCCTTGGCGAAAGCGTTTCATTAAATTTTCAATGTCTATAAATGAATGAAAATATTGATCGGAAGGTGAATGAGTGAACGAGCTATCGACCGACACAAGTACAATGGTAATTGAAAGGAGAAGAAAAGTCTGTTGAATGAGGTTAAGCGTTGATGGTCAGCATGCCCCAACAAAGAGCTTCTTCCTTGACGATTTTTGTTACGTACGGTTGAGTATAGATGATCATCGTCATCGTCAACTTGTGTTTTCTTGTATTGTCTTATGTTATCTTGGGTGAAATTCTGGTAATTTTTCGCGTACTGTGGTAAAGATTCCATGTAATTTATGTTGCACAGCATGACCTTGTTTCGGTGGACATTCCATTTTGACATTGATTTTGCTGATTGAACTGGGTCACAATACATTAGAATTGTAATTATATAATACAAAATACAATACAATATAATTGTTCTGATTTCTGGTTATGTACGTAGGTACTTATAGAATATACTATATATATGTGTTATATATTATAGATAGAATCTTAAAATTTGAAAAATGATGTTTTCTTGTAGTTTATAAAGTTGTAACAAATTAAATTTTATGGTATTGTACATAAATAAAAAGTATGTGGTGTTCCGGCAACATTTGAACTATGAGCCACTGTACTTTGTAATGTTCATAGTAAGTATGTTACTAGCCTCAACATAAATACTTACATACGTATATACGAATGTGTATGTGTGTGTAGGATGTGTAACCATTAGTGAGTCAGTCAGTCAGTCAGTCAGTCTATCCATTCATATAACTGACTGTGTATGACTAAGTCTCTGTGGGGACATAAACTCGACGGATACAAAGCACAAGGCATAAGGCACAAGGAGGTGTCTTGTCTTTCTTTGAGGACATACACGCCTCGTTTGTCAAAATGACGCTAGAGCTTCCTCACACTTACATTCACATTCACACTTACACATAAGTTTTGTGTTCTGTTCATATGTGTGTGTGTGTGTGTGTGTGTGTGTGTGTGTGTGTGTGTGTGTGTGTGTGTGTGTGTGTGTGTGTGTGTGTGTGTATGTGTATTTGTCTGAATGTATTTGTGGCTGTGTTGATGTTGTTTGTGGGTGGATGGGTATTTGTTGTTTTATTGTTTTATATCACCTGAAGACAGTACAAAAAAGTCATTTGACGCTTAGCTGAGCTGCTTGTAGTTGGAGGTGGTGGAAATGATAATGAAGACAATGGCGGTGGCGGTGGCGGTGGCGATGGTGGTGGTGTTGGTGGTGGTCTTAACGCGAAAAGCCACTTATATGAGCGCACAGTCTTTTAAAAGGTCTTAAAGATTTGTACATTCTATGTACTATACATACTATAATACAATACAATACTCGTACAATATAATACAACACAATACAATACATATGAGTGCATAACAACACATACTATGTACAATATATACATAAATACTTATATAGTATGTACTTATGTACATATGTAGATAGAAAATAAAACAACTGAGACAATTTGTTTTTATTTTTATAAGATGTTTTGTTATAACCAAAGTTTTCATTAAAAGTACAATAGTAAACCATGCATAACTTAAATGAGATTTTGTATCATCTATCCACAATAATCTCGTATTAAGAAATTATTGCAATTTGCATATTAATATTTACGCAAGACATTGGTAGATAAAATTGAGTTATTGAATATCTAACAATTTCTTTCGTTGACATCATTATTTGTTTTATTATAAAATTATATCATAGCAATTCAGAATGACAACATGATGATGATGATGATGATGATGATGATGATGATGATGATGATGATGATGATGATGATGATGATGGATGACATTATTATTATTATTATTTGGGAAATTGAAAGTAATTTTAAAAATGGAAAATTTTAGCAAATATTCTACAATATAATGCTAAGCAACCACGTGATTGATAGAAATACATAATTCATAAAACAAATTTATAGATGCTATAGAATCTCATATTATAATGCGGTATTTTGATGGAACGATTTCGATATAATGAGATTGATAAATGTTGCATGCAGATAAATATTTTAGTATAATGATGATTTTGGTTTTGATTTAATGTCTTGAAATGCAAATGAACACATGATTCAATACGTATAACCATCAACTGTGAATTGCTGTTAGAAAAAAATAATTGCCAAAAATTGTTGGGAAACAAACTAGTGATCCGGAGACCATTAACGATGATACAATATTATTAGAGCAATCATATCAATCGGTGCAGAAGAATTTGATGATATCTATAAAATGTTCGTTAATGAAGTATTAAATGAAGGTAACTATTCTGCAAATATTGGCAGATCATTCAGATTCTTCTATTGAAATATCTCTATAATCGACATAATCGACAGAATTTTCTTCAATAATGACTTCACTTATCTTCTATCCAGTCAAAGAACAACTCGTGGTGTCACATTCATGCACAATCTAATTGTAGGCAGCATCTTTTCCCCATCCTTGCTTGGCAGTACAAAATTTTAATGTTCCCTCTCGGGTTACAAGGAATTATTCTCCTATACTTGTTGGTATATGTATATGACTACTTATTTGCAGCATAATCCTTTTCGTTTTTTATGTCAATTATATAAATAATATTACGACCTTGTATTTAATTCTATTTCTTCCGATCAGCTATAATCTAATCTCTTAACTTTTCTTATCATATAGCATTCAATTAACAGATTAACTTAATTTCGTATGCTTTATTTTAAATGTCACTTTATAATGCATGCTTAGTATAAATGGCTGATGACATTAGGTCTACTAATTTCAGTAGTTCTGTATTGAAGTGACTTGTCGTCGATACCCAGACTTGTTTGGTTTTTAATGCACAAAAGTTTGCACAGGTTCTGGGGGAAAGTGGCTTGGGATAGAAAGTATTTAGATATAATAAAAAAAAAAAAAAAAAAAAACAATTCGAAGAGATGATTTTAGATTAAGTTGCCTGTGAAGAAAAATTCTTTAAATTTCGAAATACTCATAATTTGCATCAAATATTGGACAAAATTTTAAATAATAAGAAAATACATCCAAAGCTAAGAAACTATTGTTTATACATAAGGGGGTGTACAATCCAAGTGGAATTCTCAGTGTGCCAGAAAACTCTTTAGACGGTTTCGAAAGAATTCAACATTTCATTTGTTTTAAATATAAATATACATTTTACAGAAATCTCTTTTGCATTTAAGCAAATTGAACCAAGCTTCCAAAAACAACAAATATTGATAGAATGACCTCATCTTTAATTATTAACTTTTAATTCAATTAATTGATTAAATTAAACAATAAATGTTTATAACAAAACTATAATATTTTAAA
Source organism: Amiota mariae (assembly GCA_035041805.1). Lineage (NCBI taxonomy): Eukaryota > Metazoa > Arthropoda > Insecta > Diptera > Drosophilidae > Amiota > Amiota mariae. The sequence continues at coordinate 381,274 of JAWNKV010000556.1, forward strand.
TTTTTTTTTAAAAAATGTGTAAATAGTAATTATGTAGTTTAATGAAAAATCATAATAATCTCATTGGTGGAAGCAGGCATGTCTACATTTTGTGAACGTGTCGGTTTTACACTTAACGATTCTGCGGTAGAACTCTCTCTCTCTCTCTCTCTCGATTTTTGTTTCTTGAAGTGTGGGAAGTTTTGTCTTTTCATTTGGTTTTTGTTGAGAGAGGGTTGTGAGAAGCATCAAAATAGTTGCTTGGCATCTGTCGCTGAGTGTAAACAAGTGTAAAAGATACTAAAGAAGCATCAACGATAAGTGTCATAATAAAGTCACTAAGTGTAAAATAAGTACAAGTATAAGACAAATACTCTTCAAACAACTATTCAATCAAACATTAAGGTTTGCAAAATAAAATCTCCTGAATTGCTGGCACATGTACAGTTTTTTGGGCGACATTGAATACAACCAACCTCAAAGCCATCGGAGATATCTGGCACACGGACGATAAGTTTTATCTTTTCTGTGTAAAAATATTTATTCTATTTATTTTCTATTTATTCAATGACTTATGTATGCAACTCAATGTTAAGACTTTGTTTGGAAAATTAATGAAATAAGTAAATTTCTAGACCCACATACCACCAGGAAAGGTACCTCCCATATAAGCCTCGATTCAAAATTTTCTTCTTTTAAGAAAAACTTCATTGTTTTTTGTACTATCGATCTAAAATATGGACACTATAAGTGTCTGACTCATATCAACAAACTGTGTAAAATTCAAGACCCTCAGACCACTAAGAGGGGTACCTCCCATACAAACCCGGATTCAAGTTCATCTTCTTATTAGAAAAACTTTTTAGTTCTTTATACTATGGAACTAAAATTTGGACACCCATATCAATAAACTGTGTAAAATTCAAGACCCTCAGACCACTAAGAGCGGTACCTCCCATACAAAACATGAACTTAAAACAATAAAACAGAAGATATAAAAGGTGCATGGCATAGCAAAAGTTATTCTTCTTTTTACTGGTTTAATATATTTTCAGGTTTATTTTTTTCTAATTTGAGTTAAATTAATTTGGTTTACATAAAATCCGAACCACGTATAAAGATATTCCGCGTTTTTGAAGAACACGCAATTTTTCAGGAACGAGTCAATCATGTCTCACGAGTTTCGTCTGTATTGAGATAAATATATGTATATATGTATGTGCACATGTGTAGATATGTTTATAAGGGGGATGTGTTGTGTAACAAACACGTTTACAAAATTTGATAATACTATTTAATTTTTATACGCTTTTCGAATTTTTTATTGCTCATAGCTTATTGATTTTATTATTGTGCGCGCGTGTGTAGATAATTTTCAAAAAAAAAAAAAAAAAAAAAACAATAACAATAACAAAACAATTGTACACTTTTAGGCGATTGAACCATTATTGCAATGTAAGCAATAAAAGGCTTATAACCATTTCTATTATGTACATTGTTTTATATTTGTATTTAGTTTATTATTTTGTAATTCGTTATCATTTATTATGATTTTATTATGATTTTGATGCAAATTATATTATAAAATTAATTAATTAATTTTAATTAAATTAATTCAATATGATGAAAATCAGAAGTAGATAGTAAACACAATAGTATAGTAGTAAAAATATAAAAGACTGCGTGTTATGAAACCCAAAGATGTGATAGCTGTTAGGATATTGAAAAGTTTTTCATAAACAAAAAAAAAATTAAGTTTAACCTTTCCCTTGAGGGCTTCAGATTTATAAAGACTATATATATATAACGTCCTCCTTCTATTCATTATCATATATACTTACATATTTTACACTCTATTTCACTTTTAGGTGTTACAAGACAAACGCACATGAACACGCACACACATTTTTTATACTCATACATTTATTTTACCCTTCTAACTCATGGCTACTACATACTATAGTATATTCCATTAAACAATATTATAGTGGTATGGGTTTGGGACTGAGACTGGGTAAGACCAATCTATCATTTCGATATGAAACTTTTTGGAGTGCCACATATGTGAATGTTACATTTGTACTACTATTGTATGTACACTTACACATTTGGACAAAATTAATACAAAATAACCCAAAATATAGAAGACAAAAGCAAAGGCACAAGTAAAAAGTAAAAGTAAAAGCAAAAGCAAAGGCAAAGGCAAAGCAAAGAAATATGCTGACGTGGTGACTAGAAAAAGGAGTCCGTCGGATAATAATAATTTCAACAAATTTTACGCCATTTTAATATGCGCAACCATAAAATGGGTTCTTGATATACCCATAAGTTGGATGTGCCTTCAACAGACGTCCACACACTCATGGATTGTTGCTTTTTTCTTCCTATATTTTCTTTAATTTTTTCATGCTTACCATTTTTCTTTCCGCCTGCTTTGGCGGCCAGCAGTGCGTATGATTAATAGTTTGCAAAATGACTACGATGGTAGATGGTAGACCAAAATAGAAAAATGAAGGGAGTGTAAAACCACAAGCGTGGTATATGAAAGGATGTTTAAACCATTTCACCATCCTTCTGCTACACCTCTTACAATAAAAAGATATACTAAGTAGTAGTATAAAGAGAAAAGGGGGAAAAAAAGAAGAAATAAAAAAAAAAAAAATTAATAAATCAAACCATAAAGCAAAAACGAAAATGAAAATGAAAAAGAACACGAACACGAACACAAACACAAACTTCACTTCTGTTCTGTTCTGTTCTGTTCAGTTCAGTTTAGTTCGGTGCAATGTGGTTCAGTATCTTTTACGATTAAAAAACAACAACCAACATTTATGTTCCCATTCTCTTTCTCTGTTGACAGTCTGAACGGACTGTTCCTTTGAGTATGCAGATTTAGTCCATCAGTTCATCTGAGTTATAAAAAATAAAAAAAAAAAAACGTTTTGTTTCTTTTCATAAATTGAACATTCAACTTTGAGTATCAAGATTCCCTACAACCCAATTGTTACAATTGAGTAGTTTGTAGTTTTGGGAAACATTTGCATCTCCTCATGGATTCCAAGAAATAGTAATTTCAATATTTCAAAATCAGATTAAAAAAATATAAAGAAGCAAAAGAAAACTCATAAAACGATTATGTAGTTTAGATTGATGATCAGAAACTTAAACTTTGACTCTACATTGTAGTCTATAATACCATGGTTAGTTTGGTTAACAAGAAGAAAACAAAGCATACATTGTGGCATTAAACATCTCTTTCATTTATCAGTACATACTTCGTACAAATGAATCACAAGTCCATGAAGAAATTTAGAGATATGAGACTTCATAGTAAAAATATTAATAGTCTTATTATATTTTAATTGTTTTTTTTTTTTTGACAACATACCATACTTGTATTTACTAATCATAATAATACCGGAAATTATATACATATACTTAGAAGTATGCTAACCCAAAATAGGATAAGAATGATTAATTTTTATTCATTTTATATGCTTAAGTGAAGGGTATTTTCATTGAATTCCTAGTGGAACTAAAGTTTATACTAATAATATTATTATTATTATAAGTTTTTTTTTTATTTTTTATTTTTATTTTCTTTAAAATTAATTCAAATACACGCAGAATTTTACTTTCATTTTGTAGTCTTGTGGGAATACAAAACATTCAATTTCGGTCGATCCTCTTCATTCATTCCATTTGTCATAACATATACAGTTTATTATGTATACGCCACCATTTCAACATCATTTCGAGTCGATTAAAGAGGCATCAAAGTCAATGAAATTTACTATATAATGGTAAAACGAATGGAATGAATTGATAGATATGTATCTGTAGATATAATAGTATAAGGTATCTGCATAGATGTGAATTGAAATGATAATGCGGGTGTGCGGGTGTGCGGATTGCGATATGATTTTTGTCTTACAAATGCTTGTAAGTACATACAACATACGCATACATATAATACAAAAAAATAAATCCAAATGAAAAACGCAAAAATTCATAAAACTTTTTAATGCGTTTTTGAATTATGAACAAGAAAATGCTAAAGTTAAAGTTGACAAAAAGGGGCAAAGTAGCATTGACGCTTAACTTCATCATCAAAAGATGAGTTGAGGCAGAGCGAAAGTGAAAGCAATGAAAGCAAAAAGCGAAGCTAAAGAAAGGCAAAAGTTTTTACAAATGAAATATAAGAAAAACGAAGTCGACAATGAAGATGAAGATGGAAATGAAGAAAAGTAACTAACTAACTAACTAACATTAAATAATTCAGTTTCATAGAAATTTTTATACCTTTTTTTCAGAAATCTCAGCATACTTTAAGGCGTTACAATATTATACAAAAGGAAAAAACATTACAAACATTGAATTGTAGTAGTTCATTAAAATATGTAAGTAATATTTTATCACAATAAATTCTTAAATAGAAACAACATACAACTTTCTTTCAATTACAGAAACTGGTACCTAGAAACTAATATTGTATAAGCAGAAACGAAATATTTGTAAATATTGGAATTTTGTTCACTAAAGTAAATAAGTAAGTACATACATTTTAAAAAATAATATTAGCAAAATAAGTTTTCGATAATATTAGCAATTCTACAAGAAAACAGAAACTAAGTAAACAGATATTATAAATCATAAATAAAGCATCGGGAACTCCGTGGTTCATGCAAACGGCGGATCTTGAGAACGATCTAAAAATCCCAAAAATTGTTGATGTGTTTAAGCGTCAGGCCAAGAAATATATGGAACGGTTAAAAAATCATCCAACTAGACTAGCCAGGGGTCTCTTAAAGCAACGTAGAATGGCAGGAGTCAGAGTGGCGAGACCGTAGAGAAGATCTCATCCTGTCGTCTTTCGTTTCTATTAGATCCTATTTATGTTATTGTTCTATCCCACTTACTAATTGTATTAAAGTTGTGTTGTAATTATTATAAGTTAATTTTAATTTAAGTTGTTTTTAAAATAATAGAAAAATTAATATTAAAAAAATAAAAAAATTTCTATATGTCCCATTTGGTTTGTTGAAAACACTTTCTTCTCTTTTGAAATTTCAATAGTTTTGTGATTCAGTTTAATCTTTTTTCTATATAAATAAATATATAATTATTCGTTTATTTATGACCTCTAAACTAAAGTCACTAAACTTCTATTGTGATTCCCTAGAGGAAGCAATGTGAAAACTTTCGGAACCTTTATTCCAGTAATAGATGATTTTGTGTATTTGTCTCCTATTAACTAATAAGCTTAATAATTTTGATTTATTAAGTGAATATTTTTTACTCAATGACTTAATGCTTTCAGCGATGCTTGAGCTAACAATTACAGTATGTCTCTTTGTCCGCCTGTCTGTTTGTCTATATGTCAGTTTGTCCAAAGACTTTTAAAACAATATGACAAGAGGTCCACTCTTTCTTTCTTTCTTTCTCTCTCTCATTCTCTCATTCTCTTAATCTTTTATTCTTTCCCTCTACTCTGTCTTGAGGGAAGTTTGGATTGCATAAAGTACAAGTATTGTAAGTACAATACATGTCAGTTTCACTGTTTGAAAGTATCTTTTTTGTTCTGAAAAATAGAAAAGTCTGAAGTCTGAAAACGAAATTGTTTAGATGTAAAATGTCGTAAGAATATTCATTCGACTTAGTAAGTAATTTCGTATTGAATTGTATGGAATTTGTTAAGGTTACAAAATGTTAAATGACATCATTTCTTTCAAATTTAAGTAGAAGAAACGAAACGAAATTTTTGAATATAAAATTTCGAAATAATAAAATTAATGTTTTGGCTTTGAGAGATTTGTTCAATCGACAATACTATTATATAATATAATTTTATAGCCTTTTCGATGGACCAAAATTCTTCTTCTTCTTGTTCTTCTCCTTCTCCTTCTCGTTCTCCATTTCTAGTTTGTCATAAAGATGTTGGCTATAAAATGGCATAGCAAAGCAAAGTAAAGCATGGCATAGTTATCGTTATCATTACCGTTATCACCACAGTCAACTTAAAAACAAAATCATAAAATAAGATATACTCCTACATATATATATATTAAATAGTATACTCGAATAAATACTAGAATTTGTCGCCTTTATTTTGATAAATGTTATTATATTTATACTCTTCACAGGAATGAATAGTATTATAAGTTTGTCATGAAGTTTGTAACACACAAAAGGAAACATCGCAGACCAAATAAAGTATATATATTTGTGATCAGCTCGATGAGACAGACGCGTTGATGTAGCCATGTCCGTCTGTTCGTAGCACTAGTTCCTCAGTTTTTGAGCTAGAGAGCTGAAATTTTGTACATATTTTTCTTTTTAACAAACGCTCACCAAGTTCGTAAATCAGCCGACAAACCCCCTTTTAAATTAATGTTCTTATTAGAAAAAGTTGTTTGTTTTTTGACTTATTGAACTGAAATTTGAACACTATAAGTTTCTGATATTCACGATATTCACCATGTAAATTTCATGATCCTAGGGTTACCAGGAGGGGTACCTCCCATACAAACCCACATTAAATGACAAACTTATAAAGTGCCACTTAAACTTTGTTCCTTGTTGATACTCAAACTGTAACAGAAAGAATACTCAAAACATTTTCTAAGACCATTTCATACAATAGTAGTCGTTGGCCGAGGGTGCTAAGGCGTCGGTTGAGTATATGCACAATAATACGTACATGAGATCACGTCATAGGTTCGATTTTTTTTATATTCCTTTATAACTCCTAGTTGGAGCATAGGGCCTCCACAAGGCTTCTCCATCGTACACGGTTCTGGGCTTCTCCAAGTATTCTTTGGCCGGCCACGGCTTCTGCTTCTTTGCGGGTTCCAGTCAAGCGATATTCGCGTTATGCTTTCTGGCTGCTTACGTAGCGTGTAGCCAATCCAGCGCCACTTCCTACGTTTGAGTTGATTCAGTATGGGCTCCTCATTTGTTAGACGCCATAGTGCCTCGTTGGAAATAGCGATGGGCCAGAATATTCTACATATGATCCTGAAACATTTCTTAACGAAAGCTTGAAGTCTCTGCGTGATGGAGTGCGAGATCAGCCATGTTTCACTTCTTGATTTCACACTTGATTTCACACATGCGGAGAATATCCGTAATTTCGTGCGTCTAGAGATTTGAGAATTCGCCCATACCGATTTCAGCTGGCTGAATGCTGCCCTTGCTTTACTCAATCAGCAGTTGGCATCTGCTTCAGCTCCTCCGTTTGTTTTTATTATGCTACCGAGGTAACAGAAACTTTCGACGAAATCAATTGCACAGCCGTCAATCATTATATGGCTTGAACTGGAATGATTGATTCTTATGACTTTGGTCTTTGCGATATTTATCTCAAGTCCGACCGTGCGTGCCAGCGCGACTAGTTTGTTCGCCTTCGCTTGCATGTCGGAGAATTTGTGCGAAAGGAGACAAATGTGATCGGCAAAGTCCAGGTCCTCAAGCTGCCGTGTGTGATTTCATACTATGCCAGTTCTCATCTGCTGTGTAAAGCTGGTCATGACGTCATCCAGCACAATGTCGAAGAGGAGCGGGGAAAGAGGGCAGCCTTGCCGTACTCCAGCGTTGGTGGTGAATAAATTGCTAATACTGCCATTGTGCAGAACTGCCAGCTCGGAATTCTCGTAAAGCGCCATTGTGAAGCGGATTAACTTCAAGGGAACTCCCTTTCTATTCAAAGCCTGCCAGATGGAGTTGCGCTTAAGTGTGTCGAATGCTTTCTTGAAGTCGACGAATAGCATGTATATCGGGGAGCGCCATTCAATGGATTGTTCGACGATGATGCGAAGTGTGTTTGCTTGGTCAACACAGCTACGTTGGGGGCGAAATCCAGCTTGTTCGTCCCTTAAAGTGTTTTCAATGCACTGGAGCCTACTCTGTATAATTGTGACTAGAATTTTGTAGATGGCATTGAGTAGGGTTATACCTCTTTATATATTATATTAATATCTATTTATTATTTTATTTTTTTTAAAACATTGATATATAAAATAGAAACTTACAACAATAAGAAGATATAAAAATTCCGTGAAGAGTATTACATTTTCGGCATAGCCAAAGTTAGACTTTTTTTATATTTTTTTTTTGCTACTATATTCTTCTTCTTTATATTCATTTTTATTATGGGTAATGGTTGGTAATTATCCCTAATTCGTTGTAAAATATTGATGTGAAAGTATACCAAGAAGACAAAAAACCAAAAATATTTGTCGCCTTTGTTACTGTCATTTTTATGTTTATACTTGTATTCTTTCTACTCGCCTAATCCCTTCTGAAAATATCGGTATTAACACTTTGGTCAAGATGTTTGTAACATACTAATTGACATCCAAAGATCTCATATGATTTAATGAGAATTATAATATTTCCAGGGGAATGGGAGCAATTAACAAGGGTCCAAAAAAACCAATGGATATATAGATGGCGAGTCACAAATGTGTAAATGTTTTTTACAATTGAATAATTTTTATCAATTTCAACTAAATAGTTGATGTTAGAGGTCTTGTAATTCTATTTTAACCACCATTGATCTCAGTCATTCGATCGATAAGCATTTTAATTTGGAATCTTTTGTGATATATAATTGATACTACTATGGCAGTAAGTTTTCCAAATGAGGCCTTGGAAGCAAAGTATTATTGTCTTGTTCTTCTCTTAGCTTTCTTCACATAATGACAAATTGATATTGGTAATAACAAACTGATTAAGCTGATTATGTTTAGTATTAAACTAATCTATGTTTATATTATTCTTATTTGGACAGCAACAATTCACAATGAAAAAGGTCAATAGACTTCACTAAACTAAATTGCTCAAAATATCATTGATAATGTAATTTTCATTTTTATTTTTTATAGAGTATTAATAATTCATTATTACCACAGTAATTACGAATGTTTTCTTTGTTCGTTCTTATGAAATGAAAATGAAAATAAGTAAGTATTACAAAAATCCGCATGAAGAAGTAAATAAGTAGCGGCAACCCTTTTCGCATGACGACAACGATACGCGTACACATTCAAATTGGGGAGAGCAAAAAAAAAAAAAAATAAATAATAATAATAATAAAAAACACACTGTTTCAGCCCACAATAGGCACATTGGGCACATTGGGCACACTGGGTATAGAGTAATACTACTATACTAAGTAAATATTACATATAGAGAGGAGACCCACATACCCCAAGGGATGAACCGATGCAAGAACAAACAGAATAGAATTCAAAATAAACCGAACAAAATCACAGAAAAAGGGTTTTTCAAAGTTTTTGAAATGGTTGGAGTGGTTGAATTGGTAAGTGGTAAATGGTAAATGGTAAGCAGTGAATGGTAAGCGAAGGGCAGTAGAGCAGTGAAAAAACTGGAACAAAAATTATCTCATAATAATGACATTAGGCCTAAAGTGGATGGAATACGATTACAGCTGCTCCTTGTGTCAACGTAATGATGAATCGTTACCACGCAGCAACATTTGCCTTCATTCACATCCATGCGCATGCACACACGCACTCGACTCGACTCGACTCGACTCCACTCTAGGCAACTCAACTTAACTCAACTCAACTCATCTCAACTCAACTGAACTCAACTCAACTCAACTTAACTTGGAGTGTAATTTTGTATGTTGATGACACGATAGTGGATACAGTGGCGACAATGACAGTCTCATCTGGAGCACTCGGTGCTGGCGGCAAGGACGTTTGTTAGCAATTTGCTTTATAAATTTTCCTTTGCATAAATTAAATTAAAACATTTTTCTTCAAATAAGCCAAAATTGTCTGCATGATAAACGCGCACCAAGTTTGTCAGACATTTAGCACGAATACTTGTCGCTTGTTTGTCGCTCTGTCTATCTGTCTGTCAGTATGTCAGTTTCTCTGTTTGTCTCTGTGCCAAATATTCAAGACAAACTGTGGGACATTGAGTCGTCCAATGATGAATTAGGTGAAAATGAATAAAGCAAGAATTGTTCCGTTTGTTTCCTTATTTTATTTTTCTCAATAGAAAGCAAGAAACTACAATACTATGTATAGAGAATTGTATATGCAAAAAGAGGGCAAAGTACGTGCGTATGGTAGTAGTGTACAATGAAAAACGTGATGGTGTCTCGATATTTCATATCTAAATGCATCAGTTAAGCAAAGAAATAAGGAATTTCAGTTCCGAAAAGTCACAAAAATATTTGTAGTGCAAAAAAAAAAAAAAAAAAAAAAGGAAAATAAAAACAATTTCCTTTAAATAAGTACTAGTACTACAGAACTAGAACTATCAATTTAAAAATGTGTTTAAAAATTAAATTTATTATATTAAATAGTATCTGAGATATTAATGTTATACTTATTATGCAGATGATTGACTTAGTTAAGAATTTCAATAGTAATTCAATACTATAATAGAGCGTGAAGCAGTTCCCAATAGCAAACAGACAATTATATCTTATAAATATATATAAATTAGTGTTTTAAATTGTTTGTATGTCATCCGCTGCCATACCATTCATCTGATAGCATTGAAATTTTGTGAATGTGTATGGTTGATTCCCAGCTTGAATATAGGATAGTTTTGACCCCGATATGTATTCCCGTTCACGATATCTGGGATATTAAAACAACCCCAATGCCTAAAAGTATACTACAAAAAATTAACAAAAATAGTATTTTAATTTTCTGATAATCGAACTGTGCTCTTTGTTGTTACTTAAAGAGTAACAGAGAAAATATAGTGATGTTAAGAAGGAAACAAACCGTACGAAGCACGGTCAGGTTCGCTAGTAGAGATGTGCAATGATTATATCCGTACTGCATACTACTATACATATGTACTCTTAATATGTACTCTATATTTAAAATGCCATCATTCATCGGACATATTAAATTCGTATACGAATAGAAATGTAGATCTTTTTTATGTACTAACTGCAAATGCTTACTAGTAGTAATCTTACTCTTTCGAAACGTACTGCACATTTGTGTACTATAAGTAAAAATGTATGTACTTTTTATGTTCTTTTCATTTTTGTGTATTTTATTCAAATAAAATTATTTCAAATACATAACATTAAAGATGAGATTATTAAAAATTATAAAATAATACTAAATAATCCATTTGTTAAAAAGAGAGTAAAAAGTAATACTAAAAATTAAAAAATAATACATGAAAAAAAAAAAACAAAAACATTTATTCGATTAAAACAGTTTCTTCACAATTTTCGATGTTAGAATGGAGGAACATTATTTGATTTATTGCATCGTCATGTAATGTAATTTTCGTTTCCACAAACAATTAAACGTACATTGCTGAATTTTAAGGTACATACATCTTTACTTATGGTACATAAGTACTGTGTATTGTAGTCATTTGCTTGGTATGGTTTTGTTCTATGCACGTATACAAGTATACATACTACACTTTGACAAGAGAGAGAGAGAGAGAGAGAGAGATAGAATTGAGAGAATGTGCACGATCGTGGTTATTTCGTTTGTGTGTTACGTTCGCTCACTTCGCACCGCTCTTACTATGTAAGTATACTTGAAAAGAACAAAAAAGTACATAAATTTTTGCTTATAGTACACAAATAAAATGTGCATGCAGTATGTTTCGAAAGAGTACATGTTACATACAAATGTTGATATTATTACTATTTATACTGCAGATGCGAAATACGAGTAATACTTTCACTCATTTTAAATAAGTGAGGAAGCGTACTACGCATATCAAAGTACATAATTAAAATGTACATTTTTTGTAATCATTGCACACCTCTATTCACTAGCATACAATATTTTTTATATTTCATCTGAAATAACAAAAAGATTCTTTAGCCAAACCTTATACCTTCTAGAATAAATTTACAGATTTTTTTCCGACAGTTCCGAGATATGTAAATGATTGCAATTATATAATACTACTAGATGACCCGTTGAACTTAGTACCGCCTCAGAATCAACGAATCTTGTGTTAACTTAATAACTGAATTAAATTCAGTTTTTATACTCATAAGATATTGCTTGGGTTGCACTCGAGTCGATTCCCTTCATTGAATCACCTTGTTATATATGATACTAGCAGACCCGGCCACGCGTGTGGTTGCTGTGGTTCAGTTATAATATTATACAATGCAATTATTGAATGCAGTGAAAATAATTTTTACTCATAAAGAAAAAAAACATTTTAGTAATAATTATTAATTTACCAAATTGATAACGTAAAATGTTGAAGAGCTGGTGAATAAACTAACTTACATTATCACCATACACAGTTTCTAACATTTCATGAGCTTCTTTGGTACTTTTTTTCAATTTGAAATACAACTTAATGGTATTGCATTGTTCAAGATTCATGATTCACGACAGACATCCCAAAAATGGTCTCACTGTAGCGTCTCTAGGGGCCGACTGACAAGTCAGAACATGTACAAACTTGTCACTGCCTGTCTCAATACATGGGGAGGCATACTAAGTAGTTGGAATAGAAGATGTAGAGTAAGTACTAGTTGCTGCTATGGAAATTTATTCACCGTACATTTTGATCGCACCTCGTATGGAGTACAATAACAAACTATGACATAAATATGTACGAGTTGGGTTCACATTCTATCTTATTGTATGTTTACTTTAATATTTTAAGATGTTAAAACTTAAGTGAAGAAATGTATAACATTTAAACTAAATTTTGGATTTAAAGAAAGGAAGATAGTCGATGAAAGAAGCTTTATTATTTTCACTTTCTTTTTATCTAAAAAATATGAAAAGTAACAAAACTTGGATTGTTTTTTTTTTTTTTTTTTTTGTTGTTGCCATTGGTTTTTTGTGTTTCCAACTTTCTGAATTTATATATCGTAGAATATACATTGTATATGTTAAAATAGTTGCTTTCGTTACTATTCTGTTGTTAAAAAGTAGACGATAGCTAATTAAAATATTCAACAGTTTTAAAGTGCCCTAAGTGAAGGCAAAGTGCATTTTTACCCTACTATATTTCTACATAAATCATAAGAATATACTATATTATATATACAACATATGAGTGCATAGTCCTTTGAGTACATTACGAATGGTGTACGAAACCGGATGCAGTGTTGTGTTGCCAGATGTTTGCTTTGCTTTTTTTTTACCGCAGAAACTGAAATAGATTTTTCAGTTAAGGTTTTCTTATCCCACAACTTAGTACTATGATTATTTTAAACTTTGGTTTTTTTATGTTATGTTATGGCAATTAAATAATTTAAAAAATAATATCATGTAAATCAGGAAAATTTTTGTTTTTCAGTTAAATTTCTATGTTAATGCATTGCTATAGATACGATTAGACTATAGATTGATAACTTTATACCCATGATAATGCAACAGTCACAACTGAAGCTTGTAATAAACAAACTTTGAAAAAAAACAAAAAAAAAAAAAAAAAAATTCAAGCGATTTCAAAAAACCACAAAAAGTCACTACACTAAAAAGCGAAAATTAGCAGATTTTAATAAAATATTATTATTGATATATGCTTATCTACTGATCGGGGCTAAGTCGGTGGCAAATAGGCATATTCTATTTGCAAGCCAACCTCAATACTGAGTGAGTGGGCTAACTCGAACCAGACAACCGTTTAACCGAGTCAATGGACTTTTATCTCATTGCCGTCCTGACTATTCTTTTGTCCTACTAACCTATCCCATCCCATTCCATCCCATCCTATCCTATCTGCTTGCTTGTCACAGAATTTTCTTCACTTAAAAACACAGACAAAGTGTACGATATTGGTTTCTTCGCTGTGTAAGCCAGTGAGCCGTATGGTTTGTTCAATGCTTGTTGTTGTTGTTGTTGTTGTTGTTGTAAACGCTTAATTTCTCACTTGTTTTTTGTTTCATTAAATTAATATATATCAATATAGAGATGAATATCTTTCTAATTACATAATTTTCATGAAAATATATTGACATTTAGTAGGGTAAAATGGTGCTGAGAGAATCTTGTCTTATTTACACGTTTATTTTTAAATGATGATAATGATAAATTGATTTAACATTTTTAAAATTTTTGCCTGTTTTTTCTAACAATTTTGAAACAATTTTTGCCCATTTTATTGAACAATTTTTACAGGCTCTAATCACAACAATAGGCTTTAGGAACAAAAATATATCCGAAGATTAAGTTCTCGACAACTTATATATTTTCATCTTTCCTCACTTAATAATAATAAAGAGATTTATTTCTTGAAAATCACTAACCATTAACACAAAGGCTCACATTGAAGAGTTGTGTAAATCGTATTATTCAGTGGGCTTCCCTTAAACCACATTGATTTGCATTAACATGTTCATTTCCATCCTCCTCTTTGATCAATGTTACGAAATTCATATCTGTACGGTATACTTAGTATTATAGCAACTACTAGTAAACACTTTTTTGCCTTGATCGATAAAAATAAATGCTCTCTCATTGATCTTCTCTGGGCGAAGGAGGAACATTTGATTTTATTTCGACCAATGATAAAGTTTTTTTATTTTCTAGAAAAATGTCAATGTATCTTAATGTATTTTCTATAGACATATTAACTGAAATATTGTAGAATTATTATGGCAGGATGGGATAGATAGATAGATAGAGACGAATGTATTGTTTAGTTTAGAGCGATTTTAGCTTTAGTGTTTGCAATTAACTTTACCTAGAGTAATGAGAGATTCTTTCAAAGGGTTGGATTAGCTCTGGCATCACTATCAGGCACATTGCACTAACTTGAGCTCGCTTTCTACGACAAAGATGCAATCGAATAAGATAAATCACATTATTCAGTAGAAATAAAGAACACATAATCGTAGATTTTGATATTTTACGCAAAAATGGAAATTTTGAATTTTATTAACACACAATTGAATTTTGAACTTTTCGAATTTAAAAAATGAGGAATAAATGTACAAAGAAATGTAACACTTACAGAAATTGACTGAAATGTTTACAATTTATTTTACTTAATTTGTGATTTTTGACTTTGGCAAGTGTTCATTGCATGATTATCATCGCATTTAGCAGATATTGTATAACTTTTTGTTGAACGCATTGGAACTTGAGTTTCTTTATTTTTTGTTTGTTTCATAGTGTATTAACTTATGAAATTACGTAGCAGATGAGATTTGGATTGTTATACGGAGAAATATTGTTGAATTGTCCATCCATCTGTGGAGCTTGAATTTGCATAGTTTGAGGTATAGCATAATATTGAATTGGCTGTGCGTTGACGTTGTTTACAGCAAGACTTGCAGATAGATCCATGTTCGCTGGTGGTGCTGGTATATAAAGATTCATGTTAGCTGCTGGTTGTGGTGCTGGTATATAGAGATTCATGTTAGCTGGTGGTGGTGGTGCTGGCATAGACAGATTCATGTTAGCTGCTGGTGGTGATACTGGTATATAGAGATTCATGTTAGCTGCTGGTTGTGGTGCTGGCATATAGAGATTCATGTTAGCTGGTGGTGGTGGCGCTGGTATCGAGAGATTCATGTTAGCTGCTGGTGGTGCTGCTGGTATATAGAGATTCATGTTAGCTGCTGGTGCTGGTACAGAGAGATTCACGTTAGGTAGATGTGGTGGTGGTACAGAGAGATTCACGTTAGGTAGATGTGGTGGTGGTACGGAGAGATTCACATTAGACAGAGATGGTGGTGGTACAGAGAGATTCACGTTAGGTAGAGGCGGTGGTGGTACAGAGAGATTCACATTAGGTAGAGATGGCGGTGGAACATTGAAATTTGCTGTCCGAATAATGGGTAGTTGACTTTTGTGACGGCGTACGGCTGGTGCAATATTCCAGTTGCGATCTTTAACAGTAAGTAATTCACAATTATTGAGTAGTTTTTTGACAACTTTAGGCTTATTAAAAGTGACGAATCCGTAGCCACGGCAAGAGCGAGACTGATCAAAAACGATTCGTGTTGATTTCACCGGACCATATGAAGAAAAAACGCTAAATAAATCAGATCCGGTAGTATTGGCACTAAGGCCACCAACAAATATTCTATTTGGGATCAACACTCCTCCATTATTGAGCACTCTTTCAGCTGCAGTAAACGAAACAGTTGGCGCTCTACCAGAACAACCTGGTAAAATGTCCGTACACCACATTTCCGAATTGTCTGTAGAAGTTCCACTTCTGTTCATGTTCATTGTTTGCTCGATGCCGTTTACTCCATTTAGAGTTTGGACCGATGCATTATTATCTGCCATGTTGCTTTGTATAATGGAATTGTTGCTTAAAGAGGTAATATTCGGTAACATTTTACTCCTTCAACTGCGGTACATAGATTTTCAAAAAAAAAAAAAAAACAAATACCAATTAGGAGATATCATTGAAATATTTGATTTCCATACCTTTTCTAGTTCCTTTCCAGTTTATTCAAAGTAATTACGAATTTCGCTAATAGTTACGCAGAAGATCGTAAACTGTTATTTTAGTTACTTTCTTGATGACCAAATATTAACCAGTTCCTCCTTTTACCAGATATCCAAAGTAATGTCAAAATCTATCCCAGATGATAGTTGTGGAGAAGATCGTAAACTGTTATTTTAGTTACTTTCTTGATGACCAAATATTAACCAGTTCCTCCTTTTACCAGATATCCAAAGTAATTTCAAGATCTATCCCAGATGATAGTTGTGGAGAAGATCGTAAACTGTTATTTTAGTTACTTTCTTGATGACCAAATGTTAACCAGTTCCTCCTTTTACCAGATATCCAAAGTAATGTCAAAATCTATCCCAGATGATAGTTGTGGAGAAGATCGTAAACTGTTATTTTAGTTACTTTCTTGATGACCAAATATTAACCAGTTCCTCCTTTTACCAGATATCCAAAGTAATGTCAAAATCTATCCCAGATGATAGTTGTGGAGAAAATCGTTAACTGTTATTTTAGTTACTTTCTTGATGACCAAACATTAACCAAATATCTAACTGTACATACCTTTTCCAGTTCCTCCTTTTACCAGATTTCCAAAGTAATTTCAAAATCTATCCCAGATGATAGTTTAGCAGAAAATCGTAAACTGTTATTTTAGTTACTTTCTTGATGATCAAATATTAACCAAATAATTGTTCCGTGTCTTCTGTGTGTTCCTAATTTTAAATATTATTTTGATATTATTCATTCAAATTTTAACTCTGTTATGAAACGAAAAAATTTTATAATTTGACTTATCAGGAAAAAAATCTGGAATTCATTTAAAATAAAGTGGCCTACTTGGGTTTTATGTTAAACAAATTTGTCTGTATACGAGAACATAATACATATATTAATTGTATTTTATCTTTATCTCAAGATAAGAATAAAGTCGTTTTACAAGAATGACTAGACGCAAAGAAAAGAAGCCCCCATCAAATTGGTATATAATTTGTGCTGATTTTGAATTGTCTTGATTGTAAGGGGGACTGGGATAAAATTATCTTTATCCAGATATATTCTTGTAAGGAAAACTTCTACAATTTGAACATGTCCTCCATTCCATTGAGGACTGGGACACATCCATTTATATCGTAATATAAGTATGACGACATATGGGAATATATTTTGATAAGAAAAACTTGTTATCTATATACATAGGTATAAAAATGGAACTATGTTTTTATGTAAGTCTATGTGTCTGTATGTCTACACCATATGAACTCCAAAACTAATTTACCTATTTTGATGGAATTTTTATGGAAACTTTAGCATAGTCAGGAGAGTGCTTCTGTTAATTGTTTTATGCAGATCGTACCAACGAAAAGTGCATATAAATTTTAAGGACAAATTTTAAAATCAATCAAGTAGTCTTTGTCAAACATCTCTTTTTAAATTCTGATTTATCAACGAAATAAAATAAATATAATTCTTTCTATTAAAAGCTGTGTAAAGCTGGGCGCTAGTTAGAATATAAAATACATGTCTATTGGGCAACAATAGAAAGTTTAGCAAATATATCTGTAACTTAGTTTCAAAGCACACGTAGAAAATAGAAATAGTTTAGCAAAAAAAACCATCAATGCTACGTGGAGAATGTTTCTGGCAAATAACCAAATAACACTTACCGCAAAGTAGAAGATGTTTTTGAGGTAGATAAACTGTAATTATATTTTATCAAAAAAACTCCTATATCTCCTTAGTAACACCCCGTCCTACTGTATTTACTTAGAAACCGGTATTCCAAATGATTATTTATACATTCTGGATCTGTTATTGTCATACATTTATAAAACCTTATATGAATACACTGATTATAGGCTACCATATAAATTGACTATGCAAGTGATTGATAAATAAATACTAACATAGAAAGTGCTAGTTAAATTAGAAATAGGGAAAGAATGTGGGAAAGAGTACACGGTTATATAAAGATCTGGATCAGTATAATGGGAGAAACTATTTAAATGACACGTACAAAATAAGTGACATAATGTGGATCTTAAAGCTAGAAGTGACCTCATTTTGTTGAATGGTCACAGAAATTCGATTTGTACGCTGTGTAACCTTAAAGAAATTGAGAGAATCGTACATTTCATAGGAAAATGTTCCATATTAAAAAGAATTCGTTATAGATATTTTAGTAAATATATTTTAGGTCAGGAAGAAATATTTGTCATTTTAAATTGGTATAGGCATAGTTTTATTTATCACTGGAGCTTTAAGTTATAGGAAATTAATTTTAATTGAATTTTGTTCATTTTTTTTTATGGCCTTTTAATATGTAAATAATATAGGTTAGGGTTTCTTTAATTATATTATAAATATAGTCTGTCTATTTTTCCGACTAACGACCATGGAGTCAAAGTTGTATGTTCTTTATTTGTTTAAATAATTTTGTATAATAATAATAATAATAATATATCTGCAACATTGAGTGATGATGGCGATGTGCTTAAGTTAATTTTGCCTTAACAGAAAATAATCAATGGAATGAAAGTTTAGAAATACACGTACCTGAACAATATTTGTCTCTATGTGCTGTAGTATAATTTTTTGTTTGTTATGTTACATGTTCTTAGTCCGTTAGTCGACTATTACATTAGCGGTCTGAACAGCAGAGCTCTATCTCTCTCTCTCAATTTTCGTTTGTTGAGAATGGAATAGCGCGGGTTGAACAGTCGTTGTGATAGTTGTTAATGTGAAACGAACACCAAAGAATCGACGAACAGGCGCGGTGCCCTCTTTGATTCCATTAATCTTTGATTTTTTTTTATTATTAAAGTGTGCTTCCCTATATAGCTTGGGTTCAATAATTAAATTGACTTCAGATCTGACTTTACTTTCTTATAAGTTGCTGGCGACTTTTTACTTACATCACTTGCCCACTGAAACTAGAACAGATTCTGATTCTTCTATCCTATCTTTTCCCCTTCCCTTCTTTTTGTTTTTAAAGAACATAGCTTGTTTTAGGCTTTCCAAGTCTTTACAGCCGGGATAATATACCGCCCACTTATTGGAAACACCATATTCCTATTGTTATTGTAATGTAGAAGCAAGCAAAGGAACTGCAGATTTATATCTGCAAATTCAATTATTTGAAGCTTGCATTCCATAATATGGATGGCCTAATACTAATTATTAGAATAGATTGAATGGTCTTAATCATTGGTCTCCAAACTTTTCAGCCTTGGGGCATTACTGGTTACTACAGTCAGTTCCAAGGGCCAACACCGTTTTAATTTTCCTGCCAGTGTTATTTTTTATCCAACAATAAGCCATAAGCTGTCGCGGGTCGGATTGATGACATTGGCGGGCCAGATTTGTCCTGCGGTCCGTAGTTTGGAGACCAATGGTCTTAATGAGCAGTTCACTCTTGTAATACAACAGACGCAAAATATCCTATACCCTTGGGAACCCAAGTAAAATAATACAAAGTATTGATGTCAATTGATTGCTGGCCACTTGTAGAATATGTATAACATTTTATATTCTACCGAAGCCAATAACAATATTGTAAATAAAAAATATGTTTTTGCCAAATCACTTACCAAGATTTTCCAACGTTTCCAGATTTGCCAAATGTGTTTGAATTTTGCCAAAACAATTGCAGTATCACTTACAAGTGTTATGCCTTCCTAAGAATAATCTTCTTTTATTTTGGTAAAATAAATTAATTTCTTGTGTGTTTATTTTTAATTCCCCTTTGTGACGTGAAACGAAAAATTATTTTAAACTGATATTAATATTGAACTAATAAATATCATTTTATGACAAAGAAAGAAAAGATTGACTTTGCTTAGTGTTGCTGAGGTTTTACAAAATTTATTATTTTTTCAAATATAAGTGACAGAAAACTCTTAGATAAATATAAGGCCTCAACTGCAATACATAGACAATGTGTGCCCATGCAGAGTGAAAGTCGCAGGGCTACAAGTAAATAATCATATGAGTCGCTTATTTTGAAAGTAGCATAAGTCACTTTCTTTTTAAATCGAAATATTCAAGGGTTTGCATTTTAACATGTTTAAAAATATTGATGGCAACTTTTGAGAAGATTTACTTGCCAGGATGAACACAAACGAGTGTCTTTGTGTCTTTCGTATAGTCATTGTAAAATTATCATTTTTCATTAAGAAAAGTGACTTATGTCAAAATAAATGGCTCATCTACTAAATACTTTGCTATTTGTGCCTCTTCTCGACAAAGAATACAATCATGTTGCCACATCTACTCTGTTTGAGGGATATACGTATCTTGTATTGTAGATGGTACTTGACATAAGTTTCGAATAATTAGATTTGCCTAGGAAAATTAGCATTTTACCTCGGAATAATTAGGGAAAAGTTGAATTTTTGAATGAGCCTTTGTTTTGTGGTTCTAAGCAAAATCTCAAAACTTCCCATCGATACATGTGCCGCTAGAAGTGTTAGAGTGTGTTAGGGAAGGTGATAACAGACGGTATTTTTCTCGTAAATGGTAAGTGATATCGAAAGAAAATATTATAGCTTAGGAAATAATATTGTATTACCTTTTTTCGTAAGGCTAACGGTTTTTGAGATATAGCGCAAATGGGCGTAACTTTCACACATTCTGGAATGTAGAAAGCAAATGGCTAAATAGAAAATTTCCTTAGACTATTAGCAAAAGATCCCCTAAGTCAGTTTAGCAAAAAGTATAATAGGTGGAAGAATAAAACATAAAAACCAGGGCTACCTACATTTATTTGTTGCAAAATCCCTTGTTTCTTACATCAATACACATTCTCAGGCATATTTTCTAACAATTTGTGAACATGAGTACTGGGAATATTATTCCTTTTGTGTTGCACCCCATCCCAAAGTAAATCTTCCATAGTAGGCACTCTATTGGATTTTGGATGCCTCTCTGTTTTCAACAGCCAAAGATTTTCGCTCGAATTTAGATCTTGATATTGGAGTGGCCACTTCTCCAATTGAAATGGTCACTCTGAGAGCTTATTTTTTTACGCGCAATATGTTTTAGGTCATCATCTGGCTGGATGATCTTTTCATGCTTGTAATTCGAGTATGACGTATGGGATATGGTTCTTTCAGGCCAAACTGGAGTGCAGAAGATTGAAAATACAAATTTTTTGTCACACTCTACTAACCCCAACCCCCCCCCCCCTCTAACTCTTCTAGCGGCACATGTATCTATGGGGATTTTTGGGGTTTTACTTTGAACCACAAAACAAAGGCTCATGCAAAAATTCAGCTTTTCCCTAATTATTCCGTAGAATGACTTTTTTTTTTCACTAATTTTCCTATGCTATTATAGATTGTGTTGCCATTCATTACTCATTCATTCGTACACACGTACTCGTACTCATATGAAACAGACAGTTCCTATCATACAATATTTTCAATTTTATAAATTAATTTTTAATATTAAACCATGTTAGATTTATCATTTTTATTTATGTTTTTTTTTTGATTGTAATTACAATTCGAAATGACACAAATCAGAGCAGTGATAATTAAAATCGAAATCAAATTAGGGACATCAACATTATGACCATGAGTGTACATATTACAATATTTGTGTCAACAGAACGGAATCATTTCATTTTATTGATTACTACTACGACTACTACTACTACTACTACTACTACTATGAGTACGAATATGATTAGAATAAACTATAATAATTTCAAATTAAGATTTGTTACTGATTTCATGTTGGTGGTTATTTTCCAGGTACATAGTACTATGTAAGTAATACCATCAATCAACAAATACTGATGTTCAACTATAATTTGCCTTATCTCTATTGCTTTCGGTATGTGTAATGCTTAATGAAATTGTATACAGTGTTGTGCTATAGTATTGTGAAAAGTATATCTTAGGTTGATGGTTTATCAATACTTCTGCCTCCTCGCTACTGTCCTTCGACGGTTGTAGTACAGTGCTTTTCTATGTTCCCATTGGCACTTTCTATTTAATTTATCATATTAGTGACCAAAGCTCAGATACTGTCACTATACCATCAGGAATGAGACAACAGGCATTGTGAGGCAACCGTTGACAGAGAAATGAAAATGGAAATGCTAGAACTAGTACCAGTACTCGCTGTATATTGTGTGATTTTAATTGAACCGTCAAGCATTGCTGTCAATTTTTGATGGCTACATACTGACTACATGTGTATGTGCATATGCAGATATCCAACTATTATGAATGACACAAAATATGAGTAAGATATGAACGTGTAGACTATACAATATTTTCATTTGTATCTGTGTAGTCATAGTTGTCATAGGCAACAGTGTGATGAGGTGAATGTGAATTGCTCCTCAAATTGGGATATTTATTTGCCAGAGGGAATGTGTTGATGACTCTGTGTTCTGTTCTTTTCTGTGAATAAAATGATGGCACATGGCATGGTATGGATTGCTTTTGAATACTTCAAGAATACAGTAAATATGTGTTAATAAACACATGTCATATAAATGACATAGTTTGACATAACCAAAATTGTAGAGGCAAAAAGGAAATACAGATTTCCAAATTTCCAAATTTCCTCTTTCTAATTTCTATTTCTATTTCTATTCCTATTTTTGTAATGTAATTTTAGTTTGTACGTTTAGGTTAAGTTACAATACAATTATCTACAAATAATTATTACAAATTTTATTGTATTAAATTTCAACAAAAACAAACTTAATTAGTTCTTATTCATAAGAAATATAATCATTTCTATACATTTTTATTGTAATTTGTAATTACCTAAAAACTATTGAAGCAAATTCTTGCAAATGAATTTGATGTTTGTAACTTTAAAAATGCGAATAAAATTTGTCATTATATCAGAGATTTTTTGAATTGAAAATCTAATTCAATTTTAAATACTATACGCCTCAAGCATTGACACACTTTTTTTTTCCATTATTTTTGGGGATAATCCATTTATAAGCTGAGAATCAATAAAGTCCTTGAAGGCATTTATTATAGTACTTATGTTACATACATTTGCCACTTCGAATTTTGTTTTCTTGCATTGAAGTTGTTTAAATTTACGAATGATAAATGAATGTTGATGATGAAGTATGGTTACTGAAAATGTGACTCGTATATAGTGTGTGGTCCAGTGCTATCAAGCAAGAGAATCAGCGTCATTCGATTGATCAATTTAGGTGAGGTTTAATTGCAGGTTTTTGCATCATTTCATTTCATTTCATTTCATTCGATAAGCATTCGTAAGCATTTTGCCTCAAGTATTTTTTCAACTTATGAACTTTTTCTGTTTGCCTTTTTCTATAAAGTGAACACACAATTCATCTTCGAATGATACTTATACTCATATAGGCATTATAAGTATTGTAAGTAATATGTGTATATAAAAATATTAAAATATAGTATATTATAAATAAAATTTTATTGTTTATACTCGTATGTGGATTTAAGTATCGAAAAGAGCTTTAACTATGAACAAAGGAGCTATATAACTAATAATATACACGTACATACATACACAGGATGATGTACATATTTAGTTTCTCACATTATATCATATTTAAGCTATTCTTTATTTCTCCTGCCAATTCCCATAGATTGCCCGAGGTACTGTATTTCAATCTAACTTTACTTACTGTTTAGTATAGTCTACCAAAAAAAAAAAAAAAAAAAAAATAAAACTGAATATGAATTAGTATGTATTGTAATATGGGTGGATGGAAATGTCATGGAAATACTCGTACATATCACTAAGAGTTTCGTGTATGTTAAAGTTCTGTTCTTAAAATTATGAAGGAATGAGTAAAACAATTCGTTGAGGCATGAGAAGTCTAAGTATTGTCACAATCTTAAAGCCAACATAAACAAAAACTCAACCACACTTAGTTTTAAAATCCAATCAGGTTATTGTTGACAAATGGCTTATGGCACGTGCCATCATACATATCTATACTACGACTATATATGTAGTATCTACCTTCATATATGTAGATACATACATACTACCTATGGATACAAATAGTATGTATCTGCATACATACATACATATGTGTGTCCTATATGAACTCATACTCGTATATATTATAGTTGACGTGAGTCTGTGAGATGTGAGTGGAGGCCAGGTGGACTGGTTTTTGAAAACCGCAGCAGCAATAACAATTTGTTTACAAATTTTTCATTACTTTCCTTTTTTTTTGGTTTTTTTTATGGGGGTTGATAAGGGAATTTTACTTAAGAAATTTCTTGAAAAGCACTTTAAGCAAATACACAAATGTGTACCAAAGTTTTCACACAACATAAACTCATAGGAATAGCATCCTTCTACAATAAAAATAAAAAAAGGAAGATATTACATAACCGAGCCTGGTTGTACCGTTGCTAGAACACTCTGGCCTTGCTACCAACCAAAACGGACTACCACCGAGCTTCTACAAATTTATAAGAAAATGATTCGGTTCATTAAAGGAGTCTTAACAGGGCACTGCGCAATTGAGTTGATGGCCCAAAGTATGCGTGTTCCATACCAAGACTTCTGTCATAGCGCTGTGAAAATGAAGAAGAAGAATCAGATAGTATTCAACATCTCCTCTGTGATTGACCTGCTTTTCTTAGAAGACTTATCCGTATTCTCGGGAAATAGTTCTTTGATGAATTGGGCAGTGTGGCAAAGGTGCCACTAGTAGACCTAGCTCTGTTCGCGGAATCTTCAGGTTGGTTTGAGAAGCTGAAGAAAATCTGTAGGACCAACTGTCAGACGTTTACCCCAATTTCATATCTCCCCCTCCTTTCTTACCCATCCTTCCATAATCAGCCATCACAATGGGCTGCACGGCTTCTGGGTGAACTCGAGTGTATTCACGAACAGCCTGTCTAACCTAATCTAACCTTGTATAAGTATAACCTTCGATTCACTGAAGGTATGTAAACTTTCACATTCCCTTGCAGCTAAATCCCATTGCAACTAATGAAAAATTGCTCATCCAGAAATTATAATAATAATAAGTCAAAACTCGTTCAGTGATGCAGCTACCTAACCTAAGTCAATAATTTAACCGATAGGCCCAATTTTGTGGACATATTATCATTATTATTTTATATCGTTTTAAAAAGTTTTATTAAAATGTATCTTATATATAAAAGTTAGTGTTTTAAATTGTTCATATGTCATGCGCTGTCATACTGTTTATCTAATTGCATTGGAATTTTGTGAATATGTATGGTTGGTTCCCAGCATGAATATAGGATAGTTTTAGTCTCGATATGTGTCCCCGTTTCCGAGATCTGGAATATTGAAACAACCATCAACACCTAAAAGTATACTACAAAACTTAACCAAAACAGCTATTTAATTTTCTGATACTTAAACTGTTTTCGTTTTATTTATAGTGATGCTAAGAAAGGAAAGAAACCGTGCGAAGTAGAGTCGGATACGCTAGCTAAGAATAAAAGTATTCCTTATAAAAAGCTGATTTTGTACCATATGGTTCGATAGATCGATCTAATATATGGATTTCTTGTGTAGATTTTCAATTCAAGCCATAATGTTAAGTTTTGATGCTGTAACCTAAGGACGCAGTTTACCTCTTCTAGTAATCGGAGAACTTAGTTTTGCAATGCATGTATTATCTGTGTATGACAATAAATTGTGTTTAAATGAAAAATTCCACTTATGAGTTTCAATATTAATGGACAAGTTTGCTTTGAAACTAGAAAAGGAAAAAGGTGGATGACTCACGATTCTTTCCATTACAAACATCATGACAATGTACCTATTCGTAACAGTATGAAAGGTATTACAAATATGATAAGATAAATACAAGCAAATAAGGCTTCCACCGATTTAATTTTTATCCTTTAGTTCCAAAGAATTTTTGTTTATTATCTAGTATAGTAGTTGGGAAACTAAAAAGAATATTTAGAATCTTATAGTAGTTGAAAGGCATCAAAATTATCATCACACCAAGTTTCAGCTAATAACATTTACCATTGGTTGAACTGATTATTTACATAAATTCTTTATGGTAACTTCATTCCTTTTTCTAGATGCTTTATGCATTTCCAATTATAATATTTTATATACTCGTACATAGTATAATGCTGACTGAGTATAAAAAGAAACAAAAGAAGAATGTAAATGGACATTTTGATTTGATAGAATTTATGTTAGACAGTAGATACAATCAATACATGCTATGTATATATTTTTAAGATGAGGAAGAAGACGTACATGACACGATTCCGATAATCGAATATAATCGACAGCAACATAAACCACATTGGTTTAATTTAATTTATTCTGCCGGTTTGTGGGTCTGTTAGTCTGTTAGTCTGTTAGTCAGTCAGACAGTCATTTAGTTTGTTAGTTAGTTGATACTACGATACGAGTATACGAGTATATATATACATATATGTATGTATATAGATGTTTGACAATGGTAATAAACACAGTATTTCATCTTTCATCGCTTTGGTTTTTTGTTGTTGACTAACCATAAGATTCATGCAATGTTGGACAAATCCAATTCATATTCAGTCATTCAGTCATTCAGTCATTCCTTCATTCATTCATACTTCTATCATGGCTATAAATCTAACAGTCATAAATTTTATTGACTAAGTTTATGCGTATTGTGTTGGTTTTTTTTTTCTTTTGTTTTGTTTTGGCTCAAAAATCTTTGCTTGATTTTATACCCTTTGCACGAATTCTCTGGTTAAACAAAGGACATACTAGCAGTTATGTATGTTTATCAACACTGCCCCACAGTTAATGAATAACAAAAATTCTAGATATCATAAATTGGCATTGCTTGCCTTATGTTTTTTCTATATGTTGAACGTTGAACTGAGTTTACATGTTACATCGTTACATTGTATTTCGTGATGTCATTTTATGACAGGCAATGGTCAATATGCTATGCTGATCCTGATCCTGATCCTGATGGTGATGAATGCCTGAGTAAAAAATGAATTTAGAATGTTTTTTATAACCTACCTTCATTTTTTGGAGTTAGAATTGGTTACAGACATCTATACAAGCTTAATATACCATTTTATTTATCAATAAATGGAGATTGTTAGATGTTGATTTGATACACAAAAAACTTATAAAACTAGAGTGAGTATGAAATTGTTTGTATGTATTTGTTTGTCTAAAGGAAGCTTGCTGTTGTCATTTGTGATACTTTCGACCACTCATCTGTAGTTCTTTGGATTCTTACTTACCTCAATCAATCGCGAATGCTAAAACGTTTATTGACATGGTTGTTGCTCATCATTGTCAATGTCAATGTCAATGGTTTTCATTTCCAAGATGTTTATCCATCATTCAATGAGAGACAATCCAAGTTATACTTTAGTACTTTAGTTATACTTCACTACTGCCTAATGGTGCATTATACCAGCAAAAGGGAGGAGTCATTGATAAAAACTAAATTCATTCAGATATGCAGATCCTGTTTTTTTTACATAGATTCCTCACACAATGCGCCACTGTTTTTTTGCCATTTTTATTATAATGAGCAATCTTAAAAAATATTTTACAGTTTTCTCCTTATTTATGATGATCATGAAGTTATATTTTTATGTTTGATTGTCAAGAAGTTTTATGTCTATAAAAATTATATACATACTTACCATATAATAATCAACTTGTATGCAAGTTATATGATTTTTGATGAAACTGAAATTAATGAATTTCCTTGATTTTAACTTAATGGTTAAAAAAAAAAAAAAAAGAAATTAATAAATAATAATAATGAAGTGAAGTCTTTTTTCATTTCTTTTCTTTTCTTTTTTTTAACCATTTCCCACCGATTTCTGATATTATTAATTTTACACACTCCCACACTGTCATTTTATTCACATACACACACACACACTCTCACACACAATCCCACACACAGAGACTCCCACTTAATAACATAAAACAAAAGTTATATGTGCGTCAAAATGAATGAGCAGCACCAAATATGACTTTAATACCATACCCTATCGTCCTTATCATTCTGTAAGATTCATGCAAGGTCCTCCTCTATAATCTCTTTGCCCATTTTATTTCATAAACTCCTGATGTTTGAGTCAACTTACTTACTTGACACATTCGGATAGGATAGGATAGGATAGGATAGGATACGTACGCACTCATGTCCGCCTTACGTGAATTAAAGTGTCCTTCAAATATTTGTTTTAAAATGTCACACTTTATCTTTTCGCCACCCGCATACTTCAATTTGATTGCTTTTCACCACACCTTTGCTTACAATATTTCCTATATACCCTACACTACTATATACTATATCATAAGCATAATACATAGTATATGTATGTATGTAAAAATAAAAAAAATTGGTCAATTTGGTAACATGCAGAGAAATGGGTTGGCGAATAAAGGCAATGAATAACATACTTTTCTATATAGAAATGTATAAAAAATCGTAAACTGAAAATGTTTGTGCGGGCATCACATAAAAGTCACTCATTGAATTCAAAATCGATTTAACGAAGAATAACAAGCATTATTGTGAGTAACATATATTGTTTATTTCATCAAAATCGGCCTACAGAATTGGGTCAAAATTGGTAAATAAAAATTTGCATATCAAGCTTAGAGACATATTTCAAAATCAATCAATTCATATTATTCATTCTATCATTCTATCATTCTCGTGCAAAGCCAATTTTTATGAAATTTTGCCGAGGAGTAGCAAAGCGCGCCGGGACAGCTAGTAAGGAAATAAATTTATTGTTTTGACAAAAAGTTTCAGTAGGAATAAATATGATATAATACCATATAAGATTTAAATGTTCCAGATGAAAAACTATTAGCTGAAAGACAAAAACTTTTGAATAGAAGTGAATATGTTTGTTGTTTTGAAATATACTTAGTAACCTTGATATAATCCTTTTCATAAATGGATATAGAGAAAGTATCCAAAAGTCGGATCTGCTTGAATTTATTACTATATCCTATCCTTTAAATTTTTATAATTTTTTTTTTTTTTTTTTTTTTACTAAAAAAAAAAATTTATGTTAACATGTTCATAGAACAACACTTAACTCAATCATTGATACATTCTCTCTCTCTCTCTTATGCTGCTGCTGTGTATACTAGTAGTATGTACGTATATCCGAGTATATACAAAATATATGGTACATCAGTCAGATATACTACAATATACAATATTCACACAATCCATTTGTGTGGGTGTACTACTATATTTTATATGATGTAACCTATGCATCGTAAGAGGTTGAACAGCATGTGGAGTCTGTGTGTTTGTGTGCCTTTTTATGAAATTTAATTCTTCTCTTTCACATTGTTGATTTTTATTGGATCAAAAAATTACTTCGATTTACTTTGGTGTATAGCGTTGGTTTTTTTTTTTGCTTTGGTTTTTCGACAGTTTAGATTTTGGCTTCGCCGAAAACTCATTTAAATTTATTAAAAACTTTGACATGTGATAATATACTATAAGGTTTTTTGTTATATGATGTGTGTCTGAATGTATGTTGGATGATCAATTTATTGACATGCCGATAGCCGAGAGACATAGTCGAATACTGTTATGAATATGTTCTAGATATAATGAAAGTAGACTACAACGAAATCAACTTATATTTGAAGAAATTTACAACATTTTTAAAAAACTACAACTTTTCGATATTTTGTCCTATTTACGAAATTCTTTTAAAAAACTTTTATTTTTTCACTTAACTCTAAAGTGGTTAAAAATTTGTGTTTCAATGTAACTTTATTCAGACTCACATATAAATTAGAACCTTGCACAAGCGCACAGTAATTACCAGCAGTATAAATTACTGATTGGGTAAATTGCCACCGACTGCATTACCATTCACCAGTCGATTAACTAGTTGTTGCAATCGTCTGCATTACCGTTCAGCAGGTATTTCACCAGATACCTCTCAATTGTTCTCACTTATTGGTTCGCCTGTATATTACATACGATTACTGAATTCACTGGTAGGCAAAAATAATACGAATTTCTGTGAATTACTATTGGAACGGGGAGTATTGGCACTAGAGATATGAAATTGTGAAGGTCTTGTAAAAAAATGAGCCCAATGGTAACCATTGAAACGTTAAAACGTTTTGATTTTATTCAAGCATTTGGTTAAGCGTCAAATAACCCCCATCGACACGTCAAATAGCCTCCACTCTCTCTTTTTCGAAGCATTTGATCAAGCATTGGACATGTCGATGGCTACCTTAAGCAAATCGAGAATGAACGCAAATACATATGTGTCTCTCTCAAAGCAAGCACAAGGAATGATATATTTGTGAAGAATTTCGAAAGAGACCAGCAATAGACACGAGACACATACATTCAGTTTCATGCACAGTCTCTTGGTGCATGGTGCTGGTAGTAAAAGGATCCACATTCAATAGTGAAACTGCGTGTGTTTCACAAATTGGAAACAGAGCGAATATTTAGCACAACATCACACAATCATCACTTCGTTTACGAAGTTCTCTCATTAATTTTAATTTTAAACCTTCGCTTCACATCTATGATTGCCACCAAGTGTCCTTCAACTCATTTTGTTTTATAAGCATTGCGGACTCATTGAGTCGAAGGAATATTGTTGTGTGATTCTTGTTTTCTGGTATGATTCTTTATGAACGGATTCAACTAGATTGATCATTGAGTCTCAACAGCAAATGAGTTGATTTCATAGTGTACTGGTGGAGACAATGTGACTATTGACACTGTACACATGATTCATTTGAGCGAGAGAGTATAACTATGTATTTGTTTAATGTGCACTCGTGCAGGGCTCTAATAGAAATACATATTATACTAATTCAACTAAAACAAAAGCAATATAAACAACAACTTTAAAAGATTAATATTATTATTTACGTTATTTACCCATTTTTCCAACACTCAGACAAAAATCGAGCGAGAACTGTGGTTGCGTAAGTTTGTGGTGAGACTGTGGTTTTTCTTTTTTTAAACAAAATTTACTTTTTAAAAAATCTTCTACAATTTAAAAAATCTACCACGTTTTAAAGTTTTGTCTTATTTACAAAATATGTATTTTAAAAAACAAATATCTTTCTTATTATAACCTTTCTATTTCCCAACAAATCTACAAGTTTTTACTGAAGGTCATAAGACCAGATATTTTATCTATTATTGTTTATTACTCGTTTTGCGTTTACCTAAAAAGCTAACAAGAGGTTAATTCTATTTTAATTATAAGTATTTTAAATATATAATTTTTATTTTTTTTGGAAATTCTGTAGTATTTAGATTCATTGCCAATGTTTCAATCATAAGTATCTTAGAGTGGGTAAATGTTTTTCATTTTAATTTGTAAATTTTGCTAAAATGATGAAATAGATGAAAGATGTATTATGATGAAATACTCCAAAGTCCTTAAGAATAATAATTGTGGTTAATCTAAAATTGTAGTATTATTCCAATTTTAGCAAAATTACAAATTTTATATGAGAAAATTTTCCAGTTTTCTATTAAATTGATTATGAGAAGAAATTGCTGTAAAATTTGTAGTGAGTGAATCGTCTTTTTGTTAATCTTGTTGAAGCGCCGATTGCAGATTACTAAGTTGCCAATATGAAGAAAAGTCCCTTGATATGTTTAACAAATCTTCAGAGAAATTCATTCCATCATACGAGTAGCATTGCATCATATTATTTTGAGAAATGCAAATATTCAAGGACTCGAAAACATTCCATTCTACATGTATTGTGTAATACTATTGTACTTCAAAAGGATTTTCGTGGATTTCAGTCAAGAAGAGGCTACATTTAGTGTTAATTAGCAACACAATTTGTGGTTTCAAATGCGAGAATGCAAATTTTGTGAGTTACTCACTCGTACACACATGCTTCCATTTACGCAAATTAATTAACCACATCGTGTTTCTCCTTTTGTAAATAACAATGCCATCTGAATCTGTAGTAACATAATTGAATAGAATAGAATAGAATAGAATAGGTGTGAGTGCATAGAATGTATGTATAATATTTAGTAACCTAGCAACATAAAGCGATTATAATGTAATTCTTTTAAGTTATTTTAGTGAAATGGAAACAAAAAACTATTGTAAAATTGCAATATTGTAAATTAGTAATTGCAAGAAATTGTAAGATTTTATTCCTATTCTATTATTATCTACAATATTTTGATTTAATCGCTTGATGAAAGAAGTAACAAAAATATTAACTGCAGTTTTAATAAAAATTATAATTTTATTACAAATAACAAGCAACTAAAATTGTATTGTACTTGATGGGAGACTCAAATCAATCATTCAATTGGATTCCACTTAACTAGGAGAGAGAGAGTAATTGTTACCTTAAAGAAGTCCATAACCTTAAGTGGCAACATAATGATTCAAATTTCTTGCCACAAATAAGTTCTTAGCAAATGTTGTAATGTTTCCTGAAGTAATAAGTAGCCTATAATTTGCATCAACAGAAAATTTCATTTATATAAATTTAATAACAAAAACCAGTAAAAAGAAAACTAATTTTGGCTATGCCAAAGTTGTAATACTCTTCACGCTCCTCCTGGTGGTCTGAGGGTCTTGAAACTTATATGGTTGGTGGATATGAAAATTATAGTGTCCAAATTTTGAAAGTTTTTTTAATAAGAAGTTTAGTATGGATCCAAGTATGTATGGGGGTACCCTCCCTAGTGGTCCGATTCGGTTGATTCCGACAAATGTACTGCATATGATGAAAAGAAAGTTTCATGCAAAATTTTAGCTATCTAGGTTAAAAAACTGAGGGACTAGTTTTCATACATATAGACAGACAGACAGACAGACAAACAGACGGACAAACGGACATGGCTAGATCAACTCATCTCGTCTCCCCGATATGTCCTTCTGTCTGTTACAAACTTCATGATAAACTTATAATACGTGATGAGTATAAATATATAATAAATTTTATTAAATATTTCAAAGTGCTGCCATTTTTATAGTTAATCTAATATTTAAAATTAAATTATTTTGAGAATAATCTAACTTATTGTTTTGTTAAGTTTTATTTGTCTAGGCTTATATTCAAGAACATATTTAGTGTATCTGAAATTGTCATCATATGAAGGAGGCAAGTCGCTATTTGGTCCATTACCATAATTAATTACCATGTTGTTGTTTATAAGTTCTATTGTTATGGACACTTGCCAAACTCAGCTCAGTTTCTTTGTAATCTTGAATAATATTCTTCACGTAAATGTCTAAATGATGAAAGTCGTTTAAACATAAAATTCAATCAATTTACCAAAAATATCTTACAGATTTTGTTGTTGTTTTGTTTTGGATAATAACACCAGTACTATGTGATGCCACACAATACAAGGAAAGCATCATGCTACGGCAACCAGCCATTGTAGCCTAGTGGTGGTTGATATGCTATTGGAGGAGCCTGATGCCAAGTACCAGGTGACATATTTGGTGGATGATCATAGCCGGCAAGACCAACACGATAAATTTTGCTCATTGCTGTTTAATCAGCGCATCTTGATGTAAAGCTTGAACTTGGCTTCTCCAACATATTTTAGTTGCCATTTGTCTGAGCACGAACTTTATCCTTGATATGTAGGTTGTTTCCTTTCTTAACATCACTTAATTCTCTCTGTTACACTTTGAGTATCAGCAAAGAACACAGTATCAGAAAATTAATGTGTCAATTTTTTATAGTATATTTTTGGGGTTTGTTGCATATCCCAGAACTCAAGAACGGGGACACATATTGGGACCAAAACTATACTATGTTCAAGCCGACAATCAACCATACAAATTCACAAAATTTCAATGCAATCAGATAAAAGGTATGGCAGCGCATGACATACGAACAATTTGAAACACTAATTTTTTATAGATGGTCATGGAAAAAATAATAGAAACGACTGGTTTTGTTTGTAACATAAATTAATTATGTTTTAAATGTTATAATTTCTATTTAATGTATATTAAAGCTTTAAATAACAGCAAAAAAAAGTTGCATTTCTGAAAATTCATTGAACAAAAAAATGAATTTCATTTAGTGGCCTTGGAAAAAAAATAGAAACAAAAAAGTTAACACTAAGGAACAGATTTTTGTTTTCGAATTATAAGAATAAAATATCGTTCATTTTAATATTTTGTTGTGTCACCACGATTTTTGAATACTTCTGCGCATCTACGACTCATGGAATCCACCAGTTTGCCACAAATTGTAGAATCAATGGCGTACCACTCTGCCTGCACTTTTTGCCATAAATCATCCATGTTTTTGGCCTTAAAACCACCAATTCTTTTTTTTTAGTATCCCCCATAGGTGTTCTATGGGATTAAGGTCCGGCGATTGTGAAGGTCATTCTATCAAAGAAACTTTGTTGTCCCTAATCCATTTTTTTTTGTAAGTTTCGAGGAGTGTTTGGGGTCATTATCTTGCATAAACTCCCACTTTAACGCATTTCTACCTCGGCGTATGGCAACATATAATACTAGTAAGTATATTGATGTAGACCGTGGCGCACATTCTATCTTTGATCCAAAATATTGGACCAACACCCAAAGTGGAAAAACATCCCCATAGCATTATGTTGCCACCACCATGCTTAATAGTTTTTATTGTATGTTTTGGATCGAGTGCAGTATTTTTGGGGTGTCTAACATTTGGTTTCCCATCAGATCCAAACAAATTAACCTTTATTTCAAAACCACAAAAGTTTTTCCAAAAAGTTTTTCCGATTTGTCCGAACGATACTTTCGTTGCGGAATGTGCCTTCAAATCTACCTCTTTCAGCCTTTTTTGTATAGTTCGACTAGAGACAGTTGTATTTAAGTCCTTTCTTAGATCATTCAATGAAAGGAATGGGTTTTTACTTAACTGTCGAGTTAATAGTTTATCGAACCCTAAAGAGGTTACTCGCTTTCTTACTCGTTTCTCTTGTTTTGCTTCAAAATGAATAGCAGTACATACTTTTGTTTTTTAGCATTTCATTAATTGTGCTATTTTCCCCCATTGTTTTGCCATTATCTTTTCTTATCTGTGCAATGCAACCCATTTATTTACTCATTTCCTATTTCTTAAAATTAAAATTGCTCAAGTTTTAATAAAGGAAATGACAAAATTTCAGTGCGTTTCTATATTTTTTTCCAATGAAAAAATGTGGTAACTTAACAAAGTTGAATACACAACAAATATAGTATTTCTGCTGAAATATGCACAAAACCGAAATCAAAATAAAATACCATTATCAACTAACCATGCACAGTGAAATATGGGCATAAATTTGCAAAAGAAGTTAACAATATGTCGTTTCCACCTGTGTATTTATTTATTTATTTATTTGAAATGGCATTGACAAAGAAACTGTCAGCTTAAAAACAAAAATAAATGTAACAATTAACACTTAAAAGTAAGACAAAAAAATAAACTGAAGTGAACTTAAACTAAAATAAATTAATTACAAAACAACAACAACAAAAAAAAAAAAGATAAACAAACAATAAATAGAAAAAAAAAAACATAAAATAAATAAATAAGGATAATATGAAATACCAACCTCTGAACCGATGGGGGAGATTTATATGCAAATAGTAGCGACCTATGCCCCTACTCACAGCTATGTGTGGTCAGGGACATATGATTTAATAAACTACAATAATGCAGATGGTAAAGGTGACCCAAATCAGCGACATCCAGTTCATCCAGACTGCAGTGTGATCAGGAGTCCCGTAGGCAGCGAATGACGATGGTATTAATCGATGATGGCGATATCTCGGTGAGAGAACGTGATAGAATTTATTATATGACGTGCATAAAACTCGGAAAGGATCGTAAAGGGCATAGTTAGTAGTGCATCTATTCAATGCTAAAGGGACAAAATTTCTGGTAGGACGACTGAGGGACACAAAAGTTTAACTGATTCAATAGCTTAGGAGAATTAATTTCCCCAACTATAAGCTTATGAAGAAAATTAATCCCAAGAGGTATCCTACGATGCACCAAAGATGGAAGACTGATAAAAAGGAGCCTATCAGAGTAAGATGGCAAACGCGAATTAGGATTCCAGTTTAGGCCACGAAGGGCAAACAGGAGAAATGTTTCTGTACAGACTCAATTCGAACTTGATTATTTATATATTGCGGTGACCAAATGCAAGAACAATACTCAAGGAGTGGACGCACAAGAGATATAAAAAGAGATTTTGTATAATAATAGTTTAGCAACTCTACATTTTTTATATAATATTATTGTATTGAACTTATACATGAGTATCAACTCAATCAACGGGAGCAAACATGTGACATTTGACATGTGAAATTTATATACAAGAAAATGCAATCAAAATGCGTTATCTATTGGAAAAAAAAACGACTTCAATTTATGAGAAACCCAATATTATTCATATGTATCTGCCACAGAACTAATGTGACTAACATAAAGATAGAATAGAAAAAGTCTTGGGTAGTATTTATTCAACATATACAAACAACAGTAATATTATATTAAGAAATAAGTTTATAGTAGTAAAATGAAGTGCATATATGTATATATTAATAAATGAATATGTATGTATGTATATATGTATGTATATATAATAGATGTGCGTGCATATATTCGAATGAATGTATGTATGTATGTATGTATGTATGTGTGTGGACATATTTATAAGTAATTTGATTTTACAAGCAATTGCCTCGAGCCTGTGAAACTATATGAGATTGCGAGCGGAAATTAAATGTTGTATTCATTTGTAAGTTATCAACTACTATCTATCCTTTGTGTTAGTTAACTTGATTCAATACTCAGATACTCGTACTCGTATTCGTATCCGTACCCATACCCATACTCGTTCTATTCTATTAAATCTATTAATCTACTTTACGCGAATTTCACTTTTACTTCTACTTCTCTTTCTCCTTCTTCTTCTTCTTCTTCTTCTTCTCATCAATTAGTTAGTCAGTCATTCAGTCAATGAGTTAGTCAGTGAATCTGTCAGTCTGTCAGTCAGTCAGTCAGTCAGTCAGTCAGTCAGTCAGTGAGTCATTTATCTGTTCATTGATGTACAATATATGTATGTGTGTAATTACATAAATGTATATGTATAGGAGTATAGTTGATAGTTGGGTGTATCTTTCTATTTAAGCCCAAATGACATCGTTGTCATCTTAGCACAGTCTCAATTGCTCATTTGCGCCTTCATTTAGGAGAAGCAGAATACAGTGTACATATAGCTACAACAACAGTTCATAGTGTGCAATTTCATAGAAATCATAGCAAGCGACAACAATGTCAAGCCATGATGATGCCTTCTTATACGAGTACACTATCATTTACGAATATTTTTTGTTGTAAGAACGATTTTGTCTCGAGGCAATCTTAGAAGATACACCCATACATACAAACATACGGTTTATTGTATTTATTCATTAACTAACTCACACACGAACTCACTACTGCTCACTGAGATAGTATAGATAGTGGGATTGGTGTTGTTACGAGTAGATTGTAGTTAAGCGTTGCATAGTTTCAGGCGCAAAATGTTTCATTCTGCCACACTTATTCAAAATATGTTCAACTAAATTAGTTTAACTCATCTCATCTTATCTCATCTAATCTTATCTTATCTCAACTGAATTGAACTCAACTCAACTCAACTTAACTCATTCCAAACATCAATTCCCATGACTTGGATCCATCGTCTTCCTTATTACAATAAATGTGCTTTTTGCCTCCTCTACCGGAAGTACGCACTTGTGTATGTACGTCCGGCTTTAGCTTTATCACGAGCATAATTTATTGAAATATAATATAGTATTTTGTTCATTTTCGATTTGGATGCAAGTGGGTGTTTATTACCATATGTTTCCATAGATATCATTATATAAAAAATAATTAAATTTTTTGCCTTAGAGATACATAATCGTACTACATACATAGAAGAAGTAAGGAAGTAAGGAGCCTTGCCCTTGTCCTTGTCCTTGCTTTTGCTTTTGCTTTTGCATTTAATTGCCTTGTTCTTTTCACATTATATATACAATATAAGAAAAGTTTATACGTACATACATACATATATATATGCATACATATGTTGTAACTATTTGTATTTAAGATCATAAATATTTATACTTAAACACTTTTCTAAAGAATGTCAATAATCTTTTTTTGTGGATCATTTATTAAATAAGCTTTCAGGTAAAAGAAACCCTTTTCAATGATTATAAACTAATTGAATTTGGCACATCAACAGATGTTACAGATTTTGTGAGACTTGTTAATGACATTAAATACTCGTACATACAACAACCGACAACAAGAAAACGATATTGAATTGATTGTTGGCATTAAAATACTATGCTCACAGAATATCTAATGAAGGAATAATGGAAATGAGACATTTGAGAACTGAGAAATGAATTGCAATACTATTTTTTACCTAGAAAATCTCATTTACTAATTTGTTTATTTAGTTCCGACTTCTTGTGGTTTAATTTGTTTACTAACAATCAAAAATCAAAACATTATTACGATTATTTACCCGTAAGTAAACATGAACATAACATAAACAAAAGCAAAAGCAAAAGCACATAAAGCTTCTCTTGTTATTCTGATTTCTGGATGGATAATGTAACTCGTATATTCTGCGAAGTTTTCGCACACATCAACAACTACCATAATTTTTCCAATTTTTTTTTTTTTTTTTTTTTGTTTGAACTGAACAATTTTCTTTATTGTTTATTTTGTTTTGCAATGTTGTGTTGGTTGGTTGGTTGGTTGCTTGGTTGGTTGGTCAATTTTGCTGTCATTATAATCCTACGTCCATATTTTATACCAATTACGGCATTACGCTGCCTCTTGTTTTACCATCAGCATCAATTGTGAAGAAAAGTATCTGAGACTTCAAATGAAAGTTTGTTACTGCACTGTGACGCGTTCTTCTTCATTTAATTAACGTTCCACCACTAAAAGCTCACACAACTTGCCTATCACACACACACACACACACACACACACACACACACACACACACACACAAACACACAAACACACAAACACACACACACATACGAATTTCTTTCTTTTGGTGTTGGTGTTGGTTTTGTATTTTTTTATTTTTTTTTTTTTTTTATTATTTTTAATAAAACAAAATGTGACAGCCTGACGTAGAAGCCTGATGTTGATCCACCCTT
Source organism: Amiota mariae (assembly GCA_035041805.1). Lineage (NCBI taxonomy): Eukaryota > Metazoa > Arthropoda > Insecta > Diptera > Drosophilidae > Amiota > Amiota mariae. The sequence continues at coordinate 420,858 of JAWNKV010000556.1, forward strand.
GTGTTGCGACCCACATATTTACTGGTCAGGTCCATGCCTCATTCAATTTATGTACATATATTGTGCTTTATGGTCGCGTGTAACCAATTTGTTGGCAACTTTCTTATACAAGTATAATAATACGTATATGCCTAACATTCATTCTTAGAATGATGGCATTAACATTTCTACAAACAGTTTGTAACAATCTCATGAATTAGTCTTTCTAAAAAAATTATACAATAAAATAAAATAAAATAAAAGAAGAGGATTAAGTAACCATTTACTAATTCCCTTTACTTCTGTTGTATAGTATGAAAAATTTAATTATTTAAATTGCATTTTATTTGTTAAGGATGTCATGTGTAATATAGAATATTAATTAAAAATCTGAAAAATTGACCATGATACATAAGTATAACCGCATTATGCATTGTAACAACTTCACTCTTTTGTGTTCTGGAATAACTTGAACGAATTTTGGGGCACTTAATAAACTAATATTCAATGAAGCAAACGATCTCTTAAAACTCATCATGTCCTTACTGAGTACTATTCCAAAATTCTAAAATTCTTTTGAAAATATAATTGTAAAAGTTTTTTTTTTTTTTTTTTTTGGTCCAAGGTTCTTAATGCCATCTTTCGTTGGGTTATTTAAATGTAACAACAATAAATGTTAATAATTAAATTAATTAAGCCAAAATTATAATAAGTATCTAAGCTTTACAGTAAGTCTAAACTCTGATAAATATTAATTGCTAGCTTTAAGCAATATTATAAAATGTATATATGGTGAATAAAGCAAATTATCATGTCATCAATAGTAAAAATAGCGTCATATACTTACATCCGAAGCATACAAGAATAGTGTCCAAACAGTGGTTCCAGACCAACTATATAAATAAACTTGAATGGCCTCAAGTCAATTGAACAGCTTTGGTAAGCACTAAGAGATGCATGGAGCTTCATTCCTCTCTAAAGGTGTCAAAATCTCATGAATTCGATGTAAAAGCAATATGCTGCAGTTATAGCAAATATTGTAAATGCTATGCTACCAAATAATAATTGTAGTCTAATAGTAGTCATTATTTCAACCAATTTAACAATATCCTTATTATTTGAATCAGTTGCGACAGATATGGTAGGTAGGAGATCTACAGATGAATCACTACTATTATTTTGAGTGACCAAATTAATGAAACTTTGAGAGAGTATTTCCTTTTATTGTTTTTTTTTTTTTTTTATTATTATATTTTTTATTATTTACTTAATAAAGGAAAATTATTTTAACTACATTAAAAGACCAATTTCTTAATTTTTTTTTTTTTTTTTGATCGAATTCATTTTTTGAACTAACAAAACACTTTTGTTATTTTGATCATTGTGAACTATGTATTTCTCGAATTCTTAAGAAATTTTAACACAAATCAAATGATTTGAAGGTTGATGATTTCTAATTATTTGTAATTTTCCGGATTTTTTTTTTTAAATTTTAGTTTCTTAAAAGAAAAAATTAGTACACTCTCACTTTTGAGTTGTTTTGTGAGTTAGTCATTGGATTAAATTATTAGATTTTTACTATTATTATTATTTTTTTTTAAATTTAATTTCTTTATAACATTTTCGCAAATAACAAATAACTTGAAACATTTATATGATTGTACAGAATAATGACTTGGCAGTGAATATCTTATCTACTTAAAAGGCCAATAGGATGGAGCCTCTTCAATCGGCATCAACTCATGCTATGGTTGAGGGTTGTCGCCAGGCGGTTTGAATGACTTTGTAATCTTTGTTGATGACGATTGCTGTTTTGCAGTATTTCGTGGACATCCTTAGGTTTCTGTTCAAAATGGTGTTGCATACAAATTAAGGAGCTTGGGCTCTCAGAACGCTGCTGGCAGCATCGATACCCCAGATTTGGATTGCGTAGCGCCAAACAGAGGACATTACTAGTCTGTAAATTTTTCTCTTGTTGTTGAGCTTAAATTTACTGGACGGCCGCAGCAATCAGTCAAGTCTACGCAACTTTGCATAGCAGCATGCGGTAGTGGCTTTAATATGAGCTCGCCATGCAAGCCGTTTGTCTAAGTTTAGTCCCAGGTAACGGACTTGGTCCACCTGCGGAATGATTCTCGAGTCATAGTTGACAATTGAACAAGTCCCACGTTTCAATGTAAACAAGCAGTTCACCGATTTCTCTGCATTTATTCTGATGTTCCAACGCTTGGCTCATGCGTGGATCCTGTAGTATTTTTGAAGTTTTTTGGGCCGAGAAAGAGTTTACTAGGACGGCTGAGTCATCCGCATATGCAGTGATGGTGGCTTCATCTGAATCAATCGTTGGAATGTCTGACTTGCGGCACGCCAACTATAATTATTCTTACTGATGACTTCGTGTCGCGCACATTGACAAAGATTATTCGACCACATAGATAGTTTTGTATTGTAGTAGGATGCGCTGTTTAGATTTTAGAGAATCCACATATTGGGCAAAGAATTTTGGCAGAATGTATCCAATTCTTATGCATTTATTGAAAATGATTTCATAATTATCGTATAATATTTTGTCTTTTGGTTTTCTTTTTGTTGAATTTCAAAACAACTTAATTTTTATATTTTATTTATATATAATTTAATAAATGTAGATAGAATAGTTTATTTTTGCCGAAATTATTTTTATTATTATTATTATGATGATGATGAGATGATGATGACAAAATACTTTTACTACTGTTTATTAGTTCAGTCAAATGCAAATAAAGTTTGTCAGTGAATCTGACATTTTCATAAGATATCGTAGATGTGGGCATGAGACAAGGGAGATGGGATATGAGACATGAGACATGGTTAGTTGCCTTGAAAATGAAAATGTCCTTATGATATGTAATAAGTACATTACTCATATGTATGTAAGTACTATTGTATATGCATGGATGTATGTACATATGTAGTAGTATCTACGACTTACTAAGCTTTGTTGATGACTTGAATAAATGACGTCGTCTTTGTTGCCACCATCATTCGCTTGTTGTACCTATGAATTTGCATTTCATTTGGCAATGTCTGAGATGCATTTGTACAAGGAAATGTTTGTTGAAAACCGCAAGTGCCACAAACGCGTAAATGTATCTCAGTGTGTGTGTGTGTGTGTGTGTGCCTGTGGTTGAATGGTTGCACAACAGTTGCCATCAAATAGAAAGAAACATATACATGTACATATGATACACATACATTCATATGTATGGTGATGCATGTGTAAGTTTGTATTTCGAATATGAACAAACAACAATAATTTCCGGTTAACTGCAACCGCATTGACTTCTATATCTCTTCACTATCTTCTTCTCCTTCTACATCATCGTCAACATATCTGATTCCACATCACTATCACTATCTCCACCTCCACCTCCATCTACATCTGCATCCAACATCTACATCTTCATCTTCATTATTTTTCCAATTAGTTTGACGATGCCAATTAACAAGCCTAATGTATGCAATAACCTTGTTGATACTTCATCATTATGCTATCCAGATTTTAATTGAGTTGAGTTGAGTTGAGTTGAGTTGCGTTGAGTTGCGTTGAGTTGCGTTGCGTTGTGGTAAGTTGAGTTGAGTTGTTTTGAGTTGCTATTTGCAGCATTAATAATGATGACGATGATGATGCACACGCAATTTGCCACCATCTTTGTTTAGTCGATTTTGATTTTGATTTTCAATGGAAAGTAGTAATAAGTTTTATGGAATCGATTCATTTACTCATTACTAGATTATATCGTATACATACTCTTCCAACATCATACTATACGAGTATTGTACCATCAGGCAGCAGGCAGAAAAGTATTGAACATAATAAGGCAAACGTGATTGAGGTAAGAGTGACAAAGGGTGAAAAAATAATGAAATAATCACTTTATGAAATTTTTAATACATTTTACATACGATACTCGCACATATAGTAAAGTAAAATGTACATACGCATACTATTGTATTTACTAATTTTGATAGACAAACAACTTTTAAAGTTGTATCCAATTTTCTACTCAACTATTTACTTACTTATCACTTGTTATGTTATTTATACTAAGTACCTTTTACATTATTGTGAATAGTACAAATAATAGATACTAGGTATGTATTATTACTTTATCGTGATGTTTATAACACACAGACACTGTATTTGTATATAAAAATTAGTGTTTTAAATTGTTCGTATGTTATGCGTTGCCATACCGTTTATCTGAATGCATTGAAATTTTGTGAAGGTGTATGGTTGGTTCCCTGCTTGAGCATAGTATAGTTTTTGTTCCAATAAGTGTCCCCGTTCCCGAGATATGGGATTTTGAAACAACCTTAGCCCATAAAAGTATTCTACAAAAAATTAAACAAAATAATACTTTAATATTTTATAATAATTTTTATTTTTTTTTAATTTTAATTTTTATTCTCTTATAATATTTACAACTCAACTTTCACACAATAAGTAAGTAGAATAGAACAATTAAATTAATAGGATCTAGTAGAAGGTCGACAGTATGAGATCTTCTCAATCGTCTCGCCACTCTTACTCCTCCTATTCTGCCTCGCTTTAAGAGATGCCTGACTTGTCTGTTTGGGTGATTTTTTAACCGCTTCTTGGCCTGCCGATTAATCACAATCACGACAATTTTTGGGATTTTTAGATCGTTCTGTAGGTCTGCCTTTCGTAGAATTTAATACTTAACTATTTTCTTCGACTGTTGCTTGAAGCAATCACAGTTAAAGCAAAATCAAAAAACCTAATCTTAACTGTTTAACAGTCAAACTGTTGCTTAAACAAAACTTAATAGACACAGTCGAAGCAGCAGCACAAATTCAAAAGTGAACTGTTTGCTCTGACAGTTGCTTAGGTCCCATGAAATTGTCATTTTTCTCCAAATTCAAGTACTCAATGTGTAATCAATTAAAATAATTGTTGTCTTTGGGTTTTGTCCATCTCTCAGGCAAAGCACGGATTTTGCGCTCCAAAAAATCCTGTTCTTTGTCTTTGAATGGAATGAGAACTGTTCCGACAGTACGTACTGCATTGAATGAAAAAAAAAAAATAGTAGTCTGAAGGAGATAGGTGTGGTGAATACGAAGAATGGGGTAAGCCTACTGCTTCAAATATCCAACAAAAAGCTCACCAATCATAAAAACAGGTAAACCTTTTTCGAAAATTTAAGCCACAGTTTGGTTTTCAAACTGCGTTCATAAGCGGCCAACAAACGCAATTATTTTGTAAAATAATGTTTAGACCGCTAAAAATGTATTAGAAGAGACACATGTTTAATTGATTAACAAATGAAGTAATACTACGAGTATGTTAAAGAATTGTCTATAGACTGTAAACTATTTTCCGCAATGTAACAAAATGTTTCAATTTTCTACAATAGACTATAACATTTGTTGTTTCATTTCTTAGCCTCATTATATTTTCTCTGTTACACTTTGAGTATCAACAAAGAACATAGTTTGAGTATCAGAAAATAAAAGTGATATTTTAGTAAATTTTTTTTTTTTTTTTTTGGGGTTATTTGGTTATTTGAATATCCCAGCTCTCGGAAACGGGGACACATATCGGGACCAAAACTATCATATGTTTGAGCCTGAAACTACCCTTACACATTCACCTTACAATTTCAATGCAATCAGATAAATGGTATGGCAATGCATAACATACGAACAATTTAAAACACAAATTTTTATATTTTTGCTTTGATTTGATTTGATTTCTCTATGACTTTTATATCTTGAATAGTATTTGAATGTTGCAAATTTACACAAGACATTGGATTAATCAAACTTATATGATGATTCTTAAGATATTCAAATAAAACTTTACATCGATTTCATTGATTAATAATTGACTATGACAATTGATACAATAAAACAAAATAATTAAGTAACATAATATTTTATATTGATTAATGAAAGGTATGCAAGCAGCGGTGAATCGAAATTAATGTTTTATCTTATTTTTCTTTAATTTGAACTTTTCTTCTTCTTTTCTTTTGTGTTTTTGTGTACTTTTGGAAAACTCTTAGCAAGTAGAGAGAAAAAGTTTGTCTTTTAAGTGGTGTTTTTATGCTTAAACTGAAAAATATTTTATTAAAGTTTCATTGCCTCTTCCTCTATTAAAGTATTGTATTGTAGTCTGTAACTACACCCAAAGTACGGGTATTTTTATGGATTTGTTGTCGGAAACTAATAATGCCTAAGGAGTAGATAAAAAGGAAGACGACTTTAGATACTAAAACAAGCGACCGAGCAAGCGACCGGTTAATGCGGAAAGAGATTTGTTAAACATAATCCCTTTTGTTATTAGGAATGTCAAGTGGAATGAATGAATAAATGCGTTGCCGTCAAATGACTTTGGGATCATGAGACATAGATACTTTCACACACATACACAACCACACACACACACACACACACACACACACACAATTATAGTTACATACACATACAGAAATTAAAACAATGGCAAAGCATTAAAAACTATGTTCGAATGAAAAAGTTTATGGAAAAACATGAGACAGAATGAACGATTTTATCCAAGTTGAGCAACTTTCACTGGCCTCTCTCCTCCACTCCTTTTTGTTTATTCTTATGTTATACCCTTTAGCAACATAAAAAGATTCCTACATTTTCATAGGCCTTATGTAACAAAGAAGAAAATATTTAAATTTATTTTATATTTCATATTGAGATGTCTTAGTTTTTGAACATTTTATTAGAGAAGAAATTCAGTGTAAAAGAGGGTAATAAATTAATGTGCAATATACACAGCTTTTGACAAAAGAAATGTAAAGTCAGAAATTTCCTGAAGCCTAGAGAACTTAATATTTAGTAGATCATCATCAAAAAAAAAAAAAAAAAAAAAAAAAAATGGTTGCATTGGGTTGTTGTTGGGTTGTTGTTGGGTTGTCATGTGAATTTATCAACGGGAATGATAGAAAGAATGAAATTTATTTTATTTTGTTGAGACTCATAATTCAAAAATAGATGTTTGACAAATACTATTTAATTGATATGAAAATATGTCTCTAAGCTTTATATGCAAAATTTGATCCACTAATTTCAACCGATTTTGATGAAATAAACCTTATATGTTACAGAAAGCTTCCTACAATATACCAGTGAAAACCGCATTCAAATTGATTAAGGCGTTTCTGAGATTAGCGTGCACAGACAGAAAAAAGCTTACAATTTTATATATATGTCGATGTCGATATGACTAAAGGCCCAAATACATAATATGCCTTTAGACGCTTTCAAGACGTCAAACTATACAATTCGCTTTTTGAGGTTCCCGATTGTTTTTTAAAACATTATTTGCAGGGAATTTTATAATATCATTGATTTCACAATGTACAATTTATAATCGTAAAAATTATCATATATTAAGTGTACTAAATTTATGCAAAAGAGAATTAATTATTCGTTGAAACTGAGATTATGTGTACATTGATAAGAATCGAAAATATTGATAAAGATTTTGTTTGAAATTTACAAGAAAAATTTTATTATTTTTCAAAAAGTTAAAAATTCTAAAGTTTCTTCATGTGGATTTTCTATTAGAAGTAAATATAATTTATAGTTTTCCTTTTTAGACTTAAAATTTGTTCAAATTTTAAGTTTCTTATAACAAAAAGTTTTAGTTTTATTAACTTTTTCTCCCAAAATATTTATCATATAAGTTTGCTATCCCCCATATATAGTACATATAAGTAATACTTAGTAATAGTAATATGGTAGTTGCAAAGTTATAAGTGTATTAAATATTCGTTAAAACCGAGAATATAATGGTTTTCTTTTTTTAGCTATTATTTTTTATGTCATGACACTTTAGGTTCGCGGTAATACTTTGTACCGACACATTGAGTCACCTTCACCCACAATACTACATAATATTAAGTTTTATACATTAAAAACACGCTTTCAGGACAAGAACAAATGAACGAACGAACTAACTAGCAAAAGAACTAAAGAAGAAATTGAAACAAAAGAACTTGACTTGGTTTGGCTTGGCTTGGCTTGACACATTTGTATCACATATGGTAGTATGTACTATGCATGTGTGGCAGTCAAAAAACTCATAGCAACACAACAACAAAAAGAAAAGTGTTGTTGTTTTTAGTTTAGTTTTTTGTTGAACTGAACTGAGTTGAGTTGCGTTGAGTTTTTTGTGGAACAGTTTTGTGTTATTAGATTGAAGCAATTAAGGCTATTAAAATGCACTCGACAACTAGCAACGTGCCATAATAAATGCGAATGCAAGCTCAGGCAATTTTTTATTTGCCACATAACTTGCTTTACCCTTTCCTCTTTCGTTTTTTCATTTTTTCATTTTTAAAATTTTTTATTTTACACTCTTTCTGTTTTTTATATTTTTTTTTTTTATTTATAAATGTATTTTTTGGTTGCTGCTCTTGATATCCATAATGAATGAATAAATGCTGATGTTGCATTGAAGATTATTCCACAACAAATGATTGCAATGCAATAAAAATATGCAATTTACTGTGCGTGATCCCAAAAATATACAGCACAAAATTAAAATTATTAAAACAAGAAAAAGCTACCCACAATTTAATATTAAAAAAAATATATGGTAAACAAAATACACTCATGGACAAAATAATAAGCGCATCTTTAATAGAAAATACTATTTATGTTAACAAAAAAAAAAAAAAAAAAAAAAATTAATATAATTATAACTTCATTCAACATTTTTGATATTGAAAATCAAAATAATAGTAGTATCTGGGTCAAAAACATAAGAGCACTAAACATTCTTCAAAAGTATTATTATTATTTGGTGTAGAATAAAAAACTATCAAGATGGATCGCATGCACCCTCCTGGTAAGGGGTTTTCCCAATCGGCACTTCCATTCCACAAAACGACCGTTCCATCATGGTTGAAACTTAACTCTGAGGATATTGAGGAACATATTAAGAAATGAGGCAAGAAGGGCTTGACCCCATCGAAGATTGGTATCATTTTTCGTGATTCTCATGGTATTGTCCAAGTGCATTTCGGCAATGGCAACAAATCTGTTGGTTTGAAACCCAATTTTCCTGAGGACTTGTACCATATGATCAAGAAGGCTATTGCCATCCGTAAGCATTTTGGTTGAATCCAGAATTCATCGTTTGGCCCGCTACTACAAGACCATGAGCGTTTTGCCACCAAACTGGAAATGAATCCAGCACAGCAACCGCTTTGGTTGCTTAAATGCAAATACTACTGGAGAAGTTTATCTTATATTTTTATATTTTAAAAATATATATTTATTTATTTAGTTATTTATATAGAAATAAGATAATAACAACAATGGTTAACATATTTTTTTTTTTCATATTATTTTAATTTAATGACCAAGCAACCGAGACGTTTTACATGAAACAAAAATAATAATATTAAGAAGTAGGATAACAAATAAATTCGTATACTACTTAATATTAAGAGCACTAGTTGCCATGGCTTTTTGCTCGATATATTCAAAAGTATCATATTGTCATTTTTGCAAAAAAACCAGCCTATTGGTTTCTTTAAGAGGCATTTCAGCAGATAAAGCGGATGTAATCATCTGCCATATGGTTCTGCTAAAATTACCACACACCAACTTATCAGGATGCATTTTCATAGAAACATCTCACTGCTCTGCAAAAATAAAATGTCTATGCTTTGAAGGAACTCATTTGAATTGGTTATTGTGAAGTGACAAAACAAAAATAAATTTGTTTGCAAATGCTCCATAGGCAAATAATTTCATGTGCTCTGAGCAAAATATCTGATTTCTAATTTGTTAATATAACTAAATGTATGTTAAAGAATTTATGCCTTTAAGATGGACATTCCTAAACAGACTTCAAAGTTGGTCAAGGATTGGCTTCAAAACATGGAATTTACCAAGTCAGTTATCGAATTTGGTTTCGTTCGAAAAGCTATGCAAAGTGTTTCAGTAAAGATTAGGTAAGAAACTGTTTCAAAATAAATGATCAATTATGGAATTTTGTCAAATAAAATTAAGTAGGACATTCCGTTGAATACTTGACTATTTTCAGAATGCAAAAAAAAGTAACTACATCTATCTACATCTAATTCAAAAAAAAAAAAAAAAATAATAATAATATTGATGATCCCGCCAAGTGATACTAATACTACAGAGCAAAATTAAAAATTATAATATTAATATTAATATTTTTCTTTATTTTTTATATTTCACTGAATGTGCTTATTATTTTGTCTTTCTTTTATTCAAAATTTTTTATTGTTTCATTGCTGTATTAAAAAGTAGCGTATCCGACCCTATTTCGCACGGATTGTTTCCTTTCTTAGCATCACTATATATATTCTCTCTGTTACACTTTGAGTATCAGAAACTTTAAGTGCTATTTTATCAAATTTCTTGTAGTATATATTTATGGGTTGAGGTTTTTTGAATATCCCAGATCACGGAAATTTCGGCATATATTGGGACCAAAACTATCCCATATCCAAGCCGGGAACCAACCATACACATTCACATAATTTCAATGTAATCAGATAGTCGGTTGGGCAGCTCATAACATACAAACAACACTAATTTTTATATATAAAATAAGATGTAAAAAACTAAATATTTTTTTTTTTTTTTTTTTTGGTTATATGTATTTTTAAAACCGGATGGATTCTTTACATTTATATCATCATCATCAGGACATTTACATGAGCTTAGATAAATATGACATCTAAGGAATTTTAAAATCTTTTATTAAGGAGATCATTGGAATGAAACCTCTTCAACCGACGGCAAGTTGTGTTGTGAGTTAGACTCTTTTCCAGTGGATTGAGGAACTTTAGCAATCTTTCATTGCTAAAGAAATAAATTTGCTCAATCAACGTTGGCATTATAAGGACACAATGCAATATGGTGCACGGTTCACAAATTATGCCTTATTTTGTATTGTTTGTAACTTTTTGATGTTGTAAGGAGCAGTGATCCCCCATATTTAAATGCCATATGGCCAAACTGGAGACATTACTTGTTGACAGTACATCATCAATTTGTTGTTGAGTGATAGTATACTGTGCACATGCAGTAGCTAGTCCAATATTCTCTTCATTTGGTGCCCCAGTTGTGGCGCTTGTCCATGATCAGACCAAGATATTGAACATGATTTACTTGAGGAATGATAATAGAGTCGTACGATAGAACTGAACAATTGCCGCAGCCTCAATGTGTACGTGCAATTAGCAGAAGGGATTTATGCCAATGTTCCATCGTTTGGATCATTTATAAAATCTCCGTGAGTCATTTTTGCTGCTTCAATGGGGAAATTTGGTATATTATCGTTGACTGGCATCGATATGTCTGTCGTCAACAACGAATATAAAACTGGTGCAAGGACACTGCCCTGCAACATACTAGTCCTGATGCGATATATCCCAGAGTCGGCTTTACAAACTATTATAAAGAAATCTGTATTCGTCAAGGAGCTCTTTTGCAGGAGATATTGCTTACTTGAAGGTTTCTGGAGTACTCTGCATGACATCCAAAAAGACAAAAGAGTAATAAATTTTTTAATCAAGTCTATGCAATTGTTCTGGCAGAGTTTTAAAACCAAACTGATGGTTTAAAATGACATTTTTGACGCTCCGCCTGCAACATTCTTTATAAAAATATTCTCTCATTTATTTTGGAGAATGTAGGAAGAGGGATTATCGGTCTACTATAAGACTCGATCATGGTTACGGCATTGCACTTCTTCTGACAGGGGAGATCCTTCGCCCTATTGGCGTAAATATTGTCAAAACCATGAGATTTTTTCATTTTTATGTTGTCGATTTGCAATTTGATTTCTGCAGAAGTGACATAAAGTAAATAGTAATTTCATATCAAGGCAATGAAGATGCTCTTTGTATTTTTCCCATGAGTATAAATACTCGTACTCGTAGAAAATATAAAAGTGAAGTAAGTGAGGAGTTGAGGAGTTAAAAGTAATATTATGAATGTAAATACAAATATACCATATATACTATATATAGAATTTGTATATTGTGTAATATACATGAAGTTAGTCAGTCAGTCCACTTTTAGTTAAACAATTTTTTATTAAAATTGAAGCAAACTTCAAAAAAGCAATCGTTTGTGTACAAATATTGCAATGCAAAGCAAAATTTCTTTCTGTTTCGAAATATTATATAAATATAAAAATGTGTATATTATATTTATTTATTACACTTAATATGAATAAAAATAGTATATTAAAATATACAAGGTAAGCAAATATTGTAGTTTTTTTGTCAATGAATGAAAAATATTATATGTAGTAGTAGTGCAATATTATGAGAAATGTTGCATATTTGTATTTTTAGAAAGATATTTTCATTTATATGAATCATACCAATTCTTTGGTGCATCATCTTTTTAACCACCCACCAAAGCACTATGGTTTCCATTGGGACAGTGCATGCTAAGTGGATTGGAACAATGCAATAATTAATAATTCCACTGTCATCTAGCTACATTTTATTTTTTATATAATTGCAAATGTACATATATTATTTTTAGATGTTTCTCATACACGTATTTTATTTCATATGAAAGTACTCCCACATTCATTATCCCGGAAAAGCAAAATGTCAGAGATATTACGGGTTGTTTTTTTTTTCCTTAGTTTATTTTGGTAACCGAAGTCATGATGGTAAACTGTTAATTTCCACGAATATCATTGTCAATAACCACAAAGCTGCGAATCAGTGCCTCAATTATAAAAAAAAAAAAAAAAAAAAAAATTGTTAACAACATAAATATGTTGGAGGCGTAGAACTAAATTAAAGAAATTCAATTAGTGAATTGTTTACGTCAGTTTATTTCTAACACCACAAAGTTGTCCGTTTCATGAGGACTATTGTGGGTGTATTTACCATCTGGTCTCTTGTGACGTAGATTGTTGTTTTATGTTGCATTTTGTAGGTTATATTATGTAGTCACAGAAATTCCTTCACGATAGCCTCTTTGCGCTTATAATTTCTGTATAGTATTTGTTGGGAAATTATTTCTACTAAGCACAGTTTTTTTTAAGTGAAACGCTAAACAGCGTTGACGATTGATTTGGGACTCTTTCTCTCACTGTTTACCTTTAATTCTCATTTCCACTAAGCTAGTTTGCAAACTATTATATCAATATCAGTGTAATCATTTTAACTAGTAACAAAAAGTAAGACTGTAAACACTCTACCGCCCTACTTTTCACGCTACTCGCTGCCTATTTGTGCTCTCACAGACACACATGCTCTCTTATTTTTCCAAAGTGAGTCAGTATTGAGGCTGCTGCAAGTATTTCAGTTTTGTACAAAACTGCGTGACTACTGAACGAGTGAAGAGCTTTGTATGGCATCATTACTAGCGTCTACACCAACTCGCTCGTTTTTGAACTCGTTACTTTGCAAATTGCCCAATGGACAGCAGCCTTTAACTGCCAAAGTTTACGAAATCATGTACAGCAAATGGAATAGGATCGTCATCAAATTGTTTAATTCTTTCTGAGAATTAAATGAATAATAACAACAGTTTAGACATTCCAAATTTTAATATTGTAGTTCAATATAAAAGACCACATACAAGGGCAGATGGTATTGCAATCTATCATAATACTACAAATGTCTTAGCCAGTATTGTTACTTCACAAATAGATCTCAATGCACAACAACTGGAATCAGTGACAGTTCAGCTTTTTAATGTGAAAGAATTGTGTGCATGTAAAAGGAGATTGGAGCATGATAAATCATTGAACATAATTGTGCCAATTAACATTTCTCCCAACCAATTAATAAATACAATGATTGAATTTATTCACGATTATTGAATAAAGCAAACACCAGAAGTATCGCGAATTTTTAAAAAAGATTACTTACTATAAAATTCCAATAATTTTAAGTGGGATTTATTTTGTTCAATTAATTGAGTTCTTCACCACCAAATTAAATGTAAAAATATTCAGCCATCGCACTGAATATTCAACAAGATCAAAAACATTCATTGACACTATATTTTTATCTTGATGAAATCTAAACCAAAGTATTTATTTCATATTTTAGTTACTCACTTACTATGTGGCTTACTCATGTCATTTATTGAAATTGAACATTGAACATGATGCGTGAATAATAAAATGTAAAATAAATTTTAAACTAAATTTATCACATTTCTTATAATGCATTCATCTTAATCTCTTGCAGTTTAGTTTTCTGAAGGTTTCACTTCTAGTAAAGTTAGAGTCATTAAAAAAATATCAATGCAAAAATAGATATGTATGTGTCTAAGTTGAAATAAATATATATTGAATAGAGGTGTTCGTGTATCTCATGTGATTTAGTTTGTTGTAAGTAAATTGAGTGGCTTTTCTTGTTTTAGTTACATAATAAATTAACATATGTTTTAATTTAGTACTACCTACTTACTAATAAACCCAAGGCAACACAATTTATAAGCTGCCAATGTGATGTGATGTGTTGTGATGTGTTGTGATGTGTTGTGTTGTGATCTGTTGTGGTGTGGTGAATTTTGTGTTTCTGTTTCTGTTTCTGACTGACATTAAATAACCCTCTCTTGTAAATAGCGCACACAATTCTTTATATTGTTGTATTTATAATAGAATAAATGAGGTCTTATTTATCAAACTACAAGTAACCTAACAATGACGATGACACAACTATAGCAAAGTTAATTGAATCGTGAAGCTTTCGTTGGAGCAATGACACCTGTGCACCATAAACAACTTGTAAATGGACTCATTCACGCTTTATTGACAATAGAAACAACACCAACAATACCAATGACAACAACCCGATATAGTATCGTCTACTACTAAGTATATGGATATGGATATGGGTATGGGTATGGGTGTCTTAGTTATTTCATAATCCCCTCTTCTTTGTTATTGTTAGTAAATGAAAGTACATATTTGTATAAAGTGTGTGTGTGTAAATGGCATCAACAAAGTAAGTACCATAGTCAGACACATCTCAGTAACACTACACGGGCATGATTAGCTTTATAAAAAGCAAAAGTATTATCCTAGAAAAAAAAAACGGTGTAGGTGGCATACAAGTCTCTATAGTATAGAATAGTATAGTATAGTGATAGTCCATCAATTGTTCTTACACGTATTTTGGTACATACTCCTACTTATATATATATATATATATATGGACTCTGTCTGCTTTACGCTCTGTGTATTCTGAAATTATCTTGGTTTCTTAGTTACATCTACATTATAAGTATGTAGCATACATATGTACATACATAGTATGTACATACATATATAGAAAGTTAATTTCCTCGATAATATCTAAGCTTGTTTGGAAAATAATAAGTAGTCTGTCTGTTCAAATAAGAAACATTAACTCCAGTTCACCGAACCTTAAATACTTTTTACATCAATTATATGTTCAATTGGTTTATATTTAGATTATGTTGCGTGCAAATTTTCAAGAAGAAATACAAGGCTTACATAATTTGTATACTCCTGACTTTGAGATTAAGTTGCTTATCTTCTCCAATAAACTAAGGACTACGATATTTCTAGCATATGAAATTGCAGAAACAAAAGAAACATGATTAGAAACTAAGCAACAAATGGAAGCATGTAAATGGCTAAAATGATTAATTTATTACAAATATCATAATAAAGTAATAATTACCATTTACAATATTCAAGGGCACAAAAAGACTCAGAATATTATTGTATGTACTAAGTAATTCTGATGTTCATTAATAGTTGCAGTTGCTAATGAAAAATAGTAAATATTATAATTTAGCTTTAAATAAACTTCCCGAATTAATTCATACTACGCTTCGCTTTTAGTAAAATGAAACAAGGCAAATTTTTCTCAAAATAATTTCGTTTCAATAATCTTTTATCTTACTTTAACTAAGATATGAACATATACCATATACTTACATATATGATATTTCCTTATATCATATAATATTATCCTTTGCAATCAATGTGCAAAATGTATGGAATAAATGGCAACTTAAACTTTAGCTGAAGATTGACTGCTTGTAACCAGTAAATAGAAAGATAGAATTTATGCAGTATGTGAGTGTGAGTGTGTGTGTGTGTGAGTGATCTAGGTTGAAATCATTTTAAGTATTTTCACTAAACTACGTCTAAGTACATACTTATATTAGATATCGGATAATGTGATAAAACATTTCCGGTGACATAGATTGACAAAGTTAGTTGAGCATGAAGCCATTACATCGAACTAACTTAAAAGTTTTTTAATCTTCACCTTGATAATCTACAAAGAACAAAACAAAACAAAACAAAACAAAACAAAACATACACTCGTATCAATCTTATTGTATCAACAATTTAGGCTCACAAAAGTATGCTACAAACATTAAAATTTTAGAGAAGAACGTTTTTTCTAACTTTCTTTATTATTATGGCTCGCAATGTAAACAATAATATTCAATCTACTTATATTATTCACTATGTAACTGTAGTTATAATTGATTACCTGGTGATGTGGTTAGTGGCTTTAGTACAAATTTGCATCAAATAGACAATTTCGTTATATCGAAAAGGCCAATATAAGTACGTACATGTGGGAAGAGTATAACAACAGCAACAGCAACAACAACAACAGCAACAACAACAACAGCAACAACAACAACAGCAACAACAACAACAGCAACAACAAAACAACGAACTATAAAGATGTGCGACTGAATGCAGTTTCAAAGCGACGACGACAACTGCAGCTATAAGCTAAGGACAACGACGAATAAGAGCGACAACGACGAATGAGAGCGACAGCAGCGAGCTGGCAGAGACAGCGACGAATAAGAGCGACAGCAGCGAGTGACCAGCGTCGGCAGAAAAACAGAAGCTGGACTACGTTGAAGGGCTGATCAACGACTATAGAATAATTGAGAAGGATCGCTCAATGAGTAAAGACGTTCGTGAAAGACAGTGAATTGAAGTTAAATGTGTAAATAAATATAAAATATAATTAAAAATCACATTCATATTTATGTATAAAGGGTATTCAAATTTGTAGTACCTTTACAAATATTAAACAAAAAACATAAATTGTGAAGAATTTTTATTTAGTTTTATTGTTTTCGGTTAATAATTAAAAAAAATGTTCTTCAAGTTAGTTGAGCAGATTGTAAATTTTTTACCAAAATTTTAAATAACTTTTTCAGTTTAATTAGTGATATTTTCTCTATGATATTGTATTTGAGATGTTAAACAATTTGAGTATAAACTTTACTCTAAAAGAAACCCCATAAGAAGAAGTCCAATAGTATTAAATAGCATCATCTTGGTGGTCAATTAACGTCTCTTCTTTGGGAAATTGTTCTATTATTGAATTTCTCTTTTAAAAGATCGATTGTATTCTTTGATTTGTGTCATATTGCGCTGTCATATTCTGTACATCAATATTTTCCAATTGACTCCACAAAAAATGTCTAACTATTTCTCAATATCAAGCAAAATTCAATTCACAATAATTGCATTGCCATTTTCGAAAAAATATGGACCGATTATGCCACCACATCAAAATCTATACCATACAGAAACGTTTTTTTTATTGTTCTTTGGCTTCTCAAATACATAATTCTCTTTGATTTTTTTTCAGCTGAAATGCAACAGTTTTGTTGTTGACATAGTCACCAATTTCAAAATAATCCTCATACCTTTCCTTAAAAATTATCATCTTTTTTTTCATGTTTTTCTATAGCTTAACATAATTTGTAGCCTTAATTCTTGTATTATCTGTATTTTACAATTATATACATGAAAATCCTTGTGTGAAATAAGCCGTTTATTTTAAAAGTGGTATAAGTCACTTTTTCAAAAAAATCATGATAATATAAAATAACATATACAGTATAAATAAAATATGTTTGAGAGAAGTTTTACTAATTCAAATCTGTTTATTTTGAAAGTGTATTCAGGAAACTAATTCCGTAAATTAGTGGAAAAAAGATTTTTCATTACTTAATAATATTAATAATAATAACGATATACACCCAAATCTCTTTTTACACGGACTTTTTTTATTCGATTTTGAAATAACACGGTTTACAAATTAGACTAATAACTTTCTTTTACACGAATTTTTTGATGTTGCACGAATTCAAAGAAAAAAAAAAAATTTAAGGTTTGTTTTTTTTGCCAGTGTTTTAAAGCAAATTCGTGAATGTATGTATGTATGTATAGGAAAACAAAATTCAATTAGGGGAATACCCGATTAATGATTTATACGCTTTTTCTTTATCTCGTTGTTCTTCAAATTGAATTTCGTATCTCAGTTCGAAGGCAGCAACATTTGTATTGCTCATTATTTTTTATTACAAATAAAAGTAAAATTGTGTTAAATATTTGGTAATATAAAAATTCGATAAGCAATATTAATATTAATTCATTGTTATAAACGCAATCTTCTGTTTTGTGTAGCTGGATATCAAGAATTATAAAAGGAACTTGAAAAACAAAAAAAAAAACAAAAAAACAGCTGCTAATAACAAACTTTATAACAAAACAAAAACCAAAAACGTCCTCTAATAACAATAGAAATTCTTCATTTCAATCAAACCGGACAATTGTGGAAGAATTTGATGTATCTTCAGATGACGATGGTCCAACCCATAATAAACGTGCACGCTTGTTATGAAGTAGCGATGAATAATTGCGAAATCGACTTTTATTTCTTATTTAAATTTTAATTTTTATACGATACACCTTTTTTTTAATGCATAGTAAATTTTTTTGTTTTTAATAAAAATGAATTATGTCTTGTTTTATAATGGATTTCATTTCTATATTTTATGCACGGTTTTTGGGGAAAATATATATAGATTTCCCATCTTACACGATTTTTTATAGTTTTGGAACATATCCCCAAATTTACCATATGACGCATGTATATTTTTACACGATTTTTTTTTACACGATTTTCTAGGGAACGTATCCACCGTGTAAAAAAAGAGTTTGATGTATTAAAAATTTGATAAGTGTGTGAAGTATTGTTTTGAATATTATCTTATTACATTTAGTATTGTTTGAAAAGTTTTTATCAGTGGACATATTTTTATAAGTTGGAACGAATAATTAAAATTCGAGAAGAAATCTCACAATTGATATTAAGGAGCACATTTAGACCCATAGATCTAAATGTTAGGAAAATATATAATCTCTATATTGAAAATTGTAAAAATAATAAACAACAACTTGTAAATGAATGGATACAAATGAAAATCTTCAACAATTACTTCAATTTTTACTTTCATCAACCTAGAAAAGATATATAATATTTCAATAATATGATTTTTCAAAATTAAAAATTGAAACATGTGCGGATGATTGTGAAAAACAGCAATTTAAGTTTGAATATGATTTATAGTTCAGATCGACAGAAATGGCTAGGAAATATTAAGAAGAAGATTAGAAAAATATAGAGGTAAAGTTTGTTTAGATGATAAGGGTAATTTTCGAAAGTACTTATCCGATTTTAAAAATTCTTTCACCAGTAGAAAGCTACGTTGCCACTGAGTGTCATGGCATACTTTACTTTATACATTTTTTTTAAAGGAAAATATGGTTGTTTTGTTTTCTGGATTAAGTTTTTCCAAAACCACTGCGAGACCAAGCACAAAAACGTTTGTATGTTTTTTCGTTGCTTATGCTTTGCTGCTTTTTGCATTTTCTTTTCTTGTCGTTATTCTTGTATTCAATACACACAAGATTATGGCGCTCTTCGTTCTCTTCTTTTTGTATATGTTGGTCACTGAGATCGACGCAATAAGGAGATAGTGTGTTTCGTTGTTCGTGCTTTGACTGCATTTCATTTTTTTTTTTTTTGTTTTTGATAAGGGAAGCGAGGTAGTCAAGGCGAAGCTGTGCGAATAATAATAAATTTTTTGGGAAGGAGATGTAGGAGAACGTCTGCCCGGATTTCTAGTAGTACATTACATGGAAGAAAAAGATTTTATTTCAATACAATCATTGGAAAAATCTGTTTTAAGAAGAACAATTAATACAAACCAAAACGAATTTAATTGGCTACAAGTTCAATGTATAAGATTTTACTATGATATTTCTTATAAGATATTTTATAAACTAACATTAGATGAAAAAGATGAATTTTTAATTTTGTATTTGTCACAAAAAAAAAAAAAGAACTCACAAATAGAAATTTATCCGTTACATGTTGGTTCTCGTCCTCGTGTTACTTCATCAAAATATAAAAACATGATGGACTTGCTACATTATATTCCCCCAATATTTCACAATTATTTTTAATGATGATTAATTTAAGCTGGTGTACTTTTTTTTATATGAAATTCATTGTTATAATGAGTTCGAAAATTTGCTAATTATTTTTGTATTTTATAAACATTAAAATATAAAAATTTTGAAAACCTATATATTAAAAGTATATGATATAAATTTATTTATTATATTTATTTATACAATATATGAATATGTAAATAACTCGTAAATTTTCTTAAATTACTGTCCTTTTAAAACATCACTTAAATAAAATACGCCGACAATTAATATAAGTCAGTAATTTTTTTTAACTATTTATTTGACATAAGCAAATGAAAAATTATGATTTTTGTAATGATTATGCGAAAATAATTTATACTAAGGCAAATATGAGTATAATGGTTTAACAAATACAAGTAAATCTACTTCAAATTTCGTATTAATATTTATAAGCTTAAACTCTGAAATTTATTGATTTAAAAACAAAGCCACTTTCAAAATAAACGGCACAAATATTGAACAAAAATCGTTTGTTTAAGGTTAATTTGACTCCTTAACTGCAATTTTATATTCAATGCGATAATAAATTCTGCTTCTAAGATTTTCAACTGAACTAGTTTTTTCAAATTTATTAACGATAAATTTAATAGCATGGTTTGTCATTGCATTTTCTCTATAGTATTTTAAACGATAATTTCTTTCAACTTCTGAATAACTTTCACCATAATTAAAAGTTTTAATGATAAAAAAATAAAACACTTTGTTCACTTGTGTAGTGATTCATTTTAACTATTTGCTTTATATATAACAACTGGAATTATTAAAAAGAAATGATACCATAAATTTTGAATACCCTTTACTATGTACATATTTATTAATATGTATTAGACTTGTGCGTGAATGCGTTCAAAACGGCTTTTGAAACATTCACTCTAAAATGTGTTTGAGTTTTTTCTCATTCATTTGTAGTGAATGTGAATGTGTGTTGTGTTTCATTTCTGAAATATGAATGTCATTCAGATTCATATCTTCCTATCTACACAGATTGTCAATGAAACAGAATGTTGGTACGAGTGAATTTTGAACATGGAATTTTTTGTACATTTTACAACTGTATATTGAATGTGATCATGTCGCTCACGTCGCCCACCCTTATTCTACAAACGCTAAACGAAATGAAATAACAACAAAAGAAGATAAAGAGAAACGTCAGCAACGGCTCAGCTTCCCCACATTGTCTTGCTTTCATTATCCACAACAGTGATGCCATCTACATATCACAAAAACAGGACAGATCGACCTCAAAAAACCGGGAAAAAAGGGACAAAATATATTTAAAAAAGGACAGAAAATTGGACAAAATTTATTGACTTATTATTTTTATTTTTAGTAATTTTAAAGTTATAAATTTATTTTTATAAATTAGATAAGCTTTATTGCCTCATTTATGAGGTCATAATCCTCTTCTTCTGCGGCACTACTGTAGGAGGAATCAGTGCCAATCATGTTTAAATATTTATCTGGAACCTCATAAGTGTTACAGCATGCGCTGTGAAATGGCAATCCAAATCTAATAAAATGATATGATTTTTTGTTTTTTATGTAGAACTAAGATTATAATTATAAATTATAATTTAGTTAATAATATGATCAATAGCGACAAAGGTGTTCAGTTCAGGGGGAGAGATAGGAAGGATTGGAGGATATTAGAAAAGTGCAAGACCAGACTTCAGCGGGAATCGAACCCACGACTCAAGTTTGAAATATATTTATTCCGAATCTATACAGAGCTCTTCTATACAAAACTCTATTTTCCTTTAGAAACCCACAATAAAAACTTGCTATAATTTTGATTTGGATCATACCTAACTTGGACATTTATAATTTTTTTGTCAAAGCGGAACGTCCTCTGCGGAGTTAAGTAAAAAAAATTTGTTTTTGGGTTTTACAAGTGAATTGTTATACGAGTATATATTATAATTTCTTATGTAAAAACAGTGTAACTTAACCTGACAGATAAAATTGCGTTTAAAGTTTGTGTTTGAATCCAAATTCGCAATTTACTTTTTACCAAATATACTTGGCAAAATACGTGCTCAACTTCCGCATTTGATCACGGCAACGAGAACAAATTCAGGGCAAATGTTGCTATGTTCAAAAATTATTTGTTCCCTGCTGAGTCCCAAAACTTAGCAGTTTCAATGTTAAGTTATAATGATAGTGATAAGCATATATGATATATGTCGACTATTTCGATTATTTGCGTAATTTTAGCATATTCACAGAATTAAAAAAAAAAAATGAAATAATATATTAAAACTAAAAAAAATCAGCCAAGTGTGAGTCGGACTCGCACACGGAGGGTTGCATAAAATATTAAATTATGTGGATATTACAATTACAGCTTAAAAGTATATTACAAAAAAAAAAAAAAAAAAAAATTGTTAAACAAAAGGTTAAATTAAAGAACAATGCTTCTAAAAATGTGTATTACACACTCTGTGAAAATTTCAACTCTCTACCTATTACGGTTCATGAGATAGAGCAAGAGACGGACGGACGGACTGATCCACAAGCATAAATTCGACTAATAAAACACGAAAGAAGACCAAAAATAAGTCAACGTAGCTGATCGACAAATTTTTTTTTGCTTGACGGCACAGTTTCCCCACTGCCTCGCTTCCCATATTGAGAAGCAAAACTTGTACTACACCTCACACAACTATGACAGTGAATTTCCAATCGTTTTTTTCCACATTTACTGTTTCATTTCGTGTGTTTCGAATGTGAATGCGCAACACTCATTCAATCCATTTCAAATTGAATGTATCAAACACTCACTCATTACTTCTCTCACACAACATTGCCAACATTCAAATTTCGTCGTCTACATTAAATTTCTGTACAGATTCATGAACTATAACTTTTTTTTGGCAAATGTGAATGAGCGATTGCTCATGGCTAATACATATGTATATTCAAGGCGCAGAAAAGTATACTATATATATTTTGGATAAAATCAATTGATACAATTTTTATTATTTTACTATATGTAAATTAGTTTAAAGCTATGGAAATCCTTTGGAAATAAATATCTTTAATTGATATTGTAAAATTTTGATATCTTTTTTTTTAATTATCAAATGAAAACTTTATAGAATTAGAGTGATTATTGCTCATTTATAAGATATTAAAATTTCATTTAACCCAAAATGGGCATTAAATACTTACATATTTTGTTTTTAATTTCCGTTTCGTTTATTTATCTTTTATTTATTTATTTATTTTTTAGGATGAATTATTCATAAATTCATATACAAATAAATATACACACTTATATAAATGTCCATATAAAAGATATGTAAGTATGTATGGATGTGTATATACTCGTATACATATATAAATCATACACAATAGTTAATCAGACCCATTTAGTTTCTTATCATATTGACCAAACATGGGTCATGGGTTAGTTGGTTGGTTGGTTTCCTTTTCCACTTGTAGATTTACTATTTGATTTGTCACAAACTTTTAAGTGGTATGAAACTTTTACAATACAATCAACAAACAAATTCAGATACTCGTATACAACTTACAAAGATTTAACATTAAGCTGAAAGCTGAGAGCTAAGGGTAGTTGACATTACCATCATGTGCTGACATCTGTCAGACGACATCATCATACAAAATTTCAGATAGAATCATAGGTTAGTTTTTGAATGGCAACAGCATTCAAATGGAACAACTTTTGCCTTTCAACAACAATGGATAAAAAGATTGAATGTCAAACATTGAGAAAGGACTATCGATATATCACAATTATTCACAAACAATTGGATATAAAAATAGAGCCATCAGCAAAGCAGTTAGTAACTACATTTGTTTATTGTGTATGGTATATGGCAAGGGTAAATTGCAAACAATATTTGGTGATCTTTCAACTTAGTCTAGATGAATTTTTGCATAGTGGAATAAATAAAGTTTCATTTCTATTTAATCTGATGAATACGCTTCGTAAGAGTAAAAACTATGAGGTCAGACAAAAAGGTGATGACGATTACTTTTCATCAACATAAATGCTGAAACACTATTACTAAGACCGTTTCAGCAAAATTTAAAAAAAAAAAAACTTTTATCAACTAAGAAAGTGATTTCCCATATGAAAATGAAGTCAATAAACAAATGTCCATGGATGACTTAACAAGATTTTGGCCAAAGACAAAATTAACGCATATCTTCGTATGTAAATTCAATTCTCTGCTTTTAACATATTTCTTCTTCTATTTTCAAAAACTAAAGAATCATTTAAAAGATTTGAAATTAGATCATTTGTTATTAAAATCAACAATCAGGTGAAGTATGCATGACTTCCTCCTTCTAGTGAATGAAAAAGAAGCAACACGAAACTTAGCAATTTTAATCACTAATTGTGTAACTTTACGCAAGTATTGGCTTTACCTCCTCTTTATCTGATAGATGAACATTTATGTATATGGTACACATATAACATTAGTAGGAATCTAAATTGAATGTAAAGCAATGGTAAGTTGTATTAGCAGTTCCTGTGCTATTTGTAATACAATCAACATGAACAACATGTAACATTGTCTGTTATCCAATTTCTTTCATTGATTGACGTTTTCTCAAAATTCATTTAACTTGCTTACTAATTAAGTATTCCGATTGGTCTTCGATTTTTACTCATGCTAGGATAAAGTAGTCAATTGGATTTTGTTACTATGTTTAGTTCAGTTGATTTGAATTGAATTGCGTTGAGTTGAATTGAGTTGAGTTGAGTTGAGTTGAGTTGAGTTGAGTTGGTTTGGTTTGGTCCTTGTACATCACATCTCTCTTCATTATTTTTTCTTTCATACTATGTTATTTACACATGACCAATAATATGCATCAAATGATGCATACATTATGACATTACCATCAGTCAGTCAATCAGTCAGGCAGTCCGACAGACATACAGGTGGATAGATAGACAACACAGGTACTTTACCTACTAGTTAAGTGCTTAGTAGAAAGTTACCAATCAAAGTAATTTAACTAGACTGGACTACTAAGTAGTAAGTAGTTAAAGTAAGCTATTGATGGACCGAACTAGTTTCGTATGATAAGCGTAAATTGGGTTAATTACTGCTATTTAATTTCTTGATGTGTTCGTCCCTTGTATGTGAAAGTTTATTGCAGTTTTTGCTTACTAAATACTAAGACTAATCTTCCTGGCCTTTCATCTCATATCAATTTGTACATTGTACTAACTTCAAAGCAACTTACTTTGTCTTGTCTTGTCTTGTCTTGTCTTTTTTTGCCTTTCCATAGCCTTGTTACATGAATACAAATTTTGTGTTTTTGTGTTTTTGTGTTTTAGTGTTGATGAAAACTTTTCGTTTTTCTTTGAATTCTTTTTACATACATACACTAGTAGTAAATATGTACGAATAAGTGTATGTATGTTCACTTTGTGTAAAAAGAAAAGTGAGTATGTAAATTTCTAAGTGTTGTTTGTACTATGTAGTAGTAGTATTACATAAAATATACATATGTGGAAAGTAGAAAGTTATTTGTATTGAGAAAACGCTTTCGTTCTACAATATCTTGGCGTTGAAAATTGCATAAACTTTTATAACATCACCAACACCATTATCAACATCATCATCATCAGTAATAGGAGTACATACTATCAACAATATTATCAACAACACTAATATCAGAATGTACTATGTACTACATACAATATGTAGCAAAGCATAACAAAAACAATTCAACTTCCTTCATGACTAAAATCAACAGTCAACAGTCAGTTGTTTAAGTTTTTTAATTAATATTTCCCACAGGAAACTTATGCCTCACCATTAATTTGGTTCATTTCTTTTGGTGGTGTACATTCTTACTATACTTACTACTTAGTATTTTATATACTCATAGTATAGTTTTCATAAATCAGGCGATGACATATTTGATTAAGAACTTCATTTGAAAAGTTTTAAAAGAAACACCACACAAAGTGAAGAAAAGAATCAAAGAAGAAATTATATTAATATTAACTACAAGTATAGTAGTAGTTTCAAGGACTAAAACCCTTTCATAATTTAGTTACACTTAACCGTTGTTGAATAAGGTTGAAAGTATTGATTATTTATGGTATAAAAATCTAAGTTTAATTATTAAATTTAAGCAAAGTACTAAAAGTAGTTTAAGAATTCATTTGGATTAGGAAAACAATAAAATATAAGTAGATATTGCAAAAAAAAAAAAAAAAAAAATATGTAAGTAGATTGTACATAATAGGGATGCTCGATATATATTGATATTCCATAAATAGCGATATTTAACCCTCGATACATCAGACAAGTTTCAGAGCTCCAGTTAATAGATTTAACTATGGGTAGATAAATTATAAATTAAAATGTCCGAAGTTGTGCGATATTGCATACAAGTATTTGACTATGGTGGTTAGTAGTTCTAATTCTCTTTCATTTAGTACAAAAACCTAAAACCCGAGAGAACCCAACACAGCAGAGGGACGACGGAAAGTAGCCTAAATCAAGCCCTTGCGGTACTTTTAACCGGTGAGTAAAGTTCTTCAACTTCATCAGAGAGCGTCTTTGACCAGCCTTGAAAGAAACATTCACGGTGTTCTTAGCAGGACGCTGGGCGTATTTACCCTTCTTCCGCACAGTGGAGAAGCCTTTTTTATTGACAGTTGGTAAAATGCCGACGGTACAAGACCACTGTAGCGGTATGAGCTGACATTGATCAAGTTGATGGTTTCATTACTGAAAGGTTTCTTGACATCACGCTTCTTCAACAAGAAATCGTTGTTGTCGCGAATGATTCAAACAACGAAATGAATCGCAAGCGAAAAGTATCAATAAAATTTTATTTATGCAAACTCAATAAGACGCGTTTTAGGCTCGACGGGCACATATTATTAATGTTTTCATTCCAACTCTGCCGTCGAAACGCTTCGTATGGATTTTGGCATTTACTCTTTGAATTTTTATATAAATCATATAAATTTTATAAGTCTATTTGTCATCGATATATCGCAGAATTTAAAATATGTTAAATCCCAGAAAAATTAAAAAGATTAATAATGATGACCTTGCGTAACACCATATCAAAAATTATAATGCAAGACATAAAATCAGAAGCATTTACCATAAAGAACGGCGTTCGTCAAGGCGATACACTCTCTTCAACAATTTTTAATTTATTGCTGTGCTGCGCAATAGATGAAGTGTGCGAAGCCAAACGGACTGGACATATATTAAACAGAATCATACAAATATTTGCATACGCTGACGACATTGCAATAGTAAGTAGAAATAAAAACGCGCTTTTAACCACTTTCTCTGATATTGAAACGGCAGCAGGAAAAATTGGACTAAAAATCAACGAAGAAAAGACCAAATATATTTATGCTTATGCCCAGAGCGAAAAACAGACAAACATTAAAAACAATTAAGCTTGGAAAATATGAATTTGAAATAGTAAGCACATTCACATATCCTGGCTACAAATTGACAGCAGACAACTCCATGAGCGTAACAATTGACGAAAGAATACAAGCAGAATATAAAACTCTTCAAATCAAAACTGCTTAACAGATCCTGCAAACTAACACTGTAAAGGACAGTGGTGCGACCAGTCTTGTGCTGTGAAGCTGAAACTTGGACTGTGAGTGAAAAAGACAAAACAAAATTGCTGACTTTCGAAAGAAAAATTCTCCGAAAAATCTTCGGAGTAGTTAAAACTGGGCTCGATGAATGGAGAATAAGATGGAACGACGAACTTGAACATCTAATCCAAAGTGAAAACGTGATGCGATTTATCAAAGCGCAACGCATAAGGTGACTAGGCCATGTAACAAGAATGGACGAATCAAGAGCGCAAAGAAAAATTCCAGATGCGAAGTCATTCACCGACAAAGCAAGGGGAAGACCAAGATCAAGATAGATGGACAAACTAAACGAAGACCTAAAGAAACTACAACTGGAAAACTGGAAAAGGGCGGCAAAAGATCGAGTAACATGGAGGCATACGAGTATTGTTCATCAGGCCAAAGCTCACAAAGAGCTGTAGCGCCAAATGATGATGATGATGATGATGATGATATCGCAGAATATCGATATAGAGCTTCGATATCATATATTGGAATAAATATCGATATATAGTTTGAAATGAATATCCCTAGTAGATATTTTGAATAAATTCAGTATTTAATAGAGAGAGTAATACAATTAATTAATGAGAAGTTATGGATATTCAAAGTTAGATTCGATTTAATAGAATTAAAAAAACCTAATGGTGTAAGACATTTTATACCATTTTATAGGCAAATATCCGGTAAGAAAAACATAGACAGTTGGCTCGTCATATAACTGTATGTCTTTGGTCTGTTCTTATCTCGCTTTTGACCATCGGATGCACCCTTTCAATAGACTAGGCTAAAGGAAACTTAGATATTCATCGGATATGGGAAGAACATTTTGGAAGCAAATCAATTTATCCACATTCTACATACAAACAATTTTGATTTAAGATTATCTATGTTAAATTATCAGAGAAGAATAAATTTCTTGATTTTATAATTGAATATAATATTTTATAAATTTCTTACTAAATTTAAGTAGTCTATCTCCATTGAAAGACAAATCTTAATAGTCATTGTTGTATATTCAAAAATATTGACCATATACTAAAAAGAATATAAATTGGAATTGGAGTGAATCAAGATATGTAGTATTTATGGATCAATATCAAAAAGCATTGATGTGTTAACCATTTCTTTCAATGGTGTAAAATGGTAAAAATAGCACGTTTTCAGTCAAATTGTTTAAGTAAACAATCTGATTTAACTTAAGATTCATTCGGTCACGTAAAATGCATGCACATACTACACAAATGTACGAGTAGAGTAGTATTCTCTTTAGTAAAAGTCTACAAACTATTATCTGTTCTCGATGAAATGGAGTCTGTGTAACAACTATTAAAGAACCATCGTAGTAAAGGCAAAAGTTTTAAACGTGCGACCATAAAGCTTTAATGCACCATAAGCAAAATAACGACAACACGACGATGCTTGAACTCATGCTGGCTGAGATACTTTCAGAAGATATAATGATGATGCAGTAGCATATACATACATATGTACAATATACTTTTGATATCGATACTATTGGATGGGTTAGTGGAATTTTTATTATGCTCCACACTTAAAGTTGTTTTCTGTCTTTTTACTTTTGCGAGTTCACTGTGAAAACTAAGGACAATTTTTGTTTTCCCAAAAGCATAGAAGTAACGAACTATTATTTAAATTCTTTATTTACTAAACTAAGTTTCAGGAGAAGAAGGAGAGACTAACACACTCGTTTATGACATAAGTTAACTTTCTTAAATAATTGAAATTGTACAAATCGAAAAAACTGAATCATGTGAATATTCTTTAAAACTTTATACACAATCAACGACCTCATTATGAAGGCTGAGACAAATGATTTGCTTATACGTAAGCACTACAAAAGTTTTGCAATGGAAAGTAAATACACATTGTTTTCAAAATTCAAAAATAGCTTTTATTGTTTTTCAAAATATTCTCCATGAAGATCAATACACTTTTGCATAAACACTTAAACCAATTTTCCAACTTTTCTACTTTTTCCACTCCAAAACATGCTTTTTAAATGCATCAACCGCTTTTTCGGGTGTCAAAAATCGTTGACCACCTAATTTGTTCTTCATTGTTGGAACAAAAAGAAATCTAAATTGGTTCTGTATGCCGGATGACATATCAATTCAATGTTTTGTGCCTTCAAATAATCGGTTGTTTGAGCGGAAGTGTGAGAACTCGCATTGTTATGATGAAGAATGATCCGACGTCGACCGTTTGTTTTCTTCATTTCACCAAAAACTTCTGACAAACACATGGTCTTATACCACTCAGAATTGACCGTTTTACGTTTCACTAATGGCACTGCTGCTATATGTCCGGCTATTGCAAAGAAACAGGCCACCATTTGCTTCGAAGTGCTTCGTGCGCAAACAACCTTCGTTGGATTGTCATCCTCTTGGACCACTCATACAGTCGATTGCTGTATACTTTCCGGCTGATACGCATAGATCTATGATTCATCACCTGTTACAATCTTAAATACGTCTTTTGAAGCACTGCGATTGTATTTTTTAAGCATTTCTTTGCTCCAATCAACGTGAGCCTTTTTTTGAGTGATTGTCAAAGTATGCGGGAACCAATGCGAAACTACGCTTTCTCACAGCTAAGTGTTCATGCAATATTGTATATTATGCTGTGAAATGAATGCCCACAGTTATCTCAATCTTATGGTATGTCACATGCCGATCTTCCATTATTAGTTTAAACACAGCATCGATGTGTTCGGACGTAACATCGGTTTTTGGTCGACCTTCACGAAATTCGTACTGCAGCATAGAGCGTCCACGATTGAAATCCATAAACCCGACATATACGGTAGTCGTATGTGTTGCTTGATCATCAAGAGCCAAATGAAGTCTTTTTCGCACTATCTTTCCAAGTTCATCCACTATAAAAATTGTAAAAAATCATCCCATTAAAATGTTCCCGATTTAAATTCATTTTTTTCACGAGATGAAATTTTCAATTTAACACAAAGTAAACAAATAGCGTGGATATGATAAAATGTTCTAAGTACGAATATGCTAAAAAATGCCAAACTTCACGATGGAAACGTCAGATAGTGAAAATTCACAATAGTGTTGCCGAATTGCAAAACTTTTGTAGTGCCCCATGTACATATAAACTATAAAGAACTCTAGTACCAATTCACAAATAACAACAAACAAAGAAACAAACAAACAAATGACTAAATAAAATGATATTTCATACATCTGTGTAGTGTGTTTAAGAAATGTTGGAAGTTGAATCAAAATTTGAATATATACTATAATTATTTATAGCTTTATTTCCTTTAATTTAAAGAAAACTTCAAAGTTATAGGTGGAAAATATTGTAAGACTAGTAGTAGTTGTAGTAGTAGTAGTAGTAGTAGTAATAGTAGTAGTAGTAGGTGATGTATCTTGATATATTTGCGCGTTGAGCTTGAGAGTCGCTCTTACTATTTTGACCCAATGCAGGTCATTTGCATGGTTGCTTGCGTGCGTTTATTCGTGCGTAAATTTATTTCATTCAACGTTGCATACTAAAACTTCAAGGACGACGAAAATGAATTGAAAAAAGAGAAAAAGAAAAACAAAATATCGAAATATGTATGTACGAGTATATAGAGTAGAGTAATATATATAGTATAGTATATATTCAAAGGATGCAAAGTGCAAAAGTTGCAATAAGAGTTCATGCATGTATTTTGTGAATAACTCAAAAGAATTACTAAAATATTGCAAATAATGACTCACGACATAACACAGAATATTCAAAATATTAAGTTAACATAGTAGTAGTAGTAGTAGTAGTAGTAGTAGTAGTAGTAGTAGTAGTAGTAGTAGTAGTAGTAGTAGTAGTAGTAGTAGTACGGGTAACTTGTAATAAGTTTCAGTGAAATTGGGAATTCCCAATTTCGAAGAATTTGAATATTGAATTACTCTAATGATTGAACTGATCTGAAATTAATTGACCTTAACATATGCACAAACTTTCCATACAAAATTATTATGAATATTGGCAAGTACGAATATATTTCTCTGTCCCTTGTGGGATACAAGGTCCTCGAAAAATGTATCCAATTTCACAATACTTTGCGATTACAAGAAATTTTATTCAAACAAACAATTATACGTATATCACAGCAAATATTCTAAGAATAAACAACTTATAATAAGAATTATAAGATAAGATATTAAAAATTGTTTTGATTGCGTAGAAAATAATTTGATTCTAGCCCCTTACTACTTACTTACAGATGATATATATTTATCTAATACACTCCAAAGTGGATATGTTCCCCCGGAAGCATTATATTATATACTTACTTGGACAAAATAGGAGTAATACAGATAATCAAGTCATCGTAATCCTAATCCTATACCACAAATATACTTAGAAGAGCAAATAGCAAAAAAATAAATATAGAAGATTTTCAGACAAATAATGGACTAATATTTGAAACAAGTATATCTTTGAGAGACTTAAAGGAAATCAAAAACATAAACTGTTGGTGGCGATCTCATACCACATAGTAGTAAAACATATTATAATAATAAATAACTAAATCATAGTTTTTAAGCTTAGTTATAGTTAGTTTTTTTTTATCTTAATTATAATAAAATTAAATCAAGTTATGTTTTTGTTCATATTTTTTCATGACGAATTAATTAAAAAATAATTGCATTATTTATTATAAAAAAAATTGTAAAAAAAATTTCAGAAAAGGAAGAATAGAAGTATGATGTGCAAGAGTGCTCCGCTTGAGACAGTGTACAAAAATATAATTATTATTAACTAGCGTTTATTGAAGTTTAACAAATTTTATAACTTTTTTCCCCTTAATACACAAATTAAAAAAAAAAAAAATTAAAAAAAATACTTTGCAATGATTTTAATTTCCCTAAAGGACTTCCTGATAATTGGAATTTCTTTTTGAAGCATTCTCATCCATGTGCACTTAGATTTTTCTACAACTTTGCTGGTTCCATTTGAGGGTTTATTATACTTATTTATTATACTAACTGCTCCCCGACAAAATTTTCTCAAAATCGGCTTTGCAAGGGAATGATAGAAAAAATTTTAATTATTTTATTTTGCTGTGACTCACAATTTAAAAATATAAGTTTGACTAAGATTGCATAATTAATTTTAAGCTAAGCTTTATATGCATAATTTTATCCATCAATTTCGACCGATTCTGTTGGTCGATTTGGATGAAATAAACGCTATATCTTACTCACAATAGAGCTTGTTATTTTTCAGTAATTCAATTTTGAATTCAATGATTCGTTTTTACTTGATGCGTGCACAAACACTTCCAGTCTATGATATTATTATATGTATAGATCATAAATGTTGATGAAATTGGATATTTTATGTTAATTGTCAATTGTTAAATGTTAAATGTCTTTCCCCTTCTAGTAATAGAAGAACTCTAACTGAATGAATTCTCTAATATCTTTTTGAATGTATCACAAACATCTTGACACATTGTCATAATACTTTAACAAATCACACAATTCACCTACTTTTTTGCATATACTATGTATTACATACATTGACTAAGTGCATCAAATTTCATATTTCAAACTTTTTGAACAAGGAGTTTGTTGTTGATTTCGATTTTCTATGTGGCAAAAATGGAATCAAAAGGAAATCACATAGATGAAAACAACTAACAAAATTGATGTAAAACAGGATATATAGTATTTTCAAAGGAAATACTTAATAAAAATATCTGTCAATTTATGTTAGAATATTTAAATGAGATGCAATAATATTTGTTTTTGGTTTTTTTTTTTATTTGCATTTAGTTTTTCAGTAAAATAATCTTAATTATCTTCTAATTCTTTACTTCTAGATTCTTTAAAATAATAACAACAACAACAATTTAAAGGATATTTGTTTGCTTTTGTATGTAAGTATATTGAAGTAT
Organism: Amiota mariae; assembly: GCA_035041805.1. Lineage (NCBI taxonomy): Eukaryota > Metazoa > Arthropoda > Insecta > Diptera > Drosophilidae > Amiota > Amiota mariae. The sequence goes on from JAWNKV010000556.1 coordinate 454,752, forward strand.
CCTTCACCTTAATAAAATTAAAGATGCCAACAATTAAAATCACTTTAAAAGTGAATTACTCAACAACCCAAAGCGACAATATAAATTGAGATCTGAATTCCGTGTATAAAATATTTTACAATAAATTAAAGGAAAAAAACCGCAAAAAAAAGACATTTATATAGCAAAAGATTCAGAGATAAAAAACCAGCAAGCATCAAACAACAACCAAAACCAAAACCAAACAGAGAAATCTGAGTGGAATCGAACAAACAAAAACAAAAGCTTACACATACTACTATTGTACTTATATTGGGTTGAAACCGAGTTGAGTTTGGAAAGAAAAACAAATGCAAATTAAAAGCAAAAGTGACTTAAGGCAAGATGCCAATGTGAATGTGAATGTGAATGAGAATGGGAATGGGAATGAGAATGAGAGTGCCAATGTCATTATATTACAGCAACAGATAATGAAGAGGAACATCTATAAGCCACTATTTTACCCACTCTTGATTGTGATCATTTGTGTGCTTGCGACGATGCTACCCAAAGTCACCATCGCTAAAACACACACGAGATGCACTGAGTTTGATGTAAATGTAAATGAATGCAATTTTGGCAATGGTACCGCATTAGAACCAGCAGTAGCAGAAGCAGCATCACCATCAGAAATCGCATTAGTCGAGGAATCCAATGACAATACCAACACCAACATCAACACTAACACTAACACCAAAATCAACAGCAACACTAACACTAACAACAATAACTATGGTATAGAACTGATTGGCAACATAGATGAAAATTCAAATGAGACCGAATCCATTCCACCGGACAATTTGCTTGAGAAGGAATTCGAAATGGATGGAGATAATTGGCCACTGGAACGTGTCGTCTCACTAATTGTACCAGTATTTTTTGGCATTATTGGTTTTGCTGGACTTTTGGGCAATGCACTTGTCATATTGGGTGAGTACCTCTATCTCTTTCTCTATATATATATATAGTATAAGTATATTAATAAGTACATACCATATACAAAACTGTATTATGCTTACACTCAGATAAATTTCCAATAAACATATGTAATATGTATGCATATGTTGTTGAGTATTGCAACTGTGTAAACAATTGTATCTCATTACATCGAATAAGCTGCTTACTTATTTGATGGTAGAAACATAGCCTTTTGTTTTTATGATAGAAAGCTGTTAGATACATATGTATCTTATTCAGTAATAGTTGAACTGAGATTCCCCATACCCATAAGCCGAGAAGAAAAATTTCAATTTATGTTTGATCTAATAGATCTTTACCTTTTGTAATTGAGTCTATCAAAACTTAAACATCAAGTACTACTACATACCAATGGTACAGAAATAAGGGGGAAATGTTTTTATGAACAGGATCTAGGAAAGTTTTCCCCATTTAAGAACAATTATTCTTTCAAAAACCACAAGTTTAGTGAATTTATATAAACATATTTGGATTCCTAACACAGATGTTGGTATCCCAGAGTGACCATGGGATCATAATACGAAGCTTGTTTTGGATAAGAAACTACCATTCATTATTCTCTAAATATAAGTTTCATGTTCATTACAAAATTTTTCAAATTTCATATAATAATATTAAACACTCTTCAAATTCTATACTATTTTTAAAGATTTGTCATATAAAATATTATAGTAGTGTATTATAATACTATAATTCTTTCGGTTTAAGTCGAGGCTAATGGATTTTATTGTACTATATGTATTTGTTGTTATTTCTTAATGACAAGCTATTTCTTGCTTCAGTAAACATTTGTTCTTGTCACTTATTATACTTACTTAGTAAGTAGTGCCTCGAGTGATTTTTATTTTTAGTGTTACGATTTATTGTATAATTCTAACACACACACACATACATAAATGATGATAAACGTAAATATACTCGTACGTATGTAGTGAAATTTTTGCCTTTGGGAATTTGTACATACTTCTTCCTCTACATACTATTACTAAAAGAATTTTCAAGCTTGACAATTTTTCAATAAGTTTTTAGAGATAAAATGCACATTCATTCATTAAAATACAAACATATATACATAGTAAGTATAAACATCATGACTATTCACTATATATTCACACTAAGAAACTTTTATAAAATTAACAAACAATATAAAATATTGTACTATATATTTTATTTTATTTTATTTTATTTTATTTTATTTTATATTATTTTATTTTATTTTATTTTATTTTATTTTATTTTATTTTATTTTATTTTATTTTATTTTATTTTATTTTATTTTATTTTATTTTATTTTATTTTATTTATTTTATTTATTTTATTTATTTTATTTATTTTATTTATTATTTTATTTATGTTTGAATTAATCAATGCATTGGTTTAATAAAATTTTTGATAAATATGAACTGAGTGCATCTCAAGAAACCATAAACCATAGATGAAGAAGTAAAATTAATCAATTACTGTACTACAATACTTCACCTGATAACAGAATATGAAACACTAAAGGATAAGAGATTTCTGAATGGAACTGAGACCTATCAACTGGATCCTTTTAATATATTAACATGAATTCTTATTATATATGATGTGGATTCCAGAGAAAATCGACCTTTCTCTAACTGAGAGATCCCCTGCTGGAAATTTTTTTCGAGATTTATACAAACCCTCTGTGCTTAAAACTCTTATCGAGGGAGATTATAAAATGTATTTATAAATGAAAATATTCTGGGTTACCAACTCAAGCATTTTGGTAGTAGCTTCGGGTACCAAAAGTGACCAGAGGCTTTATCTGATACCACAGGGGGTTAGGAGCTCACGGTATTTGTTCCGTCCTGACCAGCGAGTACATCCCGTTTATGGGAGTATTGTGATGGCTGTTTGTTGCTTACCCAGAACCACCTAGAGGTTTTATTTCGGCCATGCCAATTGCATTATATAACCGGGTGAACTGAAAGATCTTTATACCTATACGTTGTTGTTATTGCCTAATTGGTTGTAGTCTAAGAGAGAAAATCTCTCCTCTCCCATAAAGAAAGATTCTTATCCAATATAATTTATTTTTTCTACTTTCTTCCACAAATGTACAAATATTGAGATTCAGAGAAGTGTTATTGCATACAATGAATTAGATTCAGCAATTAAGAATAAAAATAGAAGGATATCCTTACTACATCAAATGGGTGGACTTGAATTCCGAAATGGGCAACTACTAATACAAGTAAAAGTATGTGTGTGCTGAGCTTATTTACTGCGAACAAATCTACTTGTTGTACAAGTATGAACAAATTTATTGTCCAACAATGTTAATAGTGATAAAATTTATAACCAAAATTAAGTCTCCCATACCAAATACCCATAACAAAACGAAAATATGTAAATGGATAAAAGGATATGCTAGTACAAATATAATATATACTTATATATATATATATATATATATATATGTGTGTGTGTACATACATTTAAATGAAACTATTCCCAAATGACCAACAACACCTTAACAATTGTGAAACATACTACTATACTAGTAGAAATGACTATACTATATAGTAGGACGATAAAATAGATATGGATGGATGATACAAAAGCCCATATAAGTGTGCATTCAAGCACATTTGTCATGTTTATGCACATATACATGAATATAGGAGTGTATCAGTGTATATATGTGTGTGTGCATACACTCAATTTGAATGTGAAAGTATTTGTGTTTGTCTACTTTTTCGGGTAATGTAAAATTTTATTGTTTTACTTTTCAATGCAGTCTAGCAACGATTGGGCGAGTCGAGTCGAGTCGAGTCGAAACCAACAAGCAAATAAATTTCTATAGACGACATACGTCTACACATGTATCCATGTACCAATGTACATATATACATATGTATCTATGTACATATGTGTGTGTGAGTGTGTATGAATGTTTTTTGTTGGAGTATGGATACTTTCCAAGAACAATATAGTAACATATCATACATATAAGGGAAGTGGATGGGTGGCAAACAATTGAACGATGCTAACACTTATGCTTGAAGCGTAGGCGTTTGTTCATCTTTCTACATAGTATCATTGTATCTATGGCATACTTTTGTCAACATATGGTTAGGTTATACACATATGCAAACATTTTTTTTTTTTTTGCATTCACAAACATACAAAGAAAGAGACAGAGACAGAGAGAGAGAGAGAGAGAGAGAGAGAGATGACTTCAAACATATCTATATAGATTTCTAGTACTTAGTTGTGTTAGGTATTGTTACAGATCAGATGCCGGTATACCTTTCGTTGAATCTTCCTCAAGTATAAGTATAAGTAAATCTATCATATAGTAGATATGCATATCTAGGTATATACATATATGCTTCCAATATTATAGTACATACATAAGTGTGTAGCAAGAAGAACTTTAAGTCACTTTGTACAAAACACATCCATCAATTTCTAAGAATAAAATACTCTCCAAGACACACACACACACACACACAATACTACATGTACAATATACAATAGTACTCTTCGTATGTGTTTAGGATACAACAATTTCTTACTTCAACTTCAGGTTTTCTAAGTACAATACGCATTTTTCTTTTAAAATTAACTTTTATTTTCCCATTATGTGTTCGCAAAATCTAAAATAAAATAAAATATTTTTCAAAATGACTTAGAATCCCACACAGTCTCTTACTGATACTATGGTATTGTACTTAATATGTAGTACATACTCGTACATACTTATATCAAAAATGTCCTCGACTAAAGAATAGAGAATTGGCCGCCATGAGCCATTCACTTGACGTAACAACAGCATCAAGTTTAATCAACGGGCCAATTTATTATAATAGAATACAGTCAAAAATAATGCCAATATCTAAACAAACTGCTATATGAATACCTATGGATTTATGGTGTGAGCATTGGAATAAATGAATGAATGTATCACACTTGAAAGATATTACTATTGTGGATATAGCAGAATTTCTGAAGAAAAAAAAATGGGTTTTAATAGAAGATTTGGGACTTATTGGAACACCTGTTATACACACGGGTTGTTTCCTTTCTTATTCTGTTACACTTTGAGTATGAAAAATAAAAAAATAAATACATTTTGAGAATTAGAAAAAAAAAAGTGATATTTTATTTATTTTTGAAAGTTTCCTTGGTCACATTGGCGATATGGGGAACGGAGGAGGTTTGTGAGGTCGGCTCTGTGATGCCGATTAAGTCTTTTCTCTTGAATAGCCGAGTTGCATAGAGTTTCGCTTTGAACATTTGGTTCCATTCAAGCAAATCGTAATGTATAATCCCTTTCCATTGCCACCATATGCACAACATTGTTTTACACGGATGAAAGTCTTATTTGACGCGTGGTGTGATTTCTTTACAGGGACTTAGCTATTCCTTGCTCTACAGGCATCATTTTTCGTTTCCAATAAAGATTTGATAAAATGGTGATGAGCCTACAGAGATTATGGATTATTGTTTTGTGTTGTTGTCACTTTATAGATACGAAACTCATGCTTCTGAACAAAGTGATGGTTCTCCTTCATAGCAGTGTGACAGCATTCCATTTTCTCTTCCAGTTCCCTTGTCGTTTCATACGAATTTTCCTGCAAAAGTTTGTTTAATCTCTCTTCATCGAACTTAACTGGATGGTCAAAACATGGTGAATCTTTGAAGTCAAAATTTAAATTTTTTAACTTAGCATACCAATCAAGAGTAGTTACTTTAACTATGGCGACCTCTCCATACACAGTACAAATATCGCGAGCAGTTTTCACGATCTAGAACCCTGATTAAAAGAAAAGAGAAGAAGGTGTTTAAAATGACTTATTTTTTCTTAACATGAAATTTCGTCTAAATGATCTGAAAATAACCATAAATAAATTCCTTAATTTACTTACTTTCAACTGAAGCACATTCCCGTAAGGGCATTCTGCATCGACCAGAACAAATGGTTGTCTGATGGTGCAAGGTCTGGACTATAAGACGGGTGGCTTAGGACTTCCCATACGGTACCATCGTGATAAGTTTTAACCACATTTAAAACATGCGACCGAGCATTGCCATGATGAAAGATTAATGGCTCATGAACTTGAGTCACATCCAATATTGCCGCAAGTTCTTCTTGGGTTTGACGCGTCTGAAAGAGTTGGTGGCCTTCTTTAGTTCTCCTTGTCAGTTGTATCAAAATCACCTCCATGTTAATATTTAAAGAAAACCACGGGAACTGACTTCCCAATTTAAGAGATTATCATTTTCTTTCTTATTGCAAAAAAAGCTACGTCTATTAAATGTGGTGAGCACTCTCTCAAAATTTATTTTATTTTAGGTCATTGACCAAGGCTTATGGGTAAACTAATTTAACCAAAATTTATACAATTCACATACTACGAATTTTATATATGACTAATGTTCAGAATTCAATTCAATTTAATTCCATATATTTATATATTTCCACAAAGAAATATTTTCGAAAATATATATACACGTATTATTCTATTTTACAATCAAAATTTGTTGACATTTACCCCTTACTCCATAATCTATAAAAGCATTTGTGAACACAAAAGTTTATCAATTGTTACAAGTCCCTCATCGGACATCACCGCCGGTGGACATTTCTGCCTTAATATGTACATACAATGAATTGTAGCAAGTATCATGAGTTTGTTCGTGAAGTTTATTAAATTTCGATTACATCAAATTTTATGTTGTTATGTTGTTTCTTTGGTGGCCCACTTACAATTTATGTATTGTCATTGCCATTGCCATTAACAACGAAACACCTACACACTTATTTGCAACAGAGTCCATCTCGCTTCTCAGTTAGGTGAGAAGTGCTTAAGAGTATCCGGAGAACAGTGGAGGAATGATTCGATGCACGCGTAAAATGTCTTACGAGTTCATAAGAAAGAAAACAAAAAGGAAGAAAAAGTTAAAACTTAATAGTTAAAGGTAACACAGCAGGTGGCACAACAATGACAATAGCAGGTGGCAAAGGGCCAAACATACCGGAAAGCCTCACCGTTGTTCTGCGCCGCTGCCATATTGAAAGTTTAATTCAAGTCGGAATTCTATTAAAAGTCAGACAAACAAAATAAAGGGCACCATTATTGTCATGGCTTTTGTTGGTCTATTGTTGATGTTGCTGTTGCTGTTGCTGTTGATGCTGTTGCCAACAACCTTCAAGCATTCAAATTTTTGAAACATTTATACATTTGCTTCCTTTTGCAGTGCTTCAATTAGTTTTCTTTTCTTTTATTGCAAATCAATTTCCTTTTATTGACTGGTATTATGAATCAGGGACATACATATCAGAAAATTACATACCATACATGTATGTATGCAGACAACTTCAATAACAACAAGAAGATTCATCTATACAACCATCCACCCAACCAACCCATCCACTCATCCTAAGCAAATGCATATAGAAAATAGTATTGTACATGTTTGTGAAATTAATAATTTATGAGTATGGTGTCATTTTAGTATCATAGATCAGTACACTTCCACAACACATCGGCTAATAAGAAAACTTTTTCGGTAATAAAATTTCATTTTATTTATCAACATAGTCTTCTTCAAGAGCAATACAATCATTCCAACACTTCTCTAACATTTCGATACCTTTTTTAAAAATCAATTTATCTTTGACCTCAAAATAAGCGTTTGTTTCAGCGATTACCTCCTCATTTGAACCAAAAATCTCTTTTCAGTGAGCATTTTTTTTTTAGGTATGCGAACAGGTAAAAGACACTGGGTGCCAAATCTGGTGAATAGGGTGGATGCGGAAGCAATGCGAAGTGTAATTCTTGTCATATTTGCCAAAGACTTGAGACACAGTTTATTGGTATCTTGGTGAAGGAGTAGTTTCTTTCATTGCATATTGGACCGTTTCTTCGAAATTTTCACGTTCAAATTATCCAGTTGGGCCATGTAGCAATCGCTATTGACTGTCTTGCTCTTTTTCTAGTTAGTCGAGAAACAAAATTTTGTTTGCATCATAAAATATGGACGCCATAACCTTGCCAGCACTCTGTTGCGATTTTGGAAGTTTTGGGCGAGGTTTACCGGCTGCTGTCCACTCAGCTGACTGCCGATTTAACTATGCCGTTTAATGGTAAATCCAAGTTTTTACATATTGACGAAAAAATTCTTTTTTATTTGGGGCCGAAACAACTCCAAACAGAGCTCAGAATCATCAACTCATTGTTGTTTTTTGGTCAACTGTTAACACATGCGGCCCCACTAACTTCGAAAAAAAAGCTTTCTCATAAACAAATGTTCATGCAAAATAAAGCCTACACGTTCCTTGGATACCTTTAGAGTTTCAGCTATGTCCTGTAACTTCAGTTTACGGTTTGTCATATATAAAATCGTGAATCATTGAAGAATCGATTGCATTTACATATTGGGTTTGTGAAAAAGTAAGTAACTTCCGAAAATGAGAATCATGTTTCAACAATTTTTTTAATTTTTTTTTTTTATGTAGTAAAGCAACTTTATTTCATCAAATAAGTATTTTTCATTGTTATTGTCATCTTTCGGGTGAAACCATAATTCCGTCTTTGTAGAAATTCTGTTTCTGGGTTTCTGATCAAAAAACTGGAGCAATATCGTTTCGCAGTCGTTTAGGGAAATTAATTGTTACGACATCAAGATAATTCTGCATGGAGCGAAATAAATGGTAATCAAAGGGTACTAAGTCCGGACGATATGGTGGATGCATTAAAACTTCCCAGCCGAGTTCCCTCAATTTTTAGCGAGTCATAACAGAAGTATGTGGCCTATCCTTGTGGTGCTTCCACTACTGTGACTTTTCTTTTGGCCAATTGCGACTGTTTTTATTTTAGCTCTGCAATTAGTATTGTTAGTTTTTGACAATAGAATTTCTGAACTTATCAATTGCCCAGGTGGAAGCAATTTATAATGCACAGGACATTTGCAATCCCACCAAATGCACAGCAACAACTTCCTCGTAGTTAGCGTTGACTTTGCAATGATTTGAGCGGACTCACCTTGTTTAGACCATGATTTGTTTCTCACATTATTGTTGTATGTTACCGATTTTTCATTGTCAGTTATCAACTTGTTTAGAAAAGGTTGCAAGACATTCTGAAATGCGATCAATACGATTTTTTTCTGTCAAATTGTATGGTTATCAAACATCCAGTTTTTTGTTGCATACCCAGCCTACGAGGGGGGACCCAAAAAAAAAAAAAAAATGGAATTTCGTCATAACTTCTTTATTTCTTAATATTTTAACACCAAATTTTGATCACCTTCAAATTATTCTCTATTGACCATAACACACTTCTCCAAACGATTCTTCCATTATTGAAAACAGTTTTTAAATTCACTCATCGGGATGTCCTTTAAGCCTTCCAGCGATTTTTGTTTCACCTCCTCCACAGTGGCAAAACGCTTTCCTTACATATTCCTTTTGAGTATGGGGAACAAAAAGAAGTCACAGGGGGCTAGATCCGGTGAGTATGGGGGGTGGACAATCGGTGTCATGGCGTTTTTGGTCGAAAATTGCTTCACGGAAAGGGCGGTGTGGGCCGGCGCGTTGTCATAATGGAAGAACCAGTCGCTGCAACCCTTCTCATGTGCAAATCTTCGGATAAAATTCTCTGAATTGAACTCCATGACATTCCCGACATCTCACAGAGTTGATCAATGGTTCGGCGATGGTCTTCACGAACGAGGGCATTGATTTTGTCGACGTTTTCATCAGTTCTTGACATTGAGGGGCGTCTTGAACGAAGTTGGTCTTCGAAAGACATTTCTCCATTTTTAAAACGTGAAAACCAATCGTAAACTCTGGTTTTACTTAGGGCAGCATCCCCATAAGCAGTCTTAAGCATTACAATAGTTTCCGCGATTTCGATTTCCCCACAAAATTTCACAACCGAACATTGTTCTCGCCAAAAAAGTTATTTTACTAAAAAAAAACTCACAGGTGAACCGATGCACGCACAGCGACACAACTTTGCACACTGACGTAGATGGCGTGATACTAACGGACATGTGGTCAAACAATAGGTTCCCCCACTCTCCCTCCCCACCACAGCGTAATTCCCGTTTTTTTTTTGGGTCCCCCCTCATATTTTAAATGATCTAAAACTGACGTATTGTGCATGCGAAGATCCTTAGCAAAGTCATGATACTTATGTGTTGGTCATTCTCCACTTTTTCAATAATTCGGTCCACCTTTTCGATGCAAGGACAATCAGACCAAGGCGACCGATAAATTTTCGCTCCAGAATAACCTTTTTTCATAGAAATACAATAAAATGTATCGAATTTTCTTTGTTTCCAGACTCATTTTCTTTAAGCAAAAACAGCATGGTTTTATAAAAGTTGCCAGCTTTTCATTAATGTATGGCATTCTCTGATCGCATTAGTACAGACTACAGAGATGTCGCAATTCAATTTTTCGGATGTTACTTTTCTACCAACCTATTACATGTTTTTAAATTTAAAATTCAAGCAAAACTCTTCATTTAATCAAATGAAATCGTTAAAAGATGTTCAGAATTTCAGATTATTAAGATTATTCAATCTTATGATGATGATGATTTTTATACTATTCAGGTTGGTGCTTCAAGGGAATATAGATAGATTGTGTCACAATGGATTTTCACTGGTCTAAATGATTGAGTTGTACAGATTACCGCCCCACTTAACTCAACCTATGGGGTAATTAATATCCTTTTTGTTTTTCATTTCTTTGAATATATCTTACTTACTATATATTATATTGTAGACTATTGTATTAAAATAGTAATTGGAGAACTCTTACTTAAAAAAAAAAAACAAAACAAAACATATTAGCAATCTGATATCTCAAAAACTAAAGATATGTGGTAGTTTATATGGAAACTAACCCATTCCTAGTTGATCAACCTCATACAATATATATTTGGTTGTTTTTTTGTTGGTTTCCAAATGTCTTCGTTGATGCGTTAAATTCATCATGGATAAATAATAATAATAGCATTCACCCTACAAAACAAATATACATAATATACACATACAAAAAGGATACTCTTCGTATGTATGCATAATACTATTGTATTGTATTGTGTTGTATTGTATTGTATTGTTTGTATGTGAAAGGTATAAAAGGAGATTGACAATAACAAAGAATTCTTTGAATAAAGGAAAGAAAATAAAATAATGAAAATAATAATAGCAATATAAATTGTGACTACAAAAACAAAAAGTAAAGTTAAGTTGAATTGAGTTAAGTTGAGTTGAGTCAAGTCGAGTTGAATTCAGTTGAGTTGAGGAAAGAACATTCAAATACTCTTAGTACAACTCGTAAATGTGTATAAATTCATATATGTTGAGAAGCCAATAAAGTGCCATGCCAAGGTGTATTGTTGTATGCTTAGGTCAAAAATGTACAATATGAATACCATATATGTATGTATGTATGTATGTACATATGTACATACAATATCCATGAATGGAAAATACCTTGCATTGTACGAGTATCTACGAGCACTGCTACCATATACGTTACGAATGCGCTTGTGTGCTTTTATATTGTTGTTTGCATGAATTTTTATGATTTTTTCATTTATCCATGCGTATGGTACAAACATATTGATATGATGTTTGTAACAAAAAAAAAAAAAAAAAGAATCACACTAAAGACAACACACTGTCAAGTCATAAGTATCAACGTTTTCTACTAACATATTGTACAATACTTCTATGCTCAATTTTTGAGTTATATTGCTGATATTTGATATAGAATCTCTTTAACTGAAAGATTGTTGTTTTGCTTAAATCAAAAATGAATTAAATTTAATTAATTAATAGGCAAAGACAAAACCATTTAATCCCATTTTCTCCTCTGTTTGTCAACCGATTTTCTATTTTCTTTTTTTGTTTAGTTTCAATTGATGAGCTTTAGTGTTATCAATAAAAAAAAAACAAAAATTTGGGAAAAGTTAAACATTCATTTCTAATTAAAAGTTTAAATTTATAAGTACTTAATGATAAAGTGTGAAAGAGACAAAACCATTTGTTAGATTCATATTTAGATAGAAAGTGCATGGGACGATTCTTTATAAATTTCTTTTTATAGTGTCGTAGCCTTTTTTTTATTTTTTTATTTTAAATTATTTTAATGTTTATCGCAGTTATTCTGCATGACACATTTTAATGGTTATACTATAAGTATATACGTAATACTGAAATGTCTTAGATCATAATCTTTATGTGGTACTTAATTATAATCAGTATTAGATTCTTCTTAGTGGGAGATCATGTGGATGGAGTTTTTTTAACCACCGTCTTATAAGTAGTTGGGCTTCGGAACAAGGAAAAAGTCAATGGATTAGGGTGAGACTGGAGACCGCTATAGAGCTGCATTGTCTCTAACACTGTTGGTATTTTTAGATCATTGTGCAGTGTGGTGTTTCTGACAAACCATGGGGCATCCGTGATTCTTGTGAGTGCCTTGCTCTGACATCGCAGATTTGTATTGCATACCGCCATATTGGTGCCTCTATTTGAAGGTAGATGAGTCTTTTATTGCCTAGTGACAGCTTGTTTGAGGGCCGAAGGAGGCAGTCTAGCTTCTTCATTTTTTTGGTAGCATTGCGCAGTGACAATTTTAATATGTGCACGCCATGGGAGGCGATGATCAAACACCTTTTCTTAAGGTAAACGTGTAGTTACTGTACTTGCCGGAATTGATCATTATATTCCAGCACTTAACCCATGCGTGAAATCTTTATAAATAATGGTTTACTTTTTCTGCCGCTTCATAAGGAGACTCGGAATTGTAGACTATAGCCGCATCGTCAGCATATGTAGCAATGATTGCTTGATCTTCATTAATTATCGGCATATCAAGTGCCGTGTGTAGCTAAGCAATTTTATATGCATTGCAAATAGTCAAGCAATTTTAATCCTTGGAAATATTCTTTGGACGGTTGAATTTCTACCAATGGACAAACACTAGTTTAATTAATTTATTAAATGTCATTCCATGCCATTTATGCTGTCAAAGAAGTTATCATAAAACTGAATCAGCCAAGTGTTGAAACCAATATTCCGTGCTTATAATGAACGTGTATGTGCTACTACTCTTTCAACCAAAGCAGAACAGATTAAATCTCTGAACAAAAAATTTACAAAATTCCACAATTAGTTTGATGTTGTATGTACATACAATATATACTAACATATGTAGTAGATGTAAATGTATGAAATGTATTTAGTAGTTAGGTTTATAACTTCTATGTCAGAATTTTTGATTTGCTACGATTGTTTTTTTGTTACAATTTTTGCTACGATTGCCTGCCAAAAATCCACTTATACACGTTTTCAGCTTCTACTAGTACTAGTACTAACAATACTTTGTTTCAGATTTAGCTTAGCTTAGTTCTTTCTACCTACTACAATTTCATCGATGCTCGCCCATGTTGCCATCATCCATGTTCTCTCATCACTCGGTTATTATGTTTACTGTTATTTGTAGCAAGTAATATGAGTATGGGTATGGGTATGGATATGGTTGTGGATGATTGTGTTGTTACTGTTGTTACAACTGCTGCTATTGATGTTGTTGTTGTTGTTGTTGTTGTTGTTGTTGTTATTATTATTGCTATTGCCGGATGCTGTTGTTTAACCGGAAATACATTTCCGGCAAAGCTTCTGGTATTCAAGTTGAATTGAGTTGTATTGAGTTGAGATTCATCGTTAAAATATAGTCAAACATCGTATTAGTAATATAACAAACTTGCAATTTGTATTGAAATAGGCGATGAAATGAAGAAACCGAAGAAAAAACCATCACCTTCAATTAAGAATTCATCAAATATTGAATACTTCAATTTATAAATATTATATGTACTTATTTTATAACATACAATAAATAATAAGTGTGAATGTTAAAATATAAATTATATCACATAAGTCTAGAAGTCTTCTTATTAGACTTCCCGTTCTATATATTACTACATACATATCTGTGGCAATAAGTCATAGTAGCTTATGTCGAATATCTATATTTTGAGATATTGTCCATTTTGTGTAAATATTTATTAGTTGCTACACAAAAAAAAAAAAAAAAAAATTATAAAAAAAAAATACATGCTACATAAATTTTGTAAAATATTGTGTGTGTGTTTTTTTTTTTTTGTTTTCTCGTTTTTAGCAAAGCAAATATTCTGTTTTTACAATTGGTTTTTCTTATTTGTGAAGAAAAAATACAATAAAATTAATTCTCAAATTGAGATTTAATAAGGAACGTGGCTTGCAGCAATCAGCAACCACTGCCAAATATATAGCCCACATAGAATTTGTTTTTAGCAAAACTTCCGAGGAACACTTCATTACTCAACAAAACGTTTACTTTAATGAATCCAAGTGCAAGTGAAGCTGTGTGTAGCAATCATCGGCATCATAGGACGGAGAAATATGATTCTGAAGAGGTCGTCGTACTTAATAAGAAAAATTGCAGCAACGAAAAATTATAAAAATCGACAGACACCAGCAATGTCAATAAACAAATCGACGATAGTGGGGAGCAGAGTTTGATGTCTGCAGATGAAAGTGGGGGCATCGCTACTAAAAAATCTCTAGCCATATTCGCTGCGATCTTTGTGACAAGTTTGGTTGTCATGTTTTATGTGTGTGCAATATTCCCGGAACTGAATGAGGAAAAGAAGAACATGTGAAAATTCCGCGTGATATAGAGGATGCTAAACAGTTGGCAAAAGTCTTGCATGAATACAAGGACATGTATTACTTTGAGGTTATGTTCGGAGTGATTACTGCTTATGTGTTTCTACAAACATTTGCAATTCCTGGTTCATTATTTCTATCGATTTTGCTGGGTTTCCTATACAAATTTCCTATGGCATTACTCCTCATCTGTGCCTGTTTAGCCTTGGGCGCTACACTGTGTTATAGTCTTTCCAATTTGGTTGGTCGTCGACTCATTCGCCACTTTTCGCCTAAAAAGACAAACGAATGGTCCAAACATGTGGAGGAGCATCGTGATAATCTATTCAACTATTTAATCTTTCTGCGTATGACTCCAAATTGGTTTATAAATGTCATTGGTGTGCCCCTGCACATCTTCGTACTTGGCATATTCTGCGGCGTTGGGCCGCCTTCTGTTATTGCAATACAAGCTGGAAAAACTCTTCAAAAGATGACCAGCTCCAGTGAGTCCTTCTCATGGACATCAATGGGTGTGCTTATGGTTTGCGCTTGCCTTTCCCTATTACCAGGTTTGCATAAGAGCAAACTGAAAAAGAAACTAGCATAAATAAGGAAATTAATACACAAAAGTGGGTACCACCAGCTCATAATAGTAGCATGTAATCAAAGGAGAAAGGAAGGAACAGCTGAAGCAAAGCACAACAAATTATTGTGCTCTATGGTTGTTTCAAAACGAAACAAAAATAATATGAAAATACTATTATTCTAAAGAAAAAACGAAAACTATTATTAGCAGATTGTACAAATTGGCACAGGTTTCCTGGTGCAGGGAAGAGCCCGATCACAAGTAATCAACTTTAAAGCAATGAACGATCGGATGTGCACTATGCGCATTAAATCAAAATTCCACAATATCAGTAATTATCAACGTATGAGTACATGAACCTACCGAAGATAAGACAGATGAGGAAAAGGATGAATTCTACGACATCTTAGAAAGAGAGTATGATAAGTGCCCGCAACATGATCAAAAAATTATAATAGGAGACCTAAACGCCAAAGTGGGCCGACAACCAAGATACAGAAGACAAACTGGAGCGTATAGTTTACACGCTGAGTGTAACGATAACGGCCAAAGGCTGCGTAGCTAACATCGACTCCGATCACTTCCTAGTAGGTGCAAGAATAAGAACTAGCATAGCAGACGCAAAAAAAGAATCAAACTGTAAGTTTAAAAAACTAAACATAGACAAACTAAAGAATGAAGAAAAGTGCAATGAATTCAAAACGTCACTAGAAACGGACCTTAGAGGAACAACAACCATAGAAAATATAACGGAAAGATGGAATAAAGAACAAGAATTAATAATGAAAGTAGCTACTGAAGTACTAGGACACGCGCCAAAGAAGAAGCGTAATCAATGGTTCGGCAATGAATGTAAAGAAGCAACATACAAGAAAAATGAAGCCTACCAACTAATGATCCAGAGAAAAACCAGAACAGCAAATGAGAAATATAAAGAGCTAGGCAGTGAAGAAAAACGTGTACACAATGCCAAGAAAAAACAATTCAACGATCTAGTTTTAGAAGACGCCCAAAATTCTTATAATAGGCATGCGACAAGATGCTTTTACAAAACTATCAACACGGGCAAAGACGGCTTTAATCCAAGAATATACTACTGCAAAGACAGAGAGACGGCAATCTACTCACAGAAAAAGGAGACATCCTAACCAGATGGGTAGGACACTTCGACAAAACTCTAAATAATCCGTCTTTGCAACAGGAAATAATAGATGATAGGGCCTAGAAGACAATAGCGACGAAGAAACAGTTGAGACTCCAACATATGAAGAGTTCAAGACGGCAGTTGAAGATCTAAAGAATAATAAGGCAACAGGCACTGACGAAATTCCGGCAGAAGTGATAAAAAACATGGGTGACGCAAATCTGAGAGAAATTTATAAATTAATGATAAAAATATGGGACGACGAAGTACTACCAGAGAATTTCGAACTAGGAGTCATATGTCCGATCCATAAAAATGGCGATAAATTGTCATGTGAGAACTATCGCCCGATCACCCTGTTAAACACAATATATAAAGTCTTCTCTAGTTTACTACGCAATAAACTCCAACCATTTGCAGACGAGATAGTATGTGACTAGGGATCTTAGAGAAAACTCGAGAAAACAATGTCACAAGGATACCTTTTTATTGACTTTAAAACAGCGTATGAGAATTTTCTATCCCAACGAAGCTAATAAGATTAACAAAAGCTAC
Source organism: Amiota mariae (assembly GCA_035041805.1). NCBI lineage: Eukaryota > Metazoa > Arthropoda > Insecta > Diptera > Drosophilidae > Amiota > Amiota mariae. The sequence continues at coordinate 471,725 of JAWNKV010000556.1, forward strand.
CATAACAAAATTAAGAAATGTTGTGAAAGTTAGGAATGAAAACTCCCGTGAGTTCGAAACTCATTTTTAACCTGGCACTTGAAAAAGTCATCAGAGACTCCAAAGTAAACGTCAAAGGCACCATCTTTTACAAATCAGTGCAATTATTAGCATATGCAGACAGACCTCAAGAAAGCCTTCAACAGCATCGAAGAGAATGCGAAAAAAATAGGTATAATAATTAACGAAATAAAGACCAAAGTAATGGTGTCCACAACATCTGACGCAATGAGCCATAGACTTGGCCAAAATGTTACCTTCGGGGAATACAACTTTGAAGTAGTTGCAGACTTCACGTACCTGGGCGTAAATATAAACAACGAGAACAAATAGACAGTACTTCCGCCTAAATAAATTCCTGAGAAGCATGGAGAAGGAGATACAACCACGAGCTTGAAATACTATACAAAGGGGCTAATATAATAACGCAGATAAAAGTGAATAGATTAAGATGGGCCGGGCACTTAATAAGAGCAAACGACACCTATCCTTCGAAAAGAATCCTATTTGGCAAATGCCGAGAAAACAGATCAAGAGGACGCCCAAAACTAAGATGGATTGATGGAGTCGACCAAGATGCCCAAGATCTTGGTATTCGGTCTTGGAGAGGAAAGGCACGAGACAGATCAAGCTGGAGACTCATGCTGAAGCAGGCGAAGACTTGACAAGAGTTGTAGAGCCAATAATGATGATGATGACAAATTGGAAAAGAGTGTACAGTATTTCTTAATTATAAAAAATGTATTATTATTAATTCTTGTTTAAAAATACTTCACAAAAAACTTTTACGATTAGTTATGAACATTAGTAGCCAGACTTTCCAAATATTAATATAAACATATAGCAATAAAAAGTACTGCACATTGCAGACTTTGGATCAACATTGATTGATTGAAATCATTGTTTATATCCTTTGAATTAAATAAAAATAGATTTCACAACCTTTCTAACATTTTCTATACATTTTATTTAGTTTATTTATTCCAATAATTGTTTAAAAGAGTTTAAAAATTGGATTTGTGAAAAAATCATAGTGTTCAGGGTAAACTATATATAATTCTATACCAAATTTTTAGACAATTTTTTTTTAGCCAAAATACGTGTATTGAAGCGATTAATAGTAATTGCGTTCAAACTTAATTCACTCAATTTTCGACATAAGCTACTATGACTTATTGCCACAGATATACGTATAAAAATTTTGTATGCTATGAATACTTTAATGAATTGTATGATTTTATTTTAAATTTTCAGTGGTCGCTGTCAATCAACAAATGCGATCGACAACAAATCTGCTCATTATTAACTTGGCTGTATCCGATATTTTATTTGTCATCTTTTGTGTGCCATTTACGGCAACTGATTATGTACTACCAGAGTGGCCTTTTGGCAATATCTGGTGTAAATTTGTGCAATATATGATTGTCGTCACATGTCATTGCAGGTAAGAAATACAATATAAAAAGAAACTGAACTAAATTTAACTTAACTTATCTGAACTGAACTGAACTGAACTGAACTGAACTGAACAGAACAGAACAGAACAGAACAGGCACACAGGCAAACGACAAAGAACATGAGAAATTTCTTTTGACATATTGATTGACCATCTATCAATCCACCCAAGTCATCCATCCATCCATTCATTCATTTATCCCATCAATTTCATCCATCAATTGATGTCAATATTGTTTCTCGTTTATACTTTATACGTACTATATAAATATACGAGTATATGTATGTATTTATGTATACGTATACGTATATGTATATTATATAATTCTTTTATTATTTCATTCATTTCATTGGGTTTCTTTTTTTAAACTTTTTATATTTTGTATTGTTGATTTCATTGCAGTGTTTATACGCTTGTGCTGATGTCCTTTGACCGTTTCCTAGCAGTTGTTCATCCTGTAACAAGTATGTCATTGCGAACTGAACGCAATGCCAGTCTGTAAGTATTGTAATATAATAACAAGCATTTAAATTGAAAATAATTACAAACATTAAACTACATAGTATACTTACTGCATTACTAGTATTGTAGTTGAGTGAAGATTTAAAAGGAAAACTGAAACTGAAATTGAAATTGAAATTGAAACTGAAACTGAGAGAACATTGAAATTGTACATTATTAAACATTTAAAATTTTACTATTTTACTATTGTGTGAGGCAATACACAATTATATTTGTAATGTATAGTGCGAATTGTGCGAATATTACCAAAATAGATTCAGACAATTAGGACTAAATACAATTATAATTCAGCAAATCAGCAATTTATCAGCTTGACCTTTTTATTTTATTTTGTTTTTCTTTTCTTTTCTTTTCTTTTATTTATTTTTTTTTTTTTGTTATTTTATTTGATTTGATTTTGTTTTGTTTACAATTTGAATTATTAATTTTTTCATTTTCTCTCATACAGTGCAATTTTACTTGCTTGGATTATTATCCTTACCACGGCCATTCCAGTCGCCTTAGCCCACTCCGTACGTATCTATCAATATCTCGGACGTTCTGGAACCGCTTGTGTTTTCTCAACTGATGAAGAACTTTGGAGTTTAGTTGGTTTTCAGGTAAATACAATCAAATTTATAACATATTCAATTTTCCCAGTTCATTTGTTACTAAATATAGGGTAGCAATGTTATCTTCTAATGGTAATGGAGATAAACAATCCACTGTTGTTAAAGAAAATAGAAAAATTTAATTAAAATTGTTATGCCGCATACTCAAAGGAATATCCTTGCTGAGTTGTATGCAATACAAACATGATATTAAAATTAAAATACTTCTTAGCCATTTTTATTTAGATTTAAAGGGTTGGCTGATGATTTGACGAAAAAAAAAAAAAAATAATAAATATAAATATATGAAAATTCTGCTACATCAATTATTAGTTTATTTTAGATTTCCTAAATAACAAAGAACAAGATAACGAAATATATAAATTAACAATTTTTCTCAGTGATTCTGAATCTCATTTTATTATAATTTAAAAATTTGGTGGCACACCAAATTAGTATGATTGAGGCAAACATTTAGAAATATCAAGGCTTCACAACAACATTTTTGTGTATTTCTTTTACAATCAGTTAAATTCAAGCCTCAGATACTTTTTATTATAGAGTCAATTTTAAGTAAAACCAACATTCAGTACTTACATAACAACTAAAGTATCACAATTAGTCTATCTCCGTTTGTATTGTACTACTTGATAATTGTTCCTCAAGCAGGGCATCCACATTCAAATTTTATCGTCGAACAGAAATTCATTTGCCCACTAACTAGGCGAACATTGTCACGAACATTATTTGCTACAAAATTTCAGCGAGTAAATATGAAAAAATGGCATAGGAAAGTAATGCAGTCGTGGCCTTCCTTGATGGTTATTCAAAATTGTTTAGAGCAACAAAATACCAAAAAAAAAAGTACAAAAAAGAAAGCACCATATGTGAATGAAGCGAGAGAAATTCATCCACACCAAACTATTAAAGAAGCTGCATAAAACTTCACGCGTGGATTTGAAGAATTTATTTCATATGGATAGCCGAATTTATAAAGAGTTATTAAGTTAAATAGCTTCCCGAAATTCAGCGACAAGACACTATAATGAGAGTTGCATTAACGCCTAATGAAAGGCTTTCAGCTATTTTGCGGTTTTTGGCCACTGGACAAAGTTATGAAGACTTGAAATTTTGGATTGGCATTTGTTCCACGATTCATTTTATACTTCTATTTTTATTTTTTTTTTTGCCACATTGCTGGCTCATTTTGGAAGCATTCGATAAATTCGAATAAAAATTCTTTGCACATTTTGGCTCGTGTTCATTCTAAAAATATTTTTCACAAATGATGTTCGTGCAATCACAAACGAACATGTTCGAACGAACACACGGGAGATATTAGGTTGGTGCAAAAATAATGGCCGTTTTGAAACAGCTACTTTAAATGAACGTCACTCAGCTCAGAATAAACTTTATTAATCGAAATAAAAGCCATTACAATCAATACATTTTTGCCAACGAGAAACAAGTTTATTTATGCCGGTAGCATAAAAGTCCGGAGTTCTGGAAGCGATGAAAGCGTTGAAGGCGTTTTTGGCGTCGTCTTGATTTTTGAAGCATTTCTAGCGCAGGAAATTGTCGAGGTGTTTGAAAAAATGGTAGTCAGTGGGTGAGCGGTCCGGTGAATATGGCGGATGAGGTAGAGTCTCGTAACCCAATTCGTTCAACTTCTGCAAGGTCATTTGTGCGACGTGCGACGTGCGGTCGAGCGTTGTCATGGAGCAGGATTGGTCCCTTCATATTGACCAATCTCGGGCACATACGTCCAAGCTTCTGGTGCATTTCGTCGATTTGTTGGCAGTACTTCTCAGCCGTGATCGTTTCGCCTGGATTTAGAAAGCTGTGATGGATGAGACCGGCTGCTGACCACCAAACAGTAACCATAATCTTCTTTTGGTGCAGTTTCGGCTTCGGGAAGTGTTGTGGAGCCTCGTCGCTGTCCAACCACTGCGCGGAACGTCGCCGGTTGTCGTAGAAGATTCATTTTTCATCGCACGTTACGATTCGGTCGAGAAACGGGTTATTTTTGTTGCGCTGAAGAAGAGACGATGACACCTCAAAACGACGATTTTTTTGATTTTCGTTCAATTCATGCGGCACCCATTTATCGAGTTTTTTTGACTTCCCTATTTGCTTCAGATGGCGTACGACTGTTGAGTGATCGACGTTGAGTTCTTGTGCGACTTCTCGTGTGGTTTTACGAGGATCGGCTTCGATTAAGTCTTTCAATTCGTCATTGTCAACCTCAGATGGGCGGCCGCGACCCTCTTTATTTTCAAGGCTGGTATCACCTGCGCGAAATTTTTCAAACCATCTACGTGTGGTACGTTCGGAAGCAGTATTCTCGCCCTATGCTTTATTGATATTTCGTGTCGTCTCCGCAGCATTGTGGCCAAGTTTGAACTCGTGAAGCAAAATAATGCGAATTTCTTGTTTTGATAGCATCACAAAAAGTGGTCGGAAATCAGAAACGTATGACGATAATAAAAAGATAATTAGTGTAAAAGATAGAGCGAAAAACGCGCTTTAAAACGACATATTGCATGACCACATTCATTAAAAAATTTATTCAGAAATTCATGCATAAAAATAAACAATATGGAAACGGCCATTATTTTTGTACCAACCTAATAAGTAGAAACATTTCTATTCTTTGCGAACAAGACATCGAACATTAAAATCTGTCGCGAACACCTACACTAACGACGAACATTTCTTCGAATAGAACAAGTTCTAAGAACAAATTCGCATGTGGATGCCTTGCTTTATACTATATACTCGTACGTATATGCATTGTATATTCCTTTGTCCTTTATCATGAACAATTGGAATCTCTTTTTGATTCTATAAAATACATATATTAATATATAAATATTATATACTCGTATATAATTATATATTATACTAAATGTTATTGTGATTAATCAATTTTTATTACTTCAAGGTTTCATTCTTCTTGTCATCTTATGTGGCACCATTGACATTGATTTGTTTCCTTTATATGGGCATGTTGGCACGTTTGTGGAAAAGTGCTCCCGGCTGTAAACCATCGGCTGAATCACGGTGAGTTTCAATAAGTTTTTGAACTTTTTTTACTTTATTAATAATAAATCTTTTGAATCTTCAAATCAATCTTCTACAGAAAGGGCAAACGACGTGTAACCCGCATGGTTGTCGTTGTAGTATTGGCTTTTGCAATCTGTTGGCTACCAATACACGTAAGTAATACACTACACTATTTTTATTGTATGTACATCTATGATGTTTCCTCAAATACAATTTACAATTTTCAAACTACATATTTTGAACAATTATTTAATAAATAAACTAAATAATATTTATACTTGTTGGAAAGATCTATTTTTTCTTAGACAAAGTAAAAAACCTTTGATATTTGTTTTACAGATAAATAAATGTTTATCATTATAACAGTTTGGGTATAAATGTAATGCAACTTAATCATTTCTAATGATCAATTTAATTTTGATATTTGCATGTGTGTGACATTAAGTCAAGAGATATGTGGAAGGAAAATACAATAATCTGACACAACTATTAAAATTTTAATACACAATCTTTGCAGATTTTATGTGGTCCATTCATATGTTTTCCTGTTTCCTGTTTCCTGTTTGAAAGATTTTTTTATTTAAATTGAGAATAAAATATGCAATGTAGGTTTTCCAGAATTAAATTTTTCATTTATTATTAAATTGCGAGTATTTTAACTACATAATCGATCAACCATGTGTCATAGATCTAGACAAATATTTCAAAAAACAATATAAACAATTAACATGGAACTGATAGTGGTAAATATTTTAAGTTGATAATGGTTTTTCTTTTATGTATTTATGCATTCTACTTGAACAAAAACTGAGCTGAGTTGACCACCAAAACAAAAAAACATATGTTCAGAAATCTCAGAACTCACTCTGCACACCAAATCAGAACTCACAAATTAATTAATTACTCACTGTGAAAACGCTGTAACTCCGATACAGCATCCAGGTCAATGTTAGAATGGTCAGTCAACCTAGTGTTGGTGAATTTTTGCCTTTTTTAAGTTATTCTCCACTATCATCCTCTTGTTTTGTTGCACGTCAACATTAAACAGCTGATCATTGCACAAAACAATTCTAAGTAAATTCCAAATAGTAAAATTTTTATAAAAATTTTAATAAAACGCATAGCAGAAATGAAAAAGGGAGCTGCAAAAATACTTTCATATACTGCGAGTTATTCTTTTTTGTTTTTTTTTTTTTTTTCAAAATTTCCATTTTAATTTCTCACAATTAGCCATTTGTATGCATGAGCAAAGTATGCCGAAAGGCCTGTGTAAGCGACATTCAGCATCTCGATCAAAATTCGTGATGCTGTGCCTGTGTAAATAGGCTATATGTTAGTTAAAGACTACCTAAATGACAATGGGAATCAAGTTCTTGATAAGGCTCTTCAATTACTTGACTTGAATGTCATACAAAAATTCGTATAGCATACTTCCGTTTAACGATTTTCTAACAATGAAAATCTGTTCCAAACTATAAATATATAATAGAATAATATTTCTTAAAGCACCTAAAATACGCACGACTTTGTTGCCAAGATGAATGAAAAAAAAAAAAGTAATGTTAATGCAAGCTTAACCACTACCAGATATCTCATTCTGAAAGCTAAATAATTAAAAAAAAAAAAAAAATTAAAAGCATAGAAAAGTTTTTATTCTATACCAATTTTAAAGCCATACTCATTTTACCAGAACTACACGGGTATCTCGTGATTTTCTTACAAATGAAAAAGTTTATTTTGAGGACCTCAATGGCTCCACCATTTACATTATTATCAAGATTTATGGAAGACTATCGTTCATCATTTTCTACAAATCAAGAAGGGTGGTAGATGGTATAAGCACTTATTTCGTATTATGGCACAATGCGCCGATTTACACTTCGTAACGAATTGGTCTAAAAATGAATTTCAACAAATTACTAAAAGAAAATTAAATGTAAATTAATTAATCTCATTTGTATATAAAAATTAATGTTTTAAATTTTTCGTATGTTATGGGTTGCCATATCGTTCATCTGATTGCATTGATATTTTGTGAATGCATATGGTTGGTTACCGTCTTGAACATAGGATAGTTTTCATCCCGATATGTGTAAGGGTTCCAGAGGTCTGGGCTAGTTAAACAACCACAACTCCTTAAAGTAACTAAAATATCACTTCTATTAGCTGATACTCAAACTGTGTTCATTTGTTGATACTCAAAGTGTAATAGAGAGAATACCGTGATGCTAAGAAATGAAACAAAAAGTGCGAAGCACGGTCGGATACGCTAGTCAATAATAAAATTTTGTTACGGTTTGACATACAAAAATTGGCGAACACTTAAAAGTTCTTTTTTATACTCATCACGTTAGTGAATAGTATTATAAGTTTGTCATGAAGTTTGTAACACACAGAAGGAGACATCGGAGACCCCATAATGTATATATATTCTTGATCAGCGCGACGACGCGAGTTGATCTAGTCATGTCCGTCTGTCCGTCTGTACGCACTCCTAGTCCGTCAGTTTTTGAGCTAAAGAGCTAAAATTTTGTACATAGGTTTCTTTTTACCAAACTCCGATCAAGTTCGTGAATCAGCCGAATCGGACCTCTAGGGGGGGGGTGGGGGTACCTCGCATACAAACCCCCTTTTAAATTAATGTTCTTATTAGAAAAACTTTTTTGTTTTTTGACATATCGAAATTTGGACACTATAAGTTTCTAGTCTATATCCACCAACCGTAAAAATTTCATGGTCCTAGGGTTACCAGGAGGGGTACCTCCCATACAAAACCACTTTTAAATTAAAGTTCTTATTAGAAAACGTTTTTTTTGTATTCGACTTATTGCACTGAAATTTGAACACTATAAATGTCTGACCCATAGCCACTAACCTTATAAATTTCAAGACCCTCGGACAACTAGCTAGGGCGTGAAGAGTATTACAACTTCGACATAACCAAAGTTAGTCTTTTTTAATATTTTTTTTTTTAGTTTATTCTCGCAAAAATGTATATAAATTCAACCGAAGTTCATAAATTTAAGTCTTTAACATCTTTGTATCGGAAAATAAGAAAATTTACAAAATATTATATTGTAGGGGTGAAGCAGAGTAGTATATCATATATCCTATCTTAAACTAAGTTTCTTTGCATGTGAAATGCGCATTCTTAATATTTGATACTAGAAAACACTTGGATCTTTCTTACCTTCTTTCATTTGAATCTGCAAATCTACATTTTCTGGATTTTATCTACATTTTCCATAATAAGTACAAAATCTTAAGGTATTAAATTCAAATGAAAAGTTTTATTAAAAATTGAACAACTACATAGTATTTACGTATAAGAGCAAAACAAAAAAGATTTATTATAAGTCTTCCAACTCATATAACTATGTATATAGAAGAGGAAAAAAGAATCATCAGACTTATGCTTTACCTTTAGCAAATCTCTTCATTCTACTTATTATGATTATACACGCGTGTGAAGGCATGTAAAAATGTATTTAGTATGTTAGATGTGAAAATGTGGTGTCTATATATAGCCTAGTCCTGGGAATTGTGTGAAATGTGTTCACATTTCTTTGCTGTTTTTACCTGTAATCAGCATTTAGCGTTAATTATCATTTTGCATATTAAGTTCGTTCGTTCGTTTGTTCATTTGTTCAACATGAAGCAAGTTTTTCCTAACATCGAATCAAGTTTCAAAAGTATTTCGTTTAATTGAATTTAATTTCGCAGTTTTTCCGGCTTGCGTCGACTTCGGTTTAACATTGCAGGAAGTTAAATTGCTTTCACCAACAAACAAACAAACAAACAAACGAACAAACAAAAAACAGAAAACAAAAAAAAAAAAAAAAAACAAAAAAAAATAGAATGTAAAAAGTGGAAAACAACATTTGAGAAAGTTTTCAGCCACACAATGGTTGGTGGTTACTCAAACATCGACATTTTTTGTATGATGTTGATGATGACGATGAATAGTATGAGTATAAGTATAAGATGATGATGATGATGATGGATGAACAAGCATAGATGGATGGATAGATGGATGGATGAATTGTTGTAGAATGAGAAATTGCACTGATACCAATAGTATAAAATAATGATGATGTTTCCGGCGCATTCTGTTTGCTAAAAAGCTCTTGCAATAGCCATCGCAGCCTGCTGCGGCTCTTGTGCCATATGCATCCAGATGTCTATGTTGAAATCGACTTAGCGCAATGCCTCCACCAAATCAATGCCAAACAAATTACAAATGAAATCACATAGTACAAAGTAGTGGTATGTAAGTAATTCTGTGTCAATGAGTTTTCATTGACTTGATATTCATGGATGAATGCAATGGCAACAGCAACAGCAACAGCAACATCAACATCAACAGCATTGACAATCAATAGCATAAGCAACAAGAAGTACCATAACAAGAACAAGAACAAAGCCAATAGTGGCTTAAATAATGGAAGAGTATTAGTTCTAAAAACCATGTCATGCCATGGCATATTCATGTTCGAAAGCACATGATGAAATGAGACTAATGAAAGGTAAAATTGCATTAGTTAATGAAATAAACTGATTGAATAGGCTCAATCATATCTTCATAAATGCAATGCAACATCAACCAAGCGTAACGAATAAACTCCAGAAATCAATAGTCGCTAATTTATGGGCATTATCCCAGTAGTTCCACCTACCTACCTACCTACCTACCTACCCAACTACCAACTAACAATATGCGAGTACCTACTACTTATCAACTTTCAACAAGATTTAGTACATTATGCATTTCTTAATACCCAAATAGGTATAAGAAATAAACCAAAAATAGTCAAAAACAATTTGTAATAGAAACTTTCTCTTAAAATAAGTTGTATAGAAGTAAAGAATTGTAAAGATAAAAAATATATAATTAGATCTAAATAATTTTTATAATTAATATTTTTTTTTTTTTAATGTACTTTCAACGCATTTATTGTACTTGCTGAAATGCATTTAGAAGTAACCCATTACATTAACATTTGCTTTCCATTCTTAACTTATAGGTAATACTCGTTTTAAAGGCACTCAATCTCTATGGTGGTTCCCATTTAACAGTGATTATCCAAATAATCTCTCACGTGCTTGCATACACCAACTCATGCATCAACCCGATTCTCTATGCTTTTCTCTCGGACAACTTTCGCAAAGCATTCCGCAAGGTAAGCAAATAATCGAATATTTGTAGAATTATATTATTAACAATTTATGTATATAGGTCGTCTGGTGTGGCAGCCCCCCACCAATAATTACCAATCAACAGGTGACCAAAACGACACGTACAGCTACTGGTAATGGAACATCCAATATTGATATGCTATAAATGATATGATCACTGGTGATTCCACAAGTCGATTTAAACATATTACAAGTTGATGTATTAATTTTAATACTCTTCACGCAGTGAATAGTATTATAAGTTTGTCATGAAGTTTGTAACACACACAAGGAGACATCGGAGACCCCATAAAGTAAATATATTCTTGATTAGCACGACAAGACGAGTTGATCTAGCCGTCTGTCCGTCTGTCTGTATGTATGCAAACTAGAACCTCAGTTTTTGAGCTAGAGAGATTTGCACTGAGCTTTCTTTTCACCATACGCAGTACATTCGTCGGAATCAACCGAATCGGACCACTAGGGGGGTACCCCCCATACAAACCGGGATCCAAATTAAAGTTCTTATTAGAAAAACTTTTTTGTTTTTTGTACTATTGACTTGAAAAGTATATTAATTATAAGTTTCTGACCCACATCCATCAACCTTATAAATTTCAAGACCCTCGGACCACAAGCAGGGGCGTGAAGTGTATTACAACTTCGGCATAGCCAAAGTTAGTCTTTTTATACATTTTTTTTTTTTTTTTTAATAAAGTTGCAGGGTCTGTCATAATATGGCATATGAAATAATTGTATTAATGATAAATACTAAAACTATCATAAACTTCTATTTGTGTAATCTGATTGTCATAATTGATCAATTATCCGGCACCAAAAATAATTAAATTAAATTAAATTAAATTAAATAAAATAAAACCAAAATCTATGTGTTATTAAATGTTATACATACAAGTATACATATTTATAATATTAATCTCAATAATTGTAATATTAAAATTAATTCACCAAAAACAAAAACGAAAAACCGAAAATTTGAAAAACAAGAAAAATAAGTGTATTCCATATATTTAAAAAAATATATATAAATAAATACATAAATTATTCTTTATTTGTTGCCGGTTATCTAAAGAAAAAAAAAACAAAAATTATATTTAGCATAAAATTTGAACCCAAAACATACATAAGTGTTTTTTTTTTTTTTTTAATTTCTTTAAACACTCACTAAGTATTTCACAACACCACACACTTAAATGTAATGAGTAAGTAATTGAATGTAATTGAAATTCTACTAAAAACTATTATTCATTCAAATTTATAAACAAAAAATATAAAATAAAAAAAACAAAAAAATATTAAAAAAAAATTACTATGAATTGAATTGAATTGAATTGAATTTAATATTTAAAAGAAGAATATTTCTTATAAAATATAAGATATTCCTATATATTCCTCAGCAAATAAAAATCTATATTTAGACTATAGATTACTAAAGCCTAAATGTAAATTTCTATAAGAGATGATGGAAATTTGTTTGTAGTCTTGTAAGCTTTTGAACTACAGAATTTCTGAGACATAAACCAATAAAAAAAAAAGCTGTTTTCATTTAAGAAAAAGACCAGTTCCAGCTTAGAACTTTTACAGTATACTTAAATTAGAGATGAAACGAATAGCTGTTTTGCTGGATATCCGACCAACCTTGTAGCCAGATAGCCGATTGTTGCGTCTCACAAGCGAACCTTCGTAGGTGGCGAGTTCAGGCCTTTTCGTTCATGAGCCAAGTTAGTGATTCATTGTCTTATCAAAGACTATTGAATATATACAATTCTAGACAAAAGTATTTGGACAACACATTGTTGTTCAGAAAAAAAGGAGAAAACTGAAAACTTATGATAATAAGATTAAATTAAACTCTTCTTTGACGTCAATGACCACCGGCCTATTGCAAACGCACACGATTGCAACGGAGATTGATTTTTATCTAAAGTCAGTGCACATTGGTCACGATTGTGATCCTTATATCTGATAATCAACTTATATTGTGCAATTACCCAAACTTATCAAAGTTTATTAGGATTTATCTTTCAGCGCCCTGCACCAGAGTATACAGTGAAAGACTTTTTTCGGAAGCAGGTCTTGTATACGAAGACAAGCGAAACCGTTTAATGCCTCTTAATGCAGAGAAATTGGTTTTCATTGTTGTTTTTTATCCGGTATCCGGCCGGATTTTAAATTTTAAATATATTTTTATATTAGAGATGAATTAGATATCCGGAAACTGAAATTAAAATCCGGCCGTATACCGGATAATAACCGGATATCTGTTTCATCTCTAATATAAAAATATATTTAAGAGTTGTGTCCAATATATCTATGTATGATGCCATTTGTGATTCAAAACTTGTTTTCAAATCATTTGTTAAGCTTTCTAAAAATATATATGTATTAGGAAAAGTCTTCCAATTTAGAATGTTCACAGATTTGTTTATAATGAATGACAACATTTCCTTTTCAAAAACCAAACTATATATATATGAGATAGATGTGTTTATATGATTAAAAGCCCTTTGGGGTCTAACATTTGGTAAAGCTTTCTCAAAGTATTAGGAAAAGACTTTCAATTTGTAACATTTTCATTTCAATTTGACTGCATAAGAAGCATTTGTATGTTTATTATGAGTTGTGTCCAATGTAAAATGAAAAGGCCTTTGTAGTCTAAAATTGGGTCGCAACACATTTTGCACAGCGTATTTATTAGGAAAAGTCTTTCAGCTTATAACTTTTACAAACTTGTTTATATTGACAACATTTCCTATTCAAAAACTAAACTATAAATATGGGATGTGTCTATGAAATGGAAAGTCTTTTGGAGTCTAACAAAGTACATTCTTAGTATGTATTAGGAAAACTTTTACAGACTCAGACTCGTTTATATTGACAACATTTCCTAAGCAAAGATATATGAAACGCCCTTTGAAGTCTAAAATATGGTCAAAACACTTATGGGAAAGCTTTTATAAAATATGTATGTATGGTATTAGGAAAAGGCGTCTTCCAACTTTAAATGTTCACAGTTTCCTTCCCATTGAAAACGTTTCCTTTGAGTCCTGAAGTATGAACTACTGTCTCAAAACTGGTTCGTAGCTAATCCCTTTTGAATCAGTACTAGTTCTAACTCTATCCCTTTTTACATGTATTCAGCTGGTGAGCTGGTGACATGCCGATGTCATTGGAAGGCATGAATAGCCACCGCCTGCATTACCGTTGGCCAGTCATTTCACCAATGAATGGGCCATTGATTTTACTAGTGAATAAGAAGAAAGTGATAACAATTATTTCACTAGTTCTACCAACTAGATTTTTATTGATAACTTTTGACTGTTCTTTTTGAAATTCTATTCTATGCGAAAGCATTTTATTGCTAAGCTTTTCAATGCTAAACACATTACCAATCACATGCACATTGTGGGCCTCTATAGAATTTATGAAAAGTCATGCGCCATAGCAGTTTGCAAAGCTTAAAGCTGTTCAAAAACTTTCAAACTGGTGAGCACATGACAACATCGGATGTCGGATGCTCGGATGCTCGGATGCTTCCATCCATTGTAGACGGTATAGACTTTGAATGGAAATTTGTCATCCATATACCATATATCGGAGTATCATTTTTATATATAGGTATATTGAGTTGAAATACCACAATAATGGCATAGATTTTCAAATCAGAAATATTTTGACATATATTTATTAACTCAAAATTCAAAACAAAAAAACATCTTTAAATTAAAAAAAAAAAAAAAAATTATAATTTTAAAATTTCCGCAAAATTTTGTGTATAATAAATTTAACAGTTTTTGTCATGTCTGACCAAAAAACTGGTCTAAAAGACTTTATTGAAAGTTTCCTTCGCGAAGAACTCTGCCAGCCACGTTCGAGTATTTATCTGGAACATGCGCTTAGTTGTAAAATCGAAGAACCATCCAATTTAATACGATCCGCAATGTATAAAACATTGGATAATATGATAGACCGCGGAATTGTAATCTTACTAAATGACCAATATATGTTGGTACTTAAGCAAGATCGCAGCGATAGTCCACCGCCAGCATTAACACCATTTTCATCGGCTTCATCCTTGATAGCAAAAGACAAAGGTAAGATTAATTGATCTTAGATAGTTTTTTTTTTTTTCTCAAATTCTAAATTCTTCCATTTTTTAGTGGAAAACGATAAACGATAAAATTCATGGTCAATGCCACATCTGAAATGCTTATAGATGAGATGAGATGAGATGAGATGAGATGGATGGATGGATGAATGGATTCACAGCATGGACATCAAGGAGACTAAACTTTCAACTAAAACTTTTTTATAAAATTAGTTGGTTGATTGACAAAGCTTAACATAATAAAATTATATTTAACATTTTTGGTACATAAACTTTATTGAATTTTATATGCATGACAGACATTTTTTGTCTGCCTACACCCTAAGGTATAAGTTTATAATGCTAGAAAATAGATTGTAGTTTTGGTTTCTGTTTTATTATACATATTCTCAGTATAATAGCTGTCAGCCTGTGCTGATAGTATTTAAATTATTATAGACTTAGTTGGGAACGTAGAAAATGTCTGCATACATATTATAACAAGAGTATTTCCTGTAGTTTTAAGAAGTCTATTTACTTCGTTGCTTTCACCAAGGAAAATTAAAAAAAATAAACATCTCGAGACTTTTGGAAGAAGTTTATTTTCTCAGATGGGAGCATGCTTCGCCTCCTTGGGATCAAAGCTCGTAGAACTGTGTGTGTGAAAAAAAAAACGGTATAGCTCTAGATGGTGAAGCAAATTTATCGGCGTGCATGACTAGAAGAGGAGTGGGACAAATGAAGTTTATTGAATCAACGATAGACAAACTAATGTATAATAATTTTCTAAATCCAATAAGACAATAACATAAAGCATACAGCACTCATAGTAAAGTTTTGATTGCTCTACAATGTTGCTAATCAACTCCAGATGCCTGCACAATCATTTGATCTAAAATCCATAGATCACTTACAGGCAGAGCTCTTATGGTTCTTATTGAAGTGAACAATCTGCCAGAGAAGTGTTGCGCTAGGAGTGCAGCCAAGTCTCCTCCACGGAAAATGCTAAACTACTTGACGGTTAATAAACTCATGCTGCACTACAGGCACTCAACCCCTTTTAAAAACAACACCTTTTCAAATTAAAGATTGTTTGGGACTACCTAATGTTACTTATGTCATTACCTTCAAATAACCATGTCCATATTATTTGAATGCCTGGTCATAGTGAGAACCTTGTAAACGAAGACGCAGATGAACTCACTAGAAAAAGAGCTGAAAACGTTTTCATGGGGCCTGAACTATTCTGCGGCCTGCCTTGGAGTTATACTATGGCAAATGTCTTAAAATGGGTTGCTGATAGATCGCAGAGGCATACGGTTAGTTTCGGGTTTCTTAACCGGTCACTGTAGAGTGTTCAAACATCTACGCAATATACGCATAAGTTACAATAATCAATTTAGACTATGCAATGGAGAGAAGGAAACCGCAGAGCATATTCTATGCCACTGTGAGGGTCTCTTCTGGACCAGATTTCGTTATTTGAGTACCCAGTATGTGAAACCAAATGGTGTCTGTCCTGTTCTGTAACCGCAGTGAAATTTTCCGGTAAACTCTGGACAATGTTCCTGTGAAGTTTGGTACTGTTTGAAAATAAATGTTTTAGAAAGACGACATGATTAATTTTAAAAAATCTTTCTAAGCTTTATATGTAAAATTTGATCCACCAATTTCTCGACAACAGAGCCACATATCGGGTCCAAAACAATGCTATTCTTTAGGTTGCAACCAACCATACACATTAACAATAATTTCATTGCAATCAGATGAACGGCATAGCTGCGCATAACAATAATAAACATTTGTAAAAAATCTTTCTAAGGTTTATGTGTAGAATTTGATCCACCAATTTCTCGACAACTGAGCCACATATCGGGTTCAAAACAATGCTATACTTTAGGTTGCAACCAACCATACACAATAACAATAATTTCATTGCAATCAGAGGAACGGCATGGCTGCGCATAACAAACATACAAACGGACAACAAGTATATTTTTTTTTGTCCGTCTGTAAAAAATCTTTCTAAGCATTATGTGTAGAGTTTGATGCACCAATTTCTCGACAACTGAGCCACATATCGGGTCCAAAACAATGCTATACTTTAGGTTGCAACCAACCATACACATTAACAGTAATTTCATTGCAATCAGATGAACAGCATGGCTGCGAATAACAAACATACAAACGGACAACAAATATATTTTTTTTTGTCCGTCTGTAAAAAATCTTTCTAAGCATTATGTGTAGAGTTTGATCCACCAATTTCTCGACAACTGAGCCACATATCGGGTTCAAAATAATGCTATACTTTAGGTTGCAACCAACCATACACAATAATAATAATTTCATTGCAATCAGATGATCGGCATGGCTGCGCATAACAAACATACAAACGGACAACAAGTATATTTTTTTTTGTCCGTCTGTAAAAAAACTTTCTAAGCATTAAGTGTAGAGTTTGATGCACCAATTTCTCGACAACTGAGCCACATATCGGGTCCAAAACAATGCTATTCTTTAGGTTGCAACCAACCATACACATTAACAATAATTTCATTGCAATCAGATGAACGGCATAGCTGCGCATAACAAACATATAACCATTTGTAAAAAATCTTTCTAAGCATTATGTATAGAGTTTGATCCACCAAATTCACGACAACAGAGCCACATATCGGGTCCAAAACAATGCTATACTTTAGGTTGCAACCAACCATACACAATAACAATAATTTCATTGCAATCAGAGGAACGGCATGGCTGCGCATAACAAACATACAAACGGACAACAAGTATATTTTTTTTTGTCCGTCTGTAAAAAATCTTTCTAAGCATTATGTGTAGAGTTTGATGCACCAATTTCTCGACAACTGAGCCACATATCGGGTCCAAAACAATGCTATACTTTAGGTTGCAACCAACCATACACATTAACAGTAATTTCATTGCAATCAGATGAACAGCATGGCTGCGAATAACAAACATACAAACGGACAACAAATATATTTTTTTTTGTCCGTCTGTAAAAAATCTTTCTAAGCATTATGTGTAGAGTTTGATCCACCAATTTCTCGACAACTGAGCCACATATCGGGTTCAAAATAATGCTATACTTTAGGTTGCAACCAACCATACACAATAATAATAATTTCATTGCAATCAGATGATCGGCATGGCTGCGCATAACAAACATACAAACGGACAACAAGTATATTTTTTTTTGTCCGTCTGTAAAAAAACTTTCTAAGCATTAAGTGTAGAGTTTGATGCACCAATTTCTCGACAACTGAGCCACATATCGGGTCCAAAACAATGCTATTCTTTAGGTTGCAACCAACCATACACATTAACAATAATTTCATTGCAATCAGATGAACGGCATAGCTGCGCATAACAAACATATAACCATTTGTAAAAAATCTTTCTAAGCATTATGTATAGAGTTTGATCCACCAAATTCACGACAACAGAGCCACATATCGGGTCCAAAACAATGCTATACTTTAGGTTGCAACCAACCATACACAATAACAATAATTTCATTGCAATCAGAGGAACGGCATGGCTGCGCATAACAAACATACAAACGGACAACAAGTATATTTTTTTTTGTCCGTCTGTAAAAAATCTTTCTAAGCATTATGTGTAGAGTTTGATGCACCAATTTCTCGACAACTGAGCCACATATCGGGTCCAAACTAATGCTATACTTTAGGTTGCAACCAACCATACACATTAACAGTAATTTCATTGCAATCAGATCAACAGCATGGCTGCGCATAACAAACATAGAAACGGACAACAAATATATTTTTTTTGTCCGTCTGTAAAAAATCTTTCTAAGCATTATGTGTAGAGTTTGATCCACCAATTTCTCGACAACAGAGCCACATATCGGGTCCAAAACAATGCTATTCTTTAGGTT
The DNA here is from genome assembly GCA_035041805.1 of Amiota mariae. Classification (NCBI taxonomy): domain Eukaryota; kingdom Metazoa; phylum Arthropoda; class Insecta; order Diptera; family Drosophilidae; genus Amiota; species Amiota mariae. Next base: position 490,609 of record JAWNKV010000556.1, read on the forward strand.
GCAACCAACCATACACAATAACAATAATTTCATTGCAATCAGATGAACGGCATAGCTGCGCATAACAACCATATAAACATTTGTAAAAAATCTTTCTAAGCATTATGTGTAGAGTTTGATCCACCAAATTCTCGACAACTCAGCCACATATCTGGTCCAAACTAATGCTATACTAAAGGTTGCAACCAACCATACACAATAACAATAATTTCATTGCAATCAGATGAACGGCATAGCTGCGCATAACAACCATATAAACATTTGTAAAAAATCTTTCTAAGCATTATGTGTAGAGTTTGATCCACCAATTTCTCGACAACTGAGCCACATATCGGGTCCAAACTAATGCTATACTTTAGGTTGCAACCAACCATACACATTAACAGTAATTTCATTGCAATCAGATCAACAGCATGGCTGCGCATAACAAACATACAAACATTTGTAAAAAATCTTTCTAAGCATTATGTGTAGAGTTTGATCCACCAAATTCTCGACAACTCAGCCACATATCTGGTCCAAACTAATGCTATACTAAAGGTTGCAACCAACCATACACAATAACAATAATTTCATTGCAATCAGATGAACGGCATAGCTGCGCATAACAACCATATAAACATTTGTAAAAAATCTTTCTAAGCATTATGTGTAGAGTTTGATCCACCAATTTCTCGACAACTCAGCCACATATCTGGTCCAAACTAATGCTATACTAAAGGTTGCAACCAACCATACACATTAACAGTAATTTCATTGCAATCAGATCAACAGCATGGCTGCGCATAACAAACATACAAACATTTGTAAAAAATCTTTCTAAGGTTTATGTGTAGAATTTGATCCACCAATTTCTCGACAACTGAGCCACATATCGGGTTCAAAACAATGCTATACTTTAGGTTGCAACCAACCATACACAATAACAATAATTTCATTGCAATCAGATGATCGGCATGGCTGCGCATAACAAACATACAAACGGACAACAAGTATATTTTTTTTTGTCCGTCTGTAAAAAATCTTTCTAAGCATTATGTGTAGAGTTTGATGCACCAATTTCTCGACAACTCAGCCACATATCGGGTCCAAACTAATGCTATACTTTAGGTTGCAACCAACCATACACATTAACAGTAATTTCATTGCAATCAGATCAACAGCATGGCTGCGCATAACAAACATACAAACATTTGTAAAAAATCTTTCTAAGGTTTATGTGTAGAATTTGATCCACCAATTTCTCGACAACTGAGCCACATATCGGGTTCAAAACAATGCTATACTTTAGGTTGCAACCAACCATACACAATAACAATAATTTCATTGCAATCAGAGGAACGGCATGGCTTCGCATAACAAACATACAAACATTTGTAAAAAATCTTTCAAAAGTTTATGTGTAGAATTTGATCCACCAATTTCTCGACAGTAGAGCCACATATCTGGTCCAAAACAATGCTATACTTTAGGTTGCAACCAACCATACACAATAACAATAATTTCATTGCAATCAGAGGAACGGCATGGCTGCGAATAACAAACATACAAACGGACAACAAATATGTTTTTTTTTTTATCCGCCTTTAAAAAATCTTTCTACGCATTATGTGTAGCGTTTGATCCACCAATTTCTCGACAATAGAGCCATATATCTGGTCCAAAAGAATGCTATACTTTAGGTTGCAACCAACCATACACATTAACAATAATTTCATTGCAATCAGATGAACGGCAAGGCTGCGCATAACAAACATACAAACGGACAATAAATATATTTTATTTATGTTTTTTTTTTTTTTATATATGTTTTTTATATATATATATATATATATATTTTAAGCGCTAATCCGGGGTCGTCGCGTATTTTCAGAGTAAGAAATGTCGTCAGGCTTATAACAAAAACATTAATTAACAAAGGATAAAATAGAATGTGTCAACGTGGTGGGTCAAAGCATGGGGAAGCTGGGCAGTCACCTGGTGCGCCTTAGGTGTTGTCTGTTCCATTGCCAGAAATGTAGCTTTTTGAGCCTGTGGTTAGGGGTGCAGTGGTCGGTGGTCTAACCCAACTATTGTTGTGTGCCAACAGACGGGCATTGCTACCGCCTGGTTCACGTCACTATGAAGAGTAAAGTGCCATGGTGATTAGGCACAATATTTTGTTATGCGAGACTTGCACAGAGATCCAAGGTTATTATACCTTTCCCAAAATATATAATCAAAAAAGAGAGAAAAGAGAAGTTGTGATGGAAAATATTCAATGAATACTTATTGTGACCCAGAATAACCCGGAAGATCAGACGGACAAAGCGAAATTAATACGAGATAAAGGCGTGCTGGTGATTTTCATAAATACATACTTTGTGGTTCAATGATTTTTATACATACGTGTACACACATATTATAAGTACGATGCCCTTTCATTGGTTCATGTCTGTTCTCTTGTTCAGCGGTTGTTCGATCTAATTTCATTTCTAAGTATGTATTATACTTTCCCGCAGTATTCGATTAACAGTCAACGTCATAATCATAAGTAGCTTTAATTCATTCGCTATACATATATAGGTCAACCCTGGTTATAACAGTTGAAGTACAGTACTGCATTGGAAGGGGTCACCATATGATATATGGTGGATCATATTTTGTTTAGCTTTTTGGACAAGGGAAATCAAACTTGGAAGAGGTGTAAAAGTTTCGAAAACAAAGTGAACAATTAGGTACTGTCATATTTTTGGTTTTTTTTAGTCAGAAATTTTCTAGTTGTTTTTTCGGAAGGTCGATTTTTTAGTCATAAAATAAATCTTATAAATTTATAAACATTCAGACTCGGTAAAAAATTCTCTATTAAAATTTGATCTCAGTTTATTTTTCTTCATTTTGGATACAATCTACACAAGTTGTGGAATTCACATCGAATTGGAATGGCTTCTCAACGTTATCAATATGGTGATTATATTCTTGATGCCTTTAAGGAGTTCAAAAAACCTCTATCGCTAGAGGAAATCGTCAGCTACACTTCGGCGGCAATGAATAAGCCGCAAGAGGAGATAATCGATCCAATCTACGAGACCCTCTGCGCCTCCATTGCTTACGGTATTGTAAAGCTTGAGAACGGTGATTACACTTTGTTGCCATCTGAAGATGATGAATAAAAGTTGCCTGGTTGGAATAACTTTTTGGCATAATGCGGAATCGCATATTTGTTACCTGGTAAATAGACTTCATTTCTTTTTCTAACGAAATTTACTGTAATACAGTTTTTTTTCGTTTGTTTGTTTGTTTTTGTTTTTTTTTTTTGCCTTTTAGTTGAAACTAACACACGCACACTTACCATAACCTTTATATTTATATTAACGTAACATACACAACTAAATACAATGACAGAATGATGAAGAAGCTACGAGAATGAATGGAATAAAAAAATGCCCAACAGATTTGCAATGGTGTAAGATGGTTAAATATCCTAATAACTAAAATTATTTATGTGAAATTAATTTACAAAATACAAGTCTGTATAAATAAAGTATATTTATGGTTAGAGAACAAGCAAAAAAAAAAAATGGTTTTTCTTCAACAAATTGTGGCCAGGAACCAAATCCTCCAGTACCAGGTTTGTCAGACTGCGCACAGATCTTCAAATGAACGTCTCCCGGGTAAACAGAAGTCTTGACCCATTAACAGTTGTCTGGCCTTGGTTTTTACTGCTAGTCCTGACAAGATATCTTTTTATCTTGGCCATAAAACATAAGTTACACCTAGAGACGCTACCATTTCTAATGCATTTGTTTGCCATTTACACAGCCTGCCAGATACCCAGATGAGTGCGTTTGCCACCCTATGACAGATTAGTTTGCTTTAGTGATTTGGTATTTCTAGAGGAATCCTCCATGGTAGTAATCAATTTTGGCACCAACCAGACTGCATAGATTTCTTACAAAATACTGCACAAGTCTGGTAGACGGTACAATAGTTGAGCAGCCAGCGCCTCCGAGAAAGTGCCACCGGTACCAGTTCCTTTAGTAAACATTTCCTTTAAGGTGTGCCTTCCCTGCTAAAAAGGGTAAGTGATCGAATGTGTTGTATCAACCACAAATATGCTGAGACATCATTGCACAAATATTCTTAGTCATTTTTATTTTTATTTTTTTTTTTTTTGTATATAATTTACATGTTTGAAATCCACTAGGGGCGCTAAAATCGTAATATCATATTAATTTTTTGACAAGTAGAATTTTTTCTATATTTCCTGTTAAATGAAATTCGTTGCATGGTTTCATTTTAGTAAATGGTTAAAACAACCAACCATGCATATTTTGTTTATTGCAAACAGAAAGGAAAAAACAATTTTGAGTGCGGTGAAACGCTCAAATGTCTATGTGACATGTGAAAGGTTTAATGCGAAATGGAAATGGAAATGGAAATGTGCACCACTCTATTTACAATTGTTTACACTTACTATGTGCATGAATGTAAATATGTTTGTGCATCCACTTGTGATGCAGCTTCTTTTGAACATTATTGCTACTCCTAAAAATAATCGATAAAGTTTTCGACATTTTTTTGTCTGGTCGAAAAGCGAAAGCGTGAGAGCTGGCACAGTGATTTCATTTTTGCACCAACAATTTTGTATTAAAAATTGTCAATTTAGTATTGCTGATGATGCAACATGTATTCATACTATATAACTAAGTTCACTATATCCCTGATCAAGGAGAACAAAAGAGAAATGAAGACAATGAAAACTTTATCTGGGAAATCAGATTCAAATTAGTCTGCCGGAATGACTATCGTGACTATCATGTTCTGTCAATGGAAACTATTGAATCATTTTATAAAGTATTGCAAAGGAATTACATTTCCATTTGGTGAAGAAAAATGTACTTACTGCCAAGTCTCATACTAATGAAATTATGGTCAATTACTTCTGTATATGCTACATTGAATACTCTATTTCTTATTTCTAACAACAGCTGAAGGGAAAATTAACTAAGTACATACGAGTATCACTAAGTAGATTTTATGTGTGGGGTTTTTATTCTCTTAAAATTCATTCGGTGGTTCTTCTTACTTAAAATTATTTACATATAAAAGCGCATGTTTCATATAATTTAGCACAACATGAAAACATGAATTTCAATAGAATCTTGTTTGGTGAAAATTTAATGTCCACGGAGTGAGTGGATGGAAACCATTATATCCATAATCAGACATCATTGTCAGTGTCTGCCCAGTAGCCAGTTGCCAGTATTCATTTTGTGTCATATCGCATAGTCATCATCGTCCCAATGAACATGAGCTTCATATATTTTTTTTTTTTTTTTTGTTGTCTGGCACTTTTCCTCTCATCCTCATTTATAGTACAATACATACCTATTTATATACATACATTTGTACATATATATACATGTACTTATGTATATGTGTATAGACTATTTTATTGTAAACAGAGTAGCATCAACTCACATTACAGCACGTCGCATCATAGGACCAAAGCTTTGTTTAATATTGCATTGCTGTTGGCTTTTGTGCGATGTGGCGCAATAACTGTTCATCTATGTAGTATACGAGTAGTACTACTACAATATATACGCGGTATTTTAATAAAGCGAAATAGAAGAACGATGATGAGCATCAGGACGAGGAGATTGTGAATGCCGGCGACTTTGATTGGCGCCACTTTGTCGCGACTCTTTTTTAATTGAAGCAAATGCTTTGTGGAGTCTGTAAGTCATTTAGGGTTCAGTGTTATCAATTTAATTTCTATTGCAGGTAGGTTAAACGAGATCCTGTAAACAAAGAAGATACATACAATACAAAGTAATGAATAGTAAAAATTCTATACTACCATATACTCGTACATATGTATTAACAATTTAATCAATCAATTTTCATATTTTTTAAAAGCCTTAGAGGTAAGGGTTAGTCGTTGTTTGTATTAAGTCAATGTTAAAACAAAATACATACATACAAAGTATAAATATTGGGTTATTGACTTAATCCAATTACATATGTATATTTACTTCATCATAAATTTTTTATTACATGGTTTTCAATATCCTGCATTTCATATGACACCAGAATCTTTTTTAATCTAAGTTCTTATAAATAATAAAAATAATTAAATTTTTATTTGTATCTAAAATATTCTATGTACGTGTACATAACACATTGTAATGTATAGGGTAAGTATCGCTTTAAGGCGATTTGTAAAGTGCTACATTTTTGACCTTGCATCTTTGTTACTGATTTCATAAGTTGCTTGCAGTCACGACAGCTGTCACAATTGCACAAATTGTAAAAGTTTTGCTAAAATGATAATGGAATGTGAACTAAGAAAACATACCAAATGATGATGATTTTCACGAGAGAAACTATACATTTTATCTCTTAACTGAAATGGGCACGTGCATGCGTTGGCCAAGTTTGCCAGACGAACGGGCCAACAAGAATCCAACCAATTGTTGTGTTTTTCTATTTAAATAGAACACACTGCTGAAAAGAATAGTGAACACAATTTCTTAAGCATAATGCACAGACGTACGATCTTAATACTAATATGCTGTACTTTTTCGGGTAAGTGGTACCTTGCCTTATATTCTATTGTACTGTTTTAAGTTGAAAGATGTTTTATTTTCTTGCATTCCTTTTTTTTTTTTTGTAGTGCTTCAAGGGTCAAGTGGTTTTCTGCTCAAATTACCTAAACTTGAGAAATGGCTCGAAAAGAAAGATGCCGAAAAGGAAGCGTTTTTCGAAAAAAAGGAGGCTGAATTTTCAAAATTTGTTGACTTAATTGAAAAGAAAAAAGAGAAAGAGGAACAAAAACTGTTCAATTGGTTTGACAAGTTTGGACTTAAGGAAGAAGAGAAGCTCCATAAAAAAGAAGAAAAATTTGACAACTTCTTGGATAAGATTGAAGAAAAAAAAGAGAAGGAGCTTGCTTTATTCGAAGGTAAAGTAGAGAAGAAAATAGCTAAGATTGAAGCAAAGGAAGAAAAACTAGCACCTGTTTTGCCACCCCCGCCACCGCCAGCATATGGTCCTGCTTTACCTCCGCCACCACCACCTAAACCAGCCTATGCGCCACCACCACCTTCACCAGCTTATGTGCCTCCTCCACCACCACCACCTCCACCAGCTTACGCCCCTCCACCACCACCACCGCCTAAACCAGACTACGCGCCTCCACCACCACCACCACCTAAGCCAGCCTACGCGCCTCCACCACCACCGCCTCCACCAGCGTACGCGCCTCCACCACCACCACCACCACCACCACCTAAACCAGCCTATGCACCTCCTCCACCACCACCTAAACCAGCCTATGCGCCTCCGCCACCACCACCAGCCTATGCCCCTCCGCCACCACCACCAGCCTATGCGCCTCCACCTCCACCTCCGCCACCACCACCACCAGCCTATGCGCCTCCGCCACCACCGCCACCACCACCAGCCTATGCGCCTCCACCACCACCACCACCACCAGCCTATGCGCCTCCGCCTCCGCCACCACCGCCACCACCACCAGCCTATGCGCCTCCACCACCACCACCACCACCACCACCACCACCAGCCTATGCGCCTCCGCCTCCACCACCACCTCCACCAGCCTATGCGCCTCCACCAGTCTATGCTCCTCCACCAGCTCCAGTTTATGCTGCTCCACCACCAATTCCTCCAAGACCAGCTTACGCGCTCCCTCCTCTACCACCACGAACCATTGATTTAGATTACGATGATGACGACGAAATTGATGAAGACTATCCTTTTGAACCAGAGCCTTTACCACCCTGTGCTCCACCACCACCACCAGCCTATGCGCCACCACCACCTCCACCACCACCAGCCTATGCGCCTCCACCACCACCTCCTCCACCAGCCTATGCTACTCCGCCGCCACCACCACCGCCAGTATATGGTCCTGCTTTACCTCCGCCTCCACCACCTCCACAAGCCTATGCTCCTCCGCCGCCACCACCACCGCCAGTATATGGTCCTGCTTTACCTCCGCCAGCATATGGTCCTGCTTTACCTCTGCCACCACCACCGCCAGCATATGGTCCTGCTTTACCTCCGCCACCACCACCTCCACCACCAGCCTATGCTCCTCCGCCGCCACCACCACCGCCAGCATATGGTCCTGCTTTACCTCCGCCACCACTGCCAGCTTTACCTGCTCTACCACCACCTCCTCCACCAGCCTATGCTCCTCCGCCGCCACTACCACCGCCAGCATATGGTCCTGCTTTACCTCCGCCAGCACCACCGCCAGCATATGGTCCTGCATTACCTCCGCCACCACCACCACCTCCACCACCACCTCCACCTCCACCTCCACCTCCACCTCCACCACCAGCCTATGCTCATCCGCCAGCATATGGTCCTGCTTTACCTCCGCCACCGCCACCAGCTTTACCTGCTCTACCACCACCACCGCCGCCAGCTTTACCTGCTCTGCCACCACCACCGCCAGCATATGCTCCAGCTTTACCTCCACCACCACCACCTGCATATGCTCCAGCTTTACCACCTCCACCACCACCGCCAGCATATGGTCCTGCTTTACCTCCGCCACCGCCACCAGCTTTACCTGCTCTGCCACCACCACCGCCGCCAGCTTTACCTGCTCTGCCACCACCACCGCCAGCATATGCTCCAGCTTTACCACCTCCACCACCACCGCCACCAGCTTTACCTGATAAACCACCACCACCGCCGCCAGCTTTACCTGCTCTACCACCACCACCACCGCCACCAGCTTTACCTGCTCTGCCACCACCACCACCGCCAGTTTTACCTGCTCAACCACCACCACCACCAGCATATGCTCCTGCTTTACCGCTGCCACCACTGCCGCCGCCAGCTTTACCTGCTCTCCCACCACCACCACCGCCAGCTTTACCTGCTCTACCACCACCACCTCCACCAGCTTTACCTGCTCTACCACCACCACCACCAGCATATGCTCCTGCTTTACCACTGCCACCACCGCCGCCGCCAGCTTTACCTGCTCTCCCACCACCACCACCAGAATATGCTCCTGCATTACCTCCTCCTCCACCACCACCAGCCTATGCTCCACCACCACCACCACCACCACCACCACCACCACCAGCATATGCTCCTGCTTTACCACTTCCACCACCGCCGCCGCCAGCTTTACCTGCTCTCCCACCACCACCACCAGCATACGCTCCAGCTTTACCTCCTCCACCATCACCAGCCTACGCTCCTCCACCACCACCGCCACCACCAGCATACGCTCCAGCTTTACCTCCTCCACCTCCACCAGCATACGCCCCTCCACCACCACCGCCACCACCAGCATACGCTCCAGCTTTACCTCCTCCACCACCACCAGCCTACGCTCCTCCACCACCACCGCCACCACCGCCACCACCGCCACCACCAGCATACGCTCCAGCTTTACCTCCTCCACCTCCACCAGCATACGCTCCTCCACCACCACCGCCACCACCAGCATACGCTCCAGCTTTACCTCCTCCACCTCCACCAGCATACGCTCCTCCACCACCACCGCCACCACCAGCGTACGCTCCAGCTTTACCTCCTCCACCACCACCAGCCTACGCTCCTCCTCCACCACCACCACCGCCACCACCACCAGCATATGCTCCACCTCCCCCACCACCAGCCTACGCTCCTCCTCCACCACCAAAAGCATACGGACCTCTTTTGGCTGCTCCACCCAAATATGCTAAGAAACCAAAACCACTTGGTCTGGTACCTATCCTGCCTTGCGATATATATGACAATGGTTCCTCGAAAGTTTATACTTAAAATAAGTTAAAATATTTTTCACATTACTATACTTTATCTTATTATTCGAAATACTATACACATTTTTATTATTATTATTATTATTATTATTATTATTATTTATATTAACAATTAATAAATAAACGTACTAAATATAGAATTTATCGAAAGTTATTATTTAAAATCCTTTAATCTCAACAACAAATTTATCATATATGTAAGTACATAGTACTACTTAGTAGGAATAGTTAAAGCTAAGTATAATCGTTTAAAACAAAAAAAAAAAAATTAATATGAATTTCGATTTTCATAAAAATGAATCTGAATGATGGATTTCTGATTATAAAACAATTATTTTGTTTGTAATAACTTTTGATTATTTATTTATTTATTTGAAATATAATAATAAAAAAAAAAAATACAATAATAAATAAGTACATATTAGTATTATGTTTTCCATTGAATTGTTGGATTAATCATTGAATAAGCGAAATAAAGCAAATTATGCTGCATGAATAATGAAGGCTCAAATTATTTATGTTTAGTGACCAAATCTGCTTGCAAAGGGAATGGCTTCGTTTGGTAAATGGTCTATATCATTATCATCGGGAATGTTATTGCTCATTGGTAATGGAGCTGGTGTCGTTGTTGTAGTAGTAGTAGTGGTAGTAGTTGTTGTTGTAGAAGTTCTCTTGGACTTCTTCTTGCGGTTTCTGCGGTCCTTCTTGCGACCAGAACGATATTTCTTCGGTGTTGGTGATGGACCAATTAGTTTTGTTGTTGTTGAAGTTACTTTAGTTATTATTGGTGTCATTGTTATTGGAACGCTCTTAATTTCAATATATGGCGGTAATGTAATTGGAATAGGTGATTGCGAAGTAGATGGCGAAGGTGGTGTGGGTGATGAGGGTGATGAAGGTGATGAGGGCTGTGTCTGAGTTATTTGTTCCAATGTCGTGTTTCGTGTTGGTGTTGTTGTTGTTGTTGTTGTTGTTGTTGAAATATAAGATTGTGAAACTATTGTTGTTGTTGGTATTGATGGTAATAATTTTGTCGATGGATTTAAATGTACTGTTGTTGTTGTTGTTCTATATGTCAACGGTACAGTATTGGTGGTAATAACGTTCGTAGTGGGCACAGAAGCACCCTCAGTTGGTACAACTCGTACGGGTGTTAATGTCGTTGGAGGAATTGTGGTTTCTTTTATTACAAGTTCTGTTGTAACTGAAGTTGGTGGCGGAATTGTCGTTGGCATTGGAGTAGATGTAGATGTTCCATCGCTTATAATTGTTCTTTGTGAAGTCGTTGCTGGTAGGTTTGTAGTCTCTGCTGGTAGATTTGTAGTCTCTGCTGGTATATTAGTAGATGGTGTATTTAAATCGTCTATTGGTTTGCTAGTTTGTTGAATTGATGAATCTGTTGTTGTTGTTGTTGGCATATTGAAGTCAGTAGTTGTTATCCTTTGAACATCTCCCACCACATCAGTAGTTCTTAGATCCGATGTAACTGGATTTGTTGCTATTTCAGAAGGTAGTTGTGTAGTTGCTGGTTGAACTGTTGTTTTGTCAGTAGCTCCAGGTGTTGTAGATGTAATTAAAGGCGAAGTTGTTAGCATCGTCGTTGTGAAAATAGATTCCTCAGATGTTTTTGCTGTTGTTGTTGTATCATTAAGCTCAAAACTTTCTAAGGAGCTTGAGGACTCTGACATAGCCTCTGTCTCATCTACCATGGCTGTGCAACTGCCAAGGCAAAACACTGCAAATATACATTGAAATAGGTATTAATTAACACATCGAAAAGAAAATCCATCGTTAACAAATTACCTAAAGATATTATAAGGGCAATATAATAATGTTCACGTGCCATCGTTCTATCTATATCTTTCTCAATTATTATTGCTTCACAGTTACTTCAAAATGTCCCCTTTCCAAATATAATATATATATATATTACTATATATGTATTTATAAACTTTTTGCTAAGCAGTTGTAGTGCTTAACAAATTGATGTACTTAAACTGATTTCAATCTGATCGCAAGATGTGTTTTTATATCTACGCTGAGATGAGAGATTTACTTGGCCACAGCCGTAACACGTTCATAGCCGGAAACGTGTGCCGCGTACGTGTACGAACGTAATTTCGAAATTTATCTTCATATTTTCATTGTATTGACAAGCAGAATGTTTGGATTATAAGATTCTTTTATCACTCTCACTCAGACTTTCAGACTCAGATGTTTTTGCATTACTCACATATTTCGGAAATTTCTTGTGGTGCGTGATATTTGTTAGCGTTCATTCGTATCAGTATTTGTTGATAGATTCAAGTTATTTAGCTCATTAATATTTTATACAATATATAAAAAAGCTATAAAAAGGTATATAATTTATCTAAAAAGACTACATACAAGTACGCAGTATGTAAAAGAAATAACAATTAATTAAGTCCTTTGTAAATCCTTGCATAAATAAATTAACATATTTTTTTTTTTGCTCAATTTTCGATCAAATTAATTTATACTTATTTTATTTTAGTATATCCTTCTACTAAATCTCTGTAAATAATATACAAATTTGAGAAGAGTACATCATCAGTAACTTTCTGTTAATAGTATAAGTTTCAATTGAATGAAATTACTTTGGTGAAAACAATTTTAGGCAATAGTTGAAACATATAAAATTGTTTAATTTTAGGAATTTTACTTACTAAAATATGCTTTAGAGCAACACGGATGGAACTATGATGGTAAGCGTTGTTTTTGCATTTAGGTCATCTTTGTTGGCTTGCCATCTAAACTACCCATTCGAAATGGTAAATATATGACTTGATGGCGCATTAAAATTGTGGTTCTTACTTTATAATCAATAGCTTCGAGACATCGAAGCTTGGATGTGTAAGTAAGGAACATAGTGGTAAAAACTGAATAGTCATTTTTCATTTTCATTACGTAAAGGCTCAAGCTCCTCACTCCGTTTTAATGGTGTGGTGATACCAATAAGTGAGAGTGTTGAATATCTCTGCATAAATTTGGACAAAAGAATTTCATTACTTGCTAAAAGAATACACTTAGACCTTATAACAAAGCGTATTTGTATTGGTTAATTGGCAGCCTTGGAAATAAAATACAGCTGTACAACTTTATATTGAAGCCAGTTAAGACATATGATATACAGCTTTGGGAAACTGCAGAAAAATCCTATGTAAATATTATGGAAAGGTATTAAAATCTAACACTACGAAAATTAATCGATGCGTCATAGAATATTCGCACCGGCGATCTACACAGAGACCTACATATGCCAAGGGCCAAGGAAGAAGTTGTCCGCTTCAGCAAGAGGTACACGGAAACGCTCAGATCACACCCAAACCTACTGGCATACAATCTTCTTAACATGGATTCCACACAACGAAGACTTAGAAGAACTCATCCTATGGATGTGACTGATAGAAGTTAAACTCGATTTTTTCCGTACCTGCGATTTTCCTCAACGCCAAGACTTATATATAGTTTTCTTACCAGACTAAAAATATATTAAACTTAAAAAAAGCTAAAATACTACAAACTTTCCTAACATACGAGTATATATTACTTATTTACAATAGATATTTGTAGGCACTAACCTTATACACATATATTCCTTATAAATAAAACTACTACTGTTTATTTATTTTTTTTTTTTTTCTCATATAATGGACAAAAATAAACCACCGACTTAACGGCTATAAAACATTGATGTGGCAAAGGCGAGAAAATGACCGATGGCTTAAAGCATAAAAAAAAATTTGAAGAGAAATGTTTGAGTATTTCTGAAATGGAGCATACGTCCTCTTTTCCGTCCGTGCACCCAAAAGTCATTAGGGTGGAGACGTTTATGGCAAGAGCTAATGATGTTAATTTGTTGACGTGACGATTCTTAAGTTCCTGGATGTGACATCATTCCGAGCGTTTACTATCTGACGGACGGCAGAGTTCTGCATCTTCTGGATAAGATAAACGTTTGTCTCAGCAGCGGTGCTCCATAGGGGAATACCATATGTAGAGGACTGGACAACTATAGCCTTATACTATATACGGTAACTTTGTTACTTAGGCTAAGTTGACTGCCGGGCCGAATGAGCCAGTTCAGCTTCTTCAGTTTTTGACGACAACTACTGCAAATTCAATCAAAGTCATATAGCACAAACATATCTGTGGCAATAAGTCATAGTTGCTTAAAAAAGCAACAACAAAATTATAAAAAATAAAATACATGCTAAATAAATTTTGTAAAATATTTTTATAAAAGTAGATTTCACAACTTTTCTAATAAGTATAAATTTTATTTAGTTTATTTATTCTAATAATTGTTTAAAAGAGTTTCAAAATTGGATTTGGAGGAAAAATTATAGGTGTACGAATTTATAGTGCTCTATACCAAATTTTTAGAATTTTTTTTTTTTTTTAGCCAAATTACGTGTATTGAAGCGGTTAATAGTAAATAATAGCGTTCAAACTCAATTCACTCAATTTTCGACATAAGCTACTATGACTTATTGCCACAGATATATATTGTATATACGTATATGGTATATAGTCCATATAATTCGATAAGAAAAAGTAGCATGTCGCATTCACTTTAAGTGACAAGAAAATGATAAATTTTTGTTGGTTATATTTATAGTAGTTACTTGATACAATGGGGAAAATATACGAGTACGTCGTACCTCCCACATCTTCAAAATCGCATGTGCCTATGGAATCTGTCTTGCATCTTTCTTTCGTCTTTTTGTTGCCGATTTTTTTGTTTAGTGTTCTCTCAAACATGAAATTCGAATACATGGAAGATTATAAAGGATGTGAATGCATCACTAATATACTCACAAAGTATGGGGTTCATTACAGACCATAAATTGTTGTACCCTTCACACTTAATGTGAAAATGATATCAATTCAGTCTGACGTTTGTAATAATAATACAACATCAGAGACCTCATAAGAAATATACTTTAAGTATACTCGTATTATAAATAATAATGAAATAAAAACTAAGTATGTAGTTAGTTGAGTGTTGATTATAGCATACTAAGTAAGTAGTAGTAGTAGTAGTAGTAGTAGTAGTAGATCTGGTTAGATCTATGGCTTTTTACAATATTTAAATATATTAACAATATGTTTAAATCATATTCGATTCATAAGATTTTAAATAGTTCCTTGTTTTTTTTTTTCTGTTTTGTTTTTTTTACAACAAGTAGAGTAGAGTAAAGTGTATTTTGACTTTGTCGAAACCAAATCAATATTATTTTGTTGCTTTCTTCTTTCTTTCTTTTGTTTCCCTTCTTATTTTTTGTGCAGTTAAGTTCGAGTTTCTTCTAAGTTTAGCTTTGTTCCTACTAATACAACAACAAACAATGGAAGAAAACAATTGCCCCCCAACACATTTTCGCATCACTGTTTCAGTAATTTCATGCTCGAATTATCCTTGGGGAGACATTTACACTAAATGAAGGTATGGATGAATCTATAGACCCACACACACACACACACACATACACAATGTCCTTTGGTTGGTTTGTCTAGGATTGACATGTACAGGTACATTTTAATACTCGTACATACTCGCTCTCATACTACTACCTATGCATGGATACATGTATGTACGAGTATGTACAATACTTTCCAATCGCTTAGAACCAACCAAGTTGGTATTATGATTGGGGGTTGTTTGATTCGACACATAGCCTAAGAGCACTTTTATTATTTCTACACTTTACTACCGGTTGGTCGGTGGGTCGGTTTTACTGTCACCTTTTCCTGTCTGAACTAAATGAGTTGCTTTGAATTGAGTTGAGTTGAGTTGAGTTGAGTTGAATTGAGTTGAGTTGACACTCATCACGAAGCGATGCTATGCGAGTTTTAAACAATGCCTAAGTAGTAGTGTATGGTGTAAAGTGGAGTACTACTACTACATCATGTTATAAGAACTTGATTTAGCTTTGTTCTCCTTATTTTCGTTCTATTCACTGTACACTGTACACAGTACTTTGTATCTTCACTTCACTTCAGTTTCACCAATGGAGGCATCAAATTACAAGATACGACAAAGCCAATCGTTGTTATCGGCGTCAGTGTTATTTTTGTACTTTGAATTTATTGTTAGACGAAGTTATTGTTTGAAAATTCCGTTTTGTCGACGGGCATCCGGTCATTTTGGCAGTCATCATCCCCACTTAGTATGTACGAGTATGTATATATGTCTAAAACTGAACCTGATATTATCGAATGCAATTTGTCTTCTTTATTACAAAGTTATATTTAAATTAAAGAAAAACTGGACTACTACCATAGTGGGAAAATTCAACATCATCGGTTATATTCATTCATAATTGTAAAAGTTTGTAATGAAAAATATAATGCCTCTTAAATAATTACATACTATGGTAGATAGACCATATTTTAGATCACATAAGACTATTATTTTAGGAGTGATTTTATATCTTATTAACCCCTTAAAAAATTACTGGTATGTATTTCTACACAAAACATTTAAGAACTGGAACCGGTTGGCTAACTTCCTGACGTTTAGATCATACAAATGATCTTCACCAAGCTGTTTGCTTTTTCTGAGTCCAAGCGCCATAAATGTCATTTCCTTTACAATTTAATGATCATATAGTTTCTAGAGAATAAATGGTAACGTGTATGGGTTATAAGAGATTTTTTTAAGAAAGACGTATGTACGAGTATACTTACCTGGGTTTAATATGAGCTATGTATATTTCTTTTTAGCTTCTACTTGGACTATAGTAGTATATCTGTACAATCTATTAATCAGATTAATCAGTTAATTTCACTCTTATATCATATACTCGATTTTAAAAGCATTTTTATTTTATAATGAAAACAGTTACATATTTTAATATTTACATGTGTTCTTTAATATAGAAAATATAAAAAAAATAGAAAAAATATATAAATAATTATATTTTAAATGTTTAATAAAAAATTTATTGATTAATCGTAGCTGGTGGATTGTAGTTCGTTTGATTGGCGCAATTCTTGTAGCACATAAAACTGGACCTTGTACGCCATTTACGACAGTAACGTCGATAACAACGCATAGGTGATGGGCTTGATGCGGGAGGAATAGTAGGAGGTGTCGGGCGTGTAGGAGGAAGTGTTGGACGTGTTGGTGGTAATGTAGGAAGAGTAGGTGGACGTGTAGGTGGTAACGTAGGAAGAGTAGGTGGACGTGTTGGTGGAAGTGTCGGACGAGTTGGCGGAAGAGTCGGACGACGAGTTGGACATCTAGGCGGACGAGTTGGAGAATTCGTTGGAAGAGTCGGACGAGTAGGTGGAATTGATGGACGCGTGGGTGGTAGTGTCGGACGAGTAGGTGGAATTGATGGACGTGTAGGTGGCAATGTCGGACGTGTAGGTGGCAATGTCGGACGAGTTGGTGGAAGAGTCGGACGACGTGTTGGACATCTGGGCGGGCGAGTAGGAGAAATCGTTGGAAGTGTTGGACGAGTAGGTGGAATTGATGGCCGCGTAGGTGGAAGAGTCGGGCGAGTAGGTGGAATTGATGGGCGCGTGGGTGGTAGTGTCGGACGAGTAGGTGGAATTGATGGACGTGTAGGTGGCAATGTCGGACGAGTTGGTGGAAGAGTCGGACGACGTGTTGGACATCTGGGCGGGCGAGTAGGAGAAATCGTTGGAAGTGTTGGACGAGTAGGTGGAATTGATGGACGCGTAGGTGGAAGAGTCGGGCGAGTAGGTGGAATTGATGGACGTGTAGGAGGCAGCGTCGGAAGAGTAGATGGAATTGATGGACGCGTAGGTGGAAGCGTTGGTCGTATCGTAGGCGGAGAAGGAGTTGGCGCTGCAGTTGTTTGGTTGCACTTACCGCCAAGTCCAACAATTTTAGTCAAAGCAACAACATTGCCAATTAAGTCTGCATTGACATCAAGGAGGTTTAAAACCGAGTTGCCCTTACCAACAATTTGGTTACGTGGGTCATCTATATAAAAGGAAAGACAGAAAATATTATTATTGGTTGTGTCTATAAAGTGCAACTAAACTGTGAAGGAACAAAGGAAGACATTTCAATTCTTAACTAAATGATTTCTATTCACTTCACTTACTCTTAATAGTGTTTTTAATCTTATTCCCGCATTGACCCTCAAAAAAGTCTAAAGCCAAGACATTAGCTATCACATTAGCGTCCACATTAACAAGACGAACTACTTCATTGTTCTCCCCAACAATAATAGTCGATGGTTCCGCTAAGATAAAGAAAAAAAAACGCGTTTTGAAAAGTTTTATTGGATATTTTTGAGTTAAATTTCACTTACAATTTATTTCGTTGTCCAAGACATTTTCTCCATTTTCACCTTTGGCTGTCACAGAACTTAGTATTGGTATTACAGCGATCAAATTCCCGTCTACTCCAAGGATCTGCAATACTTTGTTATTATCTCCTTCTATTACCAAATTTGGATCCTCTATTGTAAGACATACCAAATCAATAATAGTATTTAATCACAAAACAATTCATAACAGATTAACAACTTACTCTCAATTTTATTGGATAGAACATTACTTCCAGATCCCGTAGCATCGGCAAGCACGCTTGATAAGCCAATTACATTGGCAATAGCATTAACATTTATTGTTGCTGGATCAATTAGAGTCTTGTTACTATCTTTGATCACAACATCTGGACCGCCTTAAAAAGTTGTATTGATAAATAGTCACATTCAATAATAAAAAATAAATGCTTAATTACTCTTCACACTATTTGATAGTGTATTGCTTGCATCACCACCAGTCGCTTTAGCTATTATTTTATCTAGGAGCAACACATTAGTAATACCAGCAACATTCGCCGTTATAGGTTTCACAATAACGCCACTTTTATCATCGTTTCCATCAACCAAAAAGGTCGATGTCTCTATAAGAAAGTCCTCAAATAAATTATTACATAAATCAATCTTTGGTCATTAAACTTACGTTTCACATCATTCTTAATTGAATTGGTTGCGTCACCATCGCTTGATTTTGCAAGAATATCGTCAGCTACAAGAGCATTTGAGCCAATCAGGCTATTTAAGTTTAAAATCCCAAGAAGTGATTTACCGCTATCTTTAGCTTCATCACCTGAATTTGCTGTTTAATGAGAATATGAAGGAACCAATAAGATTTAAAAAAGTAAAGAGTTCTTTCTAGATATTCACTAACTCATAGTTATGAACTTACCCACGACTTCATTGCTAAACGAGTTAGTAGCACCACTCCCAATTGCATTTATGTTGTTACCCACTGGCACATTTACAACGGTTGGCAATGATCCAGCGATTAAGGAATTTCCAGAATTTCCAGAATTAGCTGTCATCGGGAGTAAAGAGTTCTTTCTAGATATTCACTAACTCATAGTTATGAACTTACCCACGACTTCATTGCTAAACGAGTTAGTAGCACCACTCCCAATTGCATTTATGTTGTTACCCACTGGCACATTTACAACGGTTGGCAATGATGCAGCGATTAAGGAATTTCCAGAATTTCCAGAATTTCCAGAATTTCCAGAATTTCCAGAATTAGCTGTCATCGGGAGTAAAGAGTTCTTTCTAGATATTCACTAACTCATAGTTATGAACTTACCCACGACTTCATTGCTAAACGTGTTACTAGCACCACTCCCAATTGCATTTATGTTGTTACCCACTGGCACATTTACAACGGTTGGCAATGATCCAGCGATTAAGGAATTTCCAGAATTTCCAGAATTAGCTGTCATCGGGAGTAAAGAGTTCTTTCTAGATATTCACTAACTCATAGTTATGAACTTACCCACGACTTCATTGCTAACCGAGTTAGTAGCACCACTCCCAATTGCATTTATGTTGTTACCCACTGGTACATTTACAACGGTTGGCAATGATGCAGCGATTAAGGAATTTCCAGAATTTCCAGAATTTCCAGAATTTCCAGAATTAGCTGTCATCGGGAGTAAAGAGTTCTTTCTAGATATTCACTAACTCATAGTTATGAACTTACCCACGACTTCATTGCTAACCGAGTTAGTAGCACCACTCCCAATTGCATTTATGTTGTTACCCACTGGTACATTTACAACGGTTGGCAATGATGCAGCGATTAAGGAATTTCCTGAATTTCCAGAATTTCCAGAATTTCCAGAATTAGCTGTCATCGGGAGTAAAGAGTTCTTTCTAGATATTCACTAACTCATAGTTATGAACTTACCCACGACTTCATTGCTAAACGAGTTAGTAGCACCACTCCCAATTGCATTTATGTTGTTACCCACTGGCACATTTACAACGGTTGGCAATGATCCAGCGATTAAGGAATTTCCAGAATTTCCAGAATTAGCTGTCATCGGGAGTAAAGAGTTCTTTCTAGATATTCACTAACTCATAGTTATGAACTTACCCACGACTTCATTGCTAAACGAGTTAGTAGCACCACTCCCAATTGCATTTATGTTGTTACCCACTGGTACATTTACAACGGTTGGCAATGATGCAGCGATTAAGGAATTTCCAGAATTTCCAGAATTTCCAGAATTAGCTGTCATCGGGAGTAAAGAGTTCTTTCTAGATATTCACTAACTCATAGTTATGAACTTACCCACGACTTCATTGCTAACCGAGTTAGTAGCACCACTCCCAATTGCATTTATGTTGTTACCCACTGGTACATTTACAACGGTTGGCAATGATGCAGCGATTAAGGAATTTCCAGAATTTCCAGAATTTCCAGAATTAGCTATCATCGGGAGTAAAGAGTTCTTTCTAGATATTCACTAACTCATAGTTATGAACTTACCCACGACTTCATTGCTAAACGAGTTACAAGCATCATCCCCAAATGCATTTATGTTGTTACCCACTGGTACATTTACAACGGTTGGCAATGATGCAGCGATTAAGGAATTTCCAGAATTTCCAAAATTTCCAGAATTTCCAGAATTAGCTGTCATCGGGAGTAAAGTGTTCTTTCTAGATATTCACTAACTCATAGTTATGAACTTACCCACGACTTCATTGCTAAACGAGTTAGTAGCACCACTCCCAATTGCATTTATGTTGTTACCCACTGGCACATTTACAACGGTTGGCAATGATGCAGCGATTAAGGAATTTCCAGAATTTCCAGAATTAGCTGTCATCGGGAGTAAAGAGTTCTTTCTAGATATTCACTAACTCATAGTTATGAACTTACCCACGACTTCATTGCTAACCGAGTTAGTAGCACCACTCCCAATTGCATTTATGTTGTTACCCACTGGTACATTTACAACGGTTGGCAATGATGCAGCGATTAAGGAATTTCCAGAATTTCCAGAATTAGCTGTCATCAGGAGTAAAGAGTTCTTTCTAGATATTCACTAACTCATAGTTATGAACTTACCCACGACTTCATTGCTAACCGAGTTAGTAGCACCACTCCCAATTGCATTTATGTTGTTACCCACTGGTACATTTACAACGGTTGGCAATGATGCAGCGATTAAGGAATTTCCTGAATTTCCAGAATTTCCAGAATTTCCAGAATTAGCTGTCATCGGGAGTAAAGAGTTCTTTCTAGATATTCACTAACTCATAGTTATGAACTTACCCTCGACTTCATTGCTAAACGTGTTACTAGCACCACTCCCAATTGCATTTATGTTGTTACCCACTGGTACATTTACAACGGTTGGCAATGATGCAGCGATTAAGGAATTTCCTGAATTTCCAGAATTTCCAGAATTTCCAGAATTAGCTGTCATCGGGAGTAAAGAGTTCTTTCTAGATATTCACTAACTCATAGTTATGAACTTACCCTCGACTTCATTGCTAAACGTGTTACTAGCACCACTCCCAATTGCATTTATGTTGTTACCCACTGGTACATTTACAACGGTTGGCAATGATGCAGCGATTAAGGAATTTCCTGAATTTCCAGAATTTCCAGAATTTCCAGAATTAGCTGTCATCGGGAGTAAAGAGTTCTTTCTAGATATTCACTAACTCATAGTTATGAACTTACCCACGACTTCATTGCTAAACGAGTTAGTAGCACCACTCCCAATTGCATTTATGTTGTTACCCACTGGTACATTTACAACGGTTGGCAATGATGCAGCGATTAAGGAATTTCCAGAATTTCCAGAATTTCCAGAATTAGCTGTCATTGGGAGTAAAGAGTTCTTTCTAAATATTCACTAACTTATAGTTATGAACTTACCCACGACTTCATTGCTAAACGAGTTAGTAGCACCACTCCCAATTGCATTTATGTTGTTACCCACTGGTACATTTACAACGGTTGGCAATGATGCAGCGATTAAGGAATTTCCTGAATTTCCAGAATTTCCAGAATTTCCAGAATTAGCTGTCATCGGGAGTAAAGTGTTCTTTCTAGATATTCACTAACTCATAGTTATGAACTTACCCACGACTTCATTGCTAAACGAGTTAGTAGCACCACTCCCAATTGCATTTATGTTGTTACCCACTGGCACATTTACAACGGTTGGCAATGATGCAGCGATTAAGGAATTTCCAGAATTTCCAGAATTAGCTGTCATCGGGAGTAAAGAGTTCTTTCTAGATATTCACTAACTCATAGTTATGAACTTACCCTCGACTTCATTGCTAAACGTGTTAGTAGCACCACTCCCAATTGCATTTATGTTGTTACCCACTGGTACATTTACAACGGTTGGCAATGATGCAGCGATTAAGGAATTTCCAGAATTTCCAGAATTTCCAGAATTTCCAGAATTAGCTGTCATTGGGAGTAAAGAGTTCTTTCTAAATATTCACTAACTTATAGTTATGAACTTACCCACGACTTCATTGCTAAACGAGTTAGTAGCACCACTCCCAATTGCATTTATGTTGTTACCCACTGGTACATTTACAACGGTTGGCAATGATGCAGCGATTAAGGAATTTCCTGAATTTCCAGAATTTCCAGAATTTCCAGAATTAGCTGTCATCGGGAGTAAAGAGTTCTTTCTAGATATTCACTAACTCATAGTTATGAACTTACCCACGACTTCATTGCTAAACGAGTTAGTAGCACCACTCCCAATTGCATTTATGTTGTTACCCACTGGTACATTTACAACGGTTGGCAATGATGCAGCGATTAAGGAATTTCCAGAATTTCCAGAATTAGCTATCATCGGGAGTAAAGAGTTCTTTCTAGATATTCACTAACTCATAGTTATGAACTTACCCTCGACTTCATTGCTAAACGTGTTAGTAGCACCACTCCCAATTGCATTTATGTTGTTACCCACTGGTACATTTACAACGGTTGGCAATGATGCAGCGATTAAGGAATTTCCAGAATTTCCAGAATTTCCAGAATTTCCAGAATTAGCTATCATCGGGAGTAAAGAGTTCTTTCTAGATATTCACTAACTCATAGTTATGAACTTACCCACGACTTCATTGCTAAACGAGTTAGTAGCACCACTCCCAATTGCATTTATGTTGTTACCCACTGGTACATTTACAACGGTTGGCAATGATGCAGCGATTAAGGAATTTCCAGAATTTCCAGAATTTCCAGAATTAGCTATCATCGGGAGTAAAGAGTTCTTTCTAGATATTCACTAACTCATAGTTATGAACTTACCCACGACTTCATTGCTAAACGAGTTAGTAGCACCACTCCCAATTGCATTTATGTTGTTACCCACTGGTACATTTACAACGGTTGGCAATGATGCAGCGATTAAGGAATTTCCTGAATTTCCAGAATTTCCAGAATTTCCAGAATTAGCTGTCATCGGGAGTAAAGAGTTCTTTCTAGATATTCACTAACTCATAGTTATGAACTTACCCTCGACTTCATTGCTAAACGTGTTACTAGCACCACTCCCAATTGCATTTATGTTGTTACCCACTGGTACATTTACAACGGTTGGCAATGATGCAGCGATTAAGGAATTTCCTGAATTTCCAGAATTTCCAGAATTAGCTGTCATCGGGAGTAAAGAGTTCTTTCTAGATATTCACTAACTCATAGTTATAAACTTACCAGTTGGGGGGTCTACTGGCACTGCTGCGTTGTCTATAGAATATCCAGTATTTGATGTCAAAGTTAAAGTTTCTCTGAGGTCTTGAGGGCTTCCTCTTTCGTTGAATATGTTGCCATAGTTACCTGATTATTTTTGGAAGGTGGATGGAGAAATTGGATTGGTTGCTTGTATCATCTATTGAAAGAAGTGTTGTGCATGGATTGCGTTTATGTTCTTGCTTACCAATTATAGGGTTCCTTGTCGAAAATCCTTTATCATATGAAGAATATGACAAGTATGGAAACCCGTTTATTTTATCATGGGAATACTGTGTATTGAAGTTGTACCTTAAAGTATCAGGTTTATTGCTAGGCCGAACTATGGAACTCAAGACCTTACGTAAATCGTCGACGCCGCTTAGGCCGCTTACGCTTCCTGTTCGCTTATAAATTTCATTCAGCAAAATATTGTTACAGTTTGTTCCACTTGTGAAATCATTCAATAGAAAAATACTGGAAATAATGTCAACTGGAATCTCAATTCTAGCTGTATCCGGGAAGCTATAGGGATTAAATATGCGATTTGCCAATATGCCACAGTTAACATTATCCAACATAAAAGTATTTAGAACCAACTCCAATGTGACTTTTAATGTGTTTTTAGTGCTGCGAGTTTGTCGTGAAATTGGTTCAGGTTGAATTAAAGGTTGATTATCTGCCGAATTAGTACTTATGGATCCTGTTATTGAAGGGACTTGGGTGTTGCCCTTTGAGTAAATACAAACATTGCAGATTAAGACTGCAAGAAGGGATTGACGCCACATTTTACAGCCTTTTTAGTTGCTTCAGTTCCGGCCAATGGAAAGCGTTTCACAAACTGTAGCGCTGCATTTAAATTCTTCTGCTTTTTATGGAGAAATTAATAATATTTACCAAATAAAACCGCAATAAAAAGCGGCGATAATATTAAGTTGTCGCAGAATTTCAGAGACATCCAATCTTATCAGGAATTTGGTCATCGCAATGTACACAAATAGTTCAAGTTTTGATTCTGTTAGTAAAAATATGCATACCATATTACGTGCTTCTGCTCTATGAAGTTAGATAGAGAGCTTGGATTAAAAGTTGATAATCATACAGTTTCTAAACTTTGTATTTGGTAGAAGGTAAACTTGATAAGAGCATTGTGGGTTGAAAGATAAAATGTATTTTAGTAAAGATTTCTTGCTTGCTTGCTTTAAACAATCTATTAAAATTGTTTGCCCTCTTACTCTCAGTTGGGAGATTCTTCAGTTCTGCTTCTTCATTTCAAAAGTGCATTCAACTGTTTTTTATCTATTGCATTAAGAGTTCATCTGCACGGGATGGCACGTGACATTGCAAACTTTTGATAACTAAGCAGTTTTATTAAAAAAAAAAGTATACCGCTTAATTTAAAATTTCCGCAAACGATCTACTCTATAAATACACACAAAGGTGAATTTTACAAAAATCGCTTATAAATGCACAAATATCACAAAAATCTTTTAGTTTAAGCCACATTGGATATATAGAAAGATCTGGTCTGTAATGAATAAATATCATATATATTTTATTTTTGGCCTTTTACTATTCACTGTCATGGAAAATGCCGCCCAGGTTTCATTAATTAACACGACGACATTCGATGACAAAGAGAAAGCGATTATACAAAAATTTCTAACTGTAATTATGGAATTCCTAGGATTGGTAGAAGGGCCAGGGCTAAGGCCAATAAATTGTACAACTGTTGCGCCTACTGATTCAATAGATCAAACGACTATCATCACGACCACAGAGATGAGTTCAGAAGATGATTCAAGTTCAAGCCTAACAACTTTAATTAAAACAACAACAACAACGACAACAACAATTGCACCAAAACCTATTACAGTAACCCCGGCTCCAATGTTATTAAAATCCGATAAACGACGATATTGTTTTAAGCGATTTTGTGTTAAATTTAGAAACGATAAAGGTTACATCTATTAACATCATATGTATATACACACAGTTTAGTTATATAAATAAATTATTAAAATAATAATACACTATATATTATTTTTATATTAGGTTCTAGTATTCCATTAGCTTAATTAAAACTTAATCCAAATATCCAATATTTTGAAACATACCAAATGTTTTATTGTTAGTACAATACCATACTATGTAACTAAGTTACTCTGCACGACATTAGGTTATCACACCCCCTCTCTTTAGAGGTTTCGGCTCAATTCTAGCCAAACTATACAATGTACCTAAAATTTCAAAATTTTTCGTTGTTTATAGTCGATTCAATTCTGAGTAATACATTTTTTCAGAAAATAACACAAAAAATATAAAAAATCAGCCAAGTGTGAGTCGGACTCGCTCACGGAGGATTCCGTACCAACGTACAAGATTTTTTGCTTAAAATATTAAATTATGTGTATATTTAACTGCCTAAAAGTATAATACACTCAACACCTTAAAAGTATACTACAAAATAAAAACATTGTTAAACAAAAGGTAAAATTAAAGAAAAATGCTTCTAAAAATGTGTATTTTAAGTATTTGTCGTTCTATACACAAGTGAATTACACACTCTGTGAAAATTTCAACTCTCTACCTATTACGGTTCATGAGATTAAGCAGGAGACGGAGACGGAGACGGATGTACTGACGGACGGACATCGTAAGCTTAGTAATAGGGTCCCGTTAGCTCCCTAGACACTTATAGTGTCCAAATAAGTCGATAGTACAAAAAACAAAATAGTTTTTCTAAAAAGAACTTTCATTTGGATCCCGGTTTATATGGGGAGTATCCCTCCTAGCAGTCCGAGGGTCTTGAAATTTTCATGGTTTGTAGATATGGATCAGAGACTTATAGTATCCAAATTTCAGTTCAATAAGTCATAAACACAAAAACTGTTGCTAATAAGAACTTTAATTTAAATGTAGTGTTTGATAAAAAGAAACCTATGTACAAAATTTCAGCTCTCTAGCTCAAAAACTAAAGGACTAGGAATGCTAACAGACGGACAGACGGACATTGCTAAATGAACTCGTCTCATTGAGCTGATCACAAATATATATACTTTATGTGGTCTACGATGTCTCCTTCTGTGTGTTACAAACTTCATGACAAACTTATAATACTATTCACTAACGTGAAGAGTATAATGAAGCTATCCCAAATGTGACATCAGGATAGCACACCCCCTTTTTTCTCTTTTTTAAAAGCTTTTTTATCATTTTTTTTTTTTTTTTTTCTAAACACATACAGTTAGTAATTTTATTTTTTGGATTGGGAAGTGACTCGTACAAATTTCCAATATAATATTATCCAGCGAAATGGATGACCAAGCACTCTTGATGCCTTTAATTAGTTCAGCTTTGTTAGAATATTGTTTTCCAGACTCGTAAACTTTACGAACCAGCCATCCCCACATATTTTCTATTATATTGATGTCGGGTGAGTAAGGCGTCCACTGCACTAAAGTGACATTTTGGCACTCAATCCGTCATGGATTAACCACCTGAGCAGTGTGTATCGGGACATTGTCGTGCTGAAAATGCCATAGCAAATCACCAAACAAATTTTTTGAATGGGAAAAAGCAGTTTCAAGTATGCCAATGTAAGTCGTTGCCATCATATTTAATGTCAAAAACTGCAATTCGCATATACCATAATAGGAGATGGCTCCCCACACCATCACACCCCCTCCCGACTGTGAAGGCGTTCTATCTGGTGTTCCTCCTTGCGTTTGGACCTTCTAAATTAAATTTGTTTTCGTCGGAAAAAACAACGTAGCGTCATTCAAAATTCCACTTCATGTGCGCTCGTGCAAAATTTAAGCACATTTCCTTACGAGCCACGGTAAGTGGTGGTTTTTTCTTTAATTTTAGTCTTTGCAAATGTGGAGCATTCCTGATCACTCTTTGAATAGTGCGTACGATCCCTTTAGCGGCAACATTTGCCTTGATCCGTGTTATGAGAATTGGATGCTTCTATCAAAATAGCTCTCTTTTCAGTATTGGAAAATTTCTTATAATTGCTGCCTTTACAATTTTTACCATATCCCACCTTATTGTGCAGAAATACGATTATAACTTTACGACTCCTACTGATTTTTTTCGATATTTCACTTATTGACAACTCCGACTGCTTATTCAGGCTTCAATTTTGGATTTCTCTTACACATATACCGATTTCCCTTTACCCATAATAAAGGTAATAGATTACTTTTGGCCAGCAACAAAAAATTGGTTGTAATACGTGTCCAAATGATGAAAATCAACTAAATAGAATTTACATGTGCTAACCTTGATGTCACACAGTGTATAAGTACACATATGTATATTCAAAATTCTTAAACTTACCTACGAATGATTTTGAAATCAGTAACTTGTTTGACACTTACCAGATACCACATAAGGTACAAAAGGAACCACTAAAAATTGGATAAAAAATCTCCAGTATTTTGTATCTACGAGTATATTAGCTGGAAAAGTATTGATTACATATTCACCAAATCATAAGTTGTAAGATATCATGAGTGAGTGAGTAAGTGAGTGAGTTATTAGCAATTTAATAAACTGCATTGATATCGTTGCCTACTTCTTAAAACATTGGGCACATTATTATCTAAAAACAATAAATATACTCGATCTCTGCTCAATTATAACATATAATTTTTAGAAATTTTTTTATTGATCTTGAAGTGTTTAGTAATTTATTCAAAAAAATTTAATTCTGGAATACATATTCATATAGTTATACAAAAAAAAAAGAAAAAGATAAATATTAATGAATTAGAAAAATACTATATAAATGTAAAGACACAACTTTCATATTGACATACTACATACTTAGTTCAATGCTCAATAAAATAGTATAAGATTTTACAAATACATTATTGGTAGTACATATGTACGTGTATATAAATTCACTTAATGTGATTAAGGACAAATGTTGACGATGACATGGTTGTGTTGGCTTGTGTTGTGTTCTGGTGGCGATGGCGATGGCGATGGTGATGGTGATGGTGATGGTGATGGTGATGGTGATGGTGAAAAAAGGAACTGTCCTCAAGTGGTGGAGTGTTCGACTAAATAGAAAAACATTAGACGAAAATACGTAGGGATTTGTTGCATTTTAATCCGCTTAGAAGTTCCTGTCTAGGAGAGAAATTTTACGAATGGCACGCAAATGGCAGATTGGGTCCTCTCCTTGATACATGGCATTTATTGGCGCTGACAACCTTGTACTACGTCTCAATGGTAGTTCTGATGGATGTGTTTTTTGAGCTACAGCTTCGTGACTCAATTCAGTGTTTCCAGACGATTCAAACCACAGAGCAAATGAAGGAACCGTCCCTGCTTCTATTACTGATGATGGTGGTACAAAGTTGGATGTTGAAGTAATATCCATAGGAGCTTCAGGAAAATTAACATTCAGGCCTACTGATCGTGATAATTGTACGTCTAACACACACACCATCATACCGTTCTCTTTAACTACTTTTTTCAGATTATTTTTTAATAATTTTAGATCATAACATCTTTGGTGTAGTTCTTTCACTTTGGTATGTTCCTGTTTTAAATGATTCTCGTTACGATCCAATTCATTTTTACGCTCTGCAATATTATTTCTCAAATCTTGTGCTTCTATTAGTTTTAACACGTACAGCTCTTCTAGATCACTTCGAGACATTTTGGTTAATGTTTTCTCTAATCTTTTTATATATTGTACAGTTTCAGTCATCGAATTAAGATCTTCAACTTCACTGTAGAATTCATCTTCAGCTGGCATTGTTTTATCCAAATCTATTTTGTTAGCTTCCACTTCTTTAGTGTTGGCATTTGTTACATCATCATGATGATCATCATTGTCAATATCCATTAAATTGATGGGAGCCTCAATGAATTTACAAGCTGTTGGGATCTGTCCTGATGAAGTATTAGATTGTAGAGAAAGTTTATTTGGCCCATTGTTCGAGTTAGAAACTGACAGAATTTTTTTAGGCATCTGATTAACATTTGGTGCAGCTTTTTTTAAATTCGTAAGTTGATTTTCTTGATCTGTGTTAGTTTCAATTGAACTGTGACTCGATTTTAAATCCTTTGATTTAGCTATATTTATGTTTATGTTAATTGGTGTTAGAACATTAGATTTAGGAGAAGACTCCAATTGTGAGGTCTTTGACACAACTACATCACTTCGTGTTTTATTTGTTGGTATGATGGGTGGCACAATGTCGGTACGTTTTGTTGTTATCAAAGTATGGTTCATATTAGACACTGTAAGATGATTATCGGGATTTATTGGGCGTTGTCCAGATGGAGCTTTAGGTCCAATAGAAGTACTTGCGTCTGACATGACAGCTTTCTGAATGTCTTTGAGATCAACTTGAACTTCAACCGAACGTTGAGAATTTATTTTCTTACTTGATTTGGCATTGTTTTCTTGAATAAATTTCAAGAGATTTTTTTCTTGATTTATGACACACTTATTTAGTTTAAAAATTTGTTCACGGCTTAAATGTAAAAAACATTTTTGTTGGTCTAATTGATTTTTCACATCTTCAAACTGACATTTTAGAGTTCTTATTTTGAGCATTTCATTCAGGGTAATTCTTTCCAGTTCACTTTTATCTGTTACTGCTAACAATAAATCTTTGTATACCTTCATAAATTCATTTTTTAAACCTTCAAATTCATGTAGATTTTCGACGTCTGGATACAGTTCCTTTAGTGGTATTAGCTCATACACCGAATCAAGATTTTTTTCCTCACTTAAAGGATGCGAGTCTGCTTTATGTTCAGCTGGCGATGTTTTCTCCAATACTCTTATCTTAATTTGCTCCTTGTTAGTAGTGTTGGCGTAATCAGGCTGAAAAGCACGCTTTTTTGGAATTTGCACCGATGACGCATTCATGCCTTCGGGTGAATTTTGTTGAGTTCCATTTGTGAAACTTGCTGCTCCCGCAGTATCTGTCTGAAGTTTTTTCGTAGTTTTTTTGATAGCACGTTTCATTTTTGGCGGCACTAAAAATGTTCGATAGTTTTTATTTACAGTTAAGTCACAATATTTATTTACTGTGCACCAAATATTTATTCGTACACCTTCAATTTGAAAGTATAAACACCTGTAATTTAGCACAGACTTAACAGAATCGAACGAAACTTTTTTTATTAAGAAAAATGAAGTTTATTTTACATATTTTTTAACCTAAGCACCACATTTATTCATCTTTGGTATTGGAAAAAATAAAAACAAATAAAAAAAGGCACAATTTTACGCCAAAAAATTATTCATGCACTAGTAAAATTCAAAAGTTTTAGTGACAATTATTGTTGCAAATTATAAAAAAAAAAAAAATTACTTTGTCGGGCCACCTTTGGATTTGACAGGACACTTGTGTCATTTCAAATAACCGCTAATGACACAAGTGTCCTGGTCAAAAGTATGCGTCGTCGAGTGGAAGCTGTTATCAAATCCAAAGGTGGCCCGACAAAGTAATTTTTTTTTTTTTTTTTTATAATTTGCAACAGTAATTGTCACTAAAACTTTTGAATTTTACCAGTGCATGAATAATTTTTTGGCGTAAAATTGTGACTTTTTTTATTATTTTTTATTTTTTCCAATACCAAAGATGAATAAATGTGGTGCTTAGGTTAAAAAATATGTAAAATAACTTCATTTTTCTTAATAAAAAAAGTTTCGTTCGATTCTGTTAAGTCTGTGCTAAATTGCAGGTGTTTAAACTTTCAAATTAAAGGTGTACGAATAAATATTTGGTGCACAGCATTTATTTTTTTTTTTTTTTTTAATTATATATTAGAAAATAGTTTTGATATTAAAATTTACAAAAAAAAATAATATTAAATAATGAAAACTAATATGTAATAATATTTCAAGAATAAATGTGTGGGCAATATAGATATGTACATACATATCACACATGTTTAACTAAAGTGTTACAACTCAACATTTTCAAATTTTGATTTTTTGTTAAAAAACAATACACACAAATACAAACACAAATACAAACACAAATA
Source organism: Amiota mariae (assembly GCA_035041805.1). NCBI lineage: Eukaryota > Metazoa > Arthropoda > Insecta > Diptera > Drosophilidae > Amiota > Amiota mariae. Next base: position 522,468 of record JAWNKV010000556.1, read on the forward strand.
TAAACACAAATACAAACACAAACACAAATACAAACACAAATATAAATACAATAAAACGCCTGTAAAAATCTGGTATTTTTTTCTTTACGCCTAACCTAAAAAAATTAGCAATGTTTTTTTTCTTTTCATATACCTTCAATATAAACGAAAACAGTTTTTTGCCTCTACTGAAAAATTGAAAATTTTGAGTTGTGACACTTTAGTTAAACATGTGCGATACACATATACATGTACACGTCTCGACGGTATGCGTGCTTTTTTTTTTTGAAACGGTTCTCGTAATGGTCAGTTCAGTTATGTTTATCATTATAAAATCTTTTATTTATTATATTGTAAGCAACAAAACACTAAAAAACACGAAAAATTATATAAAATACTCACTTTTTTACTTTAAGTTCAACGGTAAATTTTCTTTAATCCTTTTTGTGGGAAATCGGCGTCCATTAAGCTAAGCGAGCACGTCAAAAAGAAAAACTCACCTCGCTTAGTCGCTTTCAATTTGAATAAAGTGACTGTTCTATTGAAAAAACGAATAAAATCATCTCTGGCGTGTGGTGAATATGCAAAGAATAGTGGAAAAAAACAGATTGGCATTGCACTCACAAACAGCAAACAGAAATATTTATTGTTGCGAGCGTAAACAATCACTCTCCTCTAAGTTGATTTTCACTCCCAACAACAATATGAAGAATACAATAATACTCAAAGTAATACTCTCATTGATGCTAACTAATTGCTTTCTCTTTGCTCTCGCAGACTCAATTCAAATTGAGCGGCTCAAACTGGAATGCAGCTCTGTTGTTCACAGTTTGATATTAACTATATTTTATATATTTTACAAAGGAAACAAAACTGTAAGATTGTGTTGACTGACAGATGCCAAGACAATATTTTTGTTATTGTATCTACACCTACATAAATATTTATTTAACACTAACTACGGGTTTTATTATAAACAATTATTACATTTTGTATTGAATATGTTTTTGTTTTATTTATTATGTTGTGCTTGAATTGCTTGAATGTTTGAAATGTGAGATAATGAGCTTGGCTTGGCTTTGACGGCTTAGTTTCCAACGGACAAATTGGACATAAATAATTACAGATTGGTGGTTTTCACTACATACCACGCATTTCAAGCATTGCAACTTTTGGCGCATTTCACGCTTTCTACAGGCCAAACCATATATCATGCGTTTCACGCTTTGCTACGTTTGATGCATTTAACGCTTACTACAGGTTTATAAACATAAAACAACTGTTGTGGAATAATGAAATTCATATAGTCAATTGTGAGTAGCTTTGCTTTGCTATTGCTCATTATTATACAAATAATTTGATTATTATATTCAATGACATGAATTATATATACAGTTCTGTTTTGGTTCCAAAATAGCTTTTTCCTTTTCACAAAACAGTTCTTTTTCATTCTCGTCGCTTTAGGCTTCCAATTCACGATTCAATACATTTCAATTTTTTTTTCTCAAAGCGTCTAAAGTTAAAGTTAATATGCTTGCAAAGCGTGCTATCAGCTATACTGAGACACTATTTGTATCTTTGTGTCTACGACATTCGACACGAACATTCGTTTTTGTGCAGTTTAAGTTAATAGTCATCAGTCGCGCGAACGCGAGAAGTTTGTAGTAGTGGCGGCTCTTATATATTTTTTTTTGTGCTCACTCTCTAGTTGAATTCAATTTGTAATCGTCGTCTGAGATAAAAAAAAACAACTCATTCAAATCCGTTAACGCGTATGTCAAATGTTAAATATATTTTTGTTAAATTAATTACAATTGTTAAGAAAACAGCAAAACAATTTAATTCATTTATTTAATTTTGTTTTTTTTTTGTTTGATTTTTTTTATTTTGGCTAAAAATATGTGGGTGTATGTGTGTGTGTGTGTTAAAAAAATGAAGATAAATTAAAACATACAAGAAAGTTCTTAACACAAAAAAAAAAGCCAAGGCAAGCAAACAAACAAACAAGAAGGCAAAGAGCGCACAAAAAGCCAAAATAAAAGAGAAAATCTCTTCTTTTTTTTTTATTAGATATTAGATATTTGCCTACTTCAGCATTAATGTGCGCGCTAATGGGAATAATGTTGTAATTTACAATAGTAGTTAAAAAAAGATCTTGTTTTTTTTTTTGTTTTTTTGTAATTGCAATTAAAAAAATTGTGTATAATTTTACATTGCAGCAGAGCATACACACAACATTCAACATTCTTATACATAGAGAAAATTGTTTGAATTTTGAAACAACAAACAAAAACAACAAACAAACAACACAAACAGGCTCAATGGTTGGTTATGAGTAATGTGTATGGGTATGGGTAAAAGAGGAGATGAGATACGTATGTATGCATTTCTGTCTGTCTGTGACTGTGTCTGAGAGCGGCAAAAAATGTGCACACGAGTAAAAGAAGAAGTAGGGTCAATACACATAGTACAAACAAAGAAACGTTATTTGAAAAACCGGTTCCACTTGTGCCTTGCACACACATATAATGCATAGTGTTTAATGGTTGTGTGTGTGTGTGTGTTTGTTTGTTGACTTCTTGAAATCGAAAAGACCAAAGACTTGACTAATTCTAATTCAAGAAAGAAGAAAGAACCTGTTGAGCTACAACTGCACTGAATAACAATTATTGTTAACACACATTGTTTTATTGTTGTTGTTCTTTTTTTTGATTCTTCCTTTTTTCATTCTACTTATATTGTACATTGTTTTGTATTCCATTGTAGTAACTACATATATATGTACAAGTATGTATGTATGGATGTATGTAGTTGCTCAATAACATAATCAGTCATTCATTGTGCATTGTTTATAATCTTTTCTTTGTATGATGATCATGATGATGATAATGTTCCACTGTGCCTACTCTTTTGAGTAGAGTCCAGTGCACATACCTGCTGATCAGATTCAATCCATGAAATTCAATGCAATTACATGAGTTTTTTATATAGAAAATACATACATATGTAGTACATATTTTCAATCACACGTCAATTATTATTTCTCAATTAAGTTGAGTTGAGTTTTAGTGAGACTCTCTTTTTTAAATGCAACTCTCCATTTCCACTATTTCCCTCATACAAAAAAAAAAAAAAAAAAAGCGCGATCATTTTAATTAACAAAAATTTGACACAGTTTCCACGTTAAATACAACAAACAACCAGCAACAAGCAAAAAGAGAGTCATAGTCATAGTCATTTCTAATGAAAACATCAATATACTTATGTATGTATGTATGTATTAAGTATATGGTACAAGATGCTGAAGAATGGAGAAGAAAGAATGGAATCAGCAAAAAACAAATTGATCGCATATTTTGTAGTTGTTATTTTTTTTTTTTTTTCATTTTATTTTGTTTTTGTCTTCGTTTGTTCATTTGTTCGTTATTCGTTGGTTTTTTTTTTTTTTTTTTTTTTTTTTTTTGCATTTCAACGATGCATTAATTTATACATCAAATTCATTAAGATGAGTATTGAATGTATGTATTCTTGTTGTGTTTGCTGCTATTTTAATTAATTCTAAAGTACATACAATATATATATACATATGTATATATAAGTATGTATATATGGACAACAACAATTGAGAGAGTATCGTATGTCAAATGCATTATGTGTCTTGCCTACACCCAAACCAAAATGGTTAAGAGGATTGAGTGACTCATTATCGATGAAAAGGAAAGAATAAAAAAAAAAAAAAAGTGTATACAGAAGAAGAAAGATAAAACAAAGGTTAATTTTGATCATCTCACTCAATTCAATGCCTTTCATACATAGTACATACTATAATCATCATCAATGTGTCTTCCTTTTTTCAATGATTGATCGATCAATTTAACACAATAAGCAAAAATTCTTTTCTTCTTTTATTTTTTGTTTTTTTTTTTTTTAATATAACATCGATAATTGTTTTATTATACATAGTAGTATGTGTACATGCATACATATGTAATGCATTTCAATAGATAATTCAAATATTAAAACAGATTTTATTTCTTAATAGACAAAGATATACAATACATTTCTAAGAATTTATCATCGCTTATATTGAATTTCTTATTTTGAAAGACAGTTGTGCGTGAGTGGTACGCATTGGAAATTATAGATAGATTTTTATAAATAATTCAGAGAATTCATCGAATCGAACATTCATAAAACGTATTGCATTTCCGATTAATAAAGAAAAGAAACAAAGAACAGACAAATAAAATGGAAAATGGAAATTGAAAACCGGTCAATTTGATAAGATATGTACATATGTAGTGTGTGTATGTATATGGCTGGTGGTAACACTGGGGGAGGTTACCAAAAACTACCACATTCTCATTGCAGGTTGATGTTGATGATGATGTCTTTATAATACTAATGCTCTTTTACCCTCCCTTGGATAGTTTATTCGAATTTTTTTTTTATTATTAATATAATCAGTCGTCAGTCATTCAGTCAGTCTCCTTTCTCTGCTTGTTGCTCTTACTTCTCCATACATACATACTTTTTCCAATCGAATCCAATCCGATTTGACCCTTCAAATTAAGCCTCTGTGTCTGTGACTGTGCCTTCAATTAGCTACACTCGGTGTTAAATCTATTATTTTCTTCCAATTAAAGAATGGAAATAGTGAAAGGGGATTAAATGTCACAAATATGCTGGAGAGGGGAAGTAGTTCATTGAATTTGACCATGGTTGCCGGTTACATATGAACCCCAGTACTGCACAGCTTTATCTTAATGAAAGAGCGTCACGAACGTTTTCCACACTTTGTGACTCTTTTTTTTCCCCCTTTAAGAAAAAATATATTGAAAGAGATCAATAAGACTACATATTTATTAATTGGAAAGTGATATATTATTATCTATAGTCATTAACTTAAAAGGTATTTATCTACTTTAGAACTGATTGACCCAATGAAGTTCATTATTTTCACTGTACATTTCTCTTGATTATATAGAGTATGATGATATTATTTGATGTATACGTATATTCATCTATAGTGAGTGAAATTATGGAATTCATCTTGTCGATAGATCAAAATTCATAACTTCAACTTGCAATTTGCATGATCCTCCTCACCTTAAAGACATTTACATATGTACGTACTTACTTACATATGTAGTATGTAGTATGTATCTCTGTTTATTTCAAAGTATAAAACAATTTTAACAAAGCATTCAAGTCTTATAGTACTGACTTTATTTTTTATATTTTTTCTTTTTAAAATTTTTTTTTAGTTTGTTTTCAAATTTTGAAAAGAAAAAATAAAATATGAATGTTATTTTCTGTGAAAAACAAAACAAAATATGTTAAAAAAATAATTATTCAACAAAAATAAAATTGTTTAACACAAATTGGCAGAAAACCACCACGAAGTGCACCAGTAAAGAAGCGAAGTGAAAAAGTACAGATCAGATCAGATCAGATCAGAACAGAACTGAACTGAACAGATACCAGATCAGGTAGATTGGAATCAATTTACTTTACGGACCTGCAACAACAACGAGGTCTGAGAATGGGCAAACCGAAGAACAATTGTCTGGCATATGCCTTAATATTCTTCTCAATCTGTTTAATATTGGGTGAGTATCTACTACTACTACTACTACTTACTATATTTCATTATTGTATTGTCTTTATCTATTTGTTTGTTATTTTTTTCAATTTTAATTTTTTGCAATGCAAACAATAAAATTATTATTATGTATTATTATTTTTGAATATGTGTGGAGTATTCATGCCTCTTCAATCTCTAAATATTTGGTTTAGTGATTGACCTAAAATTTGCATTATAAAATGTATAAAATTTAGACAAAACATAACATAATATTATTGACTTGGAGATTGATTCATTATGAAAATGGCATTAGGAAAAGGCAAGTTTTATTGTTGCACATGCAATATAAATTTATGTTTTCATAAAGCGTCCATATATCACGTTTTGATGTTAAAAGCACGAAATCGAAATGATTCAATTCAAGTCAATTTCCATTTATATGGTTTTATAATAAAAAAATATCTTTTTCAAATTTTCTCTTGAATTTTCTACTCATTTAGGCAAATACGTATGGTTTATATAGTTACACACTCATTATACTCTTCACGCAGTGAATAGTATTATAAGTTTTGCATGAAGTTTGTAACATACAGAAGGAGACATCGGAGACCCCATAAATTATATACTCGTATATTCTTGAAGAATGTGACGAGACGAGGTGATCTAGCCATGTTCGCCTTTCCGTCTGATTGTCTATATGTATCCAACCTAGTCCCTCAGTTATTGAGCTAGAGATCTAAAATTTTGCATACGCAGTACGTTTGTGGGATCAGTCAATCAGACCCCTAGATGGGTAATACCCATACAAACCTGTATCCAAATTAAAATTCTTATTAGTTTTTAGTATCGTCTTGAAATTTGGAAACTTTAAGTGTCTCACCCATGTCCACCAACCATGTAAATTTCAAGACCCTCGGGCCACTATGGGGATACCCCCATACAAACCTGGATCCAAATTCATGTTCTTATTAGAAAAACTTTTTTAGTTTTTCTACTATCGACTTAAAATTTGAACACTATAAGTGTTTGACTCAAATCCACCAACCATGTAAATTTCAAGACCCTCGGACTACTAGGAGGGGCTTGAAGAGTATTATAGTTTCGGCATAGCCAAAGTTAGTCTTCTTTTTACTGCTTTTTATATACTTTTGTCCATATATAATTCATATGAATGTATCTATGTACATATGTATATATAATGAACTAAGTAACTCTTAACATATGCTGAGCTCTATTACCTAATATACACACACAAAAAGATAGATAATTAACGTTAATCCCACTGTCGTCTAGGTAACGACTGACTGCCATAAAAACAAATACATACGACGAGGAATAATAAGATAACTTTTTTTTCTCTCTAAATACACACACGTACAACATGCTAATAATAATGTTAATTAAATAATTTTTATGATAATCTGTATAAACTCATCCTGTAGCAAGCAATTAGAACAGACATCATCACCACCATCATTGTCGTTTATATGTACGTTCATTTTTTATTTTTGCTACACTTTTCTGGATTATCAAGATTATCAAAATATCTCTTTCATCATCAACGAATCACTATTACACTTCAGTTTATAATTCGGAAATTTTACTGAATTTTTTATTTCAGTTTCTATGCTGATAACATTGGACAATTGTTTTATATGTTTTTGCCAGTATATTGGTTAGGATTTGAACGTTCCAAAAACTATGGTTATCATATAGCTACATATATCTTTTATGGTGCTGAAATTGTTTAATGGAACAATTTCAAATATGTATTATATAGAATCATGTATATCATACCTTAAAATCAAAGTAGAACTATAGAATTTACCCTTAGACTCAGACAAAATCCCTCAAATGTCGAGAACAAGGCCAAAATATCTTTAGGGTGCTTTGAAATCTCAAAAAGTGGGCGGCGGCACACCCGTCCTAAAAGATCATTCATGAATATATGTATTATCTTATAACCTGAGTTTAAAGTATATACATATGTGATTAATTCTGAGTCGACTGAGAAGGACCTTAAATGTAGAAAAATCCTTTATAAACAAATAACGAACAAGACCAATATATGTTCAGGGGGCTACCAAATTTCTAGAAGAGTATGGCACACTCATTATAAGATATAATCGTCAAATTATTATCTTTTGTCATCATTTTAAAGATTCGATCACATATGTATAATGAAATCAAGAACAAGGTGAAAAGATGGTAGATGACTTCAAAGTTACAATCACATCTGAGTTGTCAATGTCAAGAAATCCTTTATAGTCAAATTACAAACAAAGACAAAATATATTCGAAAATATTAACACAATTCTAAAACTTTATTTCAGAAAAATTTTCTTCAAACAAAATTACGATTACTTTTCCAAATGATTTTCACACATCTATGCATAATGAGATCTACAGTATACCTCCTTTGATATAGTAACATTTATATGTACTATAATACAATATGTTTGTGAAGAGTATAAAGAAATATTGTGCAAATAATAGAAAACATAAATCGCCAGAATCGTGATGGTGTTATCAGTACTAATTACATCTTTTGAATTTATCATAAAATAAACATTAATTGTGCTTTTTAATTTTTTAGAAAAATAATTGCTATCGCATTAATTTGTGAAGTTATAAAAAATAAAACCAAATAGACATCATAAACTAGAATGGTATTACCTACCATACTACATTTACAACATTCATTTTGAATGCATATATAATCGATTTCTTTAATTTTTCATATGAAGTTTGCATATTCCAATCGTTGTACTTATTATCATAGCATCATAGTATGACATAATGAAATTTTTATGTTTCACTCTACAATTTTATAATTTCACAATGAATCAAATAAATTTTTAGTTTCTATATGTAGTACTATATACTACTTACAATAGTCTTATCTTTGTTAAAATCTTCTTGATATGATTATGATTACGATAACCCTTATGAAATGTACTTATTTTTATATCTAACGTATATCTGTAATTTTATTCAAAGGCCATGATATGCAAAATAAATAAGATAAGATTTCTTGACATACATACATACATACATATGTTCTATTTATACTATATACTTATATAGTTTATACCAGTGATTTGAGCAAATACATTGTTGTATTTTCATTACCACTTTTTTCTGTCAAATATAGTTTGTTTAAAGATGATAACAGAAACTTTATGAAATACTATACATATCATAACAAGACGAATTGGATCTTATCAAGGTCCTCAAGTCTATTTTTCGAAATTTACCATATGAAGTATTTCTTTACAAGCGTCTTCTTTTAAAATCAAGCCAAGCCAAGCCAAGACAAGACAAGACGAGACGAGGCATTGTTAATGTGTTTCTTAAGAAAGTTTTGTGAATAAAAGAAAAGACATTTCATAATCATTATATAGCACAACACTGAATCACAATGATGCATTTAGTCATTCAGATTGTCAATTTTGAATCATGAACAGTTGTTTTTTGTTTTGTTTGTTCATACAAATGAAACATTGTGGCTATTAGTAGCTTTCTTTTTCATTCGTGCTATTTATTTGATTAAAATTAAAAATTAAAATTACAATTTAATAATTAATTCAAATTGTTTTGTTCAAAAAAGGAAAAAAGACAGTCGAAATTAACCTTATAAAAGGCAGAAATTGCTCAACACTAATGCGAATCAAAGGCATATCAATTCTTGATATGACTTTTATTTGCAATCACATTCTACAACAACAATCCCTGAATGACGTCACTTTTCCTTGTAGTTGTTGTTGTCGATTTTGATATGAATCACCGCCGCATCACCATTGATTTGAATCATGTCCAATTTGCAAGAAACTAAGCATTTGCCAAAACTGCAAATAGTTCATTGATGTCACGATACTGTATATTGTCAAATAAATACGACTGTCCTACACCAATAAATACGACTGCTCGAATAATATTGTCCATAAATGGTCTATCGAACAGTGGTTTGCTTAACAACTTCTGGCCATTTTTTTCAAATTTTCCACCAATTAATAGTTTTGGTATTTTGTGCAACTAAGCCAATCAAGTCGAAGTACATAGTCCTTTATTGAAACAAAAAAAAAAAACCTCCAATAAGTTAATATACTCATTTGCAGTTTTATTTAAAATGCAATATTTTGTACATAAGTGTGTGTATAGTAGTAATAGTGCTTTGAATGACACCTTGAGCAGGCGGCGATTGAAGTAGCAGGGATGTTGTGTTTGTGGGTAAAAAACCAATTGAACATTTGGTGGTTGGCTTAAATTCGAACGAAAGTTAAATTTTAAAACCCTACTTCGGGCACAAAGCAATCATAACACCACTGGCTGAATGGTTATAGCTATTATCTGCGTCTTTTTGTTGCAAATTATTTTTCTTTATACTCTCAAAGGCACGTGGATTTAGTGACTTATAAACAATCATAGGCTTCAAGAAGAAATCTCCCGAAGCAATGCTTCAAAGAAGTATGTAATGTAAGACGAAGACACTTAGAAACTTTATAGCCAGTGACTTTGATTATTTCTGTGGAAATAAAGGTTATTTTATGTGTTTGATTTCACCAGAGCTTAACAGTTTCAGTTGCGTTTGTAGTATTTGGTCTAATGTTTAGCTTGCAACTCCATAATCTGATGACGCACTTTCGCCATAAGGTTTAACCCAGTGTAATCCAAAATTGTTGTTTGAAATTGTCAAACCACTCTTTACTTTACTTTTTTTTTGTTTTTGGGGCAATCACTTGTTCACTTGTATTCACTCTATTAAAATAAATCAGATCAGTTTAAGTCAAGACTATAGTCAGATTAAACCAAAATCCACTAACTCTTTATACTACAAGTTTCAGCTATTTAGGCTAAAGAACTAAAATTAGTAGTACTTACACAAACCTTTAAAAGTAATAAGAGACATGAACTTTATGAAATATGTATATGCATATTAATGATAATCAAATCATAACAAAGGAATTCCCAACGGGTTCATTTGTATCCATTCAATTGTGAGTTATAGAAACCTTCAATTTTCATTTAGTTACATAGAACTAATACTTAAATATACATACTGATGTGTGGTTATACATATATAGAATACAAAACACAACTTAAAAACCATGACAAGAGATCAACAAAAGAGAATACATAATAGAAATAAATAAATAGTGTGCTGTCAGCAAAATTAAAAAAAAAAAACTTAAAAATTGCATAAGAATTGACCAACAATTGTTTTTATTTTTTTTTATTTTTTATATACTTCATAGTATACTTCGTCATGACCGTCATTGTCATAATTATTGCCATAATATATACGTATACATACATATATGTATGTGTATCTACATGTTTAAAGAATATCTTTCACAATTAACCTAATTTTGCATTTTATATTTTGTTAACTTTGTCAACTTCTTTGTAAATTTGACTACCATCATTTTAGAAAGATAAAAAAAAAAAAACAAAAAAAAAAAAAACGAAGAAAACAATAACAAATGTCATCGGAGGGCTTAGACTATAATGACATTTGTTCTACTTAGTAAGACCAGTTGTAGTTGTCATCACTATGACGACGACGATGACAATGTCAAGTAGACAAAAACTCTAAAACTGGGTGAAACTATAAAATTCGTTTTCACACGATGATAAACCAATGAGAAAATCATAATAATTTTTGTGTGTCTTTTTTTTTTTTTGTATGAAAACCGTTACATACAAAATAGAGAGAATATAATGTTAAGTTGGTCACTGAAATTTGGGTCTTTTACTTCTAATATCACTATTAGTTTTACTATATGAAATCGCTTTCACAAAAAAATTCATAAGATTTTATCTCAAAACTATGGCAAAGTAATCTTTCTACTAACAACCCAGTAGCATAACAATAGTTTCTGATAAACCCTTAAATAATATAATGGACATTAAATATAGGATCATTTCCATCATTTCCACCATACGAGTATATTCCATTATATAATACTAGAAACCCGGACAGACGTTGTTCTGGCTCTTTTTCTCAAATAAAAAAATATTGGATACTGATTGAGATGATTGTTTGATTTTAAAATATGTCTCTCACTCCCACACCTCTCTCTTTTCGATATGTGTAGATTTTTCAGCTGTTTCTTTGGGGTTTTTCGAATTTTATTTTGTCTTAAACCTTCCTCATGAATCACTTCGTCCATTGGTGAAAACCATATGATTAGTCGTTCGGAAGTTTTTGAGTTTATCGCGTTCAGATAGACAGATGCGAAGGGGGACTTTATTTTATTATATTGGTAAAAGTCCATTAAAATATATCAAAAAGTTTCATTCTAAGAGCCAAAAAAAACTGAAATCGGATGAAAAAAAAGTTTATATTGTGTACATAAAAAATCCCTAGAGAAACATTTATACCCCTTTCCACAGTGTTGAAATTTCATTTAATGTTTTAGTATATGCAACTTCCCAAAATATATTGATCTCAATAGAAAACACACACAGACACACACACAACATGTCAATATTTTTGAAACCCCTGAAATCATGACTGCAATAATTGTTGTCATTATATACATAAGTAAATACATATGTATGTATATACGAGTATTTTGTTTTAATCATTGTAATTATTGGGGTTATGGGGCATCCAATAGTCAAGCCCGCCCATTCGATTATAGCGCACTATTGTAATTCGTTATTCATTATTTTCTTTTTTTTTTTTTTTTTCAATTGAAATTCAAGTAAATTTAAAGCATTTCAATGTCTCTGTTAATTTGTTAAGGGCATAGAAAGTGGGAGTGTTTCGTTGGACAAAGCAGAAATACAAATACAAATCAAAATAGAGTAGCAACAAAACAACAGTAATTTGTATTATTGTATATACTATAATATATTTACAAATAATACGAGTATTCCCTTTTCCTTTTCCTTTTCCTTTTTTTTTTTTTTTTGTTCTCTCTCTCTCTTGATTTTTGCTTGCAAAAACAAGTGATTGTATAATTGTCATTGACCTTTACCTTTGCTGTAACATGCGAATGAAATTCTGCTCTTTACCATACAAGTTAGTAACATATAATCCAATTAGTATTCCATTATATCGATCCCAAAGTAAAAAAGTAATCTTAGTGCATAGTTAGTTGTTGTAACCTGAGTTTTGTGTTTAAGTGGTTATGTCATAGTAGTTCATTGCTTTCCTTCATAAAGTTGGATGGCATATTGACTTTAATCAAAGGCAATGGAAACTTAAAAATATTAAGTTTTCTGTTAATTTAATATATGTAATTAATTGTATTTTTTTTTTAAGTATATTATAATTAATTTTAATAAATAAATAAATAATAATATATATGTAATGGAAGGTAATAAAATTAAAGTCAAATTTTATATGTAGAATTTGTAATTCAATATTGAAAAAAAAAAAAAAAAAATAAATTGGAAATTCATCAGAGACTCAGATAAAAACTAAAACGCATAGGTCCAGAAACTTCTGTAAGTATTGAAGTTGAACTCCTTAAGCTCTAATAATCTGATAAAAACAACTCTCATTATACTAGTGTACCAAATAAAATTTCATAAATACTTTGATATGAATATGATGAATCTACGTGCCATATATTTTTATGTACAATATTAAGTAGGCAAAAGTAAGATTCCCATAAAAGGTATGAAACTTTTTGTAGATACAAACTACTATTACCAACCAGTTAACATTTATATGCTTTTTTTTTTTTTTGTTTTTTTATTATGAGTCAGTCAGTTAATAAACTTAATGGTAGTGTAAATTAAGCATTTGATATTGGTCATCGAAGACAACCACCCAGCCGTTGATTGTTATCAAATCATCAACACTTTTATGGCTGCTAAGTTCCACATACAATATACTATAATTGAAGTGAGAACAGAACTTTTTTTCTTTCAGAATGAAATGAAGTGTTTGTAATGTGACGTCGTAGGCCTTTGAAATGAATAAGCATTTCCGACAAAATACTAAACTAAGCTAAGCTAATCGATAATTTGATATGCAATTTTGTAATGCCATGATGTATGTAGTATAGTATAAGACAAATGTCTACTACAATACTTTGTTTGTAACTCTCTCAATAATAAGATTTTGAATACAATCTTTGCAAAAATTTATTTTAAATAAAAACAAGTGCTACTATACAATATACGAGTATGTTAAAGATAATTTTTTTCTATATGTTACAAATATTAATCTAAACAAATACCTTGCACAAAATATAAAAATCATTTTACTTTTTAAAATAATAAGAATGGCAGGATGTTCAATTTTGAAGTTCACTATAAACTCTGCCATGCACTTGAATAGAGACAAAAACTAAAATTGTATAAATTTTCTTTTTTATTGTATTTTCATTAATTCCAAAGCTTATTAATAGTAATATATACATATATTAAATAATTGTTTATAATGTGTGTGGAACATCCATTTTTCGAAATTACCTCATAAATCCTATCAGTAAGAGAATCATACGAGTATATAGACTTCAATAATTCAAAGATATTTCTCTATAGGCATCTGTTAAAGACTGTACGTCCTCAAAATTGTCTTCCAGACTCGTATATTTTTCTTGTCAGCTATCCTCATATATTCTCAATTGTTTTGAGATCAAGAGAATAAGGAGGCCATTCCATTAAATTGAAGTTCTGCTTCTGAATTTAGCTTTTTACCACTCGAGATGTGTGGATTGGGTCATTATTTTGCTGGAAAGTCCACGGTAATGGTTCATGCTTTTGAATGACTTACATTCATTTTGGATGAAACAAATTGCATTTGGTATGCTTCATAATATGATATGGCACCCCATACCATAACATAACACCTTCTCACGGCTATAGTGGCGGGACAAAATGTGTTCTTCCTTTGGAATATTATTAAAATAATAGTTAAAACCATCATTTCCATCTAAATTAAAACATTTTTCATTACAAAACAAAAACCATGGTATGCCAATCCTTCTTCCAAGTCATGTGAGTTTCGAGCAAATGCTAGACGAGAATTTTTACGTTGGTTGTTAAGCGGTGGTTTTTTCTTTAATTTTCATCTTTTTAGATGGAAGGAGGTCAGTGTGAATTTCAAGCTTCTCAAACTATTTGTCGCTCAGCAGTATGAGAAATTGTTTTATTTGTTGTGCCTTTCATATTGTTTCCAAAGTTTGAAGTATCTTGCTTTTTCAATTGCAATTTTTTTTTCGCAATATTTCTGTAAGTAAGTTCACACTGCTTATAAGCAATTATTTTGAATTTTTTATATGATGTAAGAACCTTACCGCGGCCCTTATTATTTTTTATATATTTAAAAAGTATATTTTATTAGAAAACACAACCTTCACCACGTGGCTTTTTACTTAGAATGAAGAAATCATAGCTGTCCCTATTCAAGTGCAGTTGATAACACATAGAAGGAGACATCGGAGACTCCATAAAGTATATATTTGGACGAGTTGATCTAGCCATGTCCGTCTGTCCGTCTGTGTGTGTGTGTGTGTTGAGCTAAAAAATAAAGATCCCATGATTAATGATCAAAATCAACACTCACTAGTTTTTAAGTAGACTAAGAATCATCAAAAGAAATGATATTAAGCAAGAAAATATAGTATACTACTTACTCTAGTATCCATAAAATTGAGATTGAAAAAATAATCACATTTAACTTTAACCTACTTTGGAAAATATTTTTGTTTTGACCATTTTTTATGAATCTATACTATGTGAACTGAGTGCAGATAAACTTATTTACTATACTTGGATTATTTATGAGCTCACTAATATATTATTGAAAGCAAAACAAACTTTTTTTCCTTACTTGCTGCAACTACTACTTATTATTGTACAGTGAATGTTTTTGGATGATGTCTGTGCAACACATTTTTCTAATAAATAATAAAAGTTTTCTTTCGTTTGCCGTATTGTACATATTTTGTATTTACAATTGTGAAATTGTTTTCGTTGTTCCCTTCATAAAATCATAGAGTTTGGTTTGGGTAAAAGGGCGACAAATGATTGCTGTTTACATAAAATGTCAATTAAGAGCTCTAATGTGTAATGGACAAGAATAGAAGGGGAATCCTTCTATTTGTTTTTTTTTTTTTTTTTTTTTGGTTAGCCAAGGGTTAAATTTTGTATGGGTTAAATAAAGTATGTATTTCAGATAAAATATTTTATTACGCTGTTGGAAGAAGATATTAAAAATATGAATAATACATTAATCGAACTATTGGTTGATTAAATGTCATGTGAAATCTAATGGATTCTATAAACAAAATACATTCATCATTACCTTTAAATATTCAATCTATGAGTTTCTGCTTCTAAGCTGAGAATATTATTCTATTCATGTGTTTTGCACTTTGACCCAAAGTTCATCTTTAATAGAAGAGTAGTGGGTGTTTTATTGTATTTTGAAAGCGTGCGCTCATAGATTTTCAATCGAATTGTGGTTTGGTTTTCAATAACTGAAATTGTTGCTCTGACACTCAATTGTAGACTATCATGTGACTATATATTCGGATTAGAAAATGTTGTTCACAATATACAAAGTTTAAAGAATTCAACTTTTTGTTTGTGAGGCGATTGATTGGACATGATTACTTTTGAATCATATATGAGACCTTTGCATAAGATTTTCCCCATTTGTGATATACAATCAGTTAATATCAAATTTTAATTTCATTAAATTAAAAATTTTATACTTTTGGTTTAATTGACTTGTCCAAAGTTCTGTGATATTAATTTAATGACAAATGCGCATACTTTTTCTTTATTGAGTGATCAAATTTTATGTAGAGATAATAGTTTTTGAAAAGAATATTCTTGGCTTTGTTACAATACAAAAGGGATCACCCCCTTATTATGTTGGAGTTGGTGTTGGTGTTGTTTTTATACATAGTAAGATGGATGGATGGTATCATTTATATTAAGTGTCAGGGGTAAATAATTGAAACGCAAAAATGTTATTTTAGCAAATTTGATTACTGGCAAGTGCCAAATGCATTAAGCCAGCCAAGGACATCATGCTGCGCACGCATGTGTATAAACAGCCACGAATAAAGGCCAACGAACCCATATACATGCATAAAGATATATATATATATATATATACATCTATGGATATGTGAGTATGTGTGTGTGTGTATTTGGTCCAAGTTAGACGAGTCATGAGTGGCGTCAAAAAGGTCCAAACAACCAACAGCCAACAACTAAGAAGAACAAAGGAAATAGAGAAAAATAATTGTCAAAGGTATTGATTTATGGGGAGCAATGGGAGAGAAATAACAATTTTTGTTTTCAACTATCACTACTTTTGTTTTTAAGAAAGAAGATAGATACATTTAAACTATAACTAATAGATTCGAAATGGGAACAACAAGACCAAGACAAGAAGTTGATGGCAGTGACGACGGGGGTGATGACTGTGGTGACGACCATTAACTGTGTCTCGAAATGAAAATCTGTAATTTCTCGTCTATTTTCGTTGCCCAAAAATAGAAATATTAAATCAATAAAACCATTGAGGGTTGTAACAAAAACAAAACAAGAAAAACAATATACAATATGTAAGTATATTGTATCTTTGATTTTGGGGGTGTTTGATGATGATTTTTATTTTATTTTTTTTTTTCTTTTCTTGTTTTTGCACAAGGCTTTCATTGTCGAAGTTTGGTAAACAGTATTTGCCTTGCCTCCATGTCTCTATATCTATTTCCATTTCACCATAAATCCCACCCTACTAACATTTCTCTTAGTTTCCTTTCCATCATGAAAAAAGAAATTGGGGCCTTGGGTGCGGTGTGGTATGCTCCGGTGGAGTAGGTGGGGTGTGGTTGAATGCTGCATTATCAAATTTTGCGCATTGTTTGTATGTGAAACACATATCAAAATATATACAAAACATTCTCATATTTTTCAGATCAACAGGAGATTCTATAAGAACAACAGAGGTCGCAGAAGAATTGTGACCTCATCTTGTTGTGATGCTTTGAGACAAGTGGGCAAACCCAGAAATTATATATTTATTTTTTAGATTTAAATTCTTGAGATTTTCATTCTGCTGCTGACTCTGTAGAAAACAATATAATTTATATATTGTACATACAATATTTATTAAAGGAAATGGTTTCATCCCATCATCAATGATATACAATAAAATTGAAGTTAAAATTTTGAGTATTTTGTAAAGTATTTTTTGGAAAGCACACAGAGTCAGTCAGTTAGTCAGTCAGTCAGTCAGTCTGATGATCTTTGACTCAATCATCTGTTGTTGGTTATTTTGAAAACACACAGAACACATAACATCATATCATATCATATTGTTATTGTATTATATTGTATTGTATTGTAACAAAGAAAAATAATGATTTCAATTCGCATTTCATTTCTCAGACATTAGTACTTACGTATTTTACTATACTAGAATATACTCTTATGTGCTTATATTATTTCTGAGTATAAAGACATGTGTTCAAAATATGTACAACGAACGAGTCTATATGAATTCCTTTGTTTTTTATTTCATTTTTTCCTTTTTGTTTTCTTGCATGGAACTGCTGGAGTTTAGCTCTAAAAACTCATCACAAGTGCATTTTAAAAATATCATCAGAAATTCTGCATAATAATGAAAAGTGTACGAGTATGCATGATGTGTTGTGTACTTAAGACGATACGATACGATACGATACGCCGCGTACTAAGAATGATGAGTTCAGAAAACGAGAGAACTGAACAACGCGTGAACTCTATTAAGAGTATCTAGTATATACTACTTCCTTCAAACTACAACGAAACAATAAAGGCAAATATGGTTTTAAATGAATATCAATAGAAATAGAAGCAGAAAAAGAAAAAGAAACAGAAAAGAAAAGTCCAAAGTCCGATTAATAGTTTGTCTGTTGTCACCCTATATACACACATTTCATTTTTGGGGTCTGTCCCTCCAAATGTTTCTTTCTTTCTTCCTTTCTTCCGTCGTTATATTACAAAACAACATCTGACTTAAAAATATCAAATTATTTTCACATAAAGAATTATGTGCTATGTTGCTATTTATTTGATTGATGAGTGATCCAATACAATTACAAGTACCAGTATTTACACACAATGGCGCGTTTTGCCATGTGGGAGTCCATGGCAAAACTAAATTTCAGTGCTTCTCCTTCTTATGGAAGGACACAAAATATTCTAGCTACTAGCAGAACAATAATGAAAGACAAAGACAAGCAAAATATTTGCTTAAACCAGACAGGGGATCTTTCCGAAGATATCTGCATCTATCAAGGGAGAATCTATGGATACTCATTTCATTTATTTAAAGAAAATTGGACTTTTAGCCACTAAGTATGTAGTATTGTCGATGATTTAGTTATTAAAAAGTTGAAGCGCATTCATATTTGTGTATGTGTCCTGCAATTGTCTGGAAAACACTTTCCATTCTAGGGGCATTTTCAATGCTTCCATCACAGACAGATGGACAGATAAATGGCATCAATTTCTAAGGTTTCCATAACCAAAAGATTTCTGGAGATACAAAGAAATTGTTGAGCTTCAGTGAGCTCAACTATTTTTCATACACATTAAACTTTAAATATTACAAATTTTACAAATAAAAACTTAAAATCTAGTTGGTTAAGTCGATCTCTGATTTCTTTTTAACCACCTCACATTATCATAATAATTCGTTTGCATGACAACTAAGTCTATCTAAGTAGTATTTCGTCCCTTTGAATATTTCTTCAAAAAAGGAATGTTGAGGTCTTATGAATATTTATAATAAAGTACTCTTCAAGCCTAGTTGTTCAAGGGTCTTGAAATTTACAGGGTTGGAGTACATGGATCAGACACTTATAGTGTACAAATTTCAAGTCGTTAATACAAATAACAAAAAAGTTTAATTTGGATCCAGGATTTGGTTTGGGGTCCGATTAGACTGATTCCGACAAGTGTACTGCGTATGGTGAAAAAAAGCTCCGTCAGCTCTCTAGCTCAAAAACTTTGGGACTAGTTTGCATGAAAAGTATAAAAATGTTCCCATGTTTTTTATTTTTTTTTTTTATTTTAGGAGTTTGGTTTCTATTTGAACCCCACTTTGCTCAAATCGCCATGCATTTACTTAAATTGCCTCTAGGGAAACTC
The DNA here is from genome assembly GCA_035041805.1 of Amiota mariae. Classification (NCBI taxonomy): domain Eukaryota; kingdom Metazoa; phylum Arthropoda; class Insecta; order Diptera; family Drosophilidae; genus Amiota; species Amiota mariae. The sequence continues at coordinate 542,152 of JAWNKV010000556.1, forward strand.
GCCTATGTCCATATGTATGGGTAAATAGTAGTATATTTAAGTAATCTCTCAATATTTATGTACAATTAGTTGTTCTTTTAAAGAAAGTTTCGTACATATCAATCTATCGTATAGCAAAAATGAAAATGAAGAAGGAAATGTGAAGGCACAGGATGCAATTGATGATTCATTAAATATTACAGAAATAATTGTCATTTCAAATTACTGAACTGAGCTTGATTTTATTGTAGTATTTATTGTACTTTTTGTTTTTCTCCAGCATAGATAGACATAGAAAACTGTAAGGAAAAAAGGAAGGGTCGTGATAATATGGGGATGATATTGGTGTGGTGCTGTTGGTGGGGTGGCTCGTAAACTAATATAAACTGATGTTTTCTCTTGTAAGAAAAAGAAGACGAAAAAAAATGACTATGTATTAGAATTCAGACAATGATGTCATCGTCACTGAATGACTTGACTTGACTTGGCTGGCTGGCTGGCTGACTGGCTGGCTGGAGCAAAATGGCTCGGCGCCTTTCGATTTTCTTTCTTCGACTGCTTGTTACACAGTCACAATCAGAAAGAGAACCAAGCAAGCGCAAGCAAGCAACCAAATTAACATCCCGCATCGAATCAAGACCCCTCAAGTAATTGCTATTGGTGATTCAGATGCTTGTGTTGTGTTGTGTTGTGTTGTGTTGATGATAACGTTGATACAACTGTGTGGCGGCTTTTACCTCAACGGTTCCTTGGTTTCTTTTTCTACTATGCATACTACAACATCTAGAATGTGCTGTGTTTGAGTCTCTCTATCTATCTGTATCTGTCAGTATGTCAGTCTGTCTGCCTGTCTGTCGGGTGACAGCTTGACATGAAGGACTTGGGTGGTTTTCTTCGACTCTCACTCCCACTCCTTCTACTAGCACTCTGTCTCTCCCTCCCCGTCTTCGGTTGTACCCTCTACTTGTCATGCAGTAAAGCTCTCTGACAGACATGCAAATTGAAAAGTTATGTTAAAAATGTTATTGTAAAGCTCACCACAATATCACTTCACACCGTAGCAGATAGTACTTCAGAAGGAAACGGAAGTGGTTGTTACGGAAATGGTTTCATATTGCGACTTTGTATCCTTCTCCGTCCGTCCGTCCGTCGGTCCATCTGCCGAGTATCTTTGTTTGTGTTCGTGTTGAAAATGGGGGAGAAAATTTAAATTACATTCATTAAAACGAAAGTCTTGTTTTTACATTACTTAACTTTACTTTTACTGATTTATTTTTATTTTTGCAAATGCTTCTTGTGTTCTTGTGTACTACATCTTGAATTTTTATTGTCATATACCCACTCCCACCCCCTTCTTTTTACACTTAGTATAATCATCATTATCACCACTTTGATATACCAAAATAAAAAGGGTGACTTCTTCTGACCCCCTTTAAAATTGATACCAATAGAATCAATAATTTATATTGTACGATATATGGTTGAAAATAAATCTTCATTTGTGTTCAGTAGTCTTCATCAAACAATTTTGCCGATAAACCACCACATACTAGCCAAACCAATTTCCAACCAAGATGATTGGTTCTCAATCTTAATCAATTCTGTTTGAAGGGTTTTTTTTTTTTTATCGGTAACGAAATGGAAATTTTTGTGTGAATTGTTTGTTTTTTGAATCATCTTATGTTACATTCATTTCAATCATCATATCCGATTAAAAATATAAAAAATAAATTATTTGCATAGAATATTTGTTGATATGAGATATCACATTACTAAAGATTTAGTCGATGTCTTGACTATTCTGGGGTATGGTAGAGCGAGCAACCCACTAGAACAGAGTGTTTTCGAAAAAAGTTTGGGCTTGTCAGATAGAATTTCACAAAAAACTCTTAGACTAGAATTCAATTTTACTCAACTAGCAATTATACTATATAATATGTAGTCTATAACGAAGCTAAAGCTCACCCCGAGCTGTAACGCTGCCTGATGATGATGATGATGATGATATGTAGTCTATGAAGGAGGGAGTAATTATCTTTATTCTCAAACTTATATTCTAGGACAAAAACATTTGTCCACATTATATCCGGTGCTTAAATATGTTATGATATGTGAGGAAGATGTGCTAACATCCTCCAATTTAGTAGGTCCATCCATGTGTACTATACCATAAAGTCTATTCAGAAGTTTTCGACTATGTATTGGAGTTTGGGAGTTTATGCTGCTAATTGCAGTGTGGTGGTGGGACCAGAAGCAACCAACCAACCAACCAAAAAGGTGTAAGGTATATTAACACTTCATGAGACATTAAAAATAGACACCTGTCTGACTGCCAGCTACGACGGAAGATTGAGCTTCCGATTTTAGTATTTCTACTTCTCTGAAACACTTAAAAAACGATAAACGATGTAACCGACAATCGACAGTGACAGTAACGACATTTGGTGGCATAGAAAGATAATACCAAGTAACAATGATGACGGCAATAATGAATAAAAGAAAGGCAAAGACAATGGTGGTGATGATGATGATGATGATGATGATGATCACAAAAGTGTTAATAACGACACGAATGAACGATGAATGAATACATGCAAAATTATGGGGGCTCATTGAAATCGACACAAACCTCGAACATTGAATGAAAAGGACTAAAAATTATAAAGAGTTTAAAAAGCAAACAATGCTTGATACTAAAAGCACCGAGTGCAGTGACGAGTGCCAAGTGCCAAGTTTTTCTCTCATATTCATATTCACGTAGAAATTAAGAAAGGAGGCAGCATATGTGTGTGGCATAAACTTCAATCGCCCCTTGAAGCATTTTTTCTGTTTATTTTTTTTTTTTTTTTTTTTTGTACTGTTTGTTCTCTACCTAATACTACTTACACTACACTTGCCTCAATTCAATTCATGGGATGCAATGCATTGCGATGCGATGCAATGCGATTCACAGCACATGAAGCATAGAGAAAAAGGGAATTAGTGCTGTGTATGTAAAAATATTTCAAGTTCTTTTCATCTCTCAACTTATTCTTGGTTGGTACTGGTACTCAGACCTCAATTTGCCTACTGTGAGTGTGTGTTACTTCCTTGTTGGATTTTGCATCGTTCGTGCCTAACTGTGCTAAGTAAATGCACTCAACTGATTAACAACTCGAGTTAATTCTTCATAGCAATAGAAGTGAGTGAGTGAGTCAATGAGTGAGCATGTAAGGTTCCCTTGCTTGCTAGTAGTATGTACACACTATATATCGTTAATCGTTTTAAGAAGGAGTATGTAGTCCTCAACTAAACATTATGAAAATCATCTTCTCTCTGAGTTTTTGACAAAACACATTCAACCACATCGTGTCCAACACCAAACCGCACAGATCCCAAAGTTAAGATAGAAATGATTCAAAGAATTACATACATCTTTCACTTTTCTATCATACATTTCGGTCAATAGGCGATTATTAATGTGAATTAGGATGTTTTCATGGTTGAAAGGAAGTCTATAGAAAAAAAAAAGAAAACTGTTGTAAGTATACACACACGTAATGTCTTTCTTTTTTGGAGAGAGAAAGAGATTTGATACTCAGAGGAGAATAAAATGTGTTTTAGTATAAAATGTTTTGTAAGCTTAAGTAGTTTTATATACTCATACCTCGTTGTAAGGACCAGATACTCGTACCTTTCGGATCACATGACTGAAAAGAATTAATAATTTTCTTATAACAAATCATACATATTCATTGGGATAATCTATACAAAATATTATATTATAATTTTAATAAAATTGTAGTCATTGTCTGTCTGTTTGTCTGTGCGCCCATCACATATTAACCACTTATTAGATTCAAAATCTAATTATTGTAAGATAAGATGCTTTATTGCGATTAACATTTAGCGTTTATTTCATTAAAATCGGACAAATTTTACATATAAAGCTTAGAAATATATTTATTAAAAAATCAAGTAGTCTTTGTCAAACATCTAATTTTGAATTTCGAATCAACAATAAAAAAATAAAATAAAAATTGTTCTTTCTATCATTCGCTAGTCAGTAATACATTGGCAAATTTCTTTGATTCCTGATGATATCATACTTTGTGAGAAATTTTTCAAAATGCTGTGTCATGAGATTTTCAGAAGTAATGTTATGGAACATTACTCAAGGCATAAGAACTACGCTATATGTTAATGATAGAACACATTATATACATAAATATTGTGGTACCAATCACCAAATATAAGCTTTCTATTTCTTATGATTCTCCAGAGTTAGCAATCAATTGTGTGATTCCCTATAGTGGAAAGAGTTTTGCCTCGCCACAAGCATGTTAATAATTATGATCTCTTCCAATTGTGCAATCAAACAAATCAATCGATCAATTAATCACTTAATAAATAATTTAGATTTTAAGATTTATTATCTTTTATATAGAGCATTTACAAGAAGTCGAGCTTTATCTGGTGTGAATACTAACTATGAGACGAGTATTCTTGATATTATCTTTTGCATTATGTGTGAATAATACGAGTGAGTACAATGAATAAAGCGTGACATTTCACAGTTACTGCAGGCGATAGAAAAAGAGAGAAAAAAAAAATAAATGCACATCGGCGTTAAGCTGCAGCTATACTTATACAGAAAAACTTCAGATTTCAAACTTCAGGATAAAAAAAAAAAAAAAAAACTCTGACTGAATTCATGCATGCGAACAAACAGTAGCAGCTGATGTTGCCATCAGGCATTCCCACATCCAATGGACAGAGTCGCTTGTCGTTCTCTCGTTCGCTTCCTATTACACTTAAGCCCCAACCAGTACTTAACACCTTTGCTCTTTCAATGTGAAGAGTCACCAGCAGCACCGCAGCACCATCACCGTGACAATTCATCTGTGTAATTCCCCCACTTTTATGTGCGTGTCGTGTACACATTACATCCCATTCTACACATACATACTAGTATCTCATCCCATCCCATCCCATCCATATTTTTCAAATCATTTTGAAAAAAAAAAAAAAAAAAAATTGTATCCACTATCCGTGGATGATCTCCTCTCCTATGCTTTGCTATATACGAGTATGTATGTTTATTTAGTAGAGTATTTATAGTGCAGTATATTCCACTGGGTATCGAATGTAGTCAGATCTGTTCTATTCTGTTCTTTTCTGTTTTATGTATTTATTTGTAACATGTATTAATTTCCATCTTAATTGAAGTCTATTATATTTTCTGATGATGATGATGATATTAATTTAACAAAAATTTTCATTATACTACAATGCAATATTTTAATCACTTGCAAAACAATCAAGAATTGTTGTTCTTCCTCTTGGATTGGGTATGTGTGGGATGTGTAGGTTTATGTAAATATAAGTATATACATATTGTGTTGTTGTTTATTTAATTGGTAAAATGTCACTTCGTTGCCGCCTCATATAAAATTATATTGTAAATAGAATAGAACGCGGCATAGTAATGAAATATGTACATCGAAAGGCTTAATATTATTAAACAAAATGAACTGGACACATTCATTTAGATTAGTATAGAATAGAATTTAACATAACTCTAAGATGCTTTATATGGTAAAGCATATTGTACATATATACTATGTACTTATATATATTGTTATTCTACTGTTGATTGCTCTAAGTTACTTAGACTTAAAGTAAAACATGTTTATAGTATATAAATTCTTGGTGGTAGTGTGTAATCTGTATGTTTATGTCTTAAAACCGCCACTGCCACATAATATAAATTTCACCCTTTTCACTAGCTGTGTCTATCTGTCATATTTGTTATAAAACTTTCTGTATTATAATATTGTAATTTTTTTTTTTTTTTCTTCTGGTTTTATTACATATTTTCTCTTCAACCCTTGGAGCCCAAAAACAAATTTGATTTCCCTTCCCACAGCAATAATACTACTACAATCATAGACAAATACAAGTATCTAATATTGTTAAAAGAGTTCCATACATAAGTATTAGCATAAGTTCGTTCTCTTTGTCGTCTAATACACAATGGTATTGAAAATTCTTTTATAAAAATGGGGTAGGGGAAAAGGGACTCATCACTAGTATGTTGTTGTTGTTGTTATTATAGACTGTAGACTTTCACTTTTTCCCAATTGTAATCGTAAACAAATACCTCATCCCATCCTCCTCCACCTAACTTACTTGAAGTGCAGTGATGTTGTGGAGTCCATTCTAGAAGCAACAGCATGTTGCTTCTTAGTTGATGATGATGATGGTACATAAGAACTCATTGGACCCAAAATTTATATCGATCGTGCGCTCGCTCGCTTGCTCTCACTCTACGTGTATCGTATAAAATCAGTAAATACGAGTATATAAAATAATATACAATAAAAACATGTAGACATATTTGTACTATGTGTGTTGTGTGTAGTGTTCTGTTGTTGTTGTTGTTGTTGTTGTTGTTGTTGTTCCTTTATGTCAAAAGTGATTCATTCACACACAGATGTTGATGGTGTATTAATGTAAATTTATATGCCCACAACATACACACTCTCATACATAGAGAAGAAAAAAAGACTATTAAAGCTTTGCTAAAGGTCCTTAAAGCCGCCTTAATGTATGCTTCATATTACGTGACATTAATATAAAATTTTTCGACGTGCAGCTATGTGTGTGTGTGTCTACATGCATTAATATCCATATACCCACCATATCCCATCCCCCTATACTATCAGCCGCACACTCACCCTCACCCACTTTCAGTTTCTTGTTTTTTGTTTTTTTTTTTTCATTTTTCCTTTTTACAAAGTTTTGTCATGTGACATGTTTGGCATATTTGATAGCATACTTTAAGGTAGCATACTCGTAGTAGGGATGCTGGTTTTTGTAGATTTTGTCATATCCTTCGTGCTTGCCTTTGTCAATTGACAACTTTTCTATTCCCATTTCCCCATGTTCTTCTTTTTTGCTGTTGCTCTTTTTTTTTTTTTTTTTTTTTTTAGTATATAAAATTGGCGCCAATGACAATGACGATGAAGATGACTACGACGACGACGTAGACAACTCCATAATGTTTAAATTCTTCTTCTGAATCCAAGAAATTCATTTGACCGACCCGACCGACTTCTGTTAACTTATTTTGTCCGCTTCATTCATATCCAATTTAATATTACAACTTAAGTCCGACTAAAAATCAACCATGCTTAAAACTAAGAACATTCTGTGTCTGTCTGTCTTTCTTTATGGTTTCATCTGATCATCTATGTCCATCTCTCTACTCTCTACCCTCTAATACAATACTTACCTGCATTTGTACTTAGTTTGCTTCATGTCTGCGCTGCTTGCTGTCTGCTTTGAAGTTAGTCCGTTGTAACAACTTGAAGTCCCGGCTGCCTGCTTGCCTTCCTGCCTTCCTGCCTCCTGCCTGTCTATCAACCTGATTTTAAATTCATTGTTCGTTTTCATTGACATTTTTCGCTCTCTACGTTTTCTGAATTCTCAACTAGTCTGAACCAAAAGAAAAAGAAAAAGAAGAAAAAAAAAAAAAGTTGCCATTAAGACAAGAAGTTGTCATATATATATGATGATATATGTATATACCTACTTTTTATTATTATATATTCAAAGCTAAGTGTATAAAATATTTCAAAATCTCGCAAGAAAAAAAAAAAAACTGTATCCACATTTCCACCATGGAAATTATTTTAGTCATGGTTTGTTTTTCTTTCAGTTTTACGAGTTTGCAATATTTATAATTGTTTCCCATGGATTGGGATATTATTTCTCATCTGTAAAGCTAAGTGAAAGTACTTTCATTTACAAATATAGAGTGGACCATTTATTGGTTCGATTTTGAACTCCCTGTCAATTTAAGCGCCATAAATTGTTGACAGTAGTTTAGCTGAACGAATATGAATCGCTTCTCTTTGCAAACGATGGTCTTTTCTGTGGGACAACAATTCCAAACAATTGACTACTTGAAACAGAACTTTCGGACTGAAATTGCCCAAATTGCTTGAAAATTTGTGTTCCAAAGATCTGATTATGATGATGATGATTACCATCCATTGCAATGATTTATGATGCAAAATCCCATACTTGCTAAAATATAATCTGAAAATTTTTAATATTCCCCTGTATTATACTTAGAAAGAAAACAAGTAAAACTTAAATGCAAAATTAAAACTATAAAAAATAAGTACATATGATAATACGTATGAAAACAATTTGATAAAAGTTAAATTCTGCCCTTAAAAAAAAGTTATAAGAGTATGTAACTACAGTTATGTACTACATATGTATATAGTATGTAGTTAGTTGGATCTACCTGAATATGTGAATGTACTGCACTCTTTCTCAAGTTCATTAAAAATGAATTGTGAATTCATGGCATTTATAGTACTTAGTTAATTACAATAGTTTCACTTTCTTATTATTTTTTTATATTTTTTTTTTTTTATTTCTGATCCATAAAAACTTAATATTTTCTTATATAAAATTATTATCTGTCAGTTTCTTTCTTTAATACTTAAATTGTATCATGGGCGGCGTACTCAGTGGGAGCCAAATCATTAATTTCCTGTACATTTTGGTTTGGAATAAATTAAGAATTTCTTCTACATAACTAATTCAGCATTTAACAACATTTAATACATCCAACTCTTTTTTTACACGGTGAATATTTTCCTTAGAAAAGCGTGCAAACAAAATTGTTTAAATAATACATGGGAAATATGGTATATTTGGGGATATGTTCTACAACTTTAAAAAATCGTGTAAAATGGAAAATTTTTATATATTTTCCCTAAAATCCGTGCATAAAAAGTAAAAATGAAATCCAGATCACTTAGTAAGAAATTAATATCGACACATTTATTACGGACTGGAATATCATGATCAGTAGATATGTACGAGTATATCAAATTCTTGCACAACTGTCGAGTTTGATTCAAATGAAGAATTTCGTTCGTTATTAGAGGCAGTTTTTGGTTTTCGTTATAAAGTCTGTTATTAGCAGCTGTTTTTTTTTTGATTTCTTCAGTTCTTTATATAGGTCTTAATATCCAACTACGCAAATCTGAAAATTGCGTTGAAATTTTAATGCACCCTCCATGTCATCATGATGACATTAGTAAGAAAATATTATTCCATATTTGTAAGAAAATGTTGTTCCATATTTGTAACAAAATTTCAAGACTTCGCTAATTAAAACAGCTGTTAATAACTGAACTTCATCTTCACTTTCGACTTCGTCATTATGCACTTCTTTATTATCATTAATTCTCATAACTTCAATCAAATCTTCCTCATTTAAAGGGCTTTCTTGCATCAATTCATTGATGTCATCAGTCGTTTGCATGTTAAAAAACATCTAATTTGTAAAACGTGTTATTTCAAAATCGTGTAAGAAAATACCATATAAAAATGAATTGAGTTCAAAGGAAATAAATTCCCTACGCCCATGACAAGTATGTACATACATATGTATATATGTGTTCTTCACCTCTTCCATAAAACATTTGTAAAGTTCAATGGCAATTAAACTTTATTGCTTTTGTTTATGTATTTTGTTTAGGGAAACTCAAAATTTGTATAGTAGGAAGATACAATAACTTTGCCATATAAGTAAGAATATTATGATGTACTTACTCTCTTACTAATTGATGAATTACTAACTAAAGAAACTTTGTTTCTCAGACATCACAAGATTGAAGACTGGACTGCAAGCTACTTAGAACTGAGCTGATCTGTCTTCAACTCAATTGAGCTCTAAAGGGTTAAGGGCTAAATGTTAATGTTTATTACCACAAAAAAAAAAAAAAAAAAACACATAGAAGACGTCATATGCATATGTGCATATATTTTCTTTTCTTTTTACATCTGTTGTTGTATTTTAGTATTTTCGAGTTTCATTTGTTTTGTGTTTTGTATGTGCTTCTTTTTTTTTTTTTTTTTTTTTTTGTTCTTTTTATGTTTGACTTCTTAATGATTTAATAAAATGCTTCTCGTTTCTCCTTTTAATAAATAAAGGCTTTTACTTGCTGGTTACTCACACTCAAGTACTCACTCATTTCATCTTTAAAATTCATCGTTTTTCATTGTTGTCGGTTGGCATGAAATGGCAATTAAAATCAATTAAAATGGATGCATATTTCAACTCATGGTTACGATCATGAGTACCAAACTAGCAGAACCAGCAAGACCGAATGAACAATGCTAATGCTCTCCACCAACCATCATCATCATCACCATCACCATCGTCATCATCATGCCTTGAGCCCTTTATAGTATTACTCGTATTATCCACTACATTTGCATGTTTCAGTGATCAAACACACTCGGTTTGTTTGTTCGCTCACTAGTATTACTTTTACTTTGCCGTCAAACACGATTATGTTTTTAGATATTCAAATATACTACTTATTGTGAATGACTATTATGATGGTCTCTTTATTTTGAATTTAAACAACGAATATTTCGTTCAAGTGCTACCGCTATTGATTAAATTTTCGTAAATTAGGAAAATAATATACTATACTACATTCTCTAATAATGAGTACAGACGATTTTGTGAATTTGATGTTGAAATACTTTGTTTGATTCACATGTTTTGTAAATCTCCTGCAATTGCCTGAAAACGACTTTCAACTCTTTATCACAGATTTGATATTATAAACCATTTAAAGTGCTTTTACCACCTTGATCAAGCAAAATAGACCTCTAAAGGTCGCAATCCAATCATGGTTATTAAAGTGTATAATAGTGAGCAACACTCCCTGATAAATTTTATAAGCAACACTATAAAGCAGAGGTCGCAAATAACCGTCAACCTTTTCATTTGTTCTTCAAAAGAACGGGTTTTAAAAAGACTGTTGTCAATCATTAACTGACTCGAAAAAGTCAGTTGTCAACCAATGACCTTTTGCGACCTCTACTATAAAATGACAGACAGCACTATACTCGTATATAATTTCTGTTATTCTGATTCCAACTTAATTATATTAATTTTTTTTTTCTCACTTTGTTCTTTCAGAGGTTGCCAATGCTGAAATTAAACCAAAATTGGAAATATTTCCAATGCAAGAGGTTCAACGAAAACCCGTTGGTAAACCCATGATACTTACCTGCAGACCAACTGTGCCAGATCCATCACTTGTTACCGATTTGCAATGGAAAGACAATTTCAATAATACAATATTACCAAAACCGTAAGTAATCTTTTTTCTATTTTATTATTATCAATTTATACTTAGATACTTCTATCTAAATTACAATATTTATTTTATATAAAATACTTAAAATATTTTGAGAACATTAAATGCTATGGAAAAATCAGGGAATTTTATATCATTGATCAAGAAATTCAAATTATTTGTACCCATTAAATTAGAGACGTCTTTCAATTTAACAAATCGATTATGTACATAGATCAGGTAAAATTCTGTACTACTTCAAATATTATAAGTATTTAAAAATGTCTCTTTTTATATTCAATAAAAGTTAACTAAAATTAATCATAGTAGGTGAGAGTGGTAATATAGAAATACTTACAAACTAAGTCTATAAATCACAGATTGTTTTTAGCACTGTTGTCTAGGTATTATTCTATGAAGTGTCCATAAAAGGTTGAGTGCTATTTCTTTTTTCCCCTATTATTTAGGGACAATTGGGCGGAAGTACAGGTGGTGTAAATACTAAGCATCTAAGTTTCGTGGAAATTTAATAGCGATTACCTGTCTACAGGATGCGTTTCGTGTACCAGAACAATATGCTTCAGAGGTTTTGATAGTTTTGACAATGTTGTATTCAGTGACGAAACGAATTTCTACTTGAACGACTATGTAAATAAACAAAACAATTCAGAAAAATGAGTGACTGCTTGATAGCTTTAAGGCCGCAATGTCTGCCAAAGGAGTAATCAGTCCTCACAGTGAATACAGAACAATACTGTCAGATGATATAAAATTTGTTTGCAACAGTTTCATGGCTTCAATATAAGAACATGGTTTCAACAATATGGGGCCACTTGTCACTCATCAAATGAATCAATTGAAGCCATAAAGGAGTTATTTTTCGTAAGGAGATGATTTTGACTGGCTACAACGCAGTCCAGACCCGAGTCCCATGAATATTCCTTATAGACGGAAGTTGTACGAATATAAGTCAAAAGGATTGTGGCATGTTTTTATATTTGTTGTAAATTCCAAATGGATGTGTGAAAATATGAAATGCTTTTGACGGGCTACACGGCTATTATACCCATTTCTCTTTAAAACCCGTGTTATGGTTCTTCCGGAAAGTGTTTTAGAAAACTTCTCCGGCACATTGATTTACAAATTGTCTACAATTATTCTAGAATTTAAACCAATTTTCTCAATAATATCCCCCTTATCGAGATTCGTTAGAATTTTTGGACACAAAGCGGTTTTAATGCCATTGAGGCTTAATCTTGGACTAGCGTCTGCCTTGAAATATGGGCTCTGACTTCTATTTCTCCAATCTCCTTTCTCAGTCCACAGTTTAATTATATGTTTTTTTCTCGCTTAAATTTATTTCCTTTCTTTTATTTTCCATTTTAGATAAATTAAAAATAATTTTGTGGCTCTTAAAAATGTTTAAAAATAGTAATAAAGAACATTGTTTTAGAAAAATTAAAAAAAAAAATCCCCTAGGTATCTCTTACATTTATTGAGTAGATCATTGGTCTCCAAACTTTTCAGCCTTGGGGCCATACTGATTACTTCAGTGAGTTCAACACCGTTTTAAATTTCCTGCCAGTGAGTTTTTTTATCCAATTTATCTTAAAACCAATAAGCCATTAGCTTTCGCGGTCCGGATTGATGACGCTGACGGGCCGGATTTGGACCGCGGGCAGTAGTTTGGAGACCAATAGCGTAGAGGATAGGAAAAATTTAAATTAATTTTCTTTCTTTTTTTCTGACAGTTTATGTCCATTACTGGATTTTTATATGTATAAATATACATAATGAAATTTCTCTGTACTAATTAACCCCTCTATAACTAAGTCTTCATTTCAAAATCAAGAATAAAATATATGTATATACATACTACTCCGATCTGGATTTTTGTTATGTTTGTATATTATAGATCTATTTTATTATTGAATAAAAATGTAGTGCTCAATATAAAGAAAAAGTTTTAAAGGCTTAATTATAGTTTTAAGTATTATGTCTATAGTACTAAGTAAGTTCATAACTATTATTAGTGAAGACTATGTTATTATAAGAAGTACTATGAATTTGCACTGATTTTTATTATTCTGATTTTTAATCTATTGTTTTTGTTTTTTTTTTTTTTTGAAATCACTCTGAACAAATTTCTTATACATTTTTTTTTTTTTTTTTTGTTATTTTAAAATGGAAAAAAAAAAACAAAAAAAAACTAATACAACACTAGACAAAATGACTATGATCCACTATATGATTCCAAGGGGAATAGAAAGCCACTGTAAGTCTTTGTGTGTTACCAAATCAGAAAGTAAGAAAAAAATATATCCATCTTATGCTGTTCTGCTGCGTATTTATTTTTAACTCAGTAACCTCTTTGTATGCGCGTGCGTTTATCAACACTACTTTTGATACTGTGTAGCGTTGTCTTGATTTTGATATATTGATATACTATTGATTGATACTACAATACATACATACAATTGCTTGGAGTTTAGTTTTTCATATTACTAAAAGCCGAAATCTTCTTAAAATTAAAACTCGACTTGGATCCTCCTCCGTTTCCTGGTCCTTCTATCGTCTAACACAAAGTACATTCGTTCTTATAACCATTGATTAGTTAGAAAAGTTTAAAATTACATACTACTACTTATGTTATAAAATAATGATAATAAATTTAGACATTTCTTACACCCACATACTACTTAGATCAAATCTCGTAATACATAATTTGCACAAATTTTTCATATATTAAGTTATTGTTGTTGTTGTTGTTTTTTTTTTTTTTATATAAATTGCTGTTCGAAAACATTATACTAAGTACTACATTGCAAAACACTGCATAATGGGTGGATATCAGAATATATTAAATCTAAAAAAAAAAAAAAAAAAAAACCATTAAAACCAATGAAACTAACAGGCTAAATTTAAACTTCCACCATAAACTTAGAAAATCTTGGGTTCAGCAAAAAGTCAGTTCCCTTATGAAGTTACAATTAGTATTTCTGACAGATTGACCTTGTGCACGATTTCACCTGATATCACACACAGGTCTTGCTACTTAAGATGGTCCAGTAGCTGTTCAGTTAAACTCTATAGCTTTTCTTTCTAAAAAGAGATTAAAGATAAATACAATTCTGCTATATACATAAATTTAGTAATTGGACCTATGCGGCCTGATCTTTTGTGTTTAGGCCCTATGCATCTTATCTGATATAATAAATAAGAGTCTTCTTATGCTGCAGCAAAAATTGAACTCATACAATTGATCTTGATCTACAGTATTTGAAGTATTGATATTATTTTCATAATTATAGTATTAGAGAAATCGTGGGATTATTTCCTCTCTATCTGTTGAATTATAGACAAATTTTATTATACGAGTAAAACTTACTGCATACTACCATGTAAATTTAGATTAATCTTACAAGTTAATTGTTAATTTAAAAATGCCATGTTTTCCTGAAGATGTGACACAAACTCAATCTTAGATCATGGATAATGGTTGTTGGCATGAGATTCATATACTTACGTATATAGAACGTGGCATGAAGAGTTCCACTAACTGCAACAATTATTAATTATTAAATTATACTTACATACCATACGTATATGAAAAATAATAAGTATATTAATTAATACACAAAAAAAAAAAAAGAAACAAAAAAAAAAAATTTATTAACTTCTCAATTATTACTTTTTTTATATCCATCCATTCTTCACCTACTCACCATACTCACAATTATTATTCATCCAAATTTGAATGAATTGATGGAAAACTTATAGTACTGGCCGCAATCAACCACCAATGTATACGGAAATATTGCCCGGTGAAAGTTTAGCTCTCATGATTACATCGTTATCGGTGGAAATGGGCGGAAAGTATTACTGTACCGCATCCTATGCCAATACCGAGATCTTGCAAACAAGTGTGCAAATTAAAACTTATGGTGAGTTCACAGTTTATAGGGAAAGAATGTAGGAATCATTATAAAATAATTAATTCATGAATATACATATAGTTGCTATTACCTGGACTAATGCACCGGAAAATCAATACCCAATACTTGGGGAAGATTATGTTGTGAAATGCGAAGTAAAAGCTGATCCTAATCCCACAATCGATTGGCTACGAAATGGTGATCCGGTAAGTTTCATTGATGAACGAAATTCTAGATTGATGATTATTCTACTTATTTTCTTTTGATTATTCCTTGCTATAGATACGCACTGGTGACAAATATGTGACCCAGACACATGGTTTACTTATACGTGATGTACAAGAATCCGATGATGGCATTTACACCTGTCGTGCTGCTGTTATTGAGACTGGTGAGCTGCTCGAGCGCACAATTCGAGTCGAGGTCTACATACGTCCTGTGATAACGCATATAGCCAACGTATTGGAAGCCGTCGAAGGCAAACCATTTGCTGCAAATTGTACTGCTACGGGAAAACCAGTACCCGAAATTTCTTGGATCAAGGATGCTGCCCAACAAAATGTCGCCACAGCTGACCGTTTCCAAGTGAATCCACAGACCGGCTTAATGACCATTAACTCTGTGACACAGGATGATTATGGTACTTATACGTGCATTGCCAAGAACGCAGCTGGAGTTCTGGATAAGAAAACTAAACTTAATGTATTGGTGCGTCCCGCGATCTATGAGTTTTATAATGTGACAGGTATTAGTCAGAAAGAAATTGCCATAACGTGCCGATCAAAGGGTCGCCCTGCTCCGGCCATTACTTTCCGTCGCTGGGGTAGTGAGGAAGAATTTGAGCCCGGTGTACAAGTTGATGATGATCGCCTTGTACTTGAACAATACTTTGATGAAGAACGTGGCGAGAGCTCCGGCACTCTACGTATTGCACGCTCCATACGCTCCGATGACGGTCTTTATCAATGTATAGCACGCAATAAGGGTGACACCGCTTATAAGACTGGACATATAACTGTTGAATTCCCCCCCGATTTCTCGCATATGAAAGATTTGCCACCCGTATTCAGTTGGGAGGAACGCAAAGCGAACTTAAGTTGTCTGGCCCAAGGTATACCAAATGCGACAATTGAGTGGCGTTGGAACGGGCGTCCAATACGGGATTTGTACGACAATAATCTTGTCATTGTTGGCAAGGGGCCACGCAGTGACCTTATTGTGCATCCAGTGGCACGTCAATACTACTCTGTCTACAAGTGTATTGCAAGCAATGTGCACGGAACTGTTGAACATGACATGCAATTGAAAGAGGCTCGTGTACCAGATTATGTCGCCGCTGCAGTGCCACGCCAATTGACCGCCACTTCAATCACATTTGATATACGAGGACCGCCCACAGAACTCGGTTTGCCTATAACCGCATTTAGTGTTCAATATAAGGAGGCAATTAATCCGGACTGGTCGATTGCATTAAATCGAAGTTGGTCACCCGATTCGCCCTACATTGTTGAAGGCCTTAAACCACAAACAATGTATAACTTCCGGTTTGCAGCACGCAATCAAGTTGGCCTCGGCAACTGGGGTGTCAATCAACAGCAATCGACCCCGCGTCGCTCAGCTCCCGAAGAACCCAAGCCACTACATTCGCCGGTACAAAACGATCTTGAGGAACCTGTTGTCGTATCGCCTTATTCGGATCACTTTGAGCTACGCTGGAGTGTGCCAGCAGACAATGGTGAACCAATCGATATGTATCAGATCAAATATTGCCCGGTAATTATTTTTCAATTTACATTTTTCAATTTAAAATAAACTGACAAATTATCCTTCATTCCATCCATCATCCATCAATCGAATAGGGCTTAAAAGTTTCTGGAACTTGGAATGAGATTGGCAACAATTGTGTGACTTCTGAAGTGATTGAAACTACATCATATGAAATGGCTAAATTGACTGGCAACACATACTATCGCATCGAATTGAGGGCACACAACGCCATTGGCTTCTCTTCACCAGCTTCAATTATTATGAAAACCACTCGAGGTGAGTCCGATTCTGCTAATAACAATCTTGGGACATTATTGTACACTGCCGGTTTGAAATCCGGTGTCGGTTCGCTACACAACAACAACAAACAATTCTCGACAACAGCATCCAGTATCACAACAATAACTGCTGCGATATTCATTTCTATGGCTACCATTATTTAGTTCTTTTTCGTAGCCAGTCACAATGTTGTTACCATAAAAGAAAAGAACGAAAAAAGAAAAAAACTATCCTATCTACCTATCTCTCATGCTTCGACGATATATCATTGTGATTGTTAATCAATCAATTATACCTTTCACGAAATACATTTCTTACATTTCTTCGATTTTTCAATATCAAAAAAAAAAAAATGTATATAACATAAAAGGTTCAATGCAATACAATCCCCTATTCAGTCCGATTCCATTCAATCTGTTTTGTCCGGTTTTATAGAGTAGAGTTTATGTGAGTGGGGGCATCACCAATTTGAACGAAAAACTACCTAACCAACATGACAAATTTGCATTTATAAAGTACACAAACAGACTGATGATTGCATCAGTGGACGATGACAATGATGTCTTTGAATGACTTTCATTGATTCTGTGATTCGTGAAAGGTACAACATATAAACGAAAACATACGAAAAAAAAACAACTCAAATTCTATTAAAGATAAATAATAAAAAAAAAAAATTCATTATTAAAAATCATTAAATTGATAAACTAAAGTTTAGTTTAGAAAATAATTTTATTTTTAATCAAAAAAAAAAAAAAAAAAAAAAAAACTGAATCCTTTGATTTTCGTCGTCTATAGAAACAAACATACATACATACATACTTACTAAATACCTTTTATAGTTCATTAGTAAATCGTCGTTCTATACTATACTACTTATTATTATTATTACTATTATTATTATTCTTTAGTTATTACACATAATATTATATATAAATTATTTGTTCGTTGTATCGTTTTTTTTTTTTTTTTGTTTTGTTTTGTTTCGTTCGAATTTTCATTGTCTTAAAAATAATTACCATATATATGTCTCTGTATCTGTTGTATGTACGTATGTATCTGTTGTCGCTTGATCTGCATGATTTTATTCGTGTTGTAACTCATTATTTATATACAATACATAGTAGAATACTACAAATGTTGAATAGAATCCTTAGATAAATAAACAATTTCTATTCTTTCATCAATCTCGAGAGAAAACAACAATCTAAATCAGTGCTCAAATTATTGCTTAGTAATGCTTCAATTAATCAATCCATCAAATCTTCGTTTTTCATGCTTGTCTTGTATATATATCATATACATACTGCATATCACAAAAGAGTAGTCTATACAAATTCAAAATTACTTAAAAAAGTAAGTTGGTAAAATTTAAGTCTTTCAAGTACATGCATAGTTTTTATTGGATTGAATATTCTAGAAATACAATTAAAGTCAAATATACTTATGAATTAATCTAGAATATTCATACTAATTAAAAATAATTAAGCAAAATTTAAATTTTCCAAGTATGCATTGAGATATAAAAACATCTTTTTAGTAACATTCGCTTCGTGGCAGAGTAATAGTACAAGTGTGAAAGTGTTGTTGGTCCTCTCTATTTCTGTTCTGTTTCCTTGATACATACAATGAATCAAATTAAATGTAGCACAGAATATGAGCGTAATGAAGGACAATGACCTAAGTAATAAAGTACTGAACAAGTTATCTACAATACAATAATCATGATTTCCCTCTCCTAGACTAAAAGAATTTTCTGATTTAGCACAAACAGCTTTCATTGTGATTGATTGATTGAATTGAATTGAGCATTTCTACCATTAAAACCAATAAAAAAAAAAAAAATATAAATAAATAGAATAGAATGGTTATAATATTTTTTCTATATTTTCATCATTTGATAAATGAAATTTATATTGTTATACATAGTAGTAGTAGTAGTATAAAACCCCAATTCCTGAGCTCACCACCAACACCAAATATTGCCAAAAAGTTGATTGTTTCTTATATATATATATATATATATATATATACATATATATATACATATTAGTAATCAAAATTGAAAAGATCAGACAATTATACTTAGGCATGAAACTATTATCATATTATCCTGCAAAATGATTTTTTTTTTTTTTTTTTGTAACCATCTATTAATTTATTTACAATAGTTAATATTTCTAGGTTTCAACTTGACTGAAAATTGTTATAATTCAAGAAATACGAATTGCTTAAAATTTAGAATTTAATTTTGTATTTCACAAAAAAACAATTAAAATGAAATTTTGAAGAATAGAAAAAAATATTTCATATCCTCATGTTCTTCATTCCCATCCCATAATACACATTTCTATCATCCATTTGATATTCATTCATCTACTACATAGTATAAGTATATGAATTTTATTTTATTAATTTTCTTATTTATCAGTCTCTAATCCAAAATCTCAAAATCAATTTAATAAAATTTCATTTCATTTTATTTCATTTGAAAAAAGCATAACAAATTATTTATAATAAATTATAAATTTTTCTGCATAATTTGATGGCACAAAATTCTCTATTGGATTGTTACAAAAATACCAAATCTTTCTTTGTTATAGTATATAATATAGTATATGGTAATGAGTAATATACTACATATGTATATCATCAGTAGAAAAAGTTTTTTTTGTAGAGTATTTCCATTTAGTATATGAAAAAGTTGAAAGTTTAATGATAAAGCTGAAATGTTTGTTTCATTAGTAGCAGTAACTAAAATATACATACATAGTAGTATATGATATCGATAGATATGATGACACTTTTTGTTTGTCAATGATGATTAACAGTATAAAATCGGTATTATTCAGCATTAGAGAATGAGAGTTTGTCATCACAATCTGTCTGTCTCTCTCTCTCTCTCTCTCTCTCTCTCTCTCTCTCTCTCTCTCTCTCTCTCTCTGAAGCCAATCGATAATGTGTGGTCGTCGTTATCTCAGTTGTTATTAGAATATTATTGTCATTCTCATCAGAAAATTATTATGACAATCGATAGATAGTCGTCAATGTCGTTATCCTTTATTATTTTTGTTTTTGTCAGCACAAATATAATGTCTGAATGAGAGATATAATGGGATGGGATGGGATGGGATAGAAGATGGGGATTATCTGGCTTTCATATTACATTATATAGTAAGACAGACAGATAGACAGACAGATATACGAATAAAGTTCTTGTTAAGAAGGAAAAAGTTTTGCAATTTCATCATAGTTACAGTTAAGTGCAGCTGTTGGTCGGTCGAAGCTTTAAGGGAAGGGAGAAGAATGATATTATAGCCAAACATGTGTGGACCATGATTGTACTTTAATTGGAGTTTTATTTTTGTTCATTAAGTCGAAATTACAATATCTAACGAACGAACACACGACACACTACAGTACGAAAGAGAAAAAAAAAATTACTATGGATTTCTAAGTAGTATAATTTTAATATGTTTATCTTGCGCTTTGTTTTTTTTTTTTCCTAAATTCTCATAACCGATGGGAGACGGACAAGCAGGTGAAAGATTCTTAGACAAATTTGCCCTTTAAATGGGTTGAGTAAGCCCATGACTTTAACTAATGTACTATAGTTAATACATTTCATAAAATTCCAGTGATAGTGACAATAACTCGAGAATCCAGAACATCTGTTATTAATCTTCTAGAAGGCTATGTAGTTTAGTTAGTGACCTGAAACTATTAATATTCGTTCATTCGACAATGAACACCGATAATCATGTTTCATAGGATTGTTTATTTTAATATTATTATTTGATTTATTTTAAGTATTTAAATTTCTTCTAAAAATATTATATTTAATTTAAAAGAAAATAATAAAATACACAAAATTGTATTACTTATGTGAAAATTCTATTGTATTTAGATTATATAATCTGCATTTTAAATAGAAATGAGCCCCTTTTATTTTGGTAATTAGAATGTATTTTACTTTTACTACTATAATGATATTTGATGAATATGAATAATGAAAATGTTTAAATTAAAAAGAAAAAACCAAAAAGACAATCACAAAACACAAAAAAAAAAAAAAACAAAAAAATTAAATTAAATCCTTTTCTTTTCATTTAATTAATTTATGTTCTCTAAATATATATATTATTTTTTAAACTGAATAAACTTAATTAAGGATCAACACTTTTACATGTTTTTTGATTACTTTTCTTTACTTCATTTGATTTGATTTGATTTAAATTAGTTTTTTAATCAAAAAAAAAAAAAAAAAATTAAAATCAATTATTTCACACTTTTCGCCATTTGATATGATTTCTTATTACACTGAATGAACACACGCACACATTGCATAATAGAAAACAAAATCCTTAGAACCTTAGAAACAAAATTTGCCATAGATAGGCACATAGGTTAATCGGTGATTCTATCATACTTAGATTGTTTTCTTATACTTTTTCCATTTAGTAGTCTGAGAATAGTAAAAACATGACATTGATGCCTTATACAAAAAAAAAAAAAAACTTTGAAAACCTTATAGAAAGAAATGATCAGCATCCATATTCATCCATCCGTCCGTCAGTTTCGATATTTAAATAAAAATTATTTCTGTCCATTCCATTCAAAATTTTAAAATAATATTTAAATGGAATTTCTTGATTACAGCTGCTCTTCAAGCAGTGAATAGTATTATAAGTTTGTCAGAATCAGCTGAATCGGACTTTGAGGGGGTGTACCCCCCATACAAACCTGGAACCAAATTAAAGATCTTATTATTTTTTTTATTTTTTTTTTTTTTGTGTTATTGAATTGCAATTTGGACACTATAAGTGTCTTACCTATATCCACCAACCATGACAATTGCAAGACCCTCGGATTATTAGGAAAGGCGTAGAGAGTATTACAACTTTAGCATAGCCACAGTGTGTCTTCTTTTCACTGGTTTTCTAGGTTTTTAGTTATTTCAAATAGGAAATGAATCTGATATGAACTTTTTTATATACATAAATGTATTGATAAAATATATTAGAATGAGATTTAAAGTAGCCTTCTTTTTTGATTCTTCTATCCTAGTGAGATTCTAGAAGTTCTGCTAGTATCTACTATCATTTAATTGTATACACTTAGTACAAAATTTTAAATTTTTATCCATGTATAATTTAATATCAAAATTGAGTTAGATTATTTTAAGTGTGTCGTAATTTTTGAAATAATCAGATGAGGTGAATGGCCACTTAAAACATATACTATGTATACAATACATTACAATATGAGGATGTAAATTTATCAGCCTACTATTAAAGCTAAAATGCTGGAATTTCGCATGTCAAAGTTTTGTTCAAAATCACCTATGATTTGCATATTTTCGGAAGAATCATCTTTTAATAATAGTCTCAGTAACAATGGGGTGGATCCACATTCAAATAAAACTTATGATTAGACTCTGAAAGGTGTATAAAGCTGAAATTTGGTGTATAAGAGTTGGAAATATGTATGTTCAGGATACACAACTAAGTATTATGACCGATTTTCCTTAAAATATTAGAAAGATTTTATAGTTTGTAGCGGCGCATAACCAATATAAATTATTCATTTTGTGTGTGTTTTTAATACAAGTATAGTACATATACACTTAGGTTTTTCAATCTTAACTGTTAACAATAACAACAATATTCACACATTCTCAACACAATAATTAACACAATCGATTAATTAACTCAACTCAACTAGCAATACTTAGTCAATTAACTACTTGTAGTAACACCACACCATCGACCATAATTCCATCATTAACCCAAAATTATTCAGTCCCGTCTGGATCGTATTCGTCTATGTCCTTTGGTCTCTCATGTCTCTCGTTAAAAAAAAAAAACTTTTGTGCCCAGAAAGTGTGTTACATGCAAAAAAAAAAAAAAAAAAATGTCTGTGTGTTTTTTTTCTTCTTTCTTTTTCTTCTATTTCTTTTTTTCTTTTTCTTTCTCTCTCTCTCTCTCTTTCTCTTGGTTTTGATGCGATTCTACTACCGAAATATATATGTACATATATAATAAATTTTGCTAATTTGCAAACGTTATGACAAAACCAATACCAAAAAAACACACACACACAAATCCAATACTATATCGTAACATATAAATAGATAATCCCTATAACGGTGGAGCTTGTAACAAAGGATTCCTATCCATCTTGATATTACTACTGCCGACGACGCTATTGATGACAACAAATCTTCGATTCTCCTGGCTTCCAGTACCGCTGACATTTGGAAATGGCAACTAAAATAAGGAGCAGCCTTCAGAATGTACTCACACAACATCCAGAATATCGCACAAGGAAATTCACTTTTTCTACTCGAAAGTGTATATACATACAAAAATATTATACGTATTACAATACAATAAAATAAATTTATAGCAAATTATAAGTAGAAGAAATTCCAGAAACTACTTAAAAACTACAACAATATTTACTAAAATATCATAATTTGTGAAACGAATCAATTAAGAATCATCATTACTATATATAAAAAAAAAATAATAATAATAATATGTAATAGTAATTTTTGAAAAAAAAAAAAAAAAAAAAAATTGATTATTAGGTGATCCATGAGGATCCTTTGTTGTCTGCCCGCCCTATTTAACTTCATACGATTACTACTTTCATACTTGAAACTCCATAAGTATGAAATGTATAGATAATTCCAAAAATAAAGTATTACAACATTCAAAATGGCACAAAAACGATAAGTTACACTAAGTAAACTTATACCTCCAACAGAGTATGATATATGAACCATCAATAAATTAATAAGACCGACAATAGTATTTCCCATCGAATCATATAAACATTTGTCCTTAGTGGAACTAAGGTCTCCCTTATACTACAATTCGAATCGATTAACTATGTCTTTGGTCCGTGGCTTTGGGTAATTAAATATCTAGATTTACTATACTAAGTAGTATTTATAAATACTTAAATCAATTTATTCACCCATAATTCTATTTGAGAGATGAAAAAAATGAATTGGTCAATATTGAAACTCTGAGATTCACAAAATTGGACTACATATTTATATGTGTGTTCCTATAGAGGTCTTTTAAAAAAAAAAAAAAAACTACTTTATTTAATAGATCATAACTCTATAAAATTCGTGCATTTTCCATGCCATGTGTATGAATTTTGAGATTATAGATGCATGATAAATACATACATGGTAACACCGATAAAATAGTAGGGTCAGTTCAATCATTGTGATGCTTGAAAGCTTAGATGGTCTGAGAGGACTTCCTATGCCTTTAGTACTCACTAGCAGCCAATAAAAGAGTCCTACCCAGCCGTGTGTTGCCTATTTTCTTTTGCCTTGTTAATGTTTATTTATATTTATCTTATAATAAAATCAAAAATTAAAGAAATTTTATTCCGATATATATTCCGTGAACAGTATAAAGTTATATACTTAGTATACTATTTACTTACTTATGGTATTACTAAATAGATCAATGTTATTAATGAATTAAATTCCAAAAGTGCTTTATGCTTCCAAAGAAAGAAACTTTATTTTGTGCCAAAACTTTTGTAGTTAAATAAAAATTTAACCCGCCTAATGTTGCTGATAATAATTAAAAAATAAATATATATATATATATATATATATAAAATATAGTAAAAAACAAAAGCTTTAAATAAAAAATATATTAAAGTATAATAAAAATTAAATAGTAAAGAAAAGAAAGAGTAGAGAAGAGAAGATATGGTAAGTGCCACAGACTTATAACAAAAACAATAACATATAATAAATGAAAAACTTAAAAATCATTAAAATTGTAAATAATTATGATGATGTTGTTGATGATGATGATGATGATGATGATGATTTTGCTAAGAATGCTAGAAAAGTACAGTATTATTGTCAATAATACAAAAATTTTATAAAAAAAAAAATAAATAAATAAAAAATAAAAATTAAAAATAATATTTATTATATATAAAATTGAAAACTGAAAGATAAGCTAAATATTTTATTTAATACAGTTTTTAAAAACCAGAAGCAATATTATGATTAAGGGAACCACTACCCACCATACTCCATTCCCTTCCCGACATTCTCAATCAGAAACGTAAGTTTTTTTTTTTTTTTAAGTAAATAATAAATGTTCCAGAAAAAAATATTATACATATGTATATGATTATCTTATCTTATAAATAATATAACAATTATCACTTGCACAATTTGTATATTGTAACTTAAAAAAAAAAAAAAAAAAAAAATTAATTATAATACACTACTTCCTTTAGTGTTGTGAAGTGCGTGCATAAATTGAATCATACTATTTTCTTCAACATGTACATATGTACATAATATTTACTACAACATATAAAAACTGGTATATCTATTATACTATATATTCTAATGGTGGGATCACATAGAAATCATACTACATCAATGTCAATACATCAATTTGTCCCAATTTGTATACGAGTGTAGGATAATCTAGAATTATAGGAGTAGGGTAAACGTAAAACTCGTATAGATCGATCATAAATTTTTCTATTGAATCAATTGATTAGTTAAGAAATTTATGTCTTTATATTATATTGTATATAGGAACATTATGGGGCTTTTAATTGATCATTGTTCAAACTTTTTTTTTTTTAAATATTTTTAATGGGGGTACAATTCATATTAGATATATGATTTGATCTGATCTAATCTGATCTGATGTATCAGTGGTTGCCATTTGTTATAATTGATTAAGAATATCGTTTTCATTAAAATATCATATACATAAAAATATATTGAACATTTAATAGAAGGCTATTTCTACCAAATCATAGATAATATTTCAAGACATAATACTAGGGAGGAAAATAGGACAAACGTACACACTCAGAACTTAGTGCAAAGGGGATCAGTTGAGTAGAGTAATAATAAAAAATTTAAAAATAAATTTCACTTTTGTAGGTAATTTCTTGATTTCGCAACAAATAAAAATCAATTATAGTACATAGGTGTAGATATATGTATATATATGTATATCTTATGATGA
Source organism: Amiota mariae (assembly GCA_035041805.1). Classification (NCBI taxonomy): domain Eukaryota; kingdom Metazoa; phylum Arthropoda; class Insecta; order Diptera; family Drosophilidae; genus Amiota; species Amiota mariae. The sequence continues at coordinate 568,318 of JAWNKV010000556.1, forward strand.
TGCTTTCTAAAATTGGAAAAATATTCCTATAACATATTTGATGTAACATATTCAAATACAAATACTTATCAATTAAATTATCAAATTAAGATATGTTCGTAAGAACTTAAAATAAAGGGTTGTGGTATTACATTATAAATTTAGGTTAAATTTATTTTATAAGAAATTTGCTTATTAGGTCTACAGATGCACTTAACAGGATCAATCAAGCAACCAATTCTATTTTTTTGTTTAATTCTTAATTGGTTGTTTTGAGATCATAAGTATAATTGGCGTAAGTTTTAAAAAATAAAACACAAAAAATATCTTAATTCACTTACTCACTCAACCACTCACTATCACTATCACCATCACCATCACCCACCACACTTACTATGTTATATGATATATAAAAAGGCACCTGTTGTCCTTTCAAAAACAATAACAACTCTGAAATTCTACTTTGTCCCTGACTCTACACTATTATTACAGATATTTCACTCAACACTCACTACTATCATTAAATATTGTTGCATGTTTAATTATTTTATTTTGTTTAATTTTATTTGATTATTAATTTTTTTAATATTTACAAAAAAAAAAAAAAAAAAAAATGCTTTACATTTGAAATTGATAATGCAATTTGGTGTTTTTTGAATTTGAATTGTTGCGATCCGATTTTTGATTTGTTTGTTTTTTACTTATAATTATCCTATTAATTAATTATTTTTGATTGCTTCTACTACTTATCACTATACTATGCCACTATACTAAATATAATGTAAAATATTTGTTTCTTTTATTTAGTTGCCGTTGTTTATTTCCATCATTTCTATATTTATTGTTTCTTTCTTCTAAATATAAAAATTGTATGTTTTGTTAAAGAAAATCATTATAAAAAATTCTAATGAAATTGTAAAAAATATATAAAAATTTTAAAAAATCTATTGAAGAAATCAAGTGAACCTAGCAGATGATGAGATCTAATCAATATTCAATTTAAGAGAAAATACAAGTACATAAATCAAGAAAAGAGGAATAACTTTGGTCCAACCGAAGATTATATGCCTTTCACACCTGTAGAAATGAATTTAATGTATTAACTTCATATTATTGTTATCCATTTAAATTATATTGGGGGTCTTCATGCAAACGTATAAATGTATAAAGTTATAAGGTAATTTTCGTGAATGACCCGTTTTTGTTTGTATTATACCTCATAAATCGCACAAATCAACTGTTCTCGTATACAAAACTGCCAATTGAATTTAAACAAACAATTGAAAATGCAAAATAAAAGTGAAAAAAGTTAATTTATTGAAATAAATACAGAAATTACAATAAATAATATATTTTTATTCGATTTTCTATTTGTTATAAATCAATTGTTATTTCAATCAATCAACGCACACATTTATTTTGTATGGAGTTACTTTATGAGCTCATAAATTTGTGCGGCTTATGTATGTATGTACATACATACGTGTGTATTGAACCCTCTTACAAATGTTAACTTTTGCATAATAATAATTAATAATTTAATTTCAAAAATATATTGAAGCTTTTATAGATTAAACATATTTTCCAGCCTTAGGGTTATACTTATATGGGGATTATATCTTTCAGAAGTTGGAAATTTCCAACTGAAATACAACATTTTTTAGCATATGTAAGTTGTTTGAAAAACATAGCATATTATTCAGGAGTTTATCGTGGGGGCTATTTCTTTCAGTAATTCGAAAATTTTCAAACCGAAATATGATACACATATGTATGCCAATATTGACATAGACATTACATATGTATTTTCCAAACCTAGGCATTTATGGAGGCTACTTCTTTTTGTAATTGGAATTTTCCAACTGAAACATAAGAATCCTCTGTAGCAGTAATGTGTGATGTGTGTGAAAGGTAAAAAAGATAATGTGGAAGTTGTTATATCAAAATTGAATTGAATTGTACATAGTATAAAGGATTTTTGATAAAGGATATCTTTAAGTTATTAATATTTACTACTATATATGCGAAACTATAATATCGAAGCAATATAAAGTAAATGAATAGAATATAAAATTGAATACTTACATATTTACTAATCTAATCGAACATAAATTCATAATTGTTTTTGTTTTTTCTTTTTTCTTTTGTATTTTGTTTTTTATATTTTTGGAAAATTCTCACTTAATCCCCATTTGCATTTACTCATCTTACTAATTATTGATAATTCTATTTTATTTTGGTTTTTTTTTCCCCTTTTCTACATATATGTATTTCTTCGTTTTGCTCCTCTCTGCTGATCAAAATTGCACAGGTAACGATGTCATCCAAATAGCAGAGCGTCAGGTCCTGTCATCTTCAGCAATTGTTGGTATCGCCGTTGGTGGTGTCATTTTGTTGCTCTTCATTATTGACCTATTATGCTGCTTAACGATACATATGGGCGTCATGGCAACCATGTGCCGCAAATCGAAACGCTCACCTTCGGATATGGATGAGGAAACAAAACTTGGCAGGTAAGCATGCAATCAATTTATATATTAAATATAATAATAAATAGAGAAAGGGTATATCATGCCCTCTTATATATTACACCTGTACCATCACCATATCTGTGTCACCACTCTTTTATTACAGTCCTCTTTAAAAAGTGTCTTTGATTAACAACAATTTTAGTTAGTAATAGGTGGGAGTTTTAGTATAAAAAAAAAGAAATAGATAAATAGAATTTCATATACATCTTACTATTTATTGGGCTTTCATTATAACTTCCGACTTAAGAAGTTCTCATATCAGATCCAAGACGTGTATCAACATTCTTCATATAGAAATTTTGTCAAAATGAAATTTCATATATTGTAATTAATATTCATTCCAAATACTTAGTTTCAATTTTATAGTTGATATAATTGATTCTAGAAAATTACCAAAAACTTCATCAAATAGAATAATCTTACATATGTAAATATATATAGGGTTAAAAAAGACATCGGGGATCTCAAAAAAGTTATATATGTTGAATGAATATGACATTCATAGACACGATTAATTTGTCTAAAGATTATACACAAATGAGTATATATACATATGTATACTATATCTTTGCGGGTCTTCGAATAATCTGTTACCCTATTACAAATGTCCATCCTAATTCTACTTATTCTAGTTGCCATAATTATCGCGTGTTCATCTTGTCAAATTGTAAATAAATTGACAAATCTCAAAATCTCAAAATTTTATCCACACTTTTCATTACAACGGGGAATGAATGGATACCATGGGTCTCAATGTATTATTTTTGTAATTACGTAATAGGGTAATAGCAATTATCATTGTCACCATCACATTGCCTACCAACTACTAATCCTTGTCTAATAACCGCGTCCTGCTTCTTTATGTATGTATTTCTGTACCTATGTAATCTATGTAATCTAATACACACACACACACACCCATGAATGTATGGACCTCGTACTACTACTACTACTATGTATCGTACTTGTACCCAACCAACCTAAAAAAAACAATTTAACCAAGCAGTATTTACGGTTGGCGTTTCCCACTACCTTATTGCAGTGGACAGTTGGTTAAGGAACCACCACCATCACCACTCCCACTACCGCCGCCAGTTAAACTCGCTGGTTCACCATCAGCATCGCTATTGTACGTATCCATATATATGGTCCATAAATCATCTATTTAATCTCTTATTTTTGAATCCAATTTTTCTATATGTTTCCTTTATTATGATTATGTTTTTATACTCTTCACGCAGTGAATATTATTATAAGTTTGTAACATACAGAAGTAGACATCGGAGACCCCCATGAAGTATATACATATGTATTTTCGATCAGCGCGACGAGATGAGTTGATCTATCCATGTCCGTCCATCTGTCTATCTGTCTGTATGTATGCAAACTAGTCCCTCAGTTTTTGAACGAGAGAGCACGGAGGTTTCTTTTCACTATACACAGTACATATGTCGGAATCAGCCGAATTGGACCTCTGGAAGGGGTAACCCCCATACAAACCTGGATCCAAATTTATGTTCTTATTAGAATTTTTTTTTTTTGTTTTTTATATTATCAACTTGAAATTGGGACACTATAATTGCCTGATCCATACCCTTGTATAACTGTATAAATTTCAAGACCCTCGTACCATTAGGAGGGGCGTGAAGAGTATTACAACTTCGGCATAGCCAAAGTGAGTATATTTTTCTGTTTTTTTTTTTTTTTTACTGTATTTTGAATATTTCTGATTTCTTCTGATTTCATTCATACTTAGTACCAAGTACCATCACTATATATTTTGTATTGTAGTACCTATTGTGTTTTTTGAGTTTGTTAAATCTTCCCATCATTTTTTATTATGGTGTTCAAAGTATACTAGAATGCATGAAATTGAAAGTATATTTTAATATAATAATATGTATATATATAATTAGTAGTTTTTTTCAATCAGTTCTTATTTATGTAGAATATCGATCTATCATTTTAAAATTTATATTAATCTTATTATACCTTTCACGAAATGAATAGAGGAGATGAAAATAGGAAACTTCCAAGAGGCTGCATATCATATTTATGATTAACATACCATCGACACTGTGTATCCTCAAGGAATTGGATCAAGAACATGATAATATTATCCAGCAAAATGATGACCCAAAGCTACTGTCTGTAAAACACAGATTTCGCTGTCACAGAAATTATATCAATTGAAAGAGTAGCCGACCCACCAATCTTGGGGCCATTGGTATAGAGTGCAGCATAAATAAAATAATATTCTTAGTATCCAATTTAAAAAAACTGATGAAAAATATGCTTAAGAATATATAAGTTCTCATATAATATAAAAAGGCAAGGGCTTTTATTTTCAACAAAACGTGCATAATTGAGTAAATGCATATTGTCCTGGTTTTTTATATTTTCTTAATTTGTGCTAAAGTGACTTTGGGGATCTTTTGCTATTTAACTTAGGAATTTTTTGTATTTTTTATCATAATTTCCTATTCAGCCAATTGCCTCCAAAAAATCAAAATAGATTAAAAATACTTAAGTTCCTTAAATGGGGAAAGTATATATTACATTTCTAATTTTAGATGCACTTAGTTAATCTAATGGGGTTTATATAGTAAATTTGCTGACTTCGAGCAAATCTCTCACGTCAAGGGAATGTGTTTCCATGTAAATTTATAAGTATTAAAAATTAAATTATTAATAGAAGTTTAGGTTTTTGTTTAAATCACTTTATTATAATTGTTAATATTTGTCGGTTAAATGTTATTTCTCAGGAATCACTACAATCACACTTTTCTTTAGTTACAGCTGGTTGTGTTATCATCGAACCTTTTGTTCTTTTTTTCTCTTTCCTTTCCTTTTGTGTTTGTTCTATCCTTCGTAGGATTGGCATAGTAGCTGACTGAAGCTTACAATCTCTTCCTTTTTGTTGTTCCTCAACGATGATCATCTTTTGTGACGAAGCGTTGTGTCACCACCATGTTGTTATCCCCAAACAATATATATATATACAATATATTATATAAAATAATTAGATCAATCGATTGCATTGCATCGTAGATATTATATAATAATTTTATAATATGCATAATAATAGAACAAGAAAAACCTTAATGCCAATTAGATCTAGCAAAACAACAACTCAATAGTTACAGGGACTAACACGTTAAGGCATTCGCATTGAAGAGTGTTGAAACATCTATATAATATGCGGATCAGTCGAGATCAGATCTATGTAGAGTATATAATCAAGAAGAGTGGACAGAAGAACATGTACTATATGCCACTGTAAAGGTCTAATATGGACCAGACTCCACTACATAGTACATGGAACCAAATGAAATTATATGTTTGGCTTCGAAGAGGGTTCTAGAAATCTTTATGAATACCAGAATCTCAAAGGAACTATTATTATATGGGTTGTCACAGTCACGAGGTGTATTAATTCCTGCCCTTCCCCTAATCTAATCTGAAACGATCTACGATATTCGTACCAGTAGAAAACTAAAAGAAATGTATGAAAATATGCGTATTTTTCTAATATATTCTCCGACTTAAGGCCATAGATATGGAATTACTTAATTCTCGATCATTTCTGAAACTAATTAACTCACCTTCACCGCCGTAGGTTGATGGATTGTATTTCGTGAAAGGTATAAAATGTAAAAGGTTTTTTTTTTCCCTTATTTTATTTTTAAACTATTTAATTATTTAAATAATTACAAATGCTATTTAAATTTATTATTGATTTTTTTTTTAACAAAATTTTATGAATACTCGTATATGGAAAATTAACTAATTTTTGATTCTTTTTTTTTTTTTTTTTTTCTTACAATAAAATAATTCTTGAACACAGGGATGAAAAGGAGCCACTACGCACACCCACTGGCAGCATTAAACATAATTCCACAGTTGAGTTCGATGGACGATTTGTCCAATCACGTAGCGGTGAAATTATTGGTAAAAATTCTGCCGTTTAAAGGAAATCAATCATCATTTCTATCCATTCTACAATATTTCATTCTCCGGAGCCACAATTTCAAAGAAATGCACAAATTAAAAGAAGAAGGCAAGGAATTGATTGCATAATTAACAAGAAAATGAACAAAGAAGTTAATTTAAAGAAATTTATATAGAAAGAAAGTGATGAAGATCGAAAGATATACTCGATTCGATTCGATATAATATACTACTTATGTATATGTATAAATATGGTGGTATTTGAGGAAAAAAACTACTACTACTACTATTTATCTTATTTAAGAGAAATTCTGAAATTTCCAGTGGTTCTTTTTATATTTTTTTTTTTTTAAATTTTTTTTAATATAATTTATTTTTTTTATATATAAAAAGAATATATGAGTATATAGTATATAAATTAATCAAAAAAAAAATTATGCATAACAAAAAAAAAAAAAACAAAAAAATTATTATTACAATATAAAAATATATTAAAATATATGTGTTTTTTGTACTTATAAGGACAAAATGAAAACAAACAAAGAATCAAATTTGCTCATGTTAAATTGCTTTTTTTATAAATGCTTTAAATCCTCTTATGCCTCTGCCTCATCCTCCTTCTAATCAACCACAAACAACATCACAAATTAAAACAAAAATATGTATTTTCATAAAATTAAGAAAGATGATTGATGATTGATAATGACGATGATGATGATGATGATGAATTATTATAAGACCATAAGACCATACAAATTTATGCCTTAATATTTATATTTATTATTATGCTTACAGAAATCAAACAGAAACTTTAAACAATTTCACACAAATGTTGCATCAAGCAACAACTTAGTAGTGCTTACAATTTCTTTTATCAAATGTTATGATAATTCTCAGAGCTAAGATAAGATATAGTATTGGTCCTTACACCCATTTATTATTCAAATTGCCAAATGAAATTTGCTCACATTAGTAGAAATACATATTAAAAAACCATGACAAATGACCATCACCATAGTGTGATTACCTAAGTATTGTATATCTTCAGGTAATTTAAGGATAAATGTCATCCAATAATTGAAGAACTTTAACTTTCCTAAATAAGAAAGTTAGTTATTTTCTATGAGTTTTTATATTAACAGAAGACTTAACTGACATGACATTTGATATAAATATTTTATCTTTAACCATCCGATTAACTAACTAAGCTATGCATTTTTATAATCCGATGTGATCCAATTCAATTCAATCATTAAAGATATGTCCAATATTCTAGTACATAGTACAATACAATATGTTTTTCATATTTAATCGGGCGAATAAATCGCTTCTACTTCTCATTGAAGAAAAATAATAAGTTTCTCTATCTTTGTCTTTACTGACTGATTAGATTGAATCCATGATCCATTCTACAATATTGTAACACTCTCAGATTGAATTGGTTATTAGAAATTATAAAATATCCCATACTATACAGTTCCATATCATTCATAATACCTATAAGTCAGTTGCCATATGATTCATTTTATTTCTAGTAGCTACTAATATCATATTAACATTTGTGTGAAATGTGTTTTTTTATTCTTTGGCACATGGCCAAAGTTGTAATTTATTATACCATATATATATTTTTTTTTTTATATGTGAAAATGAAATTCAATTATAAATAACAGAGTCAAAATAGAATTAATTAATTAATTAAGTTAATTAAAAAATTACATTATTAAATTTTAGTAAATATACTTAAATAAATACTGGTACTTTATTGCTACTTAAGCTTAATTCTATATAATTTTATAAAAAAAAAAAAAAAGAAACACCCACACACTTAGTTTGTACTTAAAATTGAAAGAAAAGACTAAAAACCCAACAATTTTTATTAGAATATTTTTCGAATTGGACAATTTAAGGCAATTTTTGAATTTATGTATGTATAATTGTGGATGAGCGCATGCATTTCCTTAAATCATAAGATTTCTTTCTATATACACGTATATATATGGTGGGTCTTCACGATAACTCACAAACCTGAAAAAATTGTGAGCTCATAAAGTAAATGACAATTACATCATACAAAAACAAAAAAATGTGTGGTTCTTATAAATTGTTAAGACTATTGATACTTACAAACCTCATAAATCTGAGCGTGACTTTTATTAAATTGGTAAATCATTTCACTTTTGAAATAATGCTTGGCAGTCCTCACTGATTTATGAGGTGCAAAAACAAATTAGCGTCGTTTACCAAAGCGACCTTATAATTTGTTGAGTTTGTGAGATGTGTGTGGGTTATCGTGAGGACCCTTATAGTTTTATAAAGATATTTATTCTCAAGTTATTAAGTGAACGAAATGAACCCATCTATTTTGATTTGAAAGACCAAAGAACTAACTAACCGAAGAGAGATCATTTAATTAAGTGAAACCATGTATACTCGTATTATCTTTTAATATTTTTCACAGAAATTTAATATATTACTAATATAAATGAGATCACCATCTATGATGATGGTGATGATAGTCCAATCAACAAGTAGTAAAACATTTATTATAAAATTGTATGGCAGATTTAAGAATTCTTGAAAACAAGTAATGTCACAACTTTTTAAGATGATGATTTCTTTTAATAATTCACTTCTTGTAATTGTTCTTCAACCCAATAATCTAGAAAGAAAAATTGTATCGTCTATAAGGAGGACATTACCTGAATCGTAACTAATATTACAAATGTTGTTCTGTTCCCTTCCCTGCTAGTTATCTGAATGGAATTGCAGCTTAATATCTTCTAAAACTTTCATGGTTATTAAACTAAGAATTCTACAATGTATGTACATAGATTAGAACTATTTAACTATAATGATGGTGCAAATCAATATAACATTTAGTATATAGTAGGTCATAGTTCTTAAAGTTACATGCAATATGTAATAACGATGATGATGATATCTTATAATATACATTGATGAATGCAATAAACTGTTTATTTGTTCATTCATTATCAAATGGAATACATACTACCAATTCCAAAATTTCAGCTTGATATCTTCTTCTTAAGTTAAGAACTGCTATGAACAAATGCAGACATATGGACAAATATGTCTGACTAGATAGATTCCATTTTTTGTTCATTACATGGTCATGAAGACATTTTATACTCTATTAAACTCTGTTCTGATTGTCATTAAAAGAAAAGAAAGAAAGCTTTTAGGAAGTAAAGTGGAGATCATTTCTATAATTATAGCAGCTATGATATTATGATGCTGCTGATGATGATGATTTTGAATGTCACTTTATTGTGATTACGATTATTTCGATCTTCCAATGCAACATTCAATTTATTTTTGATAATTTTATATACTTATGTATATATTATTTATATATACATATATAATAATAATACAAAAGATGCGTTCGAGTGAAATTTTTAACAATTTATTTATTTTTTTTTTTTTTTTTTCTATATAAAAACATAATGAAAAAATTAATTGATTTTTGGATATGCATGTGTAATTCTTGTCTTATAAATTATTATTAAAATATACAAATATTTATTCAAATATATTATTAAATTTATTTTATTAAATTTCTTTTTTTTCTTCTTTTTTTCAACTTAAAATATATAAAAATACTCAACACAAAAAAAAAAAAAAAAAAAAGTGCCAAGCCAAAAACAAAAATATAAAATTTAAAAAAAAAAAAATTAACACAAATTTTGCCGAAAATTACAAATATAAAAAAAAAAAAAATAATTATTTAATGCCAATACTTAAGAACTTATTCTTATATACAATACAAATACTTAATGTATGTACGCATATGTGTACCGATACCTTAGTTTATATGGAATTATGACCATGACAACAACATTATTATAAAAATATAAATGTATTTTATGTATTTTATTAAATATGTAATACGTGCGTACCTTCCTAGCTTTATATACTTATGTGTATCTATGTATGTATATGTATGTATTCAATAGACAAAACAGAAAACAAAACTTCGGTTGCTCCGAAATTTACATAACTTTCATACAGCAAACAAGGATTCATTAACACATTACAGTAGATCAAAATTATTATAGTCCTTTGGGAAATTCGATATTATTAATTGATATGTATTAGTCAGATGGATCACATCTAGTGTTTTCTATTAAGTGTAGCAATTATACAGAAAAACACACCTCGTCCTGAGTACCATATTCATGGAACTTCAGTGGAACTTCAGTGGAACTGGGAGGGAGACTACTTAGCATATAGTTGCATATACCATAAATGAGTTTTAATTTTATCATATTCAATTGATATTAGTCATATCAGTTACTGTTCTAATTTTGTAAATGTTCGAGTATTACAATAAAACAACATCATCGCATTCAGTAATCAAGGAACTTTAACTGTGACATATATATTATATTCGTTTGATGTATACTGACTGCTTCATAGCGAAAAATTTCCTAAGTCGATCTGAGTTTTCTTTTCAAAGTTGATGGCTACATCTAACATGGTCAAATCTGCAGCTGTTAATTTATGAGATTACTAATGTCTCCTCTCCAATTCATTACATATATGTAGCTCAATCAAGTTTACTATATCCCTCAAACATAATCACAATCAAACATTTGTAGTATGAAAGCTATAAAAATGAATAAATGCAGCTTAAACTTCTTTACTTTCTCTTCCCTATTTATACATTAAAAAAATATATATATTTAAAAAATATTCATAAAAACACATACAACAAATAAATTTATAATCAAACCAAATTGTTAATAAATTAATGATTTAATTAATTAAGCAGCAATCAATCGCTTCCCAAATAAAAACAGAGCAAAAATACAAAATAGAAAGTATTAAATGATATAAAAAAAAAAATCAAAAAATCAAAAACGCCGCCGCCTAAAGCAATTTACTATTTTTTTTTTATATAAAAAGAAATAAATATATATATGTATATTTTTATCCATTTACATATACATACAATATATATACTTATATATATATATACAATTTATTTAAACGCTTTTATCCTGTGTTGCCAATCAGCCAAGCGCCTTATTTTAAAAAACAAAACAAAAAAAAAAAAAAAAAAATAACTAATGCAAAATAAAAAATCAAAAACGAAAATTTTTTTGTAAAATTTAATAAACAAAAAAAAAAATATATTGTAATAAAAATAAAAATAAAGGAAATAAATAATAATAATTTTGCCAAAACCAATCATTTGATTAACATTTTTTAAAGCGAGTTAAAGCCATGGAATTGAGAGGGTACCCATGGGCTACACAAGAACACCTTCCACGAAGGCTTTATTTCACAGTTCCAAGCATAAGGATTGTTGCCGCTTGAATTTATATCCGTAATTATCAGTTACTTGTGTGCTGAACCTTTGAAACCTTTTTCGTTCTATGGGTCATAGAACCCGTTTGTATAATGGAACTACATGTCGAGTTCTCTACCCGCATCTCGAAAATAGGTAGGTTTTTTTTTTTTTTGTTTTTTTGTTTTTAAATATATTTTAATCATCAATACGAGAGGCTTTAATTGCTATTTTGCACTACAGCAAGAGCGTTTGCTAGGAGATTTGGATGAATCGATAGTCGGTTACTGTATCTGCTGCTGTGGAAGTTTATGGCATCTCCCACAAAGGGGACGTTTAGGTCTCGGTGTAACTGGGAGTTTCGGATATACCAAGTAGCACTTGTTATGAATCGCATAGTTTTGTTTTGCATTATTTGGATGCATTTGATCTGATTTGCTTGCGCTGTACCCCATAACTGGTTGCCATATAGCCATGTAGGAGCAATTGCCGATTTGTACACCAGCACTTTGTTTCTCAAGCTGAGTTTGTTTTTGCTTTTCATTAGCCAACTTAGTTTTTTAATTTTTGCAACGTATTTTACGTGGGCTTTCTTAATGTGTTCTGAACAAGTTAGTTTCCTATCAAGTTGCATGCCTAGGTAATTGTGATGACGTTTGGTCGGAATGGGACCACCATTGAGGTAAAGACTTGTGCATGAATCTCGCTTTAGGGTGAACGTCACATTAGCAAATTTATGTTGATTTACTGCGATGTTTCATCGTTGGAATCAGTCCTCTAAAATGTTTATATACTCGTATTCGTGCAGAATAGCAGTGGCTTCAAAGGAACATTTGGATGAGGCCATGATTGCAGTGTCATCAGCATATGTGGCAATCAGTAAATCCCGGTTATTCGGTGCTTCCTTGGGGAACCCCTGCCATGATTTGTCGAATGGTAGACGTCACGTCCTTAATTGTCAGCATGAAAGTCCTGTTTTCGAGAAATGACCTCAGGATTACGTAGAACGGAGCTGGACATAGTTGTTTGCATTTGTAAAGAATGTCATCGTGCCATACCCTGTCAAATGTCTGCTGGATATCGAGGAATACTATATTGCAGAACTCTTTGTTCTCGAAGGCTTCGAGGATTTTTTGTATTACTCTGTGAACCTGTTCTGGGTTACCATGTTTTTTTCTGAATCCAAATTGATGATGTGGTATAGCACTCTTGACGCCACTTACTGCCAACAATTTACGCAAGAATATTCTTTCGAATATTTTGGAGAGAATTGACAGTAAGCGAATTGGCCTGTACGATTCAACCAGATTTTCAGGCTTGCCAGGTTTTGGAATCATTGTAATTAAAGTGCACTTCCATTGTATGGGGAAGTGGCCGATACGGAGGATTACATTGTAAATTTTGACTAGAAACAGGAGGTAGGTTTTTTAAGCCACAGAATCAAAGGATATTTCTGTTTCTTCTATGTGTTTGTCACATGGACCGCTTCTTGGACAGCCCCTGAACTACACGATAAGTTACTACTACTTAGTAATAATAAAAAAATAGTAAAACTTTCCGACAAGTGCTAAGACCCTGAGTTTGGGGTATCTCTTACTGATGAAGGACTCTTGCAGAGACTATTTAGACTGTTTTATCATTATTTTTAAGATGAATCATCCTAATTAACACAAAGAACACATGGTTGGATGGATGATCGACTAAATGACGAGTATCAACGAATACATATATGTATGTAGGTAAAAATTGCGAATTTCTCATCGAATATATTCGCCAGAAAGTAATCTCCTGCGGTTATTTCCTACTTTCAAGAGAAAATGGGCTTATTCTTAAATTCTTGACATTTCCAAACATAAAACTTTCAATGAAATTAAGCAGACCTACTTACTTAAATAATCTGCATTGATATGTGCATTTCAGGTGAGAGGAAAATCCATAGGATTTCTTTTAAATTTAAATGCAAATATTTAAATTCAATGAAAATGCATCTGATTTTTTAGTCACATAGAAGAATTGACCGATTTTGATCAGAGTAGTATCATTAGAGTCTCTCTTAGACCTCTCCAGGCAAATAAAACCAGAAATCAAATGCCAAAATTGTAATTATTGCATACAAATCCTTATAAAAGGTTGGTAACTTCAGAAAATCAGAAAATCATATTTGAACAATATTCCCAACCAAGGCCCTTCAATTTTGGGCCGGTCATAACAGATGCATGTATATAGCCTAGCGTTGTCGTGGTGGAAGACTATGCCCTATCTGTTTCCAAATTACGGTCGTTTTACCTTCAGCGCATCATTAAGTCTTCTTAGTTTTTGACAATTGTGTTCTGAATTTGAATTTGAATTGTTTTCCCAAGTAGAAGCACCTCAAAGTGCACAGAACCTGAGCAATTCCATCAAATGCGCAGCAACAACTTCCTCATAGAAGCGTCGGTGGTTGTGGTGGTTTGGTCAGACCCACCTTGTTGGGATCATGGCCTTTTTTGCACATTATTACTACATATATGTTGCCCAGTTTTCATCGTTAGTTATCAATTTGAACAGAAAGGTTCCAAGTCATTCTGTTTCAATGATGTGTGCAAATTTTTTTATGAGCCTTCAGGGCAGAATATTAAAGTTAATTTATCGAATTTTTTCAGTTTCGGCACTCATTTTCTCTACGCAAAACTGCAATAAATCACATCACATGTTCATTATACATGGTTTAACCAGAATTCCTAGCTTTTTATTGCTGTATGACATTGTCCGATCGTATTAATATTTACAGAGATAAAGCTTTTTAAATCTAACAATACAATTTCTCTGAAGTTACTTTTCCACCAACCCAATATCTTAAGACTGATTTTTTGAAAGTAAAGCTTATGAGTTCTAGGGCCCATCCGATCTTGAGAAATTATTACTATTAAGTCAAAGTAATTTTTAAGTGAAAATAAACTTCTGTAATACATATACTATTTGTATTAAAGTCGGCATTCCAAAGGGAAGTGTATTAGGGTCAGTACTTTACACAATCTATAATTCCGACATGCCTATGAACGATAACCTTATAAGCAGACAGTACTATTGATATTTTTTGATATTATCCAAAGTCAGCTGAATTGGATACAAAATTAATTGAATATATGGAACATCAATATCAACCAAAATAAATCTACACACGTAATATTTACAACTACTTACTTAGGTGACAGGAGTGCCCTAGAATTAAAAAAGTTCAAACTTTGCAGAACAAAGCATTGCGTCGAATCACGAATGCACCATGATATGTTCGGAATTCTGCAATTCACAACGACCTTCGGAGGCCTACAGTTATGGACGAAATTAATTTGCACAGTAGTCGTTACAATGACAGGCTGAATGTTCACTCAAACCCAATTGCAGCGGCACTTATGCACAAAGAGTTCTCCAGAAGACTCAAACGTCATCTCACTTGTGATCTTGTGACCAGATCTACATAGCCATAATTTATTTCCAGATGTACATTATTATGTACATTCCGTATTTATCATTTAAAAAATATACAAGATTTAATAAATAAACAAAAACAAAAAAATAAAAAATAACTTTGGATATGCTGAAGTAGTAATACTCTTCACACCACTCCTAGTGGTCCGAGGGTTTTGGTGGATATTGATTAGACATAGTGTCCAAATTTCAAGACGATAGTACAAAAAACAAAAAAGTTTTTCTAATAAGAACTTTCAGATGGATCCTGTTTTGTATGAAGAGTACCCCCTAGTGTTCCTATTCGTCCGATTACGACACTGCGTGAAGATTATAAAAACAAAGTACTGTTGTACAAAACGATGCTGAAACTGGTTTAATCATATATTTTCTTACCAAAAACAACATTCGCAAAGATCTTAATGTTTTTAAAGTAGGAACTTGGATAGAATAGAAATCAACAACTATATCCTACTACCTGTAAATTTGGTAGAAGATATTCACTATATATACAGGTTAAAAAGGATATGTTTTTGATCTACCCTTATAGAAAAGAATAGTTTATACTTATATTTATGATTAAGTTAACTTAGCTTTAGGTTAGGTTAGGTAATACTGGTTGCTCAAGGCCACGCATAGACACAAGGTCCCTTGCGATAACAGATAGAGTACCTACATGATTCCTGCACTTTTCACTGTCAGTAAGTTAGTTTTAGTATATGTTTAAAAATTATGTATTTATACAGTGAAATTAGTGTAGATTCAACTTGTATTAAAGAAAAAAAATAAATTAACAAATTTAAATCCAAATGACTTGAAAAGGGACTAATTACTTAGCTAATTGCTTCATATTTCCAACATGTTTAAGATCAAGTCAACATAAAAACGTATGATTTAAAAAATTAAACAACTTTATTTATGATTTAAAAGATTTCATTTCAATGTGGAATACACATAATGTAACAGTAGTTTAAGACACTTGTAGCTTAATTAGTAAAAATACAAATGAGATTGATCGACGATAGCTTTTTTTTTTTTTTTTTGTTATAGAAATTATAAAATCTAAATACAAAAGGATAGATAGACCTGTAATATCTTCTTTATATATGAGAGAATTTAAATTTACATATTAAATGTGTTATGAGATAATTTTATATCAAGGCAAGACTTTGGTAATGAGGAATACATAATAAATAGGTGGTGAGGTAACCTGTTATTAACCAGTTTCATTAAAATAGTACTAAGTATATATAGTATTATTTTTTTCATATATATATTTTTGTAAAAATGTTAAATACTTGGTTAATTTATATACTGAAAGTAGTAGTAGTAGTAAATACATAGACTATGTACGTATAAAAGTTATAAGGGGATTCAATAAATTTCCATTCCATTCCATTTCTTTTCTTTAATATTATTTAATAATACAATTTTTTTTAACATATATCACTCCCCCCTCTTTCTCCCTCTCTGTCTCTGTCACTATCTCTCTGAATATCATATCGCGTTATGTGTAATATGTGATTATGTGGAATAGATTATTCCATTGTTAACACAATCGAGTATATTGAGTTGCTTTTACATAATATATTATATAATAATAGGATCAATATACCGAAGGAGTTATATCAATAAATAAAACGGGCGGCATTATTACAATAATTTGATTGATTTTCTTACAATTAGTAAACATTTTAGTTGAGCATTAAATTGAACAATATTTTGATTTTAATTCAAAAATAATCTCTACTTGTTGTTAAATGAAAATGGATCAGATTAACATTTCAATAATTTCAGATGAATAAGCGATTTCAAACAAACAGATAAACAGACAGATAGATAGACAATTTGATTCTATTTCATGGACTTCATTACTTCATCTTCACTTCTTTCGCATATATTATATATACATACATAAATCCTTTTTTCAGCCTTTGGTGTATTAGTTTATACAAAATTCTTCATTTTGATTCGTTGGTTCTTTGTTTGCTATCATTTGCTCATGGAAGACAAGCAGCATTAAACTAAGACTAATCAAATTCATGTAGGGCAAGGCAACTAATTAGATCATCCATCACTCTGCTATACTTCAATGCCAAAATCAGAACGTTTGCCTTGTTTGATGAGCGCTTCCTCAGCACTAAGCTTTGTTTTTTCTGTGCGCGTATGCCAAACAAGTACATCGCGGCAATGATTTGCTAAAGGCTGAAGATTATCACGTGTCGTCAGATGACGTAAGATTTCACTCTCCTGATAGCCACGTTGAACCTCATAAGAAAACTGAGCTTGAGGAAATTTGAAGAACAAGTCAAGACTTATGGCAAAGGCAGCCATGTCTATGGGAAATGGACGCTCTGGACGCCAGGCTGCATTAAATCCAATTACTCGAGTGTTATCATCACTGAGCAATGGCTTTTCCACCATTAGACCACCAACTAAGCCTACGGGCCAAATACCAACACGTCCAGGTTGAATTTTTGATATTTCTGAAAACAATTCGACTGAATAAGAATTGTCGTCGTCCATGAAAAACACAACACCACGGTGATCTGCATCAACATTATTTCGTATCCACGAGAGAGCCAGATTGCGCTGCTCTACGCCACGTGGCTTGATCCAATTGGGATCTTTGTTCTTAAGCTGGAATTCCGGTGGTGTCTTAATGTATAACTGTGTAGAACGATCTGCTATGCCAGCGCGCTCCAACAACTTTCGTACAAGCTTCGTGGTATCGTTTGAATCCTCAACAATAATCCAATGAAGATTTGGCACTAACATAAACAAATGCGATAATCTGCAAAACATATTTATGACAATATCAATATAATACGTGCATAAAAGATGAAACGTTAAAAAAAAAAATCACTACGTCAGCAATGTCTGCACGTTTAGTGTGGTCAATGCTGATAATAAGCAATTTAAATTACATCTTCTTACCTAGTCAATTCTGCCTTTTGAGCTGGACGCGCATACGTTGGAGTTATGGCATAAATTGTCGGTAGATTTTCAATCTGTTGCTGCATATACATCTTCTGCAGATATTCTGGCCCTTGACAATATCGCTTGCCATTGCGATGTACCAGCGTCAACAAAACAATGAAAATCACAATTAAGACAAGAACTTGGCGCGGACGAATCCGTACCTCGGACATTTTTCCACACACGATTTGATCTTTAAAAGACATAAGAAGAATTTAATAAAAATATTCATTATTTTAAATTAATAATATCAGATTTGAAAAAATTACCAATAGCGAGCCACTGACCAAGAAATCGGAAATGTTTTCCCTTTTAATTTCTATTTATTTTTTGTTGTCGTTGACTATCGAGGGCTACGAAGCAGTGAAAACAAATTTTTGACAAAATCAGCTGTTCGATTTTAAATTTCCGATAAGAAAATGAAATTTCAAATTATTCAAAGAAAATTTTAATGTCAACAAAGGCAATGTGTTACCAAGGCTGATTTTACATATGACAATTCAATATTCACTTGATTGCATTATTGCAAAGAATCGAAACATTGGAATTGAAACAAAACGAAAAGAAATAAAACACCCTGTCATAAATACATATGAGCCCCCCAAAAAGCCAAAAAAAAAAACCTCAAAAACCCAACTACGCAAAATTATATGCACGCACGTGTTTGGCAACAGCTTTTGATATATTAATATTTATTTTTTTTTGTATTTATTATATGTTAGTTTAGTGTATAAGCAAAATTATAATGAGTAAAAAAGGTAAAAGTGGTGGCAGTAATTTGGGGCGACAGTTGATCAAGGATCGCTTTGGTCATACACCGCGACGCAAAGTGGACAATGACACAATGGTAAGTGTGACATGTAGCAACAAACAGGTTTTGTGAATTTAACTTTATTATTTATATATGTTTTTGCAGTTGCATACAACCGAGGTACAGGATGGTTACGATTGGGGTCGCCTCAATTTGTCATCGGTCACGGAAGAATCATCTTTTCAGGAATTTTTACGTACTGCCGAATTGGCGGGAACTGAATTTCAAGCAGAGAAACTAAATATCACTTTCGTGAATCCAAAGCAAGGTTTTGGTTTGCTGACAAAAACTGAGGAGGAACTTATACGCAAAAAACACAAGGAGCATAGTGAAGAATTAAAAATACCACGTCGTCCCACATGGACAAAAAATACTACACCCGAAGAATTGGATCGCGCTGAAAATGACAGCTTTTTGGAATGGCGACGCAGCTTGGCACATCTGCAAGAAGACGAAGGCATATTGATGACGCCATACGAAAAGAATTTGGAATTTTGGCGTCAACTGTGGCGTGTTGTTGAGCGTTCCGATGTCGTTGTTCAAATTGTCGATGCTCGAAATCCATTATTGTTTCGTAGCTTGGATCTGGAACGTTATGTAAAAGAAGTGAATCCAACAAAAATGAATGTTATATTGGTGAATAAATCAGATTTGCTAACAGCGGAACAACGTGCACATTGGGCAACGTACTTCGATTCGGAAGGCATCCGTACAGCATTTTTCTCGGCATATTTGGCCGAGGAGGAATTGAAACGAGAAGCTGAAGAAGAAAAACTATTGGAAAACGCAGAAAAGAATTCAGAATCTGTGATTGAAGAAGATAAACTATCAATGAAGGATCTACGCTTAGCTACACAAGAATTAAGCAAGTCCATTGATACTTTGGAAGAAAAATTGGATTTAATTGAGCGTGGAATTGATTCCAATTTAGGCACCAATTTAACAACAACAACAACTTCAACATTGTCAACAACAAATGATGCCAGTGAAGCGCATAGCTTAAAAAACAATCCAAATGTGTTGACACGCACTGAATTGATTCAGTTTTTCCGTGACATTTATAATGACAAAAGTTACACGGATAATGTAACTACAATTGGCATGGTCGGTTATCCGAATGTGGGCAAAAGCAGTACTATCAATGCATTAATGACTGTCAAAAAAGTATCTGTATCGGCAACGCCTGGCAAGACTAAACGTTTCCAAACACTTTTCCTCGACAAAGATTTAATGCTTTGCGATTGTCCTGGTTTGGTAATGCCCAGTTTTGTGCTGACAAAGGCTGACATGTTGCTCAATGGTATATTGCCCATTGATCATATGCGTGATCATGTGCCACCGGTTAATTTGCTATGTGAACGCATACCACGTCACATTCTCGAAGACAAATATGGTGTGGTCATTGCAAAACCAATGGAGGGTGAGGATCCGGAACGGCCACCATTTGCTGAAGAATTATTGCTAGCCTATGGCTGTAAGTAGTATGTGTATTTTTCTTTACCATTTTATCACTCTATGTGTCTTTGAATACTTGAAATAGATAATCGCGGTTTTATGACTTCTAATGGTCAACCGGATCAATCTCGTTCAGCACGTTATATTTGCAAGGATTATGTAAATGGAAAACTACTTTATTGTCTGGCGCCACCCACAGTGCCACAAGCAGAATACCACATATTTCCATCACGTCAACGAAAAGAGATTACCGAAGAACAATTACCCAGTCAGCAACAGCGTGCGATGCGCGTAAGTAATATTTGCTTTATAATTGAAAATTGAACGAATGCATGCAAAACATTTTATGCATTATGTATGTATCTATTATTTTAGATAAACAAAAGTACAACTTCAAATGAGATGGACAAACAATTCTTTGAAGGTGCTGCCAGCAAAGCCTATGTCAAAGGACGCTCTAACTTTCCACACATACGCTTGGCTAACGATGGTACACTATTGACCACCAATGGCGAACCACCAAGCAAACCTTGGCGTAATGTGAAAAAGGAAAGACGCGAAAAATTGCGTAAAAAATTCTCTCATCTTGATGAACATTGATGATATAGTGAGATAGTGAGAAGACTTATGAATCATAGATTTACACACAATTATAAATATAAGAATCCTTTGTATCATGATCATATTTGTGCTTGATGAATGAATATATTCTTAGCACTAACATTGCCATTGGTTACAAGCAAAGAAACTTTGTTAATGTAACTGAATATTGTATGTATCTATGTATGGCGAACTAAACCTCCGCAAAGCTCCGTCGTTGTTCATGATAAATACACACTTTTTTTTTTTTTGTATATAAAAGTAATCTTTAATGTGATTTGATGAATTTGGGATAAAAAGAAATAGAATAAATTTCCAATTTGGGATATTTATACAACAATAGTTCAATATGTGCGTTTTGATTAATAGTGATTAATGATAATATATATATGTATATACATATCGCACATATTTAACTAAAGTGTCACAACATAAAATTTTCCAATTTTAATTTTTTGTTAAAAAACAATACACAATGATCATCTCCAACTCCTGTAAAAATCTGGTATTTACTTCTCTACGCTTTACCCAAAATATAAAAATACCATTGTTTTTCTTTCTTTTCATATACCTTCAACGTGAGCAAAAACAGTTTTTTGTCTCTACTGAAAAATTGAAAATTTTGAGTTGTAACACTTTAGTTAAACAAGTGCGACATGTGAGCATGGGTTTGATGAATGGAACTGCAATGGGCGGAGTATGTATATTTTTATACTCTTCACGCAGTGAATAGTATTATAAGTTTTTCATGAAGTTTGCAACACACAGAAGGAGACATCGGAGACCCTATAAAGTATATATATTTTTGATCAGCGCAACGAGACGAGTTGATCTAGCCATGTCCGTCTGTCCATCTGTCTGTCTATATGTATGCAAACTAGTCCCTCAGTTTTTGAGCTGAAATTGAAATTGCACGGAGCTTTAATTTTACCATACGCAGTACATTTGTCGGAATCAGCCGAATCGGACCACTACGGGGGGTACCCCCCATACAAACCGGGATCCAAATGAAAGTTCCTATTTAAAAAACTTTTTTGTTTTTTGTACTATCCACTTGAAATATGAACACTATAAGTTTCTGACCGATATCCACCAACCATTTAAATTTCAAGAACCTTGGACCACTAGGAGGGGTACCCCTCATACAAACCGGGATCCAAATGAAAGTTCCTATTTGAAAAACTTTTTTGTTTTTTGTACTATCCACTTGAAATATGAACACTATAAGTTTCTGACCGATATCCACCAACCATTTACATTTCAAGAACCTTGGACCACTAGGAGGGGTACCCCTCATACAAACCGGGATCCAAATGAAAGTTCCTATTTGAAAAACTTTTTTGTTTTTTGTACTATCCACTTGAAATATGAACACTATAAGTTTCTGACCGATATCCACCAACCATTTAAATTTCAAGAACCTTGGACCACTAGGAGGGGTACCCCTCATACAAACCGGGATCCAAATGAAAGTTATTATTAGAAAACTTTTTTGTTTTTTATATTTTTTTGGTTATATAGGAAATTAATGAGTTTGGGTAGATTTATTGTGGAAGTGTTAAAGAGAATTGTTAGAGGGTCAATATTAGAAAGAAATTTAGTTATGTTTCTTTAGAAAAACTGGCAATCTGAGACGATGTGTTTTACTGAGGTATAGGAGTATTTGAATTGCAGAAATTACAAATATTCGAGCTGGAGCGGTCAAAAGGTGGGAGTGGGTGAGCTTTGTATAACCAAGATGAAGCCGAGTGATTTATGCTAAAACTTGACAGTGTACAGATTGTTGTCGACCGTAATTATGAGGGGTATTCTTAAGTGTATTATATAGTTTGTAATAATTATTAGTGGAGGCAATTGGAAGGGTTTGTTCTATTTTAAAGTGATTTTTTTTGATTTATTTTGTGATGTCAAAGATATTATAGTTTTCGTGAAAGATGAGTGAGAATTTGAATGCGTCTTTCGTAGCTTTATCGGCTTCTTCGTTATCCGCAATGTTGCAATGGCCATGGATCCATATAATTTTGATTCTCGATGCATTTCTTACTATTGTCAGTCTGATTTTTAGGGGGTAGTATGATTGATTGAAAGTGTTTGCTATAGCTTGCAATGAAGAAAGACAGTCAGTACAAATGGCGATGTAGGTTTGACCTGCTTCAGCCCTCTGTACTGCATTATGGATGGCGATGATTTCAATTGAAAAAGTTGAGCTGTAGTGAGGTAGGAGATGTTTCTCGTTTGCTAAACTGAATGATGAGCCACAATTCGATTTGGAACCGTCTGTGTATATGAATTTATGGGAGGGTGAGATTGTTTGAAGAGCAGGCATTCTGGTGTGGTGGACGATTTCGGTGGTTTGTGGAGGTCAGTTTTAAGGACAGATAGGTTTGGCATTCAGGGTTGAGCTGTGCTTCTGACAGAGGGTAGTGGTTTTGTTGGGAGGCCTAGATTTCTGTTAAGTTGCAGGGAAAGTTGTATAGCGGAAGGAATTTTTGGTGTTGGTTTTTTTGAATTTGAAATCTTTGTGAGGTGTATTTCTAAGTGGTGAGTCGTTTGAGAGGAGTAATGGTTTTATAAGCATGGAAGTAATGAGTTTTTCACGGGATTCTATTGGCATTATTTGGGTTTCGAAAAGCATGTTATTTATAGGGGTTAATTTAAATGGTCCTAGGGCAAATCTAATTGCTGAGTGGAAAATGACCTTGATATTGGTTAAGTGAGAGGCTGGTGCATTTCCATATAGGTAATAGGCCATAGTCTATTTTTGACATAATCATAAGGTTTATGGCAGATATGATAGATGATGATTGGTTGCAGTTGTATTTGTTATTTGAGAGGCATTTAACAATATTGAGTCTGGAATAAAGGGCGAATAAAAGGTTAAGGATGTGATTGCTTCAATTGTACCTGTGGTTGAAGGTGATTCCAAGGATTTTCAGGGTTTTTAAGTCTGAGATTGGTGCTAGGGTATGAGAGATTGTGACTTGGCAGTGATGCTTTCTACAAATATTCAAGTGCTTGCATTTAGAGACTGAAAGGATTGCTCCAGAATAGTCACACCAGGAGAGGATATCTGCTATTAGCGGGTCTTTTAAGGATTGTACCTGCAAAGTTCATATGGAATTTATGGTAACCTCAACATGTCATGATGATTTTTTACAACATTTTTCTGACAATTATCTACAATCCAACCATGATAGACAATTGCAATTTTATGATGAACTGATGTTAATCATGTAACCGACACAGGATTACATATTCCAATTGGTTACCGAAGATTTAATATTTTTAAAATCCATAAATATGTTTTCGGATCCACAGTTAATTAAATGCACATGTGGTACCTAGGCTAATACATGCCATTGAACTATAAGAGATAACAAGTTTATGTTTCTACGATTTGGATTGTTCAGGAACTCTACCAGGTTGATTTTGTCTCGATCTCGAAGGCGCTGTAATGGAATGCACCCTGAGAGCAAGAGTTGCACAGTTGCTGCAGAAAGGGCATGCATGGTTGTTGAGGCCACGAAGTAGGTGTTGATGAGTAAGTGCAGTGTGACCGAGTCGGAGGCGAACATATAATTTTATTGCATTCCGATAGCATTGATCAGGGTAAATTGGGGAAATGGTCAGCACCGGACCTTGGGTAGAGCGAGTGAAGCGCCGAACTAGAATTTATGTGAAGTGAAAGTGTCGACCAAAGGGCGCCGAAAGACAAGTAGTGATGGCTTGCATTATCCCAAGAAATCTGGTCTTTCATCCGAAAATGTTTGACACAACTAAATGGAGAATTTCGACCTTTTCGAATATGTTGACTGTGTGCAGTGGTTCTCTTAAGGAGTGCTTAGCACGGAAGTCAGCTGGTTCATTGCCAAGTATATTGGCATGGTTAAGAACTCACATGATTTTAATATGTTTGTGCTGAATAAGTTGGTCGCGGATAGAAAAAGCGATTATGCTGTTATTGTTGGCGTTCCTTATGGACTCAATAGTTGATTTGCTGTCCGTGCAAATAATGACAGTGGATTATATACTATAAGCTGCAAAATGTACTGCTTTAAGGGCCGCACAGGCTTCTGCAGTAAATATGGAACAGATATTTAACATTGATCAGTCCACAACAGCAAAACAGGTTGCTTCTGAAGTTTATGAACCAACAGTAAACAAAAATGTCGTTGTGTTATGACTTGGATCGTGGTAAACTTCATTGAAGAGAGCTCTATATACTTTTGAAGAAGTGTTCATTTTTGGGAATGCTTCAAGTTTTTCAATGAACGCAGACTGCTCTAGTGTCCATGGGGAAAATCGCTCAGTTTGAATGAAGTTGGGACCTTGACTAAATCCAAATTTTTTGGCTGAGTCGATAAAGTACATAATTGTTGATGTGCGCCGGAAATTACGCACATAATTATCAGATGTTTTGACTGAATTGTAAAGCCTTTTTGTTGCGATTTAATAGAAGTTTTAGAATTAGACGAAGCTTCGCAACTTCAGTTCGTTGGTGAAGGGTTGGAAGACCAACTTCTATGAGCTTGTATTTTGTTGGTGTAGTAGGATAGGAACGTAGGCTTCGTCTGACGCCGATGTGGTATGGTGGTTCAATTTGTTTGATGTTTTACAAAGAATCTAATGACTCATGTTGAAATATCTGATAGGACACTTTGAAAACACTATACAATTGTATGCATATTTTGGTAATATTTTCTTGATGGTTTCCATGCTGTAATTTTATCGATAACTTATTGCCATCGTCCTGGAAGAAACATTCGAGGAAAATAGTTTTGCGATGATCATAATAACCAGCTGACACAGGAAACCGGGAAACCTTGCACCAAATAAATTTCTCTCTCTCTCTCTCTCATGGACAAATTATTATTATGATGCTCAGTGAGAGCAGATAAGAGACCTGTATAAAGTCGATTTTGATGAAATTTTTCCGGGGAGTAACAACGCACTCCGGGTCTACTAGTATTTATATAGTTGGATTTCTTTAAAACAAATTTTCCTATTGCAAAAATTTATCTGTAGCGAAGTGTTTGACCAGTCGCAACGGTTTCGTTATAGATGAGTTCGCATTCCCCTAAAACGATTTATTTGACCGGTTCCAACGACTTTGTTATAGAGGAATGTACATACACGTACATACATCTGTATGTATATGGAAAAATTGTAAAGAATAAATGGAGTGGGTAACGCTATAAATATTTTTAATGTTTATCTGCATCCAACATCGATGATTTCACTTTCCCATATAGAAACTTCACATACCTTTCACATTAGTGAAAAGTGCAGGCACCTTCACTTTGCTATGATGTCTGTAAGACATAATACTGTGAGCCGGAAACTTAATAAAGTACTTTATAGAAATAATCAAGTTAAGTTGCTTTTGAGGTTCTTAAAGTTTTCAGGTTAGTTTAACCAGGGAAGAGGATATAGTATGACATAAAAATGGACCTTTAATGCCCTAAGTAAGCTGGTCTTAGTACCGGTTATTAACCCTTCCAAACCTTACCCAACTTAACCTATGAACATGATGATCATGACGCTTAAACGTCAAATTTAAAACAGACCTGTTTCATTGTCAAATGCAGCTGCTGAAAGTTCTTCGATAACTGGACATTGTAGATTCCATACAAAATTCACACTTTGTGAATGATGTTTGTACAGGCAAAGAACCGTAAGTCGGAGACCCTATTAAGTATAGATCTTTGATGTATGGCTCGCTCGACCGATTAGAATGATTTTTTTTTGTTTTGTTTTTTTTCGCCTCATTACTAGGGTGTTATGGAAAATATAAAATTCGGAAAAACCTAAAAGAATCACCAACAAATCGAATAAAGTGATAGTGTACAAGTGAGATGCATATATTTGAAAATCAATGCAGTAGTCTTTTACCTGCAGTATGATTGGTGGTAATAAAAT
Source organism: Amiota mariae (assembly GCA_035041805.1). Lineage (NCBI taxonomy): Eukaryota > Metazoa > Arthropoda > Insecta > Diptera > Drosophilidae > Amiota > Amiota mariae. The sequence goes on from JAWNKV010000556.1 coordinate 595,307, forward strand.
AGTCCCCGTTTCAATAGTAATTCACTAGTTCCTTTTCTTATTACCTGCTGGTTAGTGAATTCAGGAGTCGTAGGTTATGCAAAGGTGAACCAGGAAGTACAGATTTTCATAGTAAATAAGTAGCCCCTTTTCGCATTACTGGTGGATAGTGAATTTACCAGTCAAAAGTAAGGCAGAGGCGAACAAGTATGTGGTGGTAACAACTGGTGACCGGGAATGCAGACGGTGGCGGCAATAACTGGTGAAACAACTGGTGATTGGTAATGCAGGCAATTGATCCCTTCCAATGACATCTCCATTTTAATATCATCAGTTGAATACATGTAAAAGGGAATATAGGAAGTAGTGTTGGTTCCAAAAGGAAATAACTATGAACCAATTTTGGACCAGTAATTCATACTTCAGGATTGATTCCTGGGCAGACGTTTCCATGCAGTTTTAACTGGGCAGGACAACGTCTGCTCGGGTATCGAGTAATAAAAATAATCAGCGTGATGAGTAAAATTGTTTATGCTCTCAGTTTTCAATAAGATAAAAAGCGTTTCGTTTTATTGTCAAATCAGAGTCCTCCGATAACTGGAAGTGATAGAACCCATACAATAATCACTTTAAAAGCCACTCTCATCTGCTGTTATAATGAAAATTATTTGCTTTAAAATCAATTTGAAATGATAATTAAAACACTACAGTACGAGTATACAAACTATTGTAGTTGGAGTGTGAAAGGTATTTTCGATTAGGTGAACCGATGTTAATGATCTTATTACATATGTTATACAATAGTCGTAATATTTCATAGATGAACCAAAAATTTCGTCCAGTGCATTTAAGCCACATCACTGGCTATAAGGGTAAGAAAAATAAACCAACAAGAACAACAAAGCAACATAAAAATAAGCCGAGCTCAAAGCAAAGCAAAGCAAAACATGAGACAAAGATCAGGGAATAGATTTTCCTACCTATATTTGTTTTTCTTTATATGTTATATATATGTATGTATGTATATATGTATGTATGTAGCTATATTTTATTTTCATTTTACTGGATTAAGAAGTGGAAAGAAAACCTTCAGTCAGTCAGTCGGTCGGACGATCGGTCGACAGTAAATACTTAGTATAATGCATTGCAGACAAAGAGAAATAAAAGAAACTGTGAAAAAGATCTGATGTTGTTATTGCTGTGTCTGTGTCTGCGTCCGAGTCTTTTGCTGTTGCTATTGTTGTTGTTTCTTTTATTGATTGTAGATCCTTAAAGAAAAGACCCAGACGAAGGACCCCTCATTAACTTACCATGCAGTAATGAATTATAACAATTTGACATACTCTCACACACATACAAACATTTAAGAATGGACAAAGTCTGTGATTGCAATAGTCTCGTAGATTGTCTCTTAGTAAGGCCCCGATATGCGTGCGCTCTTTTTTCTTGGTCTTATCACCCACTAGGAAAGTGACTGTTCTGCTTTTTCTTCATCTTCTTTGCATTGAGTATGTAAACTGAGTATGCAGTCTGACTGACTGACTGACGGACTGACTGACTGACGGACTATTTCTGTAACCGTGATGATGCTCGCTATTCGTAATACTGCCACACAGTCATGCTAAGAGGCCTTCATACTGTATGTACATATGTATATCTACACCGCCTTTACCCACCTGTAGATTTCTGGTTGTTTTTGTTGTTTTTGAATTATAGTACTTACAATGGGCATGCTGCGTGTTCGGATGATGATGATGGACGGCGCCTTTTAATTGGACACGGTCTGCGCTTAGATTTTGTATAATAGATTTAATTGAAGTTTTTTAGCTCTTTCTTTCTGAATCAATGCGAAAGTGTTCCTCCGAGATTCTGTTATTCGTCAAGAATTCCAAAACTTTCTTCGGAGGCATGTCTGCAATTTCATTTGGTTCAATACAATGGCTACCCAGATAGGAGAGTCTGGTCAAAGCCATAGTTTGCCAATTATACTCCATCCAAAATACAAAAATATCACTACTTTCAAAACAATGTCGTTTATTTTTTATTTCTCTATAAAATCCATTATTCGTTGCATCTGTTTTGAGGAAGTTATTTTCTGAAACCGAACCGACTTTTGGCTATTTCCCATCTCTAACAATCGATCAGAAATATTTTGGTAATTTATTCAAATTTAACTATGCAGTAAGTTGCTTTTATATTTGATCCTTTACCATGATTACAAATTTTTATTTTCAAACTTCATCACAGTTTGGTTACTGACCACTTTTTAACTTCATCCATCCTTTAGAGAAATTAACAAATTTTCACAAAAGAAAAGCTCAATCAGAAAAAAAAATACAGTTGGATTGGTTAAATTACCAATGTCCAATTTTGCTTTGATAGATTCGACACAATTGTTTGATCCATAAACAATCGAGAACAAATATACCAACGTACCTCACTAAACAATTCAAAGCTTCCTTCCTATTTGACAAATTCTTTCACATATCTACGGATAGCTTTCAATCCAACAAAATATTTGATTTGTGTTGTTGTCCCTAAGGGATCTGTGCTAGGACCTGTCCTATATAATATCTAAACTCATGACATTCCAACTGCTGGCATGGAAGCGCTCAATCCATAGGAAAGATAAATTCAAACCATTAAATCTTACTGGACACCTAGAAATTTTAAATAGGGTCGAACTTACTACACGTATGACCCAGACAAGTGACCACACAGACGAAGTACTCGATTTCACCAAGAGGTACAATGTCATTTTCTCATCAAGGGAGGAGTGGATCGCTAACCCAACATGGCTACACGATGATTCGCAAAAATGGTATACAGATGGATCTAAAATGCTTCAGGGTGTACGAGCAGGAATACTGGGCCCTAGAGCACACAAATCAATAACATTAAGTGCAGATACCACAATTTTCCATGTGAAGCTCTATGCTATAATGGAAACAATGGTAATCCTATCTAAAAGAGGACTAAAAAGAGTCAAAATCAAAATTCTGCCAGACAGCAATCAGTCCTCAAAGCCCTAAAAAGCTTCACATTCACATCAAAAGTCCTCATAGAGTGCAATAATGTACTTAACAAACTGGCTATCCACAATCAGGTTTCTCTGATCTGAGTGCCAGGACATGAAGGCAACGAAAAGGCAGACCTTTAAGCCAAAAAAAGGGGCCTCCTTCTTTGGCTTCAATATACTATAAACAACATAAAACAGGAAACCAAAAAATGGATCCAACAAAAAATTAGAGAATACTGGAGTAACATTGATGGTCTCAATCACTCCAAAAAATGCCTGAGCTTTGATGCCAACAGAGCAAATATCGCTCTCACACTGAACAAAAAGTGTCTTAGATTACTCTCCGGAGCACTAGCAGGCCACTTCGCCTACAATAAACACTTAAAATAGGAATATCTAGCATAAGTACTTGCAGATTCTGCGGTGATGAGGAAGAGTCCATGGAACATTTAATCACCAACTGTGATGCACTTGGCCACAGGAGACACAAAATCCTAGGTTCAAACCTACTAGAAGATAAGGACTTTTTAAGGTTCCCTCCGAAGGAGCTGGTTCGATTCCTCGGTATACTAAATATTTAGGTACGAAGGGGTGCACAATAGATCAATTTGGTCGTAGTGCTCAAAGGCCTTAGCCTTACCCGTACTACCATTAACCATTAATGTTTGAAGACTGTATAACGTCAGTATTCAGTGATGACACGGCTTTATACTGCACAGGAGGATCCTGCAATGTATTCCTCGCCGAACTTTAGAGTGCATTTATATCCTTCTCCAATTCTAGTTATTTGAGACGATGGAAAATAAAGCTAAATTCTAACAAAACAAGAGCAATTTTCTACCCAATTCTGAGTTGCTACTAAATAGATGTAGCATCAAAAGGGGAGAATAAAGCGCTTACTTAGGTAAAATCATTGATAAGACCATTTGCATCTCATATTCGTTTATAAACCTCTATCACTACAAAACGATTTTTGCACCAATAATGTTGTATGAGTCCGAAATTTGGGGCTCCTACTCTCGAATACATAGGAATTAACTATAAACTGCACAAAATCAGACATTAAAAATGATCCTCGATCTTCCATAATACTTTTCAACTACCCGATTGCATTTTGCAGCCAATGTTAGGATGATAGATGACCAAATCTCTTGCGCAAGAAAAAACTTTAGGCTTAAGAAATCGTTTATAGGACATCTTGTGGGCTGATTGGTGTTTTATATGGTAAAAGGTAAATATTTCAGTTGTAAAGATAGTGAATAAGATCTATTCTCTGCAGTGGCGTATTACGGCAAAATACCACGGGCCCCCAGCTGAAAGCGACCCAAGGCGAGAGCCGTGAGGTCATAAGGATCCTAACAACATTACAAAAACAACATTTAGTAAAATTTATTAGTTTTGTATTCAGTTGATTTAAGTTACCTTCAAAAGTACACTTACGGTGGAGTTCAAAAACTCATAAGAGATATTGAGCCAAATGCGGTTATCCAATGTGCTGCACATAATTTAAACTTGGTAGTTAATAATGCAGTAAAAGAGGTTTTAGAAATGCAAAACATTTTTTGAATTTATAATTTTTTTGGGCATAATATCAAAACATGGAATACATTGTCAAGTTTTGTATCTAATAAAGAAAGAGTGTCTGGGGAAAGTTCAAATTCGGTGACATTAAAATCGTTAAATCCAACTAGATGAGCAGGACGTTTCGATGCCATTTTCACTTTAAAAGTTCGGAGAAATGTATTTTACTGAAGAAGAAAATTATAACTTTATTATGTTATTATGGTTACAGACCGTCGGCGCAGCCTCGAAATCATTTCAGTCTAAATTCATCGATCTTTCTTTAAGAAATTCTATGGGAGAAGAAATGTTACGCAACTTAGCTATTCGATCCATCGAACGTTCCATGGCCCGAAATTTGAACTTTGACAATGTCATTAACAGTTTCGCAGAACACAAAACCCGAAAAAAAGAAATTTTTTAAAATCAAAACACCTAAAATGTATTATAATGAATTTATCACGGGTCTCCAACGGTGTGGTTACGCAACTGATTCTCTGTATACGTCACTAGCTCTAAGCGAAATTTGTATATTTGGGCAATGAAGTCAATCATTACGAGTATCTATTATTATCAATAAAAATAATTAATTTTACTAAAGTAAATACTTTTCTCTAATTATTTCTATTAGATTTCAAATTTCTTTTAAAGAATTTAGAAATTTTATATATCTTTTGTGTCAACTCCTACCTTCTAGCACCCACATATGTATGTATCCTTCCTGAAATGTAGTGTATGGGGCTTTAAATAAGCAAAAGTTTCTTGTACGATCAAGAGATCTGGTTAGGGGATTAACTTATTGAGCAGTTCTATGCGGTACTCTACTATTCGGAACCAAGTATCCAAATGGGTTTAATAGCAAAGCTATATAATAATATATACCTTTTTCACGATGCTCCGACTAGATTTAATTAGTTACAATAGAATTAGCCAGTGGAGACTTTGTACTCTTAGTTTCGTTTAACATATGAATGCTTCAATTGCCAAATTGATTAACTGTACTAAACAAAACCAAATAAACAATGTATTACTGAAGATGTATCTCTTATCTAGCGACATATCGAAAGTATAAAATGGTATATATCATTAGGTTAGGTTAGACAGGCCGCTCGCGAATACACGCGAGTTCAACAAAACCCTTGCGGCCCATTGTGGTACGTCTTTTAAGATCATCAGGGCACTCACAGAGGAAATATTAAATACTCTCTGATTCTTCTTCATCTTTACAGCTACGACAGAAGTCTTGGTATGGAATATGCAATCTTTGGGCCAACAATCCAATTGCGCAGAGCCCTGTTGCGTCCCCAGTCCCCAGTCCTCAACCGAATTCTTTTCTTATGAAAGTATCGGAGCTCGGATGTCTGTTTAGGTTGGTAGCAAAGCCAGAGTGTCCTAGCAACAATACAACCATACTCATTCTCCCACATACTGTCTACTAGCTTCCAGTCTTGAAAGGATGCCTTGTCTCGGTCTATGAATATCAGCAACCTCTAAATAGCTATGCGTTGTTGATCCCCTCCTGACAAACTCATTCGCTATCTCGTTACATGTAAGGCCACAGTGACCAGACACCGAGATTAGCGTAATTGAGTTCTGCGAGTCTGGCTAAGAGCAGCCACCGTTCTACGAATAGCTTTGCTCTTTTTACTATGAGTCGACAGAGTTTTGATGGCAGCCTGGCTATCAACATAGATTGATATGCTTCTCGGTGTCTTCCCCATAGTGTTTATCAACTTTGCTGCCTGCCAGACTGCATGTACCTCTGCCTGGAACTGGCTGCATCAATTCTGTAGACGGTACAATAGCTGAGCATTTAACTCTTCATAGAAGATACCTGGCCCCTTACCGTCCTCAGTTTTGGTGCCATCTGTGTAGATAGAAAGTTGGTTTTGTTTCATTCATATGTCTTTTTCGCTTCTATATGTTTCAGCCTGGTGAGACGTTTATCTAGGTGAACGTCAACATACCTTCTGAGTTTGAGGAATTGTAGTGCCGTTTAAAGTTAGTGAAGAACAAGTCCTACGATTCTGTGTACATTTACATTTATCCTCCAGATAGATAAACTCATGAATAAATTTAAAATGGTTATCCATATCTGCAGCAGCGTTAATTCGCCAACGAGTGTGGCTGATTATTAAAAGTTGATGTGACAATTTGAGAACTTGTTGGTATACTCGTATATCAGCAGTATATATAACGTAAAGAGTTGGCACCAGAACACTGACAAAGTCGAAAAGATCCTACCCAGAGAAACAAAGTTTAGCTTGTTTTTATAATTTACAAGAGTCGGCGTTGGGGATTTATTAATCGAGAACCGCAATAGGTGTGTTTAGCATTATAGTCAGAAGCGGCCAAAAGCTTAATAACCACTATTTTCTGGTATATAGATATTCAATTGAATGTAATCTTAAATCATTTGAAATAGATACATATATAGATTAAGTAGTCGCACCACAGAATATTGATGTCTCCTAAGTTACTGATTGGATTTATTGTGTTGCCACATAACAAGGCACCCGAAATACCTAATTTACATATAGCATCATTGATAATCCCATCTAGAAAAAGAAAAAAACTGCAGTTACCATTCCATGTGTCCCTTCTAGTTAACCCCACACACATCTACGATAATTATCATGCGAATTGGATTCCTGGATGAATGATGATGGAAGAATGGCTTCTTGCTGTGACTTCCCACTTATTAGAGAGTAACGACAGTCGTCCAGTGAGGACCATAACACAATCAACATCCATTCAAAACCAACAAAAATTAAAATGTATCTTATATTTTCCAATTAAAACAAATAACCCAATTCCCAATATTTTTACATCATGGGGTTTTAATTTATTTTTGCACAAAAAAAATGTTTATATGTCTTGGATTGATTGGATTTCAATTTAGTACTCGATACTTGTTACATTGTATTTTTAAGAATTTTCTTTTCTTTTCATCATTTTTTGTTTTTTTTTTTGTTTTATTAATATTATTATTATTCCTTTTTGTTTTTATATAATTCACTTCTCATTCATCAACTTCATTGTCATCGTCATTATCATCATCATCATAATCATCATCATAATCATACATGTATGATATTTGTGTGTGGTGAATAATTGATATTCGTGTGTAATAGAAATATTTTTATAAATATTATTATTATGTGATGTTTATCCCTTTATTTTTGGTTTTTCTTTTTTAATAATTTTTTAATAAATTCTTTGTTTTGTTATTTATTATATTTTTAATTTTTTGTTTTATTTGTTGTTTTTTGAAATGTTTCGATTAACTTTGTTTGCATTGTTTTGTTTTTTCTTTTTATTTATAGTTTTTAACATTTTGTCTACAAATTACAAATTATAGAGTACATACATTATATGTTATTATTATATATATATATATATTATTATATATAATAATATTGTTTGTACATACATAATATTCATATAATACATACATACACACATACATATGTATGTACATATATATTATGTACTATAACTAAAAGAAATAGATTGATATTATGAATTCTATATATATAATTAATATTTTATAATTTTTTAATTATTTTTTTTGTTTAAATATTCTGTATAATTTTATTTATCAAAGTCAAAAATTATCTCTTTTTCTTTTTTATATAATTTTTAATTTTGTTTTTTTATACAAATTTTTACTATTTCTTTAAGTGACCTTGTGAGTTGATACAATTTTTTATATATGTATATTATATTTTATTTTTTATTTTATTTTAAAAATTTCTTTTTTCTTTTTTGTAAGTATAAATATGTCTAGCAAAAAAATATTGCGTCAAGTCGCGGAGGTACACGGTTCCTTGTTGAGTTATGTTATTTGTTATTTATTATTTGTTGTTTATTGATTTATTTATTTAATTGCTTTTAATTATTTGTTTACTTTTTTATTGTTTTAATTTTCTTTTTTAATACTATATATGTTTATGATATTAGAGAGAGAGAGAGAGAGAGAGAGAGGGAGAAAGAAAAGAAAATGTAACTCAAATTGATACAAAGTATTTTGTTTTTTTTTTTTTGTTTTAATTAAGGATAATTGAATTTTTATAATTTTTTTTTAATTAATTAATTAATTTTTTTTTTATATTATTATAAAATTAAACATGTAGTTGCTACATACAAAATACATCATAGTATATTCTAAATTTCTATTTATTCATTTTTATTTATATTTTTTAATTCAATTTTAGTTTTTATAATAAAAAAAAAAAAAAAAAAAAATTGAGAGAAACTTCATTTCATGGCTAAAAATAAATTATATCTTTTTAGATTGTTATTATATTGATATACCTTACAATTGCAATTATGGTAAGAATATTTCAGATAAATTAGACAAAAAAAGAAAATGTGGAATATTTCATGACTCTTTTGGTCACTTCGAAGTTCCATCTATTTTAGTCACGTAAGCTATGAGATTATCACCTACAGAATGTCTATTCAGAGAAAGTTATGAGCACAGTAGACAAACCTAAAACTTCATCTATATGTTAATCAAATGATGTACTTAATATGAAATCTCAAACACATATTTTTTGCATTGTTTAAGTCTATAAAGCACTTGTATCTCGGAAACTATATGAGCTACAAAACTGTAAATTGGTTTGGAGTAGACTCGGTTTATTGTTTGGTAGGTAGACAAAGTTTGTTACAAAAATTTCTAAATATTGACTATTTAAATTGGGTGCATACAATAGATTTATATAAATACAGATGTCTCCTATAATAGGCATGGGGCCATCAGCTTTTTAGAGTACTAACTTGTTTTTAATATAAGTAATACATTTTGTGCAATCGATCAATTCTTATCAATTGATTTCGTTTTAAGATTGATTGACCAAATATGATATGTGTCATCCATCACAAGACCCTCTTAACTGTAAAATACCTACATATTACGAACGAACATAATTCTACTATTGAGCCACTATAATTTCTATATAGATTAACTCCAAAATTATCTTCTTTATTCAGTTTTCACTTTGACATCATTATGATGTGTCCAATCCAATATGTGTAGGATATTCAATACAATAGTCCAATCTTAGCCGACAAAAAACCATTCATATTGTGAAGTTCTCTCTTTGTATTTATAATAATAGAATAGATGATAAATAATCGTTTATTAATAAACAAAAAAAAAAAAAAAAAAAAATCGATTGCTTCTTAATTTTTAAATTGTAAATTTACTAATTAAATCAGAAAAATTAAAAAGAAAAACTACTGTTCTTAAAGTCTTAGATCTAAGATAATAAAACCTTCTTAGGTTGTACGTTTTGTATTCAAATGATAAAAAAAACCGCGAAACATAAAATGATAGATTTTTCGTTGCAAGAATTCAGTTTTCAATTAAATTTATTAATTTCATGTATATAAAATCTTAATCGATTGTATATATATATATATATATATATATATATATAGTGTTTCAATATAGTACATCATGTTCTGGTTTTATTTGTTTTTGAATTACGTATAATTTGTAATTATTTTTATTACCAAACCTCTCACGATCTCGCTAAGTAGTAGGTATAAGATATTATTATATGTTAATTTTGGATTAGCAAATTACATATTTACTTCAAATAGTCTAATATGTACTTCAATTTAAGGGATTTTCTTTTTGGAAGAAAGTCTTAGTTTACAAATTGAATTGAAATTCAATTTTCAAAATATGTAGATAATTAGAACTTGACAAATGAGTTTAATATGATAGCTCATATAACAGATCTGCTGATAAGGCATTAGCTATGGCATTTGGTAAATCTATGTGTCATAGAAACCTTCTAAAATTTTTTGTTGGATCTAAAGTATATGCATACTATATCATGCAAATGAAATTTCCAAAGCAATTTGGTTTAATGATTAGTCATGACTATAATACTTAAGTATATCCAAAATAATTCGTATATTTATTAATTTATTAATACTATTAGAATTCTGTATAATCAAATTCATTAGAATCAGGGATATCAGGGAAGGTGCATAAACATCGTTGAACGGATGTTAAAGTTCTGTTCTGTTCTGTTCTGTTTTTTTTTTTTTTTTTTTGAAAATTATTGAAATCTTTTACAAAATGTAAATTAAATTGGTTAAATTTTTGACTTGTAAGCAATGAAAGCCACGTTAACCGATTTGCCAATGAAGACCCTCCTTTATGAATTTGACATAAATATGGTATGTAGTATAATTAATAAGTATATTAATTATTTTGTAAAGCTTTAAGAGGGTATGTATGAATTTGAATAGGTTTTACTACTTATAATCGTATAATATCAAAATCTAAGAACCCCAAATGAGTTTAGAAATCATATTGATAAGATCTAAGTAAATTATTGGACTATTCGTATTAGTCGTACTATATCCTAATTGTGTCAAATTAGTAGTGTAGATATAATGCTATTTATGTGTAAATATGTTTGAACCATTATTTTAATTTATTGCAAGATGTTTCAGATTAAGTTTGAGAGTAAAAATTTGTATGTATACTCGTATATTTCAAGTTCATCTATAATTTTCGATTTCGTGAAAGATATGGTAAGGTATATAGACTTCGACATTACCGCCGAAGATTATTGCAATTGCATATTTTCTTTTCTAATTTTCTTTAATTTTTTTTTTTTTTTATTTAATTAATTTTAAGTTTAGATTTCGATATTGATTTAATTGTATATATAATTTGAGGTAGTTCTTTTAGCTGATTTTACAACAATTTTTCATATCTTTTCACATTGAGGTATTTTATTATTATTATTATTATTTTTGTTCTTTTTTTTATATTGTATAATTTATATATTTATATATACTCGTATATATTTATTTCTTAAATTTTTAAAGTGAATACTTTCATAATTCAAAAAAAAAAAAAAAAAACAGAAAGAAAATTATTTTTAATGTTTTTTTTTTTTTTTTTTTTTGTTATTTTAGGCTAATATTTTCTCTGGTATCTGTTATGAGTGAGATTTATTATTTTATATAAAGAACAAGTATTTTTTCATTTAATTTTTAATTTTTTTTTTTTCATAAATTAAAACTAAAGGAATTTCAATTTAAGATGTCTACACATAAATACTTTTCTAAAAATTGCTTTACATATTACACATCCTTTAAATTACATTATTACATCATCATCAAAAAAAAAAAACAAAAACAATTTAAAAATGGAAACATAATTTATTATATTTTCATAAATTTATTGCACATATAAAATTTAAAGGCAACAAAAAAAAAAAAAAAAATTTATTAATTTCTTAACAAAAAATTATTTATTTTTTGTTTTTTATTGTTATTTTTTAATACCCTGAACTTTTAATCTTACATTGCTTACATCAAAGGTTTATTTCAACCATAATAATTTTCTTCGATATCATAAGTCATCACCATCATCATTTGATGAAAGTTTGACAATGCTGCTGCTCTCATCATCAGAGGAATCCACCTTCATACCAAAATCTTCTGCAAAACTGGCTTTTTGAAACAAGTTCATCATTCACATATGTATAATATATCTGTATTTCCAAGTTTCATTTAATTCTCTTGAAATTGGTAATGATATAATTTCTTTTGATTCTAAATTTGTCTTCAATATTCTCTTTCTATAGTGCTGTTTTATTGAATTTCAATCCTTTGAAGTATCTCGTATTTTTAGCTTTGCCACAATAACAAGCATTTTCTTCTTTTCTATTCCAGTGATATTTCTTCCCACCATAATAGTTTATCCAATACATACTACATACATACATACGTTTCATTTGAATAACTTTGATCCAGGGGGTTTATTTTATATGTGGAGTTATGTGGATAATTTTGAAAACTGAAATTTCAAAACTTAATAGTATATATGATGATGTGATTCTATGGGAGATCAACATATATGTTAGGAAGAATAAAAACCTAACAAAGTACTTAGCATTCATCACCCTCTGTGCTTCTTGAAAGATGAACGGCAAACCTTTCTTCGAAGACCTGAACACTCTGGCAAATTTGTGAACTTCGCATTTCTATGGGTTGATTCCAAAGACGTTGTGGCACTTCCTAGCCCTTTGAATTTCTGGATTCACCATTTTGGGTCATAAGATTTATGTTTCTGAAAAATTATTAAAGATAATGACCTTTGCGAGATTTTTCACAAAATGATCAGACTGCTTGTAGTAGTTATGTAAGGAATATTAATTTTTAAGAGCGAACTCATTCGTTCGCTCGTGAGGCGGAACATCACCACCGCACAAACCCGAACGCACAAAATATACGCAGACAACGCATTCTTTCGTTGTAATGTGGACAGCAAGGAAAAATTCGCTCTCGTGCGTTTACGTTTGTTCGCCTAGTGTGTGCATAGCTTTTATATCAATCTGGCGCCATTTATTTATGGCTCGAATGCCACGCAAGTCGCACACAAATGCCCATATTTGTTTTGCGAATTCGAATATCAAGTAATATGCGAATATTTGCAAATGCGAATATTCGTTACATCACAAGAAAGTATTAGTAAAGATGAAGATATATGACAGTCCAGTTATAAGGGGTAATGGAGTTGCTTTGCAAAGTATTCTTTTGGAATGATGTCTACATAATGAGTATCCTTATAATAAAATATGTTAATGAGAAATTTTTTTACTGGAAGAATATAATCACATACTAAACTATTAGTAATAAAATTGGATTTTATTTTACTTCAGGTTGAATTCTCTTGCATAGATATTAAACATAATATGTTGACACAAAATCCAAACTTAATCAGATATCAGAAACCTTTGCCGCTTTAGCTTCTTACTATGGTATAAACATTTACATATGTAGATATTATGAATGTACACAAAAGTAGATGAGAGCCAAAGATGTCGTGGAGGATTCGAAGCACCTTGCACATGCGTGTCCCCGTTTTGAAGTGGAGTGAAGAATAATGTGTGGATATCTTTGCACTTCACAAGATATTGTAAGGCGCATGATAACATATACGGGAGGACTGGGCATTCTTCTCTGCAGAATTCTTCCCAACATAATGCGGAGCGCTTGATTGAACGAGCGAATAATGGCGCCTACTTAATTAAGTTTACTATCTCTCCTTATGAAGGAATGATTTGGTGATACCATAGGGAATAAAAGGTATTTAAGGCGATAGGGGTTTTTTTCTTTTTAGTCGGGAGACTAATGAATCCGATATAACTTGTGGCACGGGTCATAAGTATTTTTGAAAGGTTTTCCATAAAGAAAAAAAAAAAAAGGATTTGGGAGCCAAATAAGTTGAAATATGCACCAAATTTAATTTATCCCTCTTCGGAATGAGTTTCTTTTACTTAATTTAAAATTGAATGACTCAAATTGAAAGAAAGGAGAACTAAGTATTGCAAGTAGAATCAGAATCATGTGTAGAATATTTTGGGCAGCTCCTACGGTTTTCATTGTAAGCAGTATTGAAGATATAATTACAACATTGGTAAAAATTTATTAAACCACTTATGTTGCAGTTTTGATAAAACTTTCTTCGTACAACTACTTCATAAATACATATTTCAAATACATGTTCCTGTTCCTTTATACATATTTTGTTTCATAAATGATGATAGATAATATGATACTATGATGGTGCATGGTACAAGGTATTTTTTATAATCGGATTTTACCGATTTGTATTATAATATTTTACTTACTATTTTGTTAATTTTTAGTATTCATTGCGTTTAATTTTTCTCTTTATCTTTTCTTGTTTGTTTGTTTGTTTGTTTGTGTTTCTATATGAAATAATTTTAATTTATTTCAATGCATCATGAAAATGATATGTTTAACAATGATATAAAGATTATTTTTTTCGTTCGTTTTGTTTTTTTTTTTTTCTTTAAGTTTTAATTATTTTATTGTTTTTAGTTTTGGTTTGGTTTCTCTCACCTGAGTTTTTAAACTAAATAAAATTTTATAATTTTTACTAAATCTGTAAGTTTTGTTTAACAAATGCAAAAAATTGTTGCCATACTATTACTCATATGTATGTATATGTATATGTATAGTATATATTGTATTATATATTATTACAATAGAAAAAGAATTCCATATTCTTTAAATTTTTAGTATTATAAATTGTATCTGAACTATTTGTTTGTAGATTTGTTTCGTTTCGTTTCGTTTAGTTTAGTTTAAAATTAGCCTTTAACTGTAAAGAAAGAAAAGAAGATATAAAAATATAATTTTTTTTTATTATTAGAAATATTAGATATATAAATTTAAGGAATTTTTATTGTATATGTATATGGATGGATGTGTATACTGTAGGCATCACAATAGATCATAAGGATTCTGAGTGAACTTGACCTCCTATGCTTATACATTTGTATGTATATATGCGAGTATATGTAATTGTATTTGTTAGAGGTTGGTATAATCCTGGACAAACGTCTCACTTTGCGTGTACATGTAAAACCCCATCACGGCATGTTGTGAACACTAACTCGACCAAATTAAACTGGTTGTTACGTCCAACCAGTAAACCAGTTCTTAGCAAGCAATACACTGATTCCTGTTCCTGCAAATAGTGACCATGGTTGGTTTTTTGTCGTCAAAAAAATTTTCATTCTGCGTCCAAACTAATAGCTGATTTTTCATATGAAGCCCTGGAAACCAAAAAGATTGGACAGCCTTGCTTCGCACTATACAAATGTGCGACAAAACTGCCAGTACCAACATAAGGAAAGCTTATGCTTTCCAAAACAAGGCTCTAAGACAAATCGGTCCACAACACAACCCTCCAGTTACCTACATTCTTTGATGAAATAAATTTGTACAGCAGCCATTGAAATCAATGGCTTTAAGGGCAGCCTAGGCAGAGATGTAGCAGTCTGGCAGGCAGTAAGGTTAATAAACACTATGGGGGATACCACGAGAAACATATCGATCTATGTTGATAGCCAGGCTGCCATCAAAGCTCTGTCGACTCATAGCACTAAGAGCAAAGCTATCCGTAGT
Organism: Amiota mariae; assembly: GCA_035041805.1. Lineage (NCBI taxonomy): Eukaryota > Metazoa > Arthropoda > Insecta > Diptera > Drosophilidae > Amiota > Amiota mariae. The sequence continues at coordinate 610,845 of JAWNKV010000556.1, forward strand.
AGGGTAGCGGACAGAAGGGGATCGACAATACCTAGCTCTTTAGCAGTTGCAGATATTCATGGACCGATACAAGACATCCTTTCAAGACTGGAAGCTAGTAGACAGTAGGTGGGGGAATGAGCATGGTTGTATTGTTACTAGGACATTTAGGCTTTGCTACCAACCCAAAACGGACCTCTGAGCTCCTACAACTCGATTCGGGTGATGCTTAGAGTCTTAACAGGGCACTGCGAAATGGCCCATAGTAAGCGTGTTCCATCTCAAGATTTCTGTCCAAGCTGTGAAGATGAAGAAAAATCAGAGAGTATTCAACAACTCCCCGCGACGTACTCGTCTTCTGGGGAAACCATTCTTTGAGGAATTGGACAGTTTGGCAAAGGTACCACTAGGAGAACTGGCTCTGTTCGTGGAATTTTCTGGTTGGTTTTAGAGGTTGAGGGAGATCTATCTCTAGGAGCAACTAGAGACTTTCAGAGGTTTACCATAAGTTCATCTTCCCACACCAACATCCCACCCCCTCTCTATCTATCTCTCTCTCTTCCTCATTCTTCCATAATCAGGCATCACAATGTGCCGCAATGCTTATTGGGTGAACTCGCGTGTATTCGCTAGTAGCCTCTTTAACATAACCTAACCTAAGGCATCTTAATGTCCTGGCAACAGCATTCATCCAAAATGCGACACGTTCAGACTAAAGAGGTTGCATCCAAACGATTTTCTCCATAGAAACAATATACCTAGACCATGTAAGTCTCATGTATTAAAAAAAAAATGTTTAAAGTTAAGATAAAATATTTAAGCTGAAATGGATGTAAATTTAGGCATAGAAGTAGTTTACCCTGGGACTGAATTAACAATGCAAAATACTAAATATACATGTGGTAGACTTGCACAAGTCCAACATGGAATCATTAGTCAATCAAGAGTCCTGATATTGATGAATGACGCCTACTTTACTTAAATGAGAAGAGATTTAGGGCATTCAATTATGATGCTTGACTTCCCTTTCCCATTTAGGTTCATTCAATGTTTCAACAGATTTATGATAATGTGATGACTATGAATTGACAAGAAATACTATATATATTTCGTAGATCTCAGAAAAGAACTCATTAAAAATTTAAGCTAAGTCGGGAAGAAATCAGTCGTACAGACTCGGTTTCAGACACCAATTTTTAAGCAACCAAATTACCAACAGAACCAACATAATAAAAGGCCCAATTGTAGTCTCCGTGATGAGGTGATTAGTTATTGCTATTCCTTCTTTAATCTAAACATATTTAATAGTCAAATTAAAGAATAGATTCTTTGTGTTAAATAATATTTCTTCTAATTTTACAAGTTCGTTGCCTGAGTCTTTTGTTTAATGCAATCAAGCGAGAAAAAGAAGATTCAATCTACTATAAACATAAAGAAAAGAAATATGAAAATATGAGAATTTTATAAACAATCCGATTATGTAGCATTAGAAGTGATGCAGTGCTGCTGCTGCTGCTGCCGCTTAGCTTCTTAGCTATTTCTATTTCTATTCCTATTCCATTTTAGATTAGATTGGCAAATTTTAAGCCATCACAAGTCATTTCATTACACATGAATGGATTTTCTTTCTTGTGTTTTGTTGTCAACATAATGAAATATGTATAGATGTACATAAATAGTAACCTTCGTCAATTATACGAAATACAATTATTACATATAAATATTTAATCCTTTTCACATAATAGAAAAAAAATAAACCAACAAATCACACACTCACACACAGATACTCATAGATATACAAAAACACTTTCATTTCAAACGACCAAAATCAAAAACAAACAAAAATAATAGAAAATTAAGATTGACATAAATTAATAAAAGTGTAAAAAAAAAAGGGAAACAGAAAAGTGAATGAGTGAGTGAGTGAGTGTGTATATTTTCAATATATATAAGTATGTATCTATGTAGACAGTCGTAGATACATTCACACATACATAGATGTGTATAAAGTAAGTAATATTGTTGTGTTATGTTCGTAGAAAATCAATACCAGTTAAATCAAAATCTTTTCTTTTTTTTTTCTCTCAATTTGATGCAATTTTATATTCTTTTTGTAAGTAGAACCATTTTCTTTTTGACATTGATCCATTGTAGCAATCATCCATTCAATTCACAATTTCCCTACTATCTTTTCTCTATTTTTTTTTTGATGTTTTTTTTTTTTGTTTTGAGAGGGTTAGGAAAAAGAAAAAGGTTTAAACAAAAATCCTGCCCCTTTCTTTCCCTTTCCTTTCCTTTCCTTCGGTGGTGACAGAGTAAATGAATAACTTGAAACATATTTTTGTAATTACAAAATAATGTAGTTCAATAAACAAAGTGTGTGTGAAGAGAGAGAGAGAGAGAGAGAGAAAGATGGAGAGAGAAAGGGAAGTCAAAAAGGCTGATGATATTGATTAACTTGATGGTATTTTTAAAATTATTCCCCCAAAATCAAATAAATTTTTGATTGAATTTCTATGTTAGTTGTCAGCGAGCAAACGAATCATGAGTCAGAGAAGGAGTCTGTGTCTGTTACCAAAGTAAATACATACATTTGATTTGCATGAGATCTAAGAAGCTATGATTGAGATTACCTTATCCCCCTTACTATTTATTTATTGTACTTGCTATTGATAAAGAATTAGGGCTGATGACATAACAAATCAAATCAAATCAAATCAAACTCTGTCAACTGAATATTATAGTATTGTGTGTACATACAATAGATACTCGTACATAATACTTACTTAAGCCATCAGCCATCATTGTAAAAAGAAGAATGTCACTTTTTTATTAGTAAAATTATAAACATCATCCCATCAAATTCAAGTAAACTACTATCTACAATAATATGTTTCTTTCCTTCCCATTGCTTCCCCATCACATCCTGCTGCCCCTTCTATACTACTATACTATAGATTTGACTTTTATTTAGGTTGAGTTGATTCGGTTATTTTGTTTTTTTTCTTAGATACTCTGAGAAATTCATATGGATGGATCTCGGCTCTGAGAACCGAACTAAACTGAACTGAACTGAACAAAATAAAAATAAAAATAAACATAATAACAAATTATACATAAAAAAGAAGTTCATATGTAAAAAATTATAAAGAAGACATTTGCCAAATGGATACAAAAACAACAACAATAACAACAACAACAACAGCAGCAACAGCAACATCAAAATCAACAACATAAGAAGCAGCAAAAGATGAACAAATAAAATGTTCTCAAAAAAAAAAAAAAAAAAAAAAAAATTAATACAATAAAATAAAATACAAAAACAAAAAATTCTTTGAAATTTTACTGATTTACTCAAAAACAACAATATTTTATTATACTCATATACACGTGCATGCATTCAGATACACAGATACATACACACACACACATGCATATGGTTGCCTGTTGTATCTTTGTATTGTGTTATGTTGCTTGTATGTGATGGCTAAGGCTAAGGCTAAGGCTAAAGTAGTAGAGTAGTAAACTATGTGGTTATCTTTCTGTGTTTCTTCTTTATGTTGATTTTTTTTTTTATTTTTTTTTTTTTTTTGTTCAGTTTCCGTTTTCTTTTGAACATATTCTCTTGTTGCTGCTCCTCAAAAAGGAACATCAGCAACAACTACAACTACAACTACAACTACAACAACAACAACAACAACTATGAATCATTTGTAGTATATCTACGCTTTCAGATACATGTGCGCTTGCGCTTCTCATATCATTTTAATGGTATACATAGAGATACATAAATACCCAAAAGATATATACACACACACACACACACACACACACACATATATATATATATATAGACCATTTGTGCCAGTGTGTGTGTGTGTGTGTGTGTGTGTGTGTGTGTGTGTGTGTGTGTGTGTGTGTGTGTATGTGTGTGTTTGTAGTAGCAGTAGTGGTAGATACATACATATTCATTTATAATTTCTTCCATAAGTAGTTAAATGAACGAAGCTAAAACGAAATGAAACGAGGTGAAGCAAAGCCATGGCAGGCGTGGCGAGGAAAGGCGAAAAGGGCAAAAGACATTAAAAGCAGTTTCAAGGATTACACACGAACATCATAACATAAGAAAGAGATTCACAGATACTACAAAACAATACCAAAACCATCACAATCTATCTACAAAGGCACATTGTCTCTTTTGCCTTTCTTAATGTTCGTCGGTCTTTTCGTCTGTCTGTCTGTCAACATGTCTTCGTAAACGTTATAACCGAGTGTCGGGTCTCGATCGTTTTCAGTTACATACATTCATATATACATCATATGTTTGTAGATACTCCTCATGAGTAAGTTTTGTCAGTATCTGCGTATTTGTGTATCTTTGTATCTGTGTAAAGGTACAACATTTTACCTGAATCTGAGAAAAGGTATAACAACAATGATTCGGCAGAGTACAATAATAATAACAACAACTATAAGTTAACAACAACGACAACGACGACGATCGAAATCTTAACATTAACGACAACGACAACGATGACGATGAAGACAGCGAGCGATGAGGTAGTAAACAAAAAAAAAAAAAAAAACAGAATGAACAAACGAATGAACATAATACAACCCAAAATCTAAAAAAATCTAACAAGAAGAAGAAAACAAAAACCATTATTTTCAGTCTCACTGAAGATTCATTACACTTCTCAATCTAATCCAATCCAATCCAATCTATTTTATTCGATTCAATTTCATTTGTAATCGATTTTCGATATGCTACTACTACATAAAATTAAAAATTTGATTGAATCTTTAATTAAACAAACTGATAATTAGCTGGATCCTATGCTATATAAGTATGTATATATATACTGCTTTTAAAACTTAGATTTCAGATATATGTACATAGGTACATAGTATAAATATCAGAACAAATTGAATCGAAGAAACCAATTAAAGTTCTAGTATATTAAGCCTAAAAAAAAAAAAAATTATAGATTCATTCTATTTCATTTGCAGCCAATCTATTATATAATAGGATATATAAAACAACTACCGATTTAATCGGATCTTTAAATAAATTAGTAAACTTTACCAGTGATTCCTAAAATATACTATTAGATTATAATTAAGGTGATTGACTATATTGATTTAACATGTACTATATGTACTTTGAGTAAAGTCATAATATGGTAAGTAAGTATGCACCTAAGATCTATATACATATCCATATCCATATCCATATCCATACCCATCAAGGTTCTTATACAATAGAATAAAGTGTAGAACTTTACTTTAACAAAATCTTCGCATTGTCTTAATATAATAGATTTTATAATTATTTTTTTTTTTTTTGTTGTTGTTGTTGTAGTTTCCGTCTCCTTTTAAATGTTACAGACATTTGCTCAAAATTAATATACCCTCCTCCCTCTTCAAGCATATATATGTAGATATGTAGTATATCTGTATCTAATAAATTATACTTTACCTTACCTTTACACCAATGATTTAATAACCCCTTCATAAGAATATGATGATGATATACTCCACATACATATGTGTATAATATAATATGACAACCAAAATTTAAATTCACAATTGTTTTAAAATTTTGGGAACTAATACTTTTACATAGAGTTAGTATAGATAAAGATTGACAGAAGAAACATCTACTTATATATATCAGGGCTCTCCAACACCCCCAAGTGAGTGGTTCAAAGTGACCACGGTTGGGATTTTTTTTTTTTTTACTGTTGATTCTTCCTATGTGGCCTAGGGAACCAAAAACAATTGGACAGTCCTACTCTATATATAATAGTATGTATATTTTGTTATTGATATTTGTATGATCTTTCTCATAATCAAGGTAAATTATTTCAGTCCTTTTTGAACGTTTCATATGCATACATAATTCCAGTATACCCTTATCACCTATATTCATCTTGTGCAGGGTATCAGGAAAGCAATCAGCCAAAAAAAAAAAAAAAAAAAATATATAATTACAACAACAAGCAACAGCATAGAAGCCCAGAGGAGAAACCAGTTTTGCGCTCATATACCAAATGACTTAAAATACTAAATAGAAGATACTATATACGCACAACGAGGCATATAGTAAAACCAAACAAAATACCTAGATATACAATAGAAAGATGCACAAACGGATAGATACATAACTACATACATATAGTTAGTATGTACTATATACACCAATACAAATATAGATAATTAGTTAGATAGTTAAATAGATGGACAGATAGAAGGCACTAGGAACCAACTTAAGAGAAACCGAAACCGAAACAGAAACACGCAAACCATTTCTTGTGGGTGGATACCTAAATATTAAATCGTCAAAATTGGGATACCATATATGTATACATAAATAAATGCATATATATATATATAAATTTTATCATATCGAAATAGGGATACAGAAGTTTAGCATTATGATTGCATGATCTATATTTGTAGTGTGAAAAAAAGAGGGATTCATAAATTCTCATAGAGGACAATCATCATACACGTAGTCTTTGATTTTTATAAGTACAAAAAAAGTGGAAAACAATGGAATAAAATGCATTCTGATATAAAAAATATTGTAGAATACTAACACCCAAAAATATCTGTAATCGAAGAAAGCTTAAAGAAATTCCAATACGAACAAATTCACATTTGATGAGCATCACAAAAAATCTGTCAAAAAAAAAAAAAAAAAATACAGGATCATGTTTTAGTTATGAAAACCAGTAAAAAGAATACTAACTTTGACTATGCCGAAGTTTTTATACTCTTCACGCCCCTCCTAGTGTCTGAGGTTCTTGAAATTTACACGGTTGGTGGATATAGGTCAGACACTTATGGTGTGCAACTTTCAGTACAATATACAAAAAAGTTTTTCTAATGAGAACTTTAATTTGAATCCAGCTTTGTATTGGGGGTACCCCTAGTGATCCGACTCGGCTTATTCCGACAAATATACTGCTTATAGTGAAATTATAGCTCTTTAGCTCAAAAACTGAGGGACTATTTTGCATACATACAGAGTGACATAGCAAGATCAAGTCGTCTCATCGCGCTGATTAAAAATATATATGTATGTATATACTTTATAGGGTCTCCGATGCCTTTTTCTGTGTGTTACAAACTTCATGACAAACTTACTTAATACAATTCACTGAGTGTACTATAAAAATAGTGATTGACTTTCAAATATTTGCTTCTATTTATTTTTTTTTTCTTCTGGAAAAATATGAACTGTGTTTATTTTAGGATAAGAATTCATCATGGGTTAGATATGTAAACAAATTTGAATTTAATATTTACTGTGTATAAGACGCCATCATACTTATCATATGTATGCATAAATGAAAAATCTTACTACTGTTTTTCTCAAAAATAAACAAAAGAATCTAGTCTATGATGCAGCATCACATGAATGAAAACCATTCCAAAATTATATGAATTTTGTTTCTTTTACTTATTTTGTGCTACATTTTATGGGGTTGAAAACTTTTTTTTGAACATTATTTCTGAAAAATATTTGAACTTGGTTTGGTGTTTGCAATAAGAACTCTTGATGGGTTTAAAGAGAACTATATTTTACGCTTACAAACTTGAATGTTTTCTATACGAATTTATCCATCCTGGTTTTGAAATCTTTTCAAAAAAAAATTACAAATTAGGATTTTTTCAAAGATTGTGCAAGAATATTCCCATAAGATTTTCTTGGTTGCTTTCCTAAATACTCTCTTTCAGCGCTTTAAGAAAATATGCATGTAATTAAATCCATTTCCGAGATTGTAATAATATTCTTACTTTGTAGTCTCAATCCTCCTAATGATGTAATGTAATAAAATAAAATATAAAATAATTGGTTAAATAAAAATAATAAGCATTTCTTTTTGAAGTAATATTTTTTTTTTTTTCTAAATTTATTAATTATGTTTACAATAAAACTAAAAAAAAACAGTAAATTTTATAAATTTAAAAAAAAAAAATGTAATTTCTTAACATAAAATTAAAATTCAATTTATACTTAAAACTAAAAAAAAAAATTAAAAAATTAATTTTGTAATAACAAAATGCAATTCACAATTTTTTAATTGGTAAAACAAACATATAGGAATATTTTTAATTTTTAATGATGAATTTGTTTTTCCAATATATTTAAAATAAAAAATATAACATATGCACAATAATCCTAGTAGTAGATGCAGGCAGGTAAGTCGAGACATACGAATTTGAATTTAATTTATTTAAGTTAGCAGACACACAAAAATGAATATGTACTAAAACACAAAAATGAATGTAAAATATTTATACATATATTGTATATATATATTTCTTTGTTGCAGGCCAAATTTTAAATAAGTTTAAAAAAAAAAAAATAATTACATTTATTGAATTATACATTAAAAAATAGTCAATTATAAAATAAATACTAAAGTAGAAAAACACATTTAAAGTGCACGATTACAATTAAATAATACATATAATTAAAAAATATAATAATAATAAAAGTATAAGTGTAATTACTTAATTAAGTATTTATGATTGTATAAAAAAATCTTAATTCATAAATAAACAAATATTTCCCTGATTTGTTTTCTAATTTGGCTTTATCACTATGTCTCTTCTTTTCGGTTTATTTTTTAATATTTGTCTTCTATTTATTAGCATGCTTTGTAATTGGTTATAGTTATAGTTATCGTTATCGTTTGTTATTCAATTTGTATAGCATTTTAAGAGATTTTAATGAATATTAAAAACCAAAACAAAACCAAAAAAAAAAAATTTCTTCAAATAAATAAATAATTAAAAATAGCATGTAAATGGAATACGAAACAATAATAATAATTATATTGTATTTAAATATACAAAAAAAAAAAAAAAAAAAAAAATCATGTTCTCAATGAACTGGATATATGGTATTAAAGGCATATATGATTACCACATATATATATATATATATATATATATATATATATATTTATAGTTTTACTTGTAATAATTATATAACAATTAATAATAATTTTTTTTTTGTTTTTTTTTTTTTTTGCTAAAAAATATAATTAGGAATATATTTAAGTAAATATGGCCAATGCATTATTATTATAAATTGTTATAATTATTAATATGTTAATATAGTTGATGATTTTAAAATCTAATCCTCCGGAAACCAATTATATACCATATAGCCAAGATCGACTGACAACGACTATTTTTATTTATTTATTTATTTTAACTTTCTTTGCGCGATTGTGTGTCTCAAGATGTTTGCGCAAGTGATCTTTGCGGCAGAAGCCTTTCTCGCATATGCCGCACATGTGTTGCTTGATGCCAGTGTGTATGGCTTCAATGTGGCGACGGAGATCGGTCTTGTGGTGGAATTGCTTGGGACATTGGTCGCATTTGTGCGGTTTGTCTTGAGTCTTGTGTCGCTCTACATGAATTGTGTAAACTTCTTCGACCTGAAAACGTTTACCGCATTTCTGGCATCGGAATGGGTACTCACCGGAATGAAAACTTTTGTTGTGCTGTGTGAGGTAGCAGTTTTTGGTAAACTCCTTATCGCATTCATTGCACTTGATGCGGCCCGACGGTAGCATTGTTCCGTTGACTGGAGACGGTGTACCGGTTGACCTAGATGCGGACGATGTGGTACGCCGACGATTTGTCGTTGGGCCACCTGCAGCACGACGACATGGCTTCTTTGGCGCTTTTAATTCGCCAACTTGGCTGCTATTAGATTGCTCTGTTGAATTGTTGTTATCAGTGCCGTGTGTTTCGGTAGCGGGTGTGTTCCCAACATCGTGAGATTCGTCAATAGGATCCATGTTAATTGTGCAAAAATTAGACATTGGTAAATTCTCTTCGTTTTTGTGATTCGCTGCAGACATTTCATCAGAGCTCGTTTGATAGTGAGCGTACTCCTCTAGTGAACTGGTGTTTGAGTTTGGTGAGCAGGGCAAAGATTGCAACACAGTTAAATTTGTCTGCGTAGTCTCGGGATGTGAGTGAAGCGTGGTCAAGGTTTGCATTGGCGGCAGATCACCCTCTTGCGGTGAGCGCTGTGCGTTGTTGTAGGGCGAATAAGGTGCGTTGGACGATTGCAATGGCGTTAGAGATGTATACATTGATTGTGTAAATAAAGATCCCGAAGTTGGTATTATCTGCAGCACATGACCATTGTCGGTGGTAAACAATTGTGGTTGATCTTGTATATTGCCGAAATTGTCAACTTCCTCATCACTAGATTTTGAATTACCAGTAATAGTGTGATAGCTCGTTGTGGGCTCCAACGGCGCCAGGCCCGACGCCTGTTGCAGCTGTTGGAATGATGGAATGGTGTTGGTGATGTGCTGCGGCTGCTGCAGCTGCAGCGGCGGCAGCTGCTGCACTGTGGTGGTGATGTGCGGCGGCTGCAGCTGCGGCGGCGGCGTGGTGGTGGTACGGGTGCTGGTATTGCTGAGCAGCGTACTGTGCGACATGTGAGGTAGCGGCAACAGCTGCTGCTGTACTGGAGACGCCATTGGCGCCAACACCGTTTGATGGTGGTGCTCCAACAATTGATCCTCCACCGATTCCGACAGCGCTGACAGGTCCGTTTGCACCTGTTCCTGCGTTCCCACCTGACGGATGTGGTGGTGGCTGGGCGATGGCGGCTGCATCGTGTCCATATTGATAGTATCCATGCTGTTGTTGCTGATGATGTGCTGCGGCTGCAGCGGCAGCAGCTGCATACTGTTGTTGAGCTGCTGCTGCGTGTTGATATCCAAAGGTATGATGTTGTATAGCAGCGGCTGCTGCGGATCCATTATATTGTGATGCATTCCCATATGGACTAGCTGCGGTAGCGGAGGGGTGGGTGAGAAATCCATTGGCGGCTGCAGCAGTTGCGGGATTTGATCCTGATATTGTTGGTGGGAGATAATATGGGGTGATTGAGCTCGCGACATGCTGTTGCTGTCCGTGCTGTTGTGATAAAGACGCACCGGGCTCAGATAATCCGACTGCTGTCGAGGCAACGAGGCTCCCTCCAATGCCACTGGCGAGAGCGGGGGGAGTGCTACTTGCTGCTCCAGTCCCTCCTCGCCTACCTCCATTTCCAGCATGGCCGTTGGTGAGTGTGGTGCTGTGTTGAGACTGTTGTTGTTGTTGCTGCTGCTGCTGTCCTCCAGTGATTCGCTCTGATTTGAAACTGTTGTTGCTGTTGACAGTGTTAATTTCAGCAGGCCCCTCATTTGGGAGGACGGCATTTGAGTTGTTATTGGGGCGGAGGGACCTGCTAGCCCGTTTGGGTGACCGTTCAAAACGGTTTGTGGTTGTTGTTGGTTGTTGGAAGCATGTTGTGGTGAAACATTTGTCGTCGATTGCACTTGTTGTTGCATATACTGATTTGGATAGCCAGCATTCGCCTGACCATAGCCACTGAGCCGATTACTCTGTGGCTGCTGACCTATGTTTTGCGCTGTGGGCGATGGCGAAGCCGAGTACTGCGACATGGGTCCGCCCACACCTGTCGCGCCGTGAGCACCGTACTCCGGTGGACTTCTAGGCGGTTCAGGCGGTTGAACTGGCGCCGGTGGCTGTTGTGCTGCTGCTGTAGCTGCGGCGGCTGCTGCGGCACTAGCGGCACCACCACGACGATTCGATTTGGTAACTGGATCACGAGCCGGGTGATGATGTGCGGATATTGGTAAAGTGGCCGGATCAGGCTGACCGCTCGACTTAACGGCATTCTTATGCAATGTTGTATTATAGTGACGTTTTAAATGACCTGAACTAGTAAACCACTTATTGCAAGCCGTACAATTGTAAGTCTTTGGACGTCGGGCTTCATTCGATTTCCAGGTAGCAGCTTTTGCTGTTAAACTATTGGCGGGTAATACTGACGATGAGCTAGGTGGCTCAAAGCCACGATATTGTTGCTGTTGAGCGTTGTCTTGAGGACCACCCGTTGTAGTCGAAGGGAACTCAGCGGGACTGGTTGCTACAGGCATCATTTGTTGTTGCTGACCATTTCCGCCTGACGTCTGTTGGCAAATATCTGCACTACCAGCAGTCGGATCGAAAGATTTGTCCACATAATGCTGAGAGTCTGGATATTCAGATTTCACCATCATGCCGAATTCCTGCTTTATTATGCCACCACTTGATTGTTGATACGGTGACTGTTTGGGTGGATAGTATGGCGTCTGATGCGCTGGCTTCTCAACACTATGCTGTTGCTGGTTTTGTTGCATGTACTGGGGCAAACCTTCTTGTGATGGCTGTTCCCAACTATGAAGAGCGCGTTGCTGCATCGACTGCATTGAGTGCAATGGATCTGGACCATTAGGCATGACACTATTAACGGTATGATCATGCTGCATTATATGTTGCAAAGTGCCCGGTAATGGCGGATATACCATCTTCTGTGAATCGAGATCAAGTATATCTCCCGGATTACCACCACCAGATACTGGCGGCTGTGGTGTCGGTAATTCATCCTTAATATATGGAGAACTGGCATAGCCACTGCTACCATACGGTGATTCACCATGAACATTGCCAATATGTTCCTGCAAGTCAGACTCATTAGTAGTCATAATTCCACATTTTTTACACTGTAATTTGCAACCGGGTGAGTTTGGATTGCGAACAGTTCCAATGTTACTTCCGCCACCACTTAATTGCATGTGCGATGACGTTGAGGTTGGGCTAGTTGAACTAACAATACGAGGACTCATGGCGGTAGTAGTAGAAACTGCACCAGCTGTAGTTACACTTGTCACAGATAGCGTTGAAATACCAATGCGTCCATCGTCATTGCCATTTATGTTGTTGTTATTGCCGCCGCCGCTACTAGGCATACCCGAGATAGGAGTTTGCAAATAGGGATGATAGCGTACGCTTGATGGCTTGTAATCAGCTGAACCATAAAGATTGCTTCCATTGTTTCCATACTCGCTGGCTGATTGTTGTTGCTGTTGCTGCTGTTGTTGGTAAAATTGTTCGTAGCTATTCATATAACTAGAAGCGTAGCCAGAATGTTGTTGTTGTTGCTGCTGCTGCTGTTGTTGTTGTTGTTGATGTTGTTGCTGCTGAAGTTCTTGGCCACTGGCATTGGCATAAATGGTACCACCGCTTCCACCATACATTTGTTGCGTGCTACTTGTTGTAGGCAATTGGCCACTGCCACCACTAGTGTTGCTGTTATACATATTAGCATGTGACGCATAAGGTTGATGAGTAATTGCTGATTGCTGTTGTTGCTGCTGCTGATCGTTGCCACCAACTAAACTGGTTAATGTCTGTTGATGTTGCTGCTGCTGTTGTACCTGTGGCTGCGGTGTACCCGGTTGATTATCACTAGAATCTGCAGCAGCACTAATTGTCGTTGCTGATGCTGCTGTTGATGATCCTGTTCCCGATATTACTGATGTATTTGTTGTTCCGTTATTGGATGTTGGTGTATTGGCATCACTACTAACACTAGAATTTGTGCCGCCAACAACATTCGCTGCACCTAATCCACTACTACCACCCGCAACATCAGCAGCACTGCTAGTTGCCAGCACTTCTGCCGCATGCAATGGCGGCATTTCGTTTGCTAATGTCGCCATAAACTACATAAGTCGTCGACTGATCGTTTTCTTCCTTGCGCCGGATGCTGCTTTTAATTCCTTTACTTTCCTTTCTTTTCGTACACTTCTGCTGCCCTTCGGCTTTCTTGAAAGAGTGTTTGTGTATATTTCTGGGTGTGTGTTTTTATATGTGTGCGATGCCACCGCTATTAAGTTGTTTTAATTAGCTTTGTTGATATTCTCTCTTTTATGTAGATGCATCCTTTGTTAATTATCTCTTCTTGTTAATTGCTTTGCACAGACACCTCTTAATTTCTCGGAATGTTGGTTTTCTTTTTCTTTTCAATATATCACTGTGACAGAAAAAAAAAAATAATATTAAAAAAAAAAAATATTTACAAGATCATGGGTTATTATTAAAGAATTGTTTAAGTTTTAAATTTATATCAATTACAACAAAAATAAATAAATAAATATTATGCACTTTTGTAGCTCTGTTTGTGTCCTTCCTCATTTTCTCTTTTTTTATTGTTTAGTTCTTTATTTATAAATGACTATCACTAATTAGTTGTATGTTTATAATTAGCAAGGAATTACAAGGAATTATGTGGATATGTTGTAGGTAATTTAAAATATAATTTTATAATATCTTTACTTTTTTGTTCATTTCAATTTTAATATAATTTTATCACTATTTATTTTATTTTATTTAATTCTTTGTTTTTTTTTTTTTTTTTGTTCTCATCACAAATTTAATAAAGCACGCCGCCGCAGCACACTAAATAATATCTGCGCGCACTCTTATACTTTTACTTCTTGTTTTCTTTAATTGAAAAAACTGCAAACAACAAAAAATTTCACACCCGCAAATAAAAACAAAAATTTCGCTCACTCGCCTGCTTACATTTTCTACACCCCTCTCATGTATATATCAACGACAACTGAAATTCTTTTAGACAAAAACGAAGACTACATTCATTTGCCTCGCTCTCACGTTGTCTCTTTGTTGTAGATGGCGGCGGAACAGTTATGCGTTGGTATGTTTAACTGGCTTAGCTAGCTGAGTAGCTTAGTTCATTTGGTATTGTTTGCGCTTGTTTCGTTGCCGTTTTGTTTCTCTCACATGCGTCGCTCTCTTAATTGCTATGCTATGCGATGCCTTTACGCTTGTGTTGTTGTGTGTAGTACAACAATAACAACAACTCGATTACGATCGTTTCTCCTTTTAATGTTTTTTTTTTGCAATATGGAATTTGAAACAAATTAAGAAATGTTCTCTTCTCTTCACAATTTTATGATAGTTTTAATTAGTTTGGTTCAAAGAAACGCTTTGAAATAATGCTTATATTAAAGTTACAAAAAAAAAAAAAAAATAGGGTGATGGGGGAAATAATTTGTTATCCAAAAAAAATCGTCTATTTCAAAAATGTTTTTTGAATTTTGTTCTTAAGAAAAATACACCACGCGATTGCATTTTTGTTGTTGTTGTAATTGATTTAAAAAAACACAAAAAAATGTATATAGGGAAATGTATGCTTACATGATATTTTTTTTTAATCTTTTTGTAGATTATATTTAACAAAAAAAGTTAAATTAAAATAGTTAAGTTAATAAACTCAAAAGAATTTGCGATTTTTTTGTTTTGCGATGTTTAAATTTTGAATTTTGGTTTTTTTTTTTGTTATTGTTGAATTTTGCACGTTACTTTTTGAAATTACATACAATACACAATAAATAACACTTTCACACAAATAAATTATATCGTAATTTTTTTAATTTATAAAATTAAAAGAAAGAAACGAACACTTTAAACTTAAAAATTAATCGTTTAAATTTAATTAAGTCCGAAAGTTTTTGTTTGGATTTGCCGAAATTGTGTTTATGCCAAAAATTTTTGTATATTTTTTTTTATTTAGAAATTTAATTGCATTTGGAAAAAAATAAAACAAAAAAGGGCGCTAAAATAGCCACTCCACACCGTCGTTCACACACTGCGCTTTCGCTTTTAACGTGCCGTCGTGTCCTTCTACCTAGTCCGGCGTTTGAAATACAAATGAACTCGATGGCGGCCGACTCAAATGGTAAAGGCGTCAACAACACAACACAACAGAACACAACACAACAAACGACAGCGACAACGACAACGACAACGACAACAACGACGACAACGCAACGATGACAAAGGAGAACGAGTGAGTGGCTAGAGAAGGAGAGCGCAACGATAACGACGCAACGACACAATGATGATGATGCTAGCAGCAACGCTGGCCACAACAGGCAGCGCAGAAAATAGCAACAATTCGACCGCTGCTACTGCCGCTGCTGCTAACTAGTATATAAGGCTTACTTACACATGTGTTTGTATGCATCTGTGTGCTTATGTGTGTATCTGTGTGCGTTTGTGTATTTGTATGACCGACCGACAGTCAAAGGCAAGCAAGCCGAAAAGTATAGTTAACCAAACCAAACCAAACCAAACCAAAGGCACGCAAGCAAAGGCAATAACAAGAAGAAGAAGAGTAATAAGATGAAGACAAGGAAGAAGAGGAAAAGTAGAAGTAGAAGATTGAAGTGAGCATAAAATGTAAAACAAAAAAAAAAAAAAAAAATACAAAATTCAAAATACAAAATGAAAGAATAAATAAAATAAAAAAAGTAAGAAAAATCAAGTTAAATATCTGTATGTTTGTATGATTGTTTGATTATTTGTATGTGTGTAAATACCTTGAGGCAAATTATCTTTACTTGCATTTATGGTTGCTTTTGTGTTAACTCCTGTCTTGATTTAAGGGATCTTGCATAAATAATACATTTGTAGTAGGCCCCATTCTAAAAAACATAATTGCTCATGAAAGAGAGTAGTTACCCAATCTATAATGTATTAGACCCATACCACACTATGTTCATACATATGAAGTATGTTCAACATGTTGATGCATCGGTTAAAATATGTTGTATGTATCTTTACACAAATCCTTGTATATTGTATGCAAGTGTATGTGTCTATATAGAAATGATCTTAAGCCTGTTGCGTGAGTTCCTATTATATAAAAGTATCTATCTACATGCACATACTTACATATGTTGGTATATGGTATGTATGTATATGTGGTGTAGATATATAATAATATTGACTGTTATTATCAAGATAAGTTTACTCATTTTGACCTACATACTAATATAGTTTATAGTTTTGTGTTATATACATAATTTAAGCTTAATGCTTCATGGGAGAATTTAATTGGTCTCGATCAATTTAGCAAATTCATTGCAATTGGATTTGTTACGTTAACCTTTAATTTCGATCCTACTAGACATACTACTACGTACATACATAAGTGTATTACAACAACATTCTTCAACTGGCAACTATGGTAAATGTATGAAACTCAAAAGATGCTCGGCTAGAGTTTGGACTTATGTTTTGGTTTAAGATCTCAATGGCTAGTGCAGGCAAAGCATTGACTGTCTTTGAACTAGAATCCTATTAAATAGCTCATAGTATACTGCATACATACATAAGTACATACATATATGGTTATAGCTTATTTGATGATGACAGCATAAGTATGTACGTACTGATCTAAAAGGCACTCTTGGCTTGGCTACACCAGCCGAACGTAAAGAGAACTCAGTACGTAATGTTGAAGAGGAAGTCACACTCTTTGGGGATAGTGACGTAGTTTTGTTTTGCATCTTTTGAATGATCGTGTGTGTTATGAAGTTGCGCATGCTCAAATATCCCGATTTAAGATTCTATGAAGTCTTTGTGGATACACCAATCATTATGGATGATATTAAAGAATTGTATAAAAAGGCACATGAGAAAATTGTTAAAAGCTATACGGGTTAAAGGAATAGCTGCAATGGGTACAGATACAGAAACTGAAAGCTTGGGGATGATTATCTATCAAAAGTTTAGAAAAAGTTCAATGTTTCGCGCATCAATTTGGCACAAGTAATCCAGAATATCCTTATAGCAAACAAGTTCTTGCCTCAGATAATTGTTTACTTGGTGGGTAGTGTGATTAGGAATTGAAACCTATAGTAACCCAACAATACAATTAGTTAGAATATTACATTGTATGACGCGAGTTTTTAATACTTAAATTTGCAATATTTGTTCATTTCAATAGAAATTATAAAAAACAAATATGTATGAGCACCATATGTATATCGTATTCATAAGTGTGTACACTTATGAATCTGTATATAGTATACTGTTTATTTTATACATACACATATGTTTTCCAGTTACTGACTCACCATCCTAAACGAATTTGAAATCAAGATAAATACACAAAACAAATTTCGAATTCATCGAATACTTAATACTCTTTTTACTATTAATATTTAAGCTTAAATAAAAATGTTAATATCTTAGATTTTTTAAAAATATATTTTAACATATGAAGGCCCCAGCAGTATTAGTATTATTAGTAGTATTAATAAATATATAATAAAAACAGACAACTTAGAATCATGTCATGTTAAAAACATTAGACTATTTTTGATTAGAAACAATAGAAATACATACATATTTTGTCTAACATACTAAGTATATTTATTATGAAAAATACAGATTGAAGCTAATAAATCACAATGTCTATAAGTAAAACTATATGATTAAATAAAAAAGGATGTGAAGGGTATTCAAAAAATCACAAATTTTAAACAATGTTGTTGTCGATGTCGTTTTTATGATACTTACCATGCACACATATAGTGTGAATAAGTATTACAACTTTGTCATACATATGTTTGGAAACCCCATAAGTTATAGTGTATATAACGTAAAAGAATATACATACATATATTCATTCATCTATGTACATATGTTGTCTTTCTGTCCTTTTGAGTGATGTATCTACACAAGCGCCGTTGAAAGTTATACAATAGTTGTAGTTTTTCGATTACTGAAAGATATAATCCTCATACTAAAACCATAGATATATACTTCGTACAATGATAAGTTCTTGTTGTATAACGTAATAAAAATAGCACTTGTGCCACCCACCCCAGTCACCAGACCTTAACCCCATTGAATATCTATGGGATATGTTGGAAGGCCGAGTCCGGAAGCATACCATAAAATCAAAAAAAAAAAACTTTTGGAGGAATGAGGTTAAAATCACCAAAAATATTGATTCATTTATCTCTAAAACGTGTAATTAAGGTCCTTAAACGTAAGAGATATATGTATGTCTGTATATGCGAATGCAAACTAGTCTTTAAGTTTTTAAGCTATACGAAATATATTTGTCGGAATCAGGCGAATCGGACCAATGTTGGCGAACCTCCCATACAATCCCAGATCGATATTCATGTTCTTATTAGAAAAACGTTTTTGCTTTTTGTACTATTGATTTGGACTCTATAAGCATCTAAATAACCATGTACATTTCAAGACCCTCGCTACACAAAGAAGGGTTCCTTCCATTGAAACCCAGATTCAAATTCATCTTCTTATTAGAAAAACTTTTCGAGACCCTCGGACCATTAGGACGTGGTACCTCTCATACAAAACTTGACCTTAGAACAATAATCAGAATATATAAAAGATGCGTAATGATTATTACAACTTAGGCATATATAAAGTTAATCTTCTTTTTACTGATTTACAATTAATAAAAAAAACAATAAAAAAAAAAAATTGATAGTCAAAGTGGAAATTGTAATTTTTTTTTGCTTGTACGTAGACTTATGCAACTGAGTGTACGAGTATATCTATTTATTGTAAATTTCTTTTAATCTTGTAGTTTCGAAGAAAAAGCACAAATGCGTTACAATTGTACTACATATGCAAGTACATATATCATTTTATCTTAAAGAATTAATAGAGTTTGTTGTTACAATCAATGTAAGTATATAGTATACAGACATATGTCATGTTCCGTTAAGCTATTTATATTATTCATTTCCAAAAAAAAGATTATATTTTAAGATGCTATGCATTTTTTATAGTGTTTTTGTTATTATTTAGTATATTTTGTTTATTTATTTCATTTGGTTACCGCAATTTATAAAGAATCAGGATTGAAATGAGTCTGAGCAGATACAATTCCTTCCGTTTGCCCTTTATAGCTTAAACTGGAATCCTAAGTTCGTTTGGCATCTTTCTCTGATAGGCTTCTTCTTAACATTCTTCCATTTTTGGTGCATGGTAGGATAACTCTAAGGATTAACTTTCTTCATAAGCTCATAGGCAAATGATACCGCTTTCTTGGCTACTGATAGTGATCCTGGTACAGCCTCCACTATTTTCCAGAACCAGATAAATCTTCTAGAACCGTGGCTCAAAAAATGGAACATTGCCGTGAACACAGAGAAATACAATTAAGTAACTTTCACCATGAATCGTAAAATAAACCTTAATGGAGACATGATTCCGGAAAGCACAACAGCATACTATTTTGAATTAATACTCGAAAGAAGGCTAATTTGACAGCTCCAAATAAAAGTGAAAAGGACACAGCTCGACCTAAAACTATTAAAAATGACAAGGGTTTTAAAATCAAACTCGCAGTTAAGCCTGAAAAACAAGCTGTTACTATATAAATTCATACTGCCTCCAATTCGTACCCTGGTACCTGGTGAGAAACTCAGTTTTACTCAGAGATCTTCTGATACCCACTATCCGTGAAGAGATCGCAAGAATTAGCATTAAAAACATCTCGTCGCGCTGATCAAGAATATCTTATTATATATACTATATGGGGTCTCCCATATCTCCTTATATGTGTTACAAACTTCATGAAAAACTTAGAATAGTACTTATTCACTGCGTGAAGAGTATAATAATAAGGGGGAACACCATAAGTACAAAAATACATCTGTATGTATTAGCATTTTACGGAAAAATGGAAACATCTGAAATGTTTTCACAGATAAAATTGGTAAAATCACGGGTAATAGAGGTATAAAATCAATTGCAGAGCTTAAAGGTAAATTACTGTTAATAGAGGTACTCACCACAACCACTCAGCATACCAATTAACAGATGTTCCCGGTTAATAGGGGTCCTGGTAATCGAGGTACAACTGTAAAATCAAAAAAGTTGAATGAAAATATCCAAGAAATTACGAGTATATTATGAATATGTGAAGATCCATACTCTATATACAATATATTTTTTTTATAAAAACATAAATCATTAATAATTGTGGGGTTGTAAGATTGTCAATTATAATAAAACTAAATATTTATTCACTTAAATTAATAAATTGAAGGACATTAGTTTTATTAAAAAAAAAAAAAAAAAAAATAAAGTGCTTTGACATGACATATTATCGGTTTGAATACCCTTTATATAAAGAAAATAGAATGATATTTACTCAGGGTCTTTGATAATAATAGATTTGTATAGATCATTTATGTAGAACTTTTAAAAAAATAATACAAAATTTATAAAACATATATATATTAGATAAGGAAAAATAGCAAATATTTTATATAAAAATATTGAACTTATGTTCTAAAGAGATCTAGAGATCTATGTTTATGTTAACTATGCTATATTTTACAATAATCGTAGGACTTTAAAAAAAAAAAAAAAAAAAATCTAAATAATAATTACACCTTCAAAACTTTGTCTCAAGAGCTCAGATATTACTCAAGATAGATTTGAATGGAAATATAGTAAGTTCAATCATCTAATACTAATCTAAGAACTCTGATAATTTGTAGGCTAGAATATTACAAAAATCATGCAAAAATATTAAAACCATAGACACAAAAAAAAAAAAAAAAAAAAATCCAAGCTTAAGCTTACAAGGGGATAATACTAAAGCAGTAAGACATACTATACACATATATACAAAGATATATAAAGGACATCCTAGAAAATATACACACACATACACATACACATACATATATTAATTCGTATTTTGTATCTTTGTAGTATGAAGTAGTGTATAGATATTTTGGAATTTTAAAAAAGATTGTGTGTACAAGAATTTATCTAAATACTATAATTATTCTTTCTCTCTTTTCTAACTTTTCAAACTATTTGCGAAATTCTCGATCACACACACATACACTCTTTCTCTTTCTCTCTTTTCACTCTCTCTCTCTCTCTCTCTCTCTCTCAATCTTTGTATCTATGTATGTATATTTTCTCTTTTAAAAGCTAATTAAGATCCTTTGTAATTAAATTTTAAATTAACAAAAACAACAAAGTGTACATAACATTTACATTTGTTTCTATATCTGCATGTGTAGTATGTTGAATAATTACTAAATTCTATATCTCATAAAATTCTCATAAAATTTTATGGCACTTGCACTTTCTTAGTTATTCACTTTTCTTTTATTGTCCACATATTAGCATTTACGCTGTCTTAAAATATTCGCGAAATTCCTTTTAAAATTAATGAATAAACCGTTAGAATTATGTATATTGCATTGAATGGATTTTATTGCTTTTCCAGTGCAAAAAGATTAACCAAAATTCTTAAGAAAAAATTATAAACATAAACACAAAAGTATATTTTATTGATTTACATTTGCTTGTATTTCCACATTTCCATTCAAATTTCCATTATTTTCTAGAGCCAATGATTTATTGCCTTCCTAGAAATATGCAGATTGTACATTTATTGTCTAGACTCTAGACTCATTTCGAGACTCTCATTATTGTTTAGCAAATTAATACTTTGTTTTCATTAAGTAAGTATGACGTAGTACATACGAGGACCGTTCAACAAGTACCTGCTTGTATTGTTGAGGGTTGATCGCATTAATTAGCGTCGTCATTAGTCGTCGATTATCTGCCAACATATCACATATAGTTTATTAAAAAATCATCCCTATTAAGCTATTCAGAAAGTGCTTTTTAATCAACAGGTCCAATAAATGGGTTTGGGACTATTGTCCGAAGTTAACGAATCTTATCACCATCATGAAAATTGTAGATGAGAGGAACGAGTTGGATTTTATCACAAGAAATCTGCTTAATAATTTATTATATTATTAATTTATCAAATATTATTGTTTGAAAAAATTTAATGACTGTTGAGTAAAGTAAAGTATATAAGCCTATAGGAGATTACAAATACTATTTATTGATCAACCTATAATGCCATCCATTTAAAGGTATTAAAATGAGGAAAACAAATTATGTTTAGCAATTATTTTTGATTTATTTATTCAATTTATCTATTGATTATTATTCTTCAGTTTTATTGAAAAAAAAAAAAAAAAAAATACAAAAAAGACTAACCCTGGCAATGCCGAAGTTGTAATACTTTTCACGCCCCAGTCAGTGGTCCGAAAGTCTTAAAATTTTTAAAGTTGGTGGATATGGGCCAGACACTTATAGTGTCCAAATTTCAAGTCGATAGTACAAAAAACAATAAGGATTTTCTAATAGGAACCTGAATTTGGATCCAGGTTTATATGGGGGATACCCCTCCTAGTGGTCCGAGGGTCTTGAAATTTTCAAGGTTTATGGATATGGGTCAGAATCTTATAATGTCTAAATTTCAAGTCGATAGTATGAAAATTTGGAAAACGTTTTTCTAATGAGAACTTTCATTTGGATCCAGGTTTGTATAGGGGGTACCACCACCCCTCCCCCTAGTGGACCGATTCGGTTGATTTCGACAAATGTACTGTGTATGGTGAAAAGAAAGCTCAAAAACTGAGGGACTAGTTTCCATACATACAGACAGACAGACGGACATGGCTAGATCAACTCGTTGCGTCGCGCTGATCAAGAATATATATACATTATGGGGTCTCCGACGTCTCCTTCTGTGTGTTACAAACTTCATGACAAACTTATAATACTATTCACTGCGTGTAGAGTATAAAAATTCCTACTCTTCTCTCCAGTTAAAAGAACGTTTTGAAGTCACTCGGCAAAAAAATAAACAATCCGCTTCAATTCAAATTATCCTTATCAACAAGTCCCCTCAATTCAAAGCATCCTTAACAGAAAGTCTCCCGCAATTCAATTCATCCTTGACAGCAAGTTATTTCAATTGAAGTCATTTTTCTCAACAAGTCATACAATTCACGAATTAAATATATTTATAAAATAAATAATATGTTCTATAGAATCGATTAACCAATCCTTGGGAGCAACGTCATCTATGCAATCTTGTGTGCTGAACTGCAATAAGAAAACAACAATGAGAGCAGAAAGGAAGGAAACATGCAGCAAGTGCATCTCTGTTGGAATCAATTCATACCAATTCACTTTCGGAATTTCTTTCTATTGACTTGTCAAATGTTTTGTCAAGGCAAGTCACTTGTTGTCATACTCTAATAAAAACATGTCCAGCGAAAACTAATAAAAATACTTATTACAATTGTACAAGAAGCTAAGAATCCACTAGGCATAATGGTTTGGATTCCTCTCAACAGGACGCTTCAAAAAATATTTCTTCTTAACTGATTGAAATTAGTTAAGTGTAAATTCTTAAGACCAAATGATGTGTTTTCAACTATATACGCTTTATATTTACCCAGATTAGAGGACCTGAAAGAATCATGTCCAGTAGATTCTCAAATTTCTGGTAAATTATTATGGCGGATGCAAGACAATGGGGATACTTAGCATGTGAAAAGGTATTCCCCTAGATATACAATAATATAGGGTTTCATTAGAAAATAAGGCCAGAAACGAATTTTTATACTCATCACGTAGTGAATAGTTTTAAGTTTGTTATGAAGTTTGTAACACACAGAAGGAGACATCGGAGACCCCATATATATATTTTTGATCAGTGCGACGCGAAGAGTTAATCTTGCTATGTCCGGCTGTCCGTCTTTCTGTCTGTCCGTCTGTATGTATGCAAACTAGTCCCTCAGTTTTTGATTTAGAGAGCTCATTAAATTTTGCACGGAGCTTTTTTTACCATACGTAGTACATTTGTCGGAATCAGCGAAATCGGACCACTAGGATGGTACCCCCCATACAAACAAGGATCCACAAAAAAGTTCTTATTTGAAATAATATCATTTTGAAATTTGGAAACTATAAGTTTTCTACTCATATCCACCAACCATAAAAATTTCAAGACCATCGGACCACTAAAGAGGGTACCCCCCATACAAACCTGGATCCAAATTAAAGTTCTTTTTAGAACAAGTTTTTTGTGCTATCGACTTGAAATTTGAACACTACTCGTATAAGTTTCTGACCCATATTCACCAATGAAAATTTCAGACTCTCGGACCACTAGGAGGGGCGTGAAGAGTATTACAACTCCGGCATAGCCAAAGTTAGTCTTTTTTACTGGAAAACAATTTATTTTGTAGTCTCCCCCAGACTACAGAGCCATACAGGATAATCGGTGTAAAAATTGATTTGAATATCACCATTTTATTATGAGCAGATAAAAGGGATTTGCCTTTTATGAAAGGGTAGAGGAGGAGGCGTGTTAGCTTCATGTCTACTAAATGTTAACTTCTGGTTGATATGGAATCAAGAGCTTTATTATTTTTAAGGGAAGTGGATGTTGTCATATACTTCAAGAACGGAAAAACTAGGAATATCGCAGTTTTCAATATTTTCAAGCTCTTCAAGTTAGAGGTTAGAGGGTCAGAGGGCTCAAGCGTTGATAATTTCATTGTGTAGTTGACATGTCAGACCGAATAAGAGGTAAAGAGAGAACAACAGTACAGCCCTTGCTCTCTACGAGACAAGAGCGTAGCTGGGATTTTGCTCAGCGGGTCAGGCAGGGAAAAATGTTTATTAATGTAAAAAAACTATTTATTTTATTACACTAATAGTAATCTTCGAGGTTCTTCACTAAATATGGTATTATTTACAAAAGATACAGCAATAGACCTTCGAGACAAATTTAATAAAGAATAAAATATAAAATATCCACACCCTTCTAGGGCGCCAATCTCCCCTTACGCGTACCTGGCTACGCCATTGAGGTGATATCAGTGTACTCGTACACCATGGTGTAAGAAATAAAGGTGACACTCATTTCTTACAGCTAAGTACAAAAAGGTCCTTACGCTGCGTTTTTTCAGCGTTTAAGTAAGCAAATATCCTTATAAAGTCAGTATTGAGAGTGAACAATTTTTGAGAGCGTAATAGGCGAAATTGGCGCTACATTATATTATTGTATCATGAGTATAGACAACAAAGAGAACGAGAGAGCGAAGCGCATACACAGCTGCTGATACAAGTCCATAAATAATTCAAAAACACTTTTCTCATTGAAAGTGTCTGACAAAAACATAATGAAAAAGAAACTGAAAATGTGTTGTGCAATAACATTTCTAACCGAAAACATTGTTAAAAGTGTTATTTTTATCCCTTATTCATTGTATTTGAAAAAAAAACAGTTATTTTCGGACACCTTGAAAGTGTTGACTGTTATTTGCGACCTCTTCTTTTGACTCGATAGTTCTTCGAAAAACTTTAAATTTGTCCTTCTTCATTCTCTAATGCTCAAAGAAAATGAATGAAAATGGTGCTAGAAAAACTGAAATACACTAAGTACAACTGATCAGTAATATGAGATTATAAGATGGTTGACTTTCTGATGGAATTGGAAGATGTGTATACTAAATACCCTTATTACCTTTGCTTATAGGACAGTAGAGCAGATTCAGTACCAACATTACCAACAGCATACTTATGTATATGGCTCAAGCGATCAGAGTTCCAGATATGAAAACACAACAAAATGGGAACCAGTTGTTGAGTCTAAACACAAGAAAATCAGTTGTTGAGTCTAAAAATATTATAAATTAATGCAGCCATTGCATATAAAATTGGGTCTCATGAAACAGTTTGTAAAAGCTCTCGATCAAAATTCTGAAGCAATTATCAATTAAAATTTGTACACAAATACACAATTATAAATAACAAACAACATGGAACTGGAATAGGCTTAAATCAGAAGTTTATTTTTACTTTAAAAATGTACCAGAAATTACACTAATATGCAGTTGATTGAAACTATGCTGGCTACACACTCACACTCTCCTTATTGATTGTATTAATTTTGTTTATTAATATTTTTTTGACGCGCGTTTCCTAACAGTTGTTGTACAGCACTTGATGTTGGACGTTTTGCTTGACGAATGCCCTTAGTGACCTTCACATTACTTGGAGGTTTTACGCATTTCTTTTCCTTTTCAATCAATTTATTGTCATTTTTTGCTGAATGGCCAGTATTCATATTTTCCACCTTTGTTGATTTAAAAGGATAAATTGTTTCCTTCTTCCTGGTTTGAATATTTTCCTTTTCTTTCTTAACAGATTCCATGACCATTTTTTTCTCCTTTGCAAACATTTCCTGTTTCTTCTTGGCTTGTTCGATACCTACCACCTTAGAAAGTAAATTTAATGATTTGGTCTTTTTTGAGTTTGCAAAATCAATCACTTTTTTAGATGCAGGCGTGAGTAATGTTCTTGTTGCATCATCTAATGGCATTAAGTCTTTACACATGGTTTTCCTAATTTCTGCAATTGCTTCGAAGCGCTGACTATTGAGGGTTCGGCTGGAATTATCTTGCCTCCAAATTCTATAACGATCTGCTTCGAGACTTTGCAAGCGTGGAAAGATTCTGATATCATTCGAACTTTTCATTCTTTGTTGCTCTTTGACTCCTTTTAACGGATTTACTTGTGGGTTCGAAGAATCAGTATTTTTAGTAGATATTTTTTTAGATGCAGGCGTAATTAACGCCTTAGTATCATCGCTAATTGTCATTAGGTCTTTAAAGATGGTTTTTCTTACGTTTAATAAGAAATCAGTGCGTTGCTTTATAAGAGTTCTGCTAGAATTATCTTTTCTGCAATTATTGTATCGTTCTAGTTCTGGTGTTGGATGTTGGACATTGGGGATGATTCTAGCATCCTTTGTTTCATTTCTCGAAATGTTAGAATTCTCTTTGGGATCCAGTTCATTATTTTCCTCTTTTAAGCTACTCTCTTGGACATAGTCTCTCCACTGTTTAGCGGCATTACTTATGAAAATGCATTGTTGTCCAAACTTATTCCATTTACTTTTTATTAAGTATCGGAAATATTCGCGTTTTAGTGCCATTACTCACAATTTCAATGATTAAAACAATAAAATTTAGGTTAAAATTTTATTTTACTAAAAATGTGTTAATTCGTCTGGTAAAAATGTGTAAATGATTCTGTTTGAATAAATTGCCTGTCATACTCAGTTCAAATCTTAAAAAGCCTTCTCGATTTACTACTGAAATATTCAAGAAAATCTAAAAAAAAAAAAAAAATTAACTTCAAGTGCTAAGTGCGGGTCGCTTCGACAAGTGTAGATTGTCACTTTTACATATTATAACATTATCAGGGACACTACAAAGAGAATATGATAAAAGATTGGTTGGTTGGTTAGTTGCTTACCGTGGCTGACTAGTATAGTCCACTAACAAGCCACAATTAGCACTTAAGTGCCATTTTTAAACCACTTTCTCGCCGAACACAATCAGTATAGCTAAACCCCTCCCGTAGAGTTTGGGTATTTTAAAATGTCACCCGGACATGTGACCGAACAGTCCGAGAGGTTATCGAAGATATATTTATCCAGCAACTTATTTCTAGTTCTTGCCAGTGCTGGGCATTGACACAGAAAGTGGGTGAGTGATTCGCTTTCTTCTACGTCACCACAACTTCTACAAAGGCTCTTGAAGGGAATACCCAGTTTCTCCACGTGAGTCCCAACACACCCCACTCTGCAAGCTTCAAAATCTTTCCACCTTCTGTTAGCTTGCTGAAGGAAATGCAGGAAGTTGCTACTCTTGACGACCACTAGGGAAATCGAGACCTGTTCCGCTAACGATATATCAAGAGATGTAACAAAGCGAGTTAGTTCGTCAGCCTTCTCATTTCCCTCAATCTTCCTATGGGAACCCATAAGAGGGTGATATCCGCTCTACGACTTAGCTCGCTTATCGCCGTCCTATATTCCCTTACGTGCTTAAACTTTACAATGGTGTATTGCAGTGCTTTGAGTGCCGACTGACTATCGACGAAGATTGCTAACTTTCGACCTTCCAGTATGTTATTTCCAGCCAGCAGACATGCCTCTCTAATAGCCAGAACCTCTACTTGGAAGACGGTGGCCTCATTAGGTAAGCGAAAGAAGTGGTCTAAGTTTAATTGTGGTAAGTACACCCCTGCACCTACACCACATTCCATTTTTGACCCGTCCGTAAAGATTGGGATGTCAAAATCGCTCTGAAAACTGTTTTCTTTCCACTCCTTCCTGGTAGGAAGTTTCACCTTGAAGTTGCTCTCAAAGCTATTATGTGCCAGTATATAGTCTGTGGTTTCCTTGAACATAGGATTTTTGACCACTTCTAGTATCTTACTATGCCCATAGGGTCGTTCTGACCAGCAACCTTTTAGCCTTACCGCGCTGTTGCAGACTACGTTTTTTATGTGGCGTTTAATGGGAAGAAGATATAGCAGTACGTTCAGCGCTGCCGTGGGACACGTGCGCATGGTTCCTGTGATTCCTACACAGGCCGTCCTCTGTACAGACTAAGCATTCTTTTATATAGTCCCAGTTCACAAATTGGTAGAAAATATTCGTGGGAATGTACACTGATATGAAAAAACAAGAAATTTTGGACAAAAATTTAAAAAATAAAAAACTTAGTGCATATTAATAATTTTTTTGTTAAACAAATTAATCAAAGATAATTGTAAAATACAATTTGTTTTCCTCATTTTAATACCTTTACTCTAAAAGTGCAAAACATCCGGACAATTTTGCACCCCAGTGTAGTGTGTTTGCCATGCCATTGGCAATAATTGTTTCAATCCAATAAAATACATCCATGTTAGTGCGACGCAAAGAGGTAAAATCATATGGCATTGCTACGAAGCTTTCGAGAAAAGTTCAAATATAATAAAACTTCACTAGCTCACTATATTCCTACAAGATCGGACGCTCTTTTAGCTTATCTTATGTTTTCTTATTGACTACATGTTAAAAATTTAATCGAGGTTTCAATATCTTATACAATTTGTACAATAGAAAAAATATAATGAAAGATAGAAAGAAGTCTTATGTGTTCAGAAATCAGAGTTACAGATTACCCATAGAGCCAATTTAGACAAATGCCTATGGGCTCTACGTCACCTAGGAGGCTCATAATCTCCAAATCTTAAAGCATTTGAAGGTATGATTGTAAATAAATAAAAATATTCAACTGACAATTGACTGATTGACAGTGAAATACCCTAAAAAAGAACATTGCCTAGAGGTCTCAAGACTTCCATTGCGTAGGGATCTCTAAATGGTTTTATCCAACCTGTTAGACAGACTCAATACAATATTTAAATATCCTTAGGACTTTGGGTACACATTTGTTTAATATTACGAAGAGAGTAAAGTAAGGTGATGATGTTTGGTTTGGAAATTACCACATACAATATTTTGTAAAAAACCTCAAATAAAATAACATCAGCATTGTTTCTTCAAAAAAAAAAAAAAAAAAAAGAAAGAAAGAAAGAAAGAAAGAAATAAAAACCAAAAAGAAAATCTGTGTAAATAGTAACCACATACTTTGTAAAGAACCTCTGAAATAACATCATCTTTTTTTTTTGTTTCTTCTTGGCAAAAAATAAAAGGACGATCCAATTTATTCAGCTAAAACTACATTTATGGGATATAAAAAGAAAATCCGAAATCAATTCAAAAAGTCAAAGTCAAATACTGAAAAATTCCAATGCATTTTATTAGCAAACAATCGCACACAGTGTCCATACAGAAATGTGTGTGTGTCACAGTGTGTGTATTTAGATACAATTTGTTGTATGTATATGTATGCCGCCTGTACATGACGCACATATCGTCACATGTCCTTGCGCCTCTTCCATGCATTTGCTTTATCAGTTGTGTGTGTGTGTGTGTGTGTGTAGCAAGCGAAATTTTCATGCATTTCTCGAACATGTTTTCATATGCTGTATATATAAGTAACTGCGTTACTTTCTCAATATCTATAGTATTGTATATTTGTATTGTTGGTATTTTTGTACAAGTTAAGAACTCAGAGAGCCCAGCAGGATATCAGTCAAATGTAGATTGCTTGCAGTTAAGAGCAGCAGCAGCAGTACCACCACCACCACCACAAATGACGTTGCAGAAATTTGAAAAAATAACAAAGAAAATCAAAAGCAAGCAATAGATGCATTATTCTGTTTTAAAAATTTATCTATATTCCTTTGTCTAAGTATCTATCTATCTATCAATCTATCTATCCATTCATCCATACATCGAGTTCGGTTCGTTAGCGTTTGCGCCTGCGCATCAGGGTGGCCAATATCGGCATTTTTCATCATCATTGTGTTGGACAGAGAACAATTCTGTCTCTATGTTAGATAGAGAGTTTTGTTGTGGTATCTTCTCTCTCCTATCCGTTACTCCCCTCTCCTATCCTATCCACTCCTCTCCTCCTCATATAATTCCTTTAGTTATAACTAACATACAATATGTAGTATGTAGCATGTATTTTTCATTATGTATTTTTCCGTTTATCTTACTTTATCACACTTCATTTTATTTCTCTATCTCATTGTATTTGTACCAAAAGAGAGTGAGAGAGAGTGAGAGAGAGAGAGAGAGAGAGAGAGAGAGAGAGAGAGAGAGAGAGATGGAGTAGGGAGTAGTGAGGAGAAAGAAAAATGCGCAAACTCAAAATGCTTGAAATACTTTAGTTGTTCTCTGTTTCACTTTGTTTCGTTTCGTTCCTAACGCAAGTAAACGCATCTTTTTTTTTTTTGCCATTATCCTGAAATTCCTCATTCTCGGTAATTCTCATTATAGTAGATTTCAATTATCATTTTGTTTCAAACTCATACACTCTCTCCTTCGTCCTTCTAGTATTTCCTTCCTCTATCTTTCTCTCCCTATAACTATTACTTATCTGTTTCTTCATTCCTTGCATTGAATTGTAGTTTCATTCTACAATAAGAAATGAATATACTCGCACATCCTTTGTCTTATATAGAATGTGTGTAGAAGATACTCGAACTCGTCCATATACACATACATACATATATACATGCATAGATACTCGAATGAATGAACATGTATGTATGTATGTATGTATGTGAGTACAAGAGTGAGCGAATAAATGTATCTGCGTGCATTTCATCGCAACGCATCTGCTGTTGTCTTTATACTGTGTTTTTTTTTTTTCAGTATTTCAGTATTTTATTTTTCTTATTATTATTTTCATTTCATATTTTCATTATTTTGTTTATGATTTGTTGTTCTGTTGTTGTTGTTGCTGTTGTTGTTGTTGTTGTCTTGTTTTTATATGGTTTTAATTTTTTGTTATTCCAGCAGCATCATCATCATCAACACTATCATCGTCATCATCGCTTGCTGTTTCTACTTTTTCTCACTTCACTTCATTTCACTGTACATCCTGCTCATTTTGTTGTCGTTGTTGTTGTTTTAGTGCTCTTGGAGAGTGAAACAACAACAACAACAACAACAATAATAACAAAGTATCTGTATGCATCAAAATTTCTAGTGGATTTTCTCACGAACAGAAACTCTTAGAACTCTAAAGGAAGCCACAAACTCAATTAGTTGCAATTTTGGCGCAATTCTCTTTGTTCATAATTTTCCAGCTTGTCGTCCTGATTGATGTACAATGTACTACAATGGCCCCTTAAAATGATCATGATGATCATAATAAATTTGAGTATGTACTTATTTTTAAAATGTATATTGGAATACTACTATTTCAAGATATAAACATAAATATGATTATGATGATGATGATGATGATATTCACTGCCAACCAAACTTTTTTTATGAATATAATACTTAGTTTTTGATAATAGAAATTTTTATAAAATTGCCTAGATATGTAACTGAATCATAAGTTTTATTAGGCTCAAAGGATGTCTTTAAGTGAGCTGTAGAGAGAGTCAGAAATCATCCAACATCTTCTATCTTGGAAGACTTGGACCCTTTGTCTTGGGAAGGATTTTGTTTCAATCATTTGTGCAATCTGGCAATACATAAGACAAGGAAACGATACCAAATCCGCCAACTTCCTTATCCCACTAACATTTTAGGCATCACAATGGGCCCTAAGGCTTTCAAGTGAAATCAGCCTACATATCCAAAACTATCATGTTTTTAAAAAAATTCAAAGGATGTCATAGCCCAGCCAACTTATAGTATATAAATAAATATAATTATATAAATTGCCAGCAGTTTACATATTTCATTAGGCCTAACACCCCCCCCCCTCCCCCCACCCATCTCTCTCTCTAACATTATGCTGCTGCACCCACGAGATGTGAAAACAGAGAAAAGAAATTAATGGATTCTTGTTTTGTTAAAAATTCAATTAAAAGTGTATAACTTGAACAAAGTTAAATAGCAAAAAGAATACAAAAAAAAAAAAAAAAAAAAATTATGAAAAACAAAAATAAAAGAAAATTACAAGAGATAGATAGAGAGAGAAAGAGAGAGAGAGAGAGAGCAACCGACCAACCCATCTTCATAAGCATCATCGTCATCATCATCACACTCCCTGACCAAATAATTTTGTTTTTTTTTTTATTACAAAAAATTGAAGACACAAAAGGAGCATAATTTTATTTCAGTTTCACTCAAGTCTAAATACCCTTTTCAACCAAGAATATATGATGAATATAATTTCAATTTCCTAATGAAAATGAAGAACTTTTGTGAAGAAAATTTGTAAATTAAAAACTTATGATTTTAAAATTACAGAACAATTAAATTTAACTTCTAGAAAAACCTTTCTCAATGACAATTTACTTATTTATGGTTCTACTCGTATTCTGATTTGTATAACAAACACATCACATGACAGAAAATATTGCTATACTTATTGTACTAAATACATAAAAAAAGAGATCTTTTATCCTAAGTTCATAGTTATTAGTTGTTTTTTATTTTATAATTGTAAAGGAAATTGGTTGATCAAAAAATAAATTCTAGCATATTTATTTCTCTTGATATAATTCAGAACTTAGTGGTTTGATTTCGTAACTCCATGACTTGGAATTGAAACCAGGTCTCCCGCCTAAGAGAGACGCATACCAATACATCAAGGATGTTAAAGAGTTTACTACAATATAAAGTCGATCGATAAGTGAAGCAAGTGTTGTCAAGTCAGAGATTTTATATTATTAGATTTTTTTTTTTTTTTTTGCTATTTGATCGTCTGAAACTTTACTAATTGTTGGATGATGAATATGATAATGATGAAGTAAATTATATCTCCATTGAAATTCTACAATATTTCTACTTATTTAATGATCCTTTTCAAATTGTAAACTTTTTATAGCTTTAATTTTAAATAGGGCATACAGAAAAGTAAAATTTATATACAACCATATGTATGTACATATATTTTATATTATATATGTATATATTTATATAATATAATTTATATAGATAAATGAAAAACTCAACTCCAAAAGGCACATAACAAAAGCAAAGGTTCTGTTCTTGTTGTTGTTGTTGCTGTTGCTGTTATTGTTGTTGTTGTTGATGATGATGATGCTGCTGCGCCTGCTGTTGCTGCCAGCAATGTCCTTCAACCCTTTCGTAATGGCATTCAATGTTAATGGTGGGGTCGGTGGTCGATGGCCGATGGTCGATGGTGTTATG